>OX030949.1:109396411-110608911 GCA_943735915.1 Pherbina coryleti
TTATTTCTGGCCGTAACACGCTTTAAAAAAAATGCATTGAGAAAATAGTGTTTAAATTTTTGTTTTCCCATTTTTTTTTCTTTCTATAAACGAAAATATCAAATTGAAATTCTACACACAGTTAGTAACATTTTTATGAAAAAAACCTGTTTTTGTTTAAATGAAAAAGGCTTCTTAAAAGTAAGCTTCACCACACAGTGAAGCTTTTAACTTATTCCAAACAGCTCAAATAGCTGACAAGCAGCAACAACATCGCACTCTGTTCTTGCAGTTCATCAATAAAGTTATTAGAATTATGATTCTTGCTTGTCGCTGAATACTCCCGGTTCCTTATAGGTCTCGTTTAGTTTTTGTAATGAAAATTATAAAGTTTAGATGTTTATCCAATGTCCAATACTGCATAAGTGGAACAGGTGAGATTTTGTGGGAATTGAGCTGAGCTCGGTCGCCCAGGTACTATATTTTATTCTTGACGTTTTTCAACCAATTTTTTCTTTTAATTTATTTTCTTATCATACGGAATATTCGGTACGACGAAAAGTACACTGATGCTACGAACCCTGGAGTGTTAAAGCAAATTCCCTTTCTCCAATATCGAAAACTGCTTGGTCGAGAGTTAATCGGTGCGATCTATGGATACTAATGGAATAAACAAGTTGTAGTGGAAATTGCTTGCGAGTAACATTGTTTGACCATTTTTTTATGATATTGTCACGGGAGGAATGAGTAGGAGATTCAAATTTTTTTGTATTTTGGTCCAGAATAATTCGAAAACTTGACCATATTGCACAAAGAAAATTCCACTATAAATCGGCCACTTTCGCAATTGTTATAGACAATTTCCACAACCTCATCTATGGTCCCAATGCACAGTCCTACTAACGTAAAAAGATTTTGGTGCATTAATTTAAGCCACAATTTTTTGCTTAAACCTTTTGCATCGTCGGAGAAGTCTGACAACGCTCGTGGGTATGTGGACGATAAGAAGTTGTAGTCTAGTGGAGTCAGTTCTTCTACTCTTAATAAAAATTCCCTGAAAGCTTGTTGCTCTGTTCCAATTTGTCTCATTATATGGTTCATTACGTACATTTTCCTTATTTGATTTACTATTGCAAATTGTTGTGTTAAATTGTTGTTTAAGGCAGTGTGAACAAAAACCAAGACGCGACTTTCATCTTTATTCAAACCCACAGTGCTCCTCTTGATGCTTCTGAACGTATGAAACCTTCCTTTGCAGTTTTAATCAACTGAATGTTGTTGACAATGTCTGGAAACATTTCTAAGCCTCTATTTCAATTCATGTCGCGATCAATATAACAATATCCTAGATCCTAGGACCTAGAAATTAGAATATTGTGATATCGCGACATGGATAAGAATGGATTCTAAGAACTATTTCCAAATATTGTCGACAAAATAAATTTCATTAAAACTGGTAAAGACTTAATAACTTTGAAATAAATTTAATGTGACCATATCATTCAATTTTATTGAATCTAATTGTTGAGCTTTAGACCAAGTATCATGTCATGCAAGACTACAGATGAGTTGTAGCGGCCAACGAAACAGTCTGTCTAGTCTGCTGTATGATTTGCTCTTTACAGACGCGTTGTTGATGTTAGTTTTATGTAGACAGTCAATAAATTTTTTCCTTCTGTGTAGTTTGATAAGGTATTTAGACTGGATTAAATCTAAACCAAAGACTTTCTATAAAGTTTATATATATATATAGACTATTTGTAAATATTTATAGTTATCTATAAGTCTTATTTATAAGTTATCTGAAGCATTGTATATGCGCATAGATAAAAATAGATAAAAATACAAGCGCATAGAGAAATAGTATGCAAGCGGGAAATGTACTGTCAATGAGTCTATATTTAATGTATTGAGTACATTCCTCGTAAAACGTCACAAGAAATATTGATTGAGTACACGTTGCTTGTATTTTTTAAATTCTGCAATGTATTCAACACGTAATTCGCTGTATTGAATAAATTTTTTATGCATTTTATAAAGTGAATAAATGTATACGTAACCAGTAGGGGAGGATGCCCACCTGCTGAACTGGTCCACCTACTGAACACTGTCAGATCTGACCTCTGTATAGGTGACAGCGCCAATATGTATAGTGTCGCAGTAACATCTCATTGAATGTTCACTTTTGATAAATCATTGAGATGAATGCGCGTGGTGCTTTAGCCCCACGGCCCACAGTGATGCGAAAGGGCATGCTAGACGGAAAAAATTCGATCTCGAATTCGAGACGGAAATTGGCATACTTAATGACTAAGATAAGATCTTTTAAAATAAAATATGTTCAATAACATGTCTTTTAAAATTTTTGCGCAATAAAACGATATTTATCGATATAACTGCGTAAAAAATAAACATTTGGTAAAATATTTTGGAAAATAAAAAAAGGACCATTTTGTATTTACAAAAATGTATTTTTTATTTAACCATTATTATATCTACTCTAAGCTCTAAAAGTGCCAAGGTGCGCAAACTACCGATTGCCTTGTTTTTTAACCTGTTTGATGGTCTTAACAATGCTTTGTATGAAATGTATTGAATTTGAGGTCGACTAGACTGTACGTGGCGTTTAGACTGTACGTAATACTCAACACATTACAAAATATTTTTACACTGAAAAAAAATATTGTAATGTATTTTATACAAAAAAAAATATTTTAGCTGAGGTTTTCTTT
Organism: Pherbina coryleti; assembly: GCA_943735915.1. Taxonomy (NCBI): domain Eukaryota; kingdom Metazoa; phylum Arthropoda; class Insecta; order Diptera; family Sciomyzidae; genus Pherbina; species Pherbina coryleti. The sequence goes on from OX030949.1 coordinate 109,399,123, forward strand.
TAAATATTTTGTAAAATTAAAAAAAAGGACCATTTTATATTTGCAAAGATATATTTTTTTATTTAACCATTATTATGTCTTATTTAAGCTCTAAAAGTGCCAAGGTGCACAAATTGCCGGTTTCCGTGTTTTATAACCTGTTTGATGGTCATAAAAATGCTATTTATTTTCATTTCAAAACCAGGTTTCAACTGTTTTTTATAATTGTGATAAGCCGATAGCCCAAGCTATAAATTAATTGTAAATTTAATTTTTAACTAGTAAGAAATGATCTTCCATTGGGCCGAAATTAAAATAGCTCCACGACCGAACCAAAGAATACTCAAAGTCACTTTGAATGGGAGGTAGGCGTGATTTTCACCCGATTTCGTTGAATTTCATACGCAGAGTGTATATTAAATATCGAAGCTCACACGCTTCACACACACAAATTTCAAGTCCATTTATTAATTTTTGTGGAATTTTAAGAAAGTTTACCGTTTTGATAAAGTCACTTTGTATGGAAGGTAGGCGTAGTTTTCATCCGATTTCGCTCATTTTCGAATTCGACCTTCATATTTTAGACAGAAGCTTAAATACCGATTTTCGTTATGATTTATTGAAAATTACAGCTGTAATCGTGATCACAGACAGACAGACAAACGGACAGGCAGACGGACATGGCTAAATCGACTCATGTGTTTATGCTTATCAAGAATACATATGCTTTTTTATACCTACCACACTTCCTTATGGGCGTTACAAACGGAGTGACAAAATTAATATACCCCGTTTGCGTTTTTTAAACGTAGGGGTATAATAATGAATCAATAATAATAATAATAATAATAATATAATTAAGATATTGAGGAATAGACTTTTAATTTGAGGCCTGTGAGGTAAGCCTCTAATATAGGTAGAAATTTCCGTAATTTTAGTAATTAAATAAATTTTTGTGCAATTTCAAGAGATTTTACCATTTTCATAAAGTCACTTTGTATGGTCACTAGCTATGGAATAGTGACATATGGAGATTCTTAATATTGATATTTCGATACACTGGGACCTTTTATTTCTTGAGGTTTGATAAAAAAATACATAAGCCAAAAAATTAGAGGGATGGGAGGGGGGTAAATGGCGTCGCATCAAGGTCAAAGTTGAAAAACCTCATTAGTTTTTTATCCCCAACATTTTTTTCAAATATACTTACCCCCTTTCTCCACCCCTTTGGGGGGGTTTCCATACAAAAGTGTCGTTTTTATGAAATTTACTCCCAAGCCTCCCACTGTTACCAGAATGCCCCTAGAGGATTCAAGTTTATGCCCAACCCCCATTTATTTGTTCTTAGCAACATTTCTTCTAAATAAACTAACCCCCTTTCTCCACCCCTTAAAGGGTCCCCTATACAAAATTGACTTTCTTGACGGAATTTCAAGGTTTCCAGTGTGTCCTAAATGAATTTATTTGTATCACCGACCCCCATTTATTTATTCTCACCAACATTTCTTTTGAATAAACTAACCTCCTATCTCGATCCCTTAAGGGGTCCCCTATACAAAATTGACTTCCTTTCAGAATTTTGGTCTGTCTAACCCTCAACCTTGCTCGGACCGCTTTGCTACTAAATGGTTGGATGTTATTACCAATCCACATTAATTTTTCATACCTGTATTTTTTTTCAACTAACCTCCTTTCTGAACCCTTAAGGGATGGAGATAGGGGGTTAGTTTATTCAAAAGAAATGTTGGTGAGAATAAATAAATAAATAGGGGTCGGTGATACAAATAAATTCTCTTAGGACACACTGGAAACCTTGAAATTCCGTCAAGAAAGTCAATTTTGTATAGGGGACCCCTTAAGGGGTGGAGAAAGGGGGTTAGTTTATTTAGAAGAAATGTTGCTAAGAACAAATAAATGGGGGTTGGGCATAAACATGAATCCTCTAGGGGCATTCTGGTAGCAGTGGGAGGCTTGGGAGTAAATTTCATAAAAATTACACTTTTGTATGGAAACCCCCAAAGGGGTAGAGAAAGGGGGTAAATATATTTGGAATAAATGTTGGGGGTAAAAAACTAATGAGGGTTAGTCATGCAAACCACTGCTCTATCGGCAACTCCTGAGCATCTACAGGCTGATTTGTCTGAAAATCTCGTCAATTTTTCAACTTTGACCTTGATGCGACGCCATTTACCCCCCTTCCATCCCTCTAATTTTTTGGCTTATGTATTTTTTTATCAAACCTGAAAAAATAAAAGGTTCCAGCGTATCGAAATCGAAAAATCCTGCACTATTCCATAGCTATTGTTCACTTTGAACCAGTTGACGTATACGCGTTTTCGTAAGATTTTTCTCGAAAAATAAAAAGTTTTCATAGCTTTTTTTCATTTCTTAGTTATGGACCAAAATATAGTCCACATGTATGGCAGCTACCACGCCCACTTGTTCAATCGCGCCGAAATTTTTTCCACTTTTTCGAAATTACATACAAGACATCTACGTATAATTTTGTTACTGTAGCTTTTCTGATTTCTAAGATAAAGCGAAAAATTTTATTAAGTTGTATGGCAGCTGCCACGCCCAGTTGTTCAATCGCACCGAAATTGTTTTCACTTTTTTCAAATTGCATACAAGACGTCTACGTTTAATTTTGTTACTGTAGCTTAACTCATTTCTAAGATATAGCGAAAAATGTGATAAAGTTGTATAGCAGCTGCCACGCCCACTTCTTCAATCGCGCCAAAATTTTCTTCACTTTTTGGAAATCTCATACAAAAAATCTACGTTTGATTTTGTTGTCGTAGCTTATCTAATTTCTAAGATATAGCGCAAATTATGTTTCAGTTGTATGGCAGCTGCCACGCCCCCTGTCCAAAATAACTGAAATAGGTTTTTTGTATTTCCTATACCTAAAACACCGAAAACTATCAAAAAAAATCTACAAAATAATATTTTCCGTCTAACTTGTACCAATCGCATCACTGTACGACCGTTGAGAAATAAAATATTCGAAAAAAATGAAGCTGAACAAAAAGAGTTCATCGCTATTTAGTAAATTTTCAAGTGTTTTTTATCGGAAAAAGGTGATTAAGAGTGGAATTCATAGTTTAATATTTATTTTTCAAAATTCGAAGAGAACTCGAACAATATTGTGAAATGGGAGAAATATATTAAACATCATGTCATGATGGCGTCACTGCTCACCTACTGAACAAATTTTCAGACATCGTACATGCATAAAATTGTCATTTTTATGATTGCAAATGGTGTTTGGAATCTTCTTAAGGTTTTTCTTTTGCATTTAATTGATATTTTTATGATTTTCTTACACATTCAAATAAAATTTCAGAATGCCATCGCCGAAAAAAAGTGAAAAACATAACGAATTTAGATCCTGATGCGATGGCTGCAGCCTTCAAAGAAGTTAAAATCGACCCTAAACCACTCTATTGTTTAAAGTTTAGTGAGTCACTGTCAGGGGCGAAACTAGCGGGGGAGAATGGGGGTAGGCTATCCCCTTACTTTTTTAGAATCGGCCTAGTTGTTATTTTTTACTGAAATTTGTTTTAAATATTGATTTTTATAAAAAATAATAATGAACGCATCAAAGGCAGTCGTACTTTACTTGTAGGCAACCAACTTTAGTCGGCTATTTCAATTTAAGTTATACCCATATGGCCAAGTCACTTTCCCTTAAGATTTATTTATATTGATCGAACGGATGAGTAACTTTAGCTAATTCAGCTATGTTGTACTTAAAAAAGACGTGACTTAATGGTATCCAGTTGGCCAAAATACCTTGCTACTCCCCAATCAAAATGGCCTCAGGTCATTGTGAACCATTGAAAGAATAAACTTTTCATATTCACTCAAAGGCTTCACTTTCTAATATTTACAGCAGTTTATTTTAGGTGTTCAGTAACTGGGTCGATTTTTGTTGGGGTCGCTTTTCGAAACTTTTGCTAGATCGACTGCCAGAATTGTATTTTTCGGAAATTTTAAATTCCGCTTAAAATTCTTATTAGCAATTAAACTCAGCTTTCAAACAAAACCAAGAGCTCCGAAAAATTATGTTTTAAACCAAATTTATGGCCTTCAAACAAAACGTGTTCAGTAGGTGGGGTAGGGTAGGAAGTAGGAAGTAGGGTCCTTCCTTACATATCTTACGTTCTCATACAAGACGCAGTACATAAATTTTATATAGATATCATCGTACTGATTACATGACTTTTTCCCTCAGTGTAAATTTTTATGTATAGTCATAAATTGATAGAATCATATAACGTTTTGTCGCGTTGGTTTTAAAATCCGCACATTATTATTGGAAGCTGTGACATGAATTAGGCGTACCAGTCACCAAATAATGAAAAATCTATACATATAAAAATAAGTTCCATTGTGTATGAAATTGATGTTCTCTGTAATGCGTGAACCTATTTTGTTTCTGGAAATTTCTTATGAAAGGTGACGTCAATACGAAGGTTTTTTACGTATAAACGGTCTTTGTATGTGTATTGGTTCATGAATTATAGGCATTTTAGTGAACTTATACAACAATACAGGTGTGAACAAATACAGGTGCGCACATATGGTGTATATGGGGAAATATATGCAAGGGAAATTGGAAATAAATGGAATATTGGAATAATTTGGCAAGTCTCACTTTAGTTTGCATTTGCGCGAAAAATATAGGCATAGTAAAAATTTTCCATACCCCTTTTTTCCATACCCCCTTTTACCGCCCACAAATCAATAAAAATGCTATATTTAAGACGGATTTGGTCGTATTAGACTAAAATTTGGTAAATAAGTTCGTATGGTTACTGTCGGCAACTATACTAAAACTAGGCGTGGTCTAACTATATATATACGCCCACTTTTTAGAAATCATTATTATTCCCGATTTTTACATGTTTTGATAGTGAAACTTGATATTTAGATGTTATGAGCCCAAGAGGCAGTTACTATGTATTTTATCGAACATTAGACAAGAGGAAATTTGGCCACACAGGCCAAATTTATGATATCGAATTGCTTTAGAACTAAATGTCGTATAACAATGAAGGTCATTCTACTGAAAAACTGGCACGGGCATTCGAAAACGGGGCGTGGCTGCACCCATATAAGCCAAATTTACGATACAGAATAGCTATAGAAGTAAAAGTCACAGAATATTGAAACTCAGACTGTAGATACCATTTGGTGATGTGCTTCTACTAGAAAAGGTGACACGCATTGGAGAACATGCCAAATTTATGACAGAAAATCCATGGAAGTAAAAGACAAAGAACATAGAAGTAAGAATGAAGTAACTACTTGGTAATATCCTTCTACTCTGCAATGAAAAATGCAAAAAATTTACAATAGAGAATACCCAAAATTAAATCATTATTCTATTTAATGTATATAAACAGACTGGTCCAAATTTGACCTTTAATCCAATATATTGGATCTACGCCCGACGATGAAAAACAACCCCATAGCATTATGATACCACCACCATGTTTAATAATTTTAACTGCGTGCTTCGGATTATGTGTAGTATTTTTTTGGCGTCTAACATGAGACATTCCATCGGACCCAAACAATTTCACCATTATTTTGTCTGGTTACACCTGGTTTTTCCAATTTTTTCGTATCAGATGCTTTCTTGCAAAAGCTACACTGTTGCGAATTTTCTTTCTTGCTCAAGTAGACCACTTTTCATGAATGTGCTTTCAAATCATTTTCTATTAATCTATTCCGTATTGTGTGGTGGCGTCCGTGGCGTAGTTGGTTTAAGTGCGTGGCCTCTATGTCAACGAGCTTGGAGACCCAGGTTCGAACCCCAGCAGCGACAGAAAATTATTTCAATTAAAATAATTTTTCTGTACGGCCGCCACCTCTCTGCAGACAATGGCAAACCTCAGAGAGTAATCAAAATACCATGTAAAGCTTCTTGAGAACAAGAACATTTCGTTCATCGCAGTTCGGAGTCGGCGTTAAATCTGTAGGTCCAGTTCTCGGTTAATTGTGTACAAACTTAATAACACGCACAACACAATTGATCGTAAGAAGCTAGGTCAAAGTCCTTTCAAGGGTTGAAATGGCCAGTTATTTATTTTTTTTTTTTATTTTTATTCCGTATTGTGTGACTAGTTACTGGTGCATTTAACTCTTTTATGGGTTTTTCCGATGAAAGAAATTAGTTTGTCGAATACGTCAACCATCGTATAGGTTGCTCCTTTTCTGCTTCGTTTTTCCGTTTTTGGTTCAAAATTAATAGCAGAATACATTTTTTTCTTTGAATGCTTCAATAACTCTGCAATTCCACACTTTATTTTGTCTTCATTTCTTTATTTTCGGATGAATTGGCACTCAACATCTGTGCACTCAACACTTCGTTCCCTATTATGAACAAAATACGTTCGAAAGTTAGAATATCACCAAAAATTATTGATGTTTTCAATGCTTACTTGACTTTTTTAAATATTATTTTAATACAATTTTTAAATACTTGTACATTCAATATTATTAACAAAAGTAGAATGCGTTTTTATTTTTCGTCCAATACGAAATCGAGTTCACTGCTTTAAAAGTTTGCACAATTCATATTTTTACCGAATTATGCGAAGAGCGTAAACAAAATAAAGTACCGATATCCAACTTTTATGTACAGTGGGTTACATTCATATAGTTTTCTTTTAAACTTTATAGCAATCTTCGAAATGCTAAAGTTCTTGCCGTTTCTATCATATTTTCCATCACTGTATATCGGCTTCCTATATTATGACCATGGATTACGTCGCTTTTGCGGCGCACAGTGGGAGATTCGTGGCCATAAATAGAAAAAAGTATAAGTTTTGAAATTGTAAAAAGTTTTTTACTAATCGGCAGTTTATACTTGAGATAAGAAACACTCAAAAAATCACTCAGAGATATTTTAAGGTTTGGTCAGAAAATGGCTCGAAATTTCATTTTTTTTTATGACAAAAATTTGAGAATATCACTTGTTTTTACGATGAGGATGGAGGACGATCTTCACAAGGCAACGCGTGAGGGTCAAGGGGTCAATCTTCACATGGCAACGTGTCTGACTGCCTCAACCTGGTGAGGCCAGCATTATCCATGTCGAACTCGTCTCAAGTCGACTCAAACCTCTGCGTGGTGTCCTCTAGAAACGGCAAACTGACAAACGTTAGTTTGACGGCTAATCTGAGCGGCGGGCTACCTGCCTTTAAAGGGTTGTGCGTTGGGTTTGACGTAAAAAAACGTTGTGCCCACCACGTAAAAAAACAATTTCAATGAAACGAAAAAGAAATAAGATAAAAATGATACCCATATCTGATGACGACTACCGCAAACGAAAAACTGACAATGATTTATGGATATGCACTTGGAACGTCCGAACCCTTAATTGGGATGGTGCCTCTATCCAACTGACAGATATCTTAGGTTAGGTTAGGTTAGGTTGACGTGGCTGTCTCCTATGAGACACACTTAGGCCAGTTTGGCCCGTTGTGATACCAGGGGTTAATTATTTCCACCCTATTTGAACCAGTTGGAGCTATTTATGAAGCTTTGTATTCGGTAGACCGAAGTTTTTGAGAGTTCGTCTAGGTCACTGTAGAACCAGTTACCTAGGAAGAGATGGCGCTTTCTGGCCAGCGCTGGGCATGTGCAGAGAAGGTGTGTTGTGGATTCAACTTCCTCTTCATCTCTGCAGCTTCTGCAGAAGTCGTTATGGGGAGTATTCAGTCTTTGGGCGTGGTTTCCAATCAGGCAGTGTCCTGTTAGGACGCCTATTGTAATACTTATTTGGTCCCTTCTAAGGGATATTAGTTCTTTTGAGCGTCTTAAGTTTAGTGTTGGCCAAACTTGACGCGATATGCTGCATGTACTACCCGTTGACCACCTGATGTTGGTGTTTTCAAGGGATAGTTCATTTATTAGTAGCTTACATGTTGCGAGAGGTATTCCAATTTGTTCCTTATCTGTCGATAAGGGTTTGATGGTACCGTTTCTAGCGAGTTCGTCTGCTTTGCAGTTACCTTGGAAATCTCTATGTCCGGGGATCCAGCATAGGAATATATTGAGCTGCTCTGCCATCTCATTTAGAGATCTGCGGCAGCCTAGGACTGTTTTTGATGTTATTTCAACAGATTCCAGGGCTTTCAAAGCGGCTTGACTATCAGATAGAATACAAATATCTTTTGCTAATATTTCGTTCATCTGTAGCCAAGTAACGGCTTCATGTATGGCAGTGACCTCCGCTTGGAAGACACTGCAGTGGTCGGGGAGCCTAAAGGCATGGTTAATGTTTAGGGATTCAGAGTAGACTCCTCCCCCTACTTTGCCATCTAGTTTTGATCCATCAGTGTAGATTCTAGTGGCATTGTTTGGTGGAGGGCTTCCAATATCCCATTCGTATCTGGAGGGGATTGATACATCAAACTTTTTGTGGAATAAAAGTTTTTGAGTGATGTAGTCTATATTCTTGGGTATTTGAGGAGTGAGTTTCCTGGTGTCAGAGTGTCCTATTGTGCCCTCTTTCCATTGGGAAGTGGCTTCTTAACGGATTGCTGTGTTTGCAGCTATCCGTTTTGTTAGGATATCTAGTGGAGTTAGATGGAGCAAAGTATCGAGTGCGTCAGTAGGAGTGGTTCTCAGCGCTCCACTGATGCACAGCTCTGCTGACCGTTGAACTTTGCGAAGTATATTGAGGTGTGTTTGTTTGCTTAGTGCTGGCCACCAGACTATAGCACCGTATAGCAATATTGGCCTAATAACAGCTGTATAAAGCCAGTGAGTTACCCTAGGTTGTAATCCCCATTTGCTACCCACTGCTTTTTTACATGTGTATAGGGCTATATTGGCTTTTTTGGCTCTCTCGAGCAGGTTGGGTTTCCAATTTAGTTTCCTATCTAAAATGAGACCCAGGTATTTTGCTTGTTCTGAGAAGTTTAGTCTTGTATTTCCCAGTTTTGGAGGACTAATAGTGGGCAGATTGTGTTGTCTGGTAAAGATCACTAACTCGGTTTTATCGGGGTTAACGCTAAGTCCACAGCCGGTAACCCAGTTTACGAGAGTGTTGAGACAATTTTGCATAATATCTCGGAGGATGGACACATATTTACCTGAGGTGACGATAGCAACATCGTCGGCGTAGGCTATCACCCTGCACCCCTCTTGTTCTAGTTTACCCAGTAGTTCATTCACCGCTAGGTTCCAGAGTAGAGGCGAGAGAACTCCTCCCTGAGGTGTTCCCCTTGGTACAGATCTTAGCGTGGATGCTGCTCCGAGACTCGCGCTTATAATCCTGCCTACTAGCATTTGATTTATAAGTGCTATCAGCGCAGAATCCACCCCAAGCTCCGTCAGCGCATTTGTGATAGCCTCCGCCTTGACGTTGTTAAAGGCACCCTCTATGTCAATGAAGGCTATCATTGTGTATTCCTTCTGATGAAGGGACTTTTCAATGATAGATACTATGGAGTGGAGAGCAGTTTCCACAGATTTGCCTTTGGTGTAGGCGTGTTGTGCTGGTGAGATAGGATTTGCTTCTATTTTTTGTCTCAAGTAGATGTCTATTAGTCTCTCGAGAGTTTTAAGAAGAAAAGATGAGAGACTGATTGGTCGAAGGTCTTTTGGGTTTACGTGCGAGCTTCTTCCTGCCTTAGGTATAAAGACTACCTTCACGTGTCGCCATTGTTTTGGGATGTGATTTAGGTTAAGACAGCTTTGATAGATTATCATAAGCCACTGGCTTATGATGTCGTAAGTTTTTTGAATTTCAATTGGGGCTATGCCGTCAAGTCCTGGAGACTTAAACGGTTTGAAGCTTTCTATGGCCCATTTTAGCTTCGATTGTGTAATTATTTGTAGAGAGTTGTTAATGGATGGAAAATCCACTTCTTGTGTTGGAGCATTTCTTATCTTTGAACAGCCCGGGAAGTGAGTTTCTACCAAGATATTAAGAGATTCTTCCCTGTTGGTGGTCCAGGTTCCGTCTTCTTTTTTCATGAAGCTCGGGTTAGGTGGACTAGATGCTAGAATTTTCCTAAGTCTCGACGCCTCGGAGGTTTGTGATATTTCTTCACAGAAATTTCTCCAGGATTGTCGTTGAGCTTTGCGTAATTCTTTTTTATACTCGTTTAGAGCCCTTTTGTAGATTGTCCACGCATCTGTGGATCTAGTGGCTTTTGCCTTATTGAAGAGTTTTCTGCTCTTCATTCGGAGCTCTTCTAGTATAGTGTCCCACCAAGGTGGCTTTTTCCTTCCTTTTGGTGTTTTGAGCGGGCACGCAGTGTCAAGAGCTTTATTCATAGACGCAGTGAGTTTGTCTACTAAGTCATCTAAGGAGTTTTTACAAGTGGGGAGACAAGATGGTCCGTTAGGAAGTTCTGTCATTAGTGTTTCTGTATAGAGATCCCAGTTGACTTGCTTGAGATTACGATAACTACGTGATCTCGGGGCAAAGTCATCTATGTCAAAAAGAATATATATATGGTCAGAGAAGGAGTGTTCTTTTGAAACTCTCCAATTCCTTATTCTATTAGATATATTGTCGGAGGCAAGAGTAATATCTAAAACTTCCTGCCTATTGCTAATAATAAATGTAGGTTCACAACCCACGTTACTTATGATAAGGTTAGTAGTGAGGATGTAATCAAAAAGAGACTCACCGCGTTTATTGGTACCTGAGCTTCCCCAGATCTCATGGTGGGCGTTAGCATCGCACCCGATGATCAGGTCCTTGTTCTCAGCTGCCGCTTTGGAAACCAGGTCTTTTATGACGTCTTCTGGGAGGACTTCGTGATCGTGGGCCAAGTATGCCGATACAAGCCACAAGCTGTTATGGCCCGTCTCGACACTTATGGCTACAGTGTCCTTGTTGCTGAAATTAGAGAGAGTAAAAACACTCAGATTATTTTTAATTAGAATACACGCCCTCGGTTTACCTTGCGCTTTGGAGTAAATCAGCGTGTATGAAGGGGTCCTGAGTCCGCATACCAGGCCGCAGACTACCCACGGCTCCTGGATCAGGACAATATCTTCTCCGCCCTTGGTAAGACGGAGAGTTAGACTGGCGGACGCAGCCTTTGAGTGGTGGAGGTTAATCTGTACTACTCTCAGCATTAGCGCTGCTAGTAGTGGGACTAACCTCCACGACAGTAATGTCGGACTCATCGTCCGATCTATGGAGGTCGTCCTCTAATGAGGATAACCGGAGAGACCGTGCTAGCTCTGTATCAGAGCTAGGCTCATCTGGTGCAGGAGTGCAGGATTGAGGAGAAGAGGCGTTCTTAATTGAACTGGAAGCCTGCTCTTCCTCCAATAACGCCTCATCTTTTTTGGAACCCTCATTTCTATGGAGATGAAACCATAGTCTACCACGTAACTTTTGGATGACAAGATAGCCAGGGACTCCTGATTGATGACAAATGTTGCCGATCTGAAGTCCCCTTTTGGCTCTTCCACCTTTGTCACCTTCCAGTTACCTGTAGGCAGATCATGGTTTCCCAACCGAATTAGCTCCAGGATTGTTTGAGGGTCAGAAGGTTCGGCAGGGATCCGGGAACGCGCTCTTGGTCGGTTAGGGATCTGATCCCTTCCAACAACCTCGAGTTTAGCGCCCGGCCATACCTCCCCTATCCTGGAGATCGCGATTTTGTAGAGGTCGACTGACCTCTGGTCGGCGCAAGCGATCAGCTTCACGTGGCCCTGATGCCATCCACTGTCGCGACAAGTAGGGCCTTTGCCCGGAAATTCCTGCATAATTGGAATGAAGTCAGTAGCCATTTTGACTACTACCTTCCTCCATCTTTCAGGCGAAATGCTGCCGTCCGGATCGCTTTTGTCGATGACCGCAATGGTTATATGCCCAGCTAAGACATCGCTGAAAAGCTTTGGAGTGGTTTTGTTACCACAAACATTTTTAGCCATCGGCTGAGAGACCTCCTCAAGAGATCTCTGTCGCTTTGCAGGCGTTGGTTTTGGGGGAGCCTTGACTTCTCCTATGATGCCTACCGCCCACTTCAAGGAAGATTTCTGCTCCACAGTACGCTGGTTTTCCGGTATGCGCAAAACGCGGTCCCGTACTCTTAGCGCTGCTTTCCGTGCAGCTTTGTCTGTCTTCTTCGTGGGTGGCGCACTTTTAGCCGAGGCAGACTTGCTACTTCCACTGGAGCCAGGCTTGGTGGCCAGAGCAGCAGTTTCCGTCGCAGGTTTTTGTGTAGGAGCGTTTAAAGACCGCATGTCTGTAGGGCGTTTGCCCAATTGAGCGTTTAAAGACCGCGTGTCTGATGCAGCTGGAGGCTGCATCTCGTTGGCATTTTGAGACTGCCCGTCTTGTGTTTTTGTTTTGTGTAGTGTGTTCATCTGGTTTTTTTCGACCACTCCCTCCTCGTTAGGCGAAGAGAGTTAAAATGACAGGCCCTGATACCCATCCTCGAGCGGAATCGGAACTGCATTCAAAAGCAATGCAGCCTTCGCGTGGAGCCCCGATCCAGCCCGAGACTCGGTTCAGGGTCTGCCATTATAGTGGTCAGTAAATAGTGGGGAAAAGATGTCCACCGCGCCCTAACCCCAATGCCGCGGTAAGGCCACAGTTACTCCCTGAGGCGGCCAGGTATCAGAGAGGCTCCGTAAAAATACAGGCAGTTTTATACTCCCTGCCTGCAAACTATCCAATGGGCACGGAAACGCATAACACCCTGGATTAGGGAGTAGGTCGGATAGCTCTTTGTTCATTGCTCTTCAACAGCCTGTATGACATGGGTGACCCTACCAGGAACCGAAGCTCCAGTCATCATAGCCCGTTGAGTCTTTGCAACCTAAGCCCCTACACCACAACAAGGTGGCTATCCAGCGCAGAGGACAGATATCTTAGAAAGATACAAAGCTGATATCACTGCAATCCAAAAAATGCGATAGAAGGGACAGGGTTGCTTACGGCAAGCATCTTGTGATATCTAATACAGTGGCCATGCGGAGAAGCACGAATTTGGATGCGGATTCGTGGTTGGCAAGAGATTACGGCATCATGTTCTGCCAAAGACCAAAGACAGCTTCTACGAGCGCCTTGAAGAGGCCTATGAGCGCAGCCCCCGCCACGACATAAAAATCGTGCTTGGTGACTTCAACGCCAAGGTGGGAAAAGAAAATATCTTTGGTCCAACAGTCGGAAAGTTCAGCCTCCACGACAATACCTCCGATAACGGAATGAGGCTGATTGACTTTGCCGCAGCGCGAAACATGGTCGTTAGTAGCACTAGATTCAAGCATCTCAATATTCATAAAGCAACTTGTCTGTCTAGTGATCAAAAGACGCGCAACCAAATTGATCACGTTTTGATTGACGGAAGGCACTCTTCCAGTGTTTTAGATGTACGCACGATCCGTGGTGCCAATATAGACTCGGATCATTATCTTGTCGCAGCCAAGATCCGTACACGCCTGTGCGCAACCAAGAATGCGCGCAATCCAGCACAGAGAAAGCTAGACGTCGAAAAGTTGCAATCAAAGCAAACAGCCGAAGACTTCGCTACTCGACTCTCACTCCTGCTTCAAGAAAGCACTCCTCCGATCGACGATATATGCGCGCAGTGGAATCATATTTCCCACTCTATGCGTACGGCTGCCGAAGAGGTGATTGGCTATCACCGTCCTCGCCGAAAACAGTAGCACGACCAAGAGTGTCGCGACGCCACTGCAGAAAAAGACGCCGCCTACAAAGCCACCCTGCAGTCGGTTGTAACGCGTGCTGCTAAGGAGCGATACAAAAAGAAGAGGAGGGAAGAGAGACGCATTTTCAGGTGAAAGAAAAGGGAAGCGGAAATGCGTGAGTGCGAGAAAATTGAGATGCATGGTGACAGGAATGAGGTCAGAAAATTTTTCGAAAAAATAAGACGCCTGGCCGATGGTTTCAAGACCGGGGCCTCTTCCTGCAAGGATGAAAGTGGGAATCTAGTGACAGATATCCAGAGTACACTGATGATGTGGAGGGAACACTTCTCTACGCTTCTGAATGGCGACGACGACAACATTCCCGCGAATAGAGATGATATCCCGGAATCCCCAGTTTTGGACGACAGCGTTGAAGTTCCGCTGCCCGACCATAGTGAAGTCTTGAAAGCTATAGCTCGGCTTAAAAACAACAAAGCCGCAGGAGCCGATGGCTTACCTGCTAAGCTCTTCAAGAATGGAGGCGAAGCTCTATTTAAATGCATTCATGAGCTTCTATGCAGAATATGGTCGGAAGAATGCATTCCAAACGATTGGAACCTCAGTGTGCTCTGCCCAATCCACAAGAAAGGCGATCTCACAATATGCGCCAACTACCGTGGGATAAGCCTTCTGAATATCGCATATAAGGTCCTGTCGAGCGTACTATGTGAACGACTGAAGCCCATCGTAAACCAGCTGATTGGAACTTATCAGTGTGGCTTCAGACCTGGTAAATCCACCATAGACCAGATATTTACGCTACGACAAATCTTGGAGAAGACCCTAGAAAAACAAATCGACACACACCATATTTTTGTCGATTACAAAGGCGCCTTCGACAGACCAATAAGGAATCATCTATATTCCACCATGTCTGAATTTGGTATTCCTGCAAAGCTCATTCGCCTTTGCAGAATCACACTGAGCAACACCAGCAGCACAGTTAAAATCGGGAAGGACCTCACTCCTCCATTCGATACCAAACGAGGTTTCAGACAAGGTGATTCCTTATAGTGCGACTTTTTCAACCTAATGATGAAGAAGATCATCGGAGCTGCTGATTTGAGACGCAGTGGCACGATATTCTACAAAAGTATAATGCTGCTGGCGTATGCTGATGATATCGATATCATTGGCCATAATACGCGCGAAGTCAGCGCAGCATTCTCCAGGTTAGCGAAAGAGTCGAGTCGAATGGGTCTTGTAGTGAACGCGGATAAGACGAAATACCTAGTGTCAACAAATAAACAGACCCAGCGTCTTGGAAACCACGTCACTGTTGACAACATCTCCTTCGATGTTGTTAAGGACTTCGTTTACCTGGGATCCAGCGTAAACTCTTTCAACGATGTCAGTATTGAGATAAAACGAAGGATAACTCTTGCCAACAGGTGTTACTTTGGGCTGAGTAGGCAATTGAGAAGCAGAGCCCTTTCTCGATGAACAAAACTCACGCTCTATAAGTCACTAATCATGCCCGTCCTATTATATGCAGCACAAATCTGGACGTTGAGCAGTTCTGATGAAAAGACTTTGGGAGCCTTCGAGAGAAAGATCCTTCGTAAGATCTTCAGTCCAATCTGCGTCAATGGCGAGTACCAAATTCGATGGAATCACGAGCTGTATGAGCTTAACGCTGACATCGACATAGTTAAGCGTATTAAAATCGAGCGGCTCCGCTGGCTAGGTCATGTTGAGCGAATGGAAAACGACGCTCCAGCGAAAAAAATATTCGAGTCGGTGCCGGGTGGTGGTCAACGCAGAAGAGGACGCCCACATCTTCGTTGGAAGGATCAAGTGTTGGATAACCTGACTACACTTGGTGTTTCCAACTGACGCCAGCAAGCGCAAAACAGAAATGGCTGGCGCAATTTCTTATACGAGGCCAAAACCGACCTTCGGTTGTAAGCGCCAGATAAGTAAGTAAGTAAGAGATATAGATGCGACATGTTTAATTGACACTTGACACTGAGGCTCGACGTCGTTGAGACGTGCTAGAAGGTCACTGCACTGCCCATAGAAATTTAAAAAAAAGGGGTGATTGCGCAAGTTTGATCTTCAACTTCTAAATCTATATATATGATGTGTTCACAGTTTATTGTACTTTTTTAATCTTTGCACAAGAGCACAATCAGTAGCTCTGGGTCGTGAATATCCCTGATATGTAATTGATTGCAAAAAACAAGTCACTGAAATACACAGAAGTAACAAAAAAAACCAAATTCAATCAAAAGTAATGTCGAAAATTACAAAACGTTCGGACGGACAGTTTCGTTTAGATTCATTGATTCGCGAGGAAGTATGTGTGTGCGTTTTCAGCAAAGTACATAACAAAATAACTAATAAATTTATCAGCATATATTTACATATGTAGAAATTCAACGTTAAAAACTTTAATTGACCCAAATCAATAATAGTATAATTAATAGTGTACAACAGTTAACCGCGTTTGCTAAAAACTTATGTTAAACAATTGTGCCTATTCGGCGAAATCAGTTACTCCAACATATTTTCTGTTATTAATCATAACAGATGCCGACCGTAATAGATCTGTTAATATTATTGTCGGGAATATATATCTTTTTATCAATATTCGAAAACAAAAATCTGTTGCAATTCTCCTAACTTCTGTTATGAAAAAGTTGATTGCTTTAATGATTATACATAAATTATAATAAAAATATAATAAACTGAGAATTTCAACCCTTGAAAGAACTTTGACCGAGCTTCTTATGATCAAATTGTGTTGTGCGTATTATAAAATGTTTTTTACAAAAAATATCGAGAACGGGACCTACTAATTTTTATGCCGACTCCGAACGGATGTAAGAGATTCTTGAGAACATGCTCAAGAAGCTTTACATGGCATAATTATCTCTCTGAGGCTTGTAATTGTCTACGGAGAGGTGCCGTTCAATCAGAAAAATGTATTTCGATTGAAAAAATTTTCTGTGTCTGGTGGAGGATTTGAACCTCGGTCCTCACGGCTCAAAAATTTATACCGAGTGGTTCACGCACTTTAACCCACTCAGCCAAGGCCACCAAGTACTATTTACATAAAAAGAGAGTTGGCTGTGTCTTAGACACACCCGTAGGTTTTGACGTGACGGTGTTTCTTGCTGTTGTTAATGTTGTTGTTGTTGTTGGTGTTGATTTTTCTTTTGTTGTTGGTTATTTTTGTTGTTGTTGTTGTTGTTGTTGTTGATGTTGATGTTGATGTTGTTGTTGATGTTGATGTTGATGTTGATGTTGATGTTGATGTTGATGTTGATGTTGATGTTGATGTTGATGTTGATGTTGATGTTGATGTTGTTGTCGATGTTGATGATGATGATGTTAAAGATGATGATGATGATGTTGATGTTGATGTTGATGTTGATGTTGATGTTGTTGTCGATGTTGATGATGATGATGTTAAAGATGATGATGATGATGTTGTTGCTGATGTTGTTGTTGATGTTGATGTTGATTTTGATGTTGATGTCGATGTCGATGTCGATGTAGATGTTGATGTTGATGTTAATCTTGATGTTGATGTTGATGTTGATGTTGATGTTGTTGTTGATGTTGATGTTGATGTTGATGTTGATGTCGATGTCGATGTCGATGTTGATGTTGATGTTGATGTTGATGTTGATGTTGATGTTGATGTTGATGTTGATGTTGATGTTGATGTTGTTGTTGATGTTGATGTTGATGTTGATGTTGATGTTGATGTTGATGTTGATGTTGATGTTGATGTTGTTGTCGATGTTGATGATGATGATGTTAAAGATGATGATGATGAAGTTGTTGCTGATGTTAATGTTGATGTTGATGTTGATTTTGATGTTGATGTCGATGTCGATGTCGATGTAGATGTTGATGTTGATGTTAATCTTGATGTTGATGTTGATGTTGATGTTGATGTTGTTGTTGATGTTGATGTTGATATTGATGTTGATGTTGTTGTTGTTGTTGTTGTTGATGTTGATGTTGATGTTGATGTTGATGTTGATGTTGATGTTGATGTTGATGTTGTTGTCGATGTTGATGATGATGATGTTAAAGATGATGATGATGATGTTGTTGCTGATGTTAATGTTGATGTTGATGTTGATTTTGATGTTGATGTCGATGTCGATGTCGATGTAGATGTTGATGTTGATGTTAATCTTGATGTGGATGTTGATGTTGATGTTGATGTTGATGTTGATGTTGATGTTGATATTGATGTTGATGTTGTTGTTGTTGTTGTTGTTGATGTTGATGTTGATGTTGATGTTGATGTCGATGTCGATGTCGATGTTGATGTTGATGTTGATGTTGATGTTGATGTTGATGTTGATGTTGATGTTGATGTTGATGTTGATGTTGTTGTTGATGTTGATGTTGATGTTGATGTTGATGTTGATGTTGATGTTGATGTTGATGTTGATGTTGATGTTGATGTTGATGATGATGTTGATGTTGTTGTCGATGTTGATGATGATGATGTTAAAGATGATGTTGTTGCTGATGTTAATGTTGATGTTGATGTTGATTTTGATGTTGATGTCGATGTCGATGTAGATGTTGATGTTGATGTTAATCTTGATGTTGATGTTGATGTTGGTGTTGATGTTGTTGTTGATGTTGATGTTGATGTTGATATTGATGTTGTTGTTGATGTTGATGTTGATGTTGATGTTGATGTTGATGTTGATGTTGATGTTGATGTTGATGTTGATGTTGATGTTGATGTTGATGTTGATGTTGATGTTGATGTTGATGTTGATGTTGATGTTGATGTTGATGATGATGATGTTGATGATGATGATGATGATGTTGTTGTTGATGATGTTGATATTGATGTTGATGTTGATGTTGATATTGATGATGATGTTGATGTTGATGTTGATGTTGATGTTGATGTTGATGTTGATGTGGATGTTGATGTTGATGTTGATGTTGATGTTAATCTTGATGTTGATGTTAATCTTGATGTTGATGTTGTTGTTGATGTTGATGTTGATGTTGATGTTGATGTTGATATTGATGTTGATGTTGTTGTTGATGTTGATGTTGATGTTGATATTGATGTTGTTGTTGATGTTAATGTTGATGTTGATGTTGATGTTGATGTTGATGTTGATGTTGATGTCGATGTTGATGTTGATGTTGATGTTGATGTTGATGTTGATGTTGATGTTGATGTTGATGTTGATGTTGATGTTGATGTTGATGTTGATGTTGATGTTGATGTGGATGTTGATGTTGATATTGATGTTGAAGTTGATGTTGATGTTGATGTTGATGTTGATGTTGATGTTGATGTTGATGTTGATGTGGATGTTGATGTTGATGTTGATGTTGATGTTAATCTTGATGTTGATGTTAATCTTGATGTTGATGTTGTTGTTGATGTTGATGTTGATGTTGATGTTGATGTTGATATTGATGTTTTTGTTGATGTTAATGTTGATGTTGATGTTGATGTCGATGTCGATGTCGATGTTGATGTTGATGTTGATGTTGATGTTGATGTTGATGATGATGTTGATGTTGATGTTGATGTTGATGTTGATGTTGATGTTGATGTTGATGTTGTTGTTGATGTTGATGTTGATGTTGATGTTGATG
Source organism: Pherbina coryleti (assembly GCA_943735915.1). Lineage (NCBI taxonomy): Eukaryota > Metazoa > Arthropoda > Insecta > Diptera > Sciomyzidae > Pherbina > Pherbina coryleti. The sequence goes on from OX030949.1 coordinate 109,418,407, forward strand.
TTGATGTTGATGATGATGATGTTGATGATGATGATGATGATGTTGTTGTTGATGATGTTGATATTGATGTTGATGTTGATGTTGATATTGATGATGATGTTGATGTTGATGTTGATGTTGATGTTGATGTCGATGTTGATGTTGATATTGATGATGATGTTGATGTTGATGTTGATGTTGATGTCGATGTTGATGTTGATGTTGATGTTGATGTTGATGTTGATGTTGATGTTGATGTTGATGTTGATGTTGATGTTGATGTTGATGTTGATGTTGATGTTGATGTTGATGTTGATGTTGATGTTGATGTTGATGTTGATGTTGATGTTGATGTTGATGTGGATGTTGATGTTGATGTTGATGTTGATGTTAATCTTGATGTTGATGTTAATCTTGATGTTGATGTTGTTGTTGATGTTGATGTTGATGTTGATGTTGATATTGATGTTTTTGTTGATGTTAATGTTGATGTTGATGTTGATGTTGATGTTGATGTTGATGTTGATGTTGATGTTGATGTTGATGTTGATGTTGATGTGGATGTTGATGTTGATGTTGATGTTGATGTCGATGTCGATGTCGATGTTGATGTTGATGTTGATGTTGATGTTGATGTTGATGTTGATGTTGATGTTGATGTTGATGTTGATGTTGATGTTGATGTTGATGTTGTTGTTGATGTTGATGTTGATGTTGATGTTGATGTTGATGTTGATGTTGATGTTGATGTTGTTGTCGATGTTGATGATGATGATGTTAAAGATGATGATGATGATGTTGTTGCTGATGTTGTTGTTGATGTTGATGTTGATTTTGATGTTGATGTCGATGTCGATGTAGATGTTGATGTTGATGTTAATCTTGATGTTGATGTTGATGTTGATGTTGATGTTGTTGTTGATGTTGATGTTGATGTTGATATTGATGTTTTTGTTGATGTTGATGTTGATGTTGATATTGATGTTGTTGTTGATGTTAATGTTGATGTTGATGTTGATGTTGATGTTGATATTGATGTTTTTGTTGATGTTAATGTTGATGTTGTTGTTGATGTTAATGTTGATGTTGATGTTGATGTTGATGTTGATGTTGATGTTGATATTGATGTTTTTGTTGATGTTAATGTTGATGTTGATGTTGATGTGGATGTTGATGTTGATGTTGATGTTGATGTCGATGTCGATGTCGATGTTGATGTTGATGTTGATGTTGATGTTGATGTTGATGTTGATGTTGATGTTGATGTTGATGTTGATGTTGATGTTGTTGTTGATGTTGATGTTGATGTTGATGTTGATGTTGATGTTGATGTTGTTGTCGATGTTGATGATGATGATGTCAAAGATGATGATGATGATGTTGTTGCTGATGTTGTTGTTGATGTTGATGTTGATTTTGATGTTGATGTCGATGTCGATGTCGATGTCGATGTAGATGTTGATGTTGATGTTAATCTTGATGTTGATGTTGATGTTGATGTTGATGTTGTTGTTGATGTTGATGTTGATGTTGATATTGATGTTGTTGTTGATGTTAATGTTGATGTTGATGTTGATGTTGATGTTGATGTTGATGTTGATGTTGATGTTGATGATGATGATGATGATGATGTTGTTGTTGTTGATGTTGATGTTGATGTTGATGTTGATGTTGATGTTGATGTTGATGTTGATGTTGATGTTGATGTTGATGTTGATGTTGATGTTGATGTGGATGTTGATGTTGATGTTGATGTTGATGTTAATCTTGATGTTGATGTTGATGTTGATGTTGATGTTGATGTTGATGTTGATGTTGATGTTGATGTTGATGTTGATGTTGATGTTGATGTTGATGTTGATGTTGATGATGATGATGATGATGTTGTTGTTGTTGATGTTGATGTTGATGTTGATGTTGATGTTGATGTTGATGTTGATGTTAATGTTGATGTTGATGTTGATGTTGATGTTGATGTTGATGTTGATATTGATGTTTTTGTTGATGTTAATGTTGATGTTGATGTTGATGTTGATGTTGATGTTGATGTTGATGTTGATGTTGATGTTGATGTTGATGTTGATGTTGATGTTGATGTGGATGTTGATGTTGATGTTGATGTTGATGTCGATGTCGATGTCGATGTTGATGTTGATGTTGATGTTGATGTTGATGTTGATGTTGATGTTGATGTTGATGTTGATGTTGTTGTTGATGTTGATGTTGATGTTGATGTTGATGTTGATGTTGATGCTGTTGTCGATGTTGATGATGATGATGTTAAAGATGATGATGATGATGTTGTTGCTGATGTTGTTGTTGATGTTGATGTTGATTTTGATGTTGATGTCGATGTCGATGTCGATGTAGATGTTGATGTTGATGTTAATCTTGATGTTGATGTTGATGTTGATGTTGATGTTGTTGTTGATGTTGATGTTGATGTTGATATTGATGTTGTTGTTGATGTTAATGTTGATGTTGATGTTGATGTTGATGTTGATGTTGATGTTGATGTTGATGTTGATGTTGATGTTGATGATGATGATGATGATGTTGTTGTTGTTGATGTTGATGTTGATGTTTATGTTGATGTTGATGTTGATGTTGATGTTGATGTTGATGTTGATGTTGATGTTGATGTTGATGTTGATGTTGATGTGGATGTTGATGTTGATGTTGATGTTGATGTTAATCTTGATGTTGATGTTAATCTTGATGTTGATGTTGTTGTTGATGTTGATGTTGATGTTGATGTTGATATTGATGTTTTTGTTGATGTTAATGTTGATGTTGATGTTGATGTTGATGTTGATGTTGATGTTGATGTTGATGTGGATGTTGATGTTGATGTTGATGTTGATGTTGATGTTGATGTTGATGTTGATGTTGATGTTGATGTTGATGTTGATGTTGATGTTGATGTTGATGTTGATGTTGATGTTGATGTTGATGTTGATGTTGATGTTGATGTTGATGTTGATGTTGATGTTGATGTTGATGTTGATGTTGATGTTGATGTCGATGTTGATGATGATGATGTTGATGATGATGATGATGATGTTGTTGTTGATGATGTTGATATTGATGTTGATGTTGATGTTGATATTGATGATGATGTTGGTGTTGATGTTGATGTTGATGTTGATGTTGATGTTGATGTTGATGTGGATGTTTATGTTGATGTTGATGTTGATGTTGATGTTGATGTTGATGTTGATGTTGATGTTGATGTTGATGTGGATGTTGATGTTGATGTTGATGTTGATGTTGATGTTGATGTTGATGTTGATGTTGATGTTGATGTTGATGTTGATGTTGATGTTGATGTTGATGTTGATGTTGATGTTGATGTTGATGTCGATGTTGATGATGATGATGTTGATGATGATGATGATGATGTTGTTGTTGATGATGTTGATATTGATGTTGATGTTGATGTTGATGATGATGATGATGATGTTGTTGTTGATGATGTTGATATTGATGTTGATGTTGATGTTGATATTGATGATGATGTTGATGTTGATGTTGATGTTGATGTTGATGTTGATGTTGATGTTGATGTTGATGTTGATGTTGATGTTGATGTTGATGTTGATGTTGATGTTGATGTTGATGTTGATGATGATGATGATGATGATGATGTTGTTGTTGATGATGTTGATATTGATGTTGATGTTGATGTTGATGTTGATGTTGATGTTGATGTTGATGATGATGATGATGATGATGATGTTGTTGTTGATGATGTTGATATTGATGTTGATATTGATGATGATGTTGATGTTGATATTGATGTTGATGTTGATGTTGATGTTGATGTTGATGTTGATGTTGATGTTGATGTTGATGTTGATGTGGATGTTGATGTTGATGTTGATGTTGATGTTGATGTTGATGTTGATGTTGATGTTGATGTTGATGTTGATGTTGATGTTGATGTTGATGTTGATGTTGATGTTGATGTTGATGTTGATGTTGATGTTGATGTTGATGTTGATGTTGATGTTGATGTTGATGTTGATGTTGATGTTGATGTTGATGTTGATGTTGATGATGATGATGATGATGTTGTTGTAGATGATGTTGATATTGATGATGATGTTGATGTTGATGTTGATGTTGATGTTGATGTTGATGTTGATGTTGATGTTGATGTGGATGTTGATGTTGATGTTGATGTTGATGTTGATGTTGATGTTGATGTTGATGTTGATGTTGATGTTGATGTTGATGTTGATGTTGATGTTGATGTTGATGTTGATGTTGATGTTGATGTTGATGTTGATGTTGATGTTGATGTTGATATTGATGATGATGTTGATGTTGATGTTGATGTTGATGATGATGATGATGATGTTGTTGTTGATGATGTTGATATTGATGTTGATGTTGATGTTGATATTGATGATGATGTTGATGTTGATGTTGATGTTGATGTTGATGTTGATGTTGATGTTGATGTTGATGTTGATGTTGATGTTGATGTTGATGTTGATGTTGATGTTGATGTGGATGTTGATGTTGATGTTGATGTTGATGTTGATGTTGATGTTGATGTTGATGTTGATGTTGATGTTGATGTTGTTGGTATTGTTGCTTTTTCTATTGCTGTTTTTTTTGCTTCTCCATTGGTTGTGCTTTTCCTTGGTGCATTAACTTTCCTTAGCTACATGCAATCAATCCAGTAAAAGTGATGTATATGCGTCACTTTAGGGGGTTCCATGAGAGGCCTCATGACGCCGTCAATTTTTTTTTGTATTTTTATCATGTGCCCGAAGATCTCACCTTCATTTTCGATCCTTAAAATTTACCGTTGCGCCAGTAGTCACAGAGTAAAAATTCCATGCAACGTTTTTTCATGGTTGTAGCATTTTTACTGCAATTTGTGGTTGCCATCCTGCTATAATGACGATAGGAATTTTTTTTGTCTTTTAGTTATGAGGCGTAATAGCACATCTGAAATAAAAAAAAATAAATAACTGGCCATTTCAGCCCTTGAAATGGACTTTGACCTAGCTTCTTATGATCAACTGTGTTGTGCGTGTTAAGTTTGTACACAATTGACCGAGAACCGGACCTACATGTTTAACGCCGACTCCGAACGGCGATGAACGGAATTTTTTTTTGTTCTCAAGAAGCTTTACATGGCATTTTGATTACTCTCTGAGGTTTGCCATTGTCGGCAGAGAAGTGGCGGCCGTACAGAAAAATTATTTTAATTCAAATAATTTTCTGTCGCTGCTGGGGTTCAAACCTGGGTGTCCAGGCTCGTTGACATAGCGGCCACGCACTTTAACCAACTACGCCACGGACGCCAATAACACATATGAGTGAGTAATAATTCCATGCAACTATATTACATTTCTGTTACATATGCCGCTATATTCACGACCTGGTGACGTTAGGATTTTTATTTTTTATTTTTATCGTAAGGCCATGTATAAATCCTTCATTTTCCTTTCTAAACATTTATCGTAGCTTATATACTCACTGAGTAAAAATTCAATGCAACGCCGCTGCATGAATGTTGCATTGTCGATCTTTGAGAGACTCTCTCTGTGTCCCCATGATGACAGAAAGTGTTTGTCTAATTTTGTTGTGAGGGCTTAGAGCAGGCCTTTATTGGTGTTATGATACATTTTGGTCCTAGCACTAATACTCATCGAGTAATAATTCCATGTATCAAATTTTCAGTTTCGTTGCTTAAGCAGTTCCCACCGCATCCCGATGATGTTTTGAATTTTTGTTTTGTTTTGTTTTGTTTTGTTTTGTTTTTATAATGAAGTCAAAGAATTAACCTATACGGTCGTACCATCTTTTTAGTCATAGCTCTTATACTCAGCGAGTAACAATTCAATGCAACGCTCATGAATTTTGAAAAAATTCATTTTTAAACTTTTTTGGAAGCATGTGCGGTAAAACGTAACTTCGTTACGTCAAAATCTTAAAATATAAAATAAAATTTATTCTAATTCGTAAGAGTCAGATTTGTTACTGATTTATAAAAAATAATTTTTTATTTTACTTGCACTGTAAAGCTATATAGTTCTTATTTTATTTTAAGGTTGTTCCTGGTTTTAACTACATATTTCATGTCATTGGGGTAACTGATGCTGGCGTTTCCAGTAAAGAACAAATTTTTTCCATCAAGTTCACAAATGGTGTACTGCAGAATGCTAACGTAAGTAAAGAAAATTTGTTTCTACATATCACAAGCAATAAAAAAAGCGCCACGACTCTAAAATTTTGAAGAGAAGAAGAATCTGTTTTGTTTAAAATTTATTTCAAACATATTGACATAATTAAAATATTTTTTCCGTATCCAGAAAGCTCGTATATATAAGAATTCTACAGAAAATGTGGCGTCCGTGGCGTAGTTGGTTAAAGTGTGTGGCCGCTATGTCAACGAACTTGGAGACCCAGGTTCGAACCCCAGCAGCGACAGAAAATTATTTGAATTAAGGTATAATATACGTGTAAAAACCAAAAACAGGAGCTGTTTTCAAAAAATTTTTTTAGATATTAGAAGTTATTATTTTTTTTTTAAATTTATACAGGTTATTGTACATAAAAAATTGATTTTTTTTGTTAAATACAGTTCTGCCTTTTATATAGAGTCCGCTGAAAATGGCATTGAAAAAAAGATATCCAAAACGGTTCGATGGATATGGCCTTTCCCATGTATCGGAAACAAAAAAATCAAATGCCATTTTAAGGCATAGACAATTATTAAACATCCCGCCTACGCAAGACCCTCGGGGGTTTTTTTTTTAATTATGGCGGAAGTTGAAGTAAAAAGTTAAAAAAATAGATACATTTTCGCGCGCTTTTTTGTTTATATAAAAAAACCAAAGAAATAGATACTTGCATTTAGGGGGGATGCTTAAAGGACAAAATAAAGAACAAAATGCAAATAAAATCATTGAAATTGAACCAATAGATTTCGAGTTATCTATCGAACCGTTTTAAAAAAACTAGTTTCGAGGAAATCGCGTTTAAAGTTTTTTTATTTCTTTGTATGGAGCTTAGACATAGGTTAACGAAAACCGTTATAACTTCTGTTTTTTTTATATATCGACTTAAAAATGTGTATGTATATTCTTAAAACTATAAAGAACACATTAAAAAAAATTTTTTTTTCGAAAAATTTACACGTATATTATACCTTAACCCTCATCCGTCCCTTGTGTCAATTTGACAATTTACAAATACATTTTTAAAACAGCGCTATCAACTGTAGGACAAATCGAAAACAAAAATGGTTCTATGGGTTTTTGTCGGTAAAATTTCATAATATCCTATACTCGATATGAAAACATAAACACAGTGCTGCCAACATGAAAAATTACAAAAGAGTTCCTGTTGTGTTAATTTGACACAATACATTCCTTTCCACTTGCTTAGACGCACTTATAACAAAAAATGGTCTGCTCTCAATATTGGTTAAAAAACAACAACAACTACTTGGAATAAATGCTCTTTGAGTGCACTTACAACAACAACAAAAAATCTGCACTCTCAAGTGTTTTTGAGGAAAAAATTGAGTGTTATTTATTGATGTGCAAAATCTGAAGTTTTTGAGAGTGGAAGTGATATTGATTTCGTCGGCCAAAAAACAAGACAAGAGGTTGCCGCCGAGCCAAATGCGTCGTTACAGTCGACAGACAAAACCATTCAATACTCCATTCAATTCAATGATCGCTCTGAATGTGTACGGTATCTTTACCTATATGAATCCATATTGGAACTATTCGAAGAAGAATTCCGTCGTCGCTAGTTTTTAATTGAAATTGGAAGTGCACTTGTACACTAAGGGGAAAAAATATTAAATTTATCCAAAAACTTTTTTAATTTATCCAAAAAGCGAGTCATTTTTGCACCAATAACGCATTTGCATAAATCGACTACGTAAATATTTAAAATTCATTTAAAAACTTTTTTAATTAAATAAAATATTAAAATATTTAAACAGAAATAATAAAAAAATATATTAAAATTATGCACGAATTTTTTAAATATTTTTTAAAAATTTACTATTTGAAAATAAAACTATCACATCTAAAGGAAATTTATATAAAAAATATTGAAATTAAAAAACAATATATTCAAATATTTCTCACAAGCTGCGTCCATAAATGCCATTAGCATGGTGACTTTATTTTCTTTTTTCGTTCCTTAATATTATATTACTAGCAGAGTACCCGACCTTGTTCGGATACAGCTAATTTGAGTTGAATTGAATTAATAGCAAAGAAGGATTAATTTATGTGAGTTTTCTTGAAAAAATAATTTATTAAAGCATATGTACACGGTCTTGGACAGTCTGCTTAACTTACTAATTTTAACATAACTTTGTTATCGGAATAAAAAGTCAATTTAGTTTTTTTTATTTTCATCAGTGTTTTAATAAAAATCATATGTAGAAGAACAGTTCTGTAAAAATAAATTTATTTCAACATTAAATACATGCATTGGAACATGTAATACATGTTATGTAGGTTTTGCACATTTTTATTAATGTCTCTTTGTTACTATTTTAAATCTTCTTCTAAATATTTATAGACTTTCCATTTGGTGTTAAAACAAACAAATTGTTTGGACTCCCAACATGTGAGCAGCCGACACATAATAATTGCCCATGAACGAAGCAGTTTTCGGTCAATTCAAGTCCTGCAACTTTTAGTGTTTGTCTTTGAGATTTTTTTTATTGACATGGCGAAACTCAGACGGTTTGGAAATTGCAGCCTCTTGAACTGAAATGGCATATCTGTTGGTATAATCGGAAAGCAAGGTAGAAAAACGTCATCTCCTTTGCCGAACCCTGTTAAAATAGTAGCCTCAATAACATTTGGCAATAATTTCTTAACCGAGAACCTGGTGCAGTTGCAAAGTCTTGGTGAATCTAAATTTCTCAATAGCATTATAGGTGCTCCAACTTTTAGGCTGAGGCTAAAGAGTGATTTTTTAAGTGCCTGATAACTTTTTTTTTAAAAAAAACGCATAAAATTTGCAAAATCTCATCGGTTCTTTATTTGAAACGTTAGATTGGTCCATGACATTTACTTTTTGAAGATAATTTCATTTAAATGTTGACCGCGGCTGCGTCTTAGGTGGTCCATTCGGAAAGTCCAATTTTGGGCAACTTTTTCGAGCATTTCGGCCGGAATAGCCCGAATTTCTTCGGAAATGTTGTCTTCCAAAGCTGGAATAGTTGCTGGCTTATTTCTGTAGACTTTAGACTTGACGTAGCCCCACAAAAAATAGTCTAAAGGCGTCAAATCGCATGATCTTGGTGGCCAACTTACCGGTCCATTTCTTGAGATTAATTGTTCTCCGAAGTTTTCCCTCAAAATGGCCATAGAATCGCGAGATGTGTGGCATGTAGCGCCATCTTGTTGAAACCACATGTCAACCAAGTTCAGTTCTTCCATTTTTGGCAACAAAAAGTTTGTTAGCATCGAACGATAGCGATCACCATTCACCGTAACGTTGCGTCCAACAGCATCTTTGAAAAAATACGGTCCAATGATTCCACCAGCGTACAAACCACACCAAACAGTGCATTTTTCGGGATGCATGGCCAGTTCTTGAACGGCTTCTGGTTGCTCTTCACTCCAAATGCGGCAATTTTGCTTATTTACGTAGCCATTCAACCAGAAATGAGCCTCATCGCTGAACAAAATTTGTCGATAAAAAAGCGGATTTTCTGCCAACTTTTCTAGGGCCCAATTCAATGATTTGCAAGCGTTGCTCGTTAGTAAGTCTATTCATGATGAAATGTCAAAGCATACTGAGCATCTTTCTCTTTGACACCATGTCTGAAATCCCACGTGATCTGTCAAATACTAATGCATGAAAATCATAACCTCAAAAAAATCACCCTTTATAAGGAGATACTCCTGGTAGCTCTAACGAATTTAAGAACTCAACTGGCTAATTAACTGACTCGTTCTGATCAGGAACGGTATCCACTGACTGAAGTGCGAATATCTAACTGCAGCTGTTGTAAAAGTTGGAAGTTGATTGTATTGACCGTGATGTTTTTCAGCGCCAAAATTGCCCTCTCGCATAACCAACTTTGATTTTTATAACTGTTTCCGAGATCCGGAAAAACTCTTCTGCAAATTTAACTATAGTAGCAATTGGACTTAAATTAATTTTACCTTGCGCGCCGTTTTCAAGTTGTCCATTCCCTAGTTTCATCAGGTTATTTGCGAAGAGATCAGATAATTGGTCTCCATAAAGGTGAGCTCTCATGTTTGCGTTTAACTCGAATTTTCTTATATTTTTCCATAAAAACGATGATTTAATACATGCTTTTATTTCTACGCACACGTACCTCTCGGAACAATAGACAATGTTTGTCTAAAATCTCCTGCTAAAACCAACGTCACCTTGCCCATCACGTGCTTGGTCTCTCGAATGTCTTGCAATGTTCTGTCTAAAGCTTGTAGTGCTGTTTATGAGCTATTGTACACTCGTCCCATACTATTAGGTCGCATTGTTTAAGGACGTTAGCAAGACCAGTCCTTTTACTAATGTTACATGTTGGAGTATCTTTTGCGGCGAAATTCAAAGGTCATTTGATTGCTGCGTGTGCTGTTTTTCCTCCTGGTAACTGGGATGCTGCAATTCCAGGAGAGGCAACCGCTACAACAATATGCCCTTGCTGACGAACTTTAGCGAGAAAAATTTTTAAAACAAAAGTTTTTCCAGTGCCGCCTGGTGCATCCAAAAAAAACATTCCACCTTTTTTATACATAGCGTTATCGACGATTGTTGAGTAAACAATTTTTTGTTCTGGCAACAGTTTGGGTTCATTAGATTGAACTTCCTCATTGAGAGCTTCAATATTGTAAGATAGTTCTCGTCAAATTAAAGATGTTGTCATTGTAGTCCATCGAGATATTGTTCTTTTGTATTTAGGCATGGTGCTTATAGTCTTCTGATAAGCTGTTTTTATGATTATGCTACAACTGTAAGGGATTTGATACAGAACAAACTTACAACAAAATTGCAAACAAACTCTGAGGCTTGATGGTATTTTATTAGATTTTTAAATTTTTGTAGGCTTTGTAGGATGAAATTAAAAACAAATTTTAATTTTTGTTGATTTTAATTTTACATATATCAAAAAGAAAAGTTATAGAAATTTATCGTAGTGGGCGTGGATTAGGTCCAGTCCCACCAAATTTTTTCCCAATAGTTTGTTTTGATAAATTGAACCTTCATAATGAATATCATCATTTAACCTAACACCTACATAGCATATTTTCAGGATTTATGAATAGTGGGCGTAGCTCTAGTGAGACTACGCCTATTTTTAATACATTTGCTGACAGCAAGCATACGAACCAAACTACTAAATTTTAGTCAAATATGATCAAAACCGTCTGAAAGACAGCATTTTCATTAATTTGTGGGCGGTAAAAGAGGGTGTGTCATCCAATTTTTCGTAGATTTGCCGATAGTTGGCATATACATTTAACTACCAAATTTTAGTCTAATTCGGCCGAAACCGTTTGAAATACAGCATTTTTATTGATTTTTGGGCGGTAAAAGTGGGTGTGGCAAGCCATTTTTTGTAATATTTTCGACAGTGAGCATACAAACTTAACTACCAAATTTTAGTCTCATACTGCCGAAACCGTCGGAAATATAGCATTTTTATTGATTTGCGGGCGGTTAAAGGGGGCGTGGCAAAACTAATATAGCCTATGTTCAGCGCAGTAATTTAAGGAATCGTTTGATATAGGTTTTATAAAAATCTGTCAAGTAGTTTAGGAGTCTATTCCCAACATACATATTGTATTATATTATTTTTGACAGTCGGTGCAATATTATGACACCATATGTAAAAAATAGCATAATAGCTGAATTACAATACTGCGTTAGGTCGGTCGTGCGCTGACCGTACGTTGGTCTCCGTTGTAAAAACTTTACGATATAAGCTGTCAAAACGGACGACCTCAAACTTTGCAAAACTAAATGTTGCGTTGACAGATCGTGCGTCTATCATTTTGGTTATGCCAATAAAAGCAGCTATACTAAAAATCCCACAAAACGTCCCTTTTTCCGAAATCATGCAATTATAATGTTAATCAATGAAAAATTAAAAGATATTGTCATAAAATCATTAAGAACCATAAAACCTACTTTAGAAAGCTAAGATCTTTTTATTAAGTGTAATATAATCTGCGAAATAATGAAAAATGTCACATATTAATGTGAAAATTCGGACTAGATGCTTCAAAATAAATGAACGTTTTCCAATTTAATGATAAAATATGAAATTAAATTAAAATTTAAAATGAAATTTCTGGAAACACTTTTCAGTTTTTATTGCAAAAAATTTTTCTTTGATTAATCGATAATTTTATACATATATATATTGTATGTTGTTTTTTTATAAAATGTGATTGCTTTATGTCATTATTTTTCCTGTTTTTGTCAAAATTACTGCTAATTATTATTATTATTACTGTTAATTTTTGCCGAGATTTTTGCAAATTTTGAGAACAAAATGTAGGAAATTTCGTCAACGAAAGAAAGTTGGAAATATGTATGGAAATATTCATGTAAATTAGTGTATAGAAGTTTTTTAGTACGGTGCGTGTTTTGGGGCAATTTCAATCAATTTTTATCCACCTTAAACACCAGAGGGCGCTTAAGTACAAATTTTAGGAAAATCGGTATATAGTGGTTTTCATGTACGCTGAGTGTTTGGCTGCTATCTTTTTTGAACCATATTGAACACCAGAGGGCGCTGTAGTACAATTCTTTATGCGATTAGAATGAAAATTGGTATATTGTGGTTTTGAGGTACGGTGAGTATTTCGGCGCTATCTTCTTTGATCCAACTTGGACACCAGTTGGTGCTGTTGTACAATCTTTTTACAAAATCGCCTAAAACTACAATATGCCTACCATAGGCGTAGAAGGATATCACCAAGTGGTACTCCATTGTGAGTTTCAATGTCATGTGACTTTAATTTCCATGTATGGGCGTAGCCACACCCCCTTGACCAATGCCTGTCCAAATTTTTTAGTAGAAATGCATCACCAAATAGTAATTCTATTCTAAAATTCAACGTTTTGTGTCTTACACCCATAGCCTATTCGATATCAAAAATTGTAATTGTATGGGCGGAGCCACACCCCCTTGTACAATGCCTGTCTCGGTTTTCTAGTAGATGGGTATTACCAAGTGGTAACTCCATACCGAGTTTCATTATTATGCGGCATTTAACTCCAAAGCTATTTGATACCATAAGTTTGACTTATATGGGCGGTGCCATGCCCCCTTGTCCAATGCTCACTCAATTTTTCCAGTCAAAGGACAAGACTAAATAGTACATTGTTACCGAGTTTCATTGATGTGCGACTAATAGTTCGAAAGTTATACCCACAATTTGGGCAGCGGAAAAAGTGCCACACCCTTTTCCCAACGCCCATAAAATTTTACTAGTGGAACGGCACATGTAAATCGAGTCCGAACACCTAATTCCAATCTTGTGCGACCTATAACTCCAAAGTTATTCGATATTGCAGGTTCAAGCTGCCACGCCCCCTTGTACAATGCTCGTTGAATCACTTGTAATTAGTGAGTGCTTGGGTACAACTTTACAAAAACAAAATAAACGGCATTTGCCAATTTACCTTACCACAACATTCCTTTGTGTGTTATATTATTTGAACAATGATATTAAGGGTATTCGTCCTCAACCAACCTCATTAAAATATCTAATTGACCAATATATAAGCTTGCCATTTTGCATGAATACCCTCATAATATTATTTATAATATACTAAAAAATGCATAAATTTTAATAGGATATACAATTGAATAATATTAATATCATGCTAAATTCATCAAAATTATTATTATACTACTTAAGCAGCATGTTAATTTAAAAAATTTTATCAATTTAAAAAAAAACTCGCATCAAAATATAAATTCCCACGATAATCCTATGAAAATCTTAGTTGTCCATCGGAATCCAAGAATACCCACATTTTAGCATTTCTCAACGAAAATGCAACCCAGCGTTAATATGGAATGTCAAAAGCACGAGCTAGTAGAGCATGTCGCTACTCATAGCGTTGATCGAACGTCACCCCCTCAAATTCATTTTTACGGGATGAGGTCGACGCAATGCATGAAGTCATATTTTGTGTTGCTTCATAAGAACCCATTGTTTCTAGTCGAGCTGTCAAAGGCCGACCGACCTAACGCAGTATTGTAATTCAGCCATAAAACTAAAGAACGAAAAAAGAAAATAAAGTAACCATGCTAATGGCAATAATAAAGCAAACTAATAAAGCAAAATATGCAGGCAAATGATAATCGGTGCGACACATTCGTGGGAAAATGTCGAGTTGTCACTCCACCCTTCATATAATTGCATTATTTCAGCACGCAATCGCTCGTACGTATGACCAAATATCCCTGTTATACTACCCTTGCAACAAAAACGAAATGAGAATTATAAGAACTAAGGTTGCAACTGCAAGAGAACAGAGTGCGATGCTGTTGCTGCTTGTCGGAATATGTGTGTACGTGTGCGATGCTGTTGCTGCTTGCTTGTATGGAATATGTGTGTACGCGTGTGGTATAAATAAAATTCAAATACGGGAAAAAAACGAGTTGTAAGGAAAATATTTGATTTATCCACGTTAATATTTAAATAAAATTGATACTCAGGCGTGGATAATGTTAATATGCATTATTTCCCTTAGTGTACAACCATTCATTGAAAATCGTCAGCGTTTACCGTGAGGAGTAAACGCAAAATCTGTTGTGAGTGAACTTCAGGGTCTTTCACAAAATCTACCTACAAATGAGCCCAGCACGTCGAGAAGTCATCTTCAACACGCTGAATCATCAAGGAAGCGTGCCAGATGTCATTTATGTCCAAACATTTCTAAGGAAAACATTCATTCCGTTCGATGTGACAAATGATAAAAAATGTTTGCCCAAGTCATCGATTCATATTGTGTGAACAATGTGAACAGAAATTTTAACATATTTTCATATTTCTAATTTTGATCTGTAATACATAATTTCATAATAATATAATATTTCATTTTTTTCACCTTATTTTTTCTCAATTTTTTAACATTTAAAAAAAAAATATAAGTTCATCAGTCTATATTTCTTGAAATGCTCTAATTTTTAATAAATAATATAAACGATTAAATCAATATTTAGTCACACAAATCGTTTCTAAAGGTTTAGTGGTGAATGAAAATTCATTGTGTCAAATTGACACAAAGAGACTCTTTTGCGTATGAAATTTAGGGACGGATGAGGGCAGTGGCGTTCCTAGGCTTGGTGACACCCGGGGCGGATACTCATGGTGTCGCCCCTATAAAAAATTTCTAAATGCAAAAAAAAACCACTTCGATGAGATTAACCGCCTAATTTTGTAAATCGAAAACGCAAACCAACCACAAGGAAGTCACAATAACTAATAGAATTTTGTATAGAAAAAGTATTGCTGCTCGTGTCTTGTCGTTGGTTTGCGTTTTCGATTTACAAAATAAATCAGTAAGTGTTTTTATTATTATCTTCATATTTTCCGAAAAAAAAAACTAAGAACATATGACAAACAATATGAATTTGTAAGAAACAGAACAGGAGTATTACATTTTCAGTTGTGTACATATTAAGATATGTAGGCATAAGGTAAAAAAGAAAACTTATTACTTAACTTGGCAGTCTTAAAAACTGTCGGAACAAAAACATTACATTTTCAGGTACATATTTGTATGTATATCGTCACCTTAATATAGAAAGGACGTAACTCATAATTTCAAAATTTTACAGGAAGATGAAAAAACTTAATAACTTCTTAAAATGTTAAGTAATAAAAAATTATTTAATGCAGTTTATAATGAAAATCGTCAACAAATTCAGTTTTTAATACCATATTAAAATTTTTTTAACTTCATGGAATTTATATGACAAAGGGCTTTTCGTATCAATTTTTATTCAAAAAAAACGACATAGGGCTTTTTGCAACAAATTCTATTACAAGCATTTTATTGTAGTAAAACCAATTCAAAGATTAATTTTATAAAACAAAAACAAAACATTTAAGGTATTCAAACAATTACGTTAGTAATATGGTAAGTGGTCGTAAAAATAATGACAGTCGGCTGGTAAGAACTTTTTCAAATATTGTAAATTCTGCCATTTATTATTAGAAATTGGAATTCTTTCCTGGTAGTGAGGATTCTTAGGCTTATTCTGACATGATTTAGATAGCTGGGGAAGTGGCTCTAATTCTTTACAAATGTCTGTTTTATAATATACTATTCCACAATTGTCATATGCTAAAGCGCGCAACATATTGACAGTGGCATCTCCACCACCTCGACCTTTAAAAAATAAGAAATGAAATTTAATGGATTGAAAATATCTCATAAGTATTAAATATTTCTTAACCGGAGCGAATAGATGAGTATCTCTTTGACGTGCTTTCAAAATCTAAGAAATAGTCATGGTTTAATTGTTGTGATCGTAATGGCATGGGTACTTTTCGTGCTTCTCGAACAAATTGAGACGGTAAGTTTATTTGTTTTTTGTGTATTTTTCTCTCAATAAGTGAATGCATTGCGTCGCATTCTATTTGTGTATACCCACTTACTAATTACTTTTGTTCAATGGATATATTCATTTCCTCGCAAAAAGAGAGCAATGCATTAGATAACGTAGTAATTTGGTTTTGATAGAAACAACCATCAGAATAAATTGTTATGTGATGAATTTCTGGAGATTTGGCCAAAAAGTTTCTCAAATGCTTGAAAATACATGTTGCAAAAACTGAATGGACCAGATTTGCTCCAGTTTCATCTCAAACATAATTATCTGACTCATGCGTATTGACATTATAAATAGTAAAATGATAAATTTGTAATTTAATTTTATAATATGCCACACTTGCGTTAAGTTAAGGTATTAGTTTCACAGCTTCCACGGCACATAGTACGGCACATAGTCCGGATTCAGCATTTTTTTATGTCATTATATTTTTCTTCCAGCAGTTTTTCGATTTCAGCTCTATGGGTTGCATACTGTTCATTTGATATATTTTTTGCTTAATAAGATTTGCAAACATCACATTCGTCTTTTTTATGTTTGAAAATGGAACAATTCGATTCTTTGATGATTTGCAAGAAAACTGGGTATGACAGTTTCATGTTTGCATTTTCTTTGTTTAATTCACATTCTTCTACATAAAGCTTATACACCTCCTGATAGGTAGAGAAATTTGCCTCGAGGTATAATTTTTTTTCATTTTTTCTACAATAATGCGACCCAACTTTTGGTAACTCCGGTAGCCATTTTTGCACTAAGGAGCGCCTGTGTTCAATTCGTTGTCCTGTTATTGAAGTGTTGACCAAATTTCGAACCATCTTTTCTCTCAAGCTTAGTGTTGAAAGAAACATTTCACGGCACATTTGCAGTCGATTTAAATTGTCTCAAAAAGTACGTAAATGTTTGGGTCCGCCTCGAATTTTCAGTGCAATGTTGCTTCTTTACCGTAAAACTTACTAGGCTCGTTACATATTGTCGTTTCTGCTCCCATGTTATACCCCAAAAGCATGCAAACATATCATTTCGCATAGATTAATTTAATATTGCACAATTTCTTAAGGAACTTTTCCACACAAATTTGAAAAGGATGCTGCACCAAGTATTCTTGAAGGTCTTTGAGACAAACCATTCGTTGATTCGATAACATACTGTTCACTTTTCATCCGCTTCATTTTATTAATATATTTGTTTTGATTTCATTTGTTTCCACGCAGATTTATTCGCAATGCGTAATATGTATTAAAATATAAAAATGTTTTTCCCTTCAGAAAATATAACCTGACTGAAACAAAATAGCTACCATGCTATACATAAAAACTGAGTTAGGAATTTTTGTTTCAAACAATTGACGAAAAGAGTAAATAAGGTTAAACAAAGAAATCTTATTAATATCGTTGTCTTAAAAACTAACTTTTCTTACTTTAAGAGCTGCAAAATTTGAAATAACCTCATCGAAATCAATATTACTTGCAAGCTCGTTTTCAATGGATAAAATAGCAAGATCGGAAAGCCTTGCCTGTCCCATGGAAGACTTTAAATAAGTCTTAATTAATTTAAGCTTGGAAAAACTCCTTTCGCATGAAGCTACTGATACACAAATTGTTAGAAATAATTTCAATGCGACAAATTTTTTAACGTAATGTGTTTGTACCTTTTTCTTTCTGTTTGAGAAATTGAAAAAAATATCGAAATGGTGTCACCCCTAAAATGGTGGTACCCGGGGCGGACCGCCCCCCCCCCCCCCTAGGAACGCCACTGGATGAGGGTTAAAATAATTTTTCTGTACGGCCACCACCTCTCTGCAGACAATGGCTAACCTCAGAGAGTATTCAAAATGCTATGTAAAGCTTCTTGAGAACAAGAACATTCTGTTCATCGCCGTTCGGAGTCGGCGTTAAACATGTAGGTCCGGTTCTCGGTCAATTGTGTACAAACTTAACAACACGGCACAACACAATTGATCATAAGAAGCTAGGTCAAAGTCCTTTCAAGGGCTGAAATGGCCAGTTATTTATTTTTTTATTTTATTCTACAGAAAATTTAATGCATTATGTATTTATTAAACATGTTTTAAGATAATTCATCACCTTGTTACGGTGATGCACCTCTAACAAAGATGTGGGTGTCCTCTTCTGCGTTGACCACCACTGGGCCTCTAATCAAGTATTTTCTTCACTGGAGCATCGCACAGTGGGGTAACACTGTGGAACAAGTTCAGGTCAAAATAGAGGCTAAGTTAGAAGACCCGTATCGCGGCGTTTGTTTATGTTAGTTCGAATTTTTTTTTAATCGACCTTCGAACTTTGCAGTCAAATGCCGATTTTCAGCATATTGTTTATATGGTTTTTTGGCTATAACTCTTCGACTAATTGATATTTTTTCAATCAGTAAAAGCCAAATTATTGCTAGAGACCTGTGCAACAATAAAAATTTTTTAAAAAATTTATTTAGAAAATTTTTGTGGTGCTTATGAAGCAAAAAGTTGGAAAAATTATTTTTTTTCCATGCTTTTTGAAAATATTTTCCACAAAACTAAGTCTTTTTTGCTTTCTGTTTGAGCTATCTCAGTTGGACCTAAAATCGGTCCATTTTGATGAAATTGGTGTGTGTGTATGCGTCTAGGTCTGTAGATTGTTTAGTTTTAAGTTCGCCCCGGTAGATGGCGCTGTTGTTGCTGTGGCAGTGTTTAAAAGGGTATTTGACAATATAACTTAGAAACAAATTGAGAAATTGTCATGATTCTTTGACTACACCATTAGGTTTTATGCCAATAAAATTACAAAAATACAAAATAAATAAAAATAAACAAAAAAAATCTTAAATTTTTATGATAGTTGATTTTTCGATCTTCATTTAATCGATTTAAATAAACTTTAAATAAACCCTTCATTTATGCACACCATATGAAAGAACATTAAAAAAGACACTTTTGGTTTTCAATATTTTTGAGCAATAAATATTCTTACCAAAGCTTTTGGCGAAATAAAGAAATTCGTTAAGGTATTTTTTGGAAAATTATAAAAATTAGAAGTGAAAAGAAAATTAAAAAGGTTGAAACACGATTGGACGGAAAATTAATCAACATTTGAAACAAAAAAAAAAATGAATGCAATCCTGTGTAACATGACCGAGTTATTCACTTTCAAGGCCAGCACTTTCATTTTTGATTAATTTTTTTTTCTATTTCACCAAAAAATGGCAGATTATTTACCTTAAAAATTTAAGGTGTTTGATGAATCTGAAGACCTTAGTATGTTTGGCGATGACATAAAAGGTCAAAAATTTGGGTATAAATATAAAAACGTAGCGGCCAAGGCATAAAGTGTAAGTGCGTGCCTTTGGCGCCAAAGGATCTTGGTTTAAACACCCTCTGCCGACAATGGCACACCTCAGATAATTATAAATTCCATGAAAAACTTCTTGAGAACATGCAGTTTAGCCGTTCGCAATGAGTATAAAACAAGTAGGTCCAGTTTTTGATCCATTGTGTACAAAATTTAATAAAACGCACAGCAGAATAGCTGATAAGAAACTCTGTTAATGTCCTTTCAACGGCTGAAATGGCCAAATTGTTTTGGATTTTTTGTATATAGAAGAGCACAATAATTGCGTGAAAAATTGAAAGCATTTTGTTATGACTCAGAGGGTTTTTTTTATAAAATTAGTTTCTAAACAAACGGAAAAAATGTTAAAAGCTATGCATCTTCGAACTTATTCTAATCCGATGTAAGTAAAAGTTGTGCAATATAACTGTTATTAGCAATTAGTGTAGATTGAACAAAACTTTGTCTATGCATGGCACGCGATTGGTCATAAAAAATATCACAGGAAATGTTCTTGAAGCTACAATTTTGACCGGCAAGTTTCAAGGTGAAGTTGTTCTTCTTTCAAGGATGCCAATGATACCTTCGGACTCACCGATTCCATTCAGACGCCTGCAATTTCCAGTTCGTTTGGCGTTTGCAATGACTATCAATAAGTCACAAGGCGAAACAATGTCTAATTGTGGGCTAGATCTAGAAAGTCCGTGCTTCTCACATGGTCAATTATATGTCGCGTGTTCTCGGGTTGGCAAACCATCAAGTTTGTTCATTATGCGCCTCAAAGATTGACAAAGAACATTGTACGTCAACTCGCATTGAGATAAAATTTAGTTGTTTTAGTATTAAAATTCAGTATTTTTTTTATTCAATACTTTAGTTTTTTTACTCTTCTTAAAAATTAAGATGTTCATTGGTTTACTATCAGTTTTTCCTTTGTTAGCTTTTATTAAATCAATATCAAAATCGTTTAAATTTGCATTTTATCTTATTAGTAAATTGGAGGTAACGTACGGACAGTAAAACGTTTGCAGGGTCCGCTAGTAGAAATATAAATATATACATAATCATTCGAACTTATTTACATTATACTAAAATACTGAAAAATAGTGTTATAGATATATAAAAGCATAACAAATTATATAAATCCTTTATACAATATAAGGGGTTAGAGCCGAAAATCCATTGAAAAAAATGAAGAAAAATGAAGAGATTTCTAAAACTTTTAACACATTAAGTAAATATAATAAAGTCGATTCAAAATAACCATTTTACGCAATTTGGGCGTCCCCTCAAATAAAAATATAAAATGTAAATTATGTAAAAAATATTTTTTGGTGTACAAACAATTTAATAAACAAACTGTGGTGCTTACATAAATTCGTCAATGGTTTCGTCGTTCGTGGGTCGTGGGTTGCTTTTCGTTCAGGAGTTATGTAATTTAAGAAAATGTGGGAAATTGTGATGTAGGGAAGCGAAAATATAAATTTTCCCATACAAATTTGAATAACTTTGGTTTCACACGGACTATTTGTTTGAACTTTACTCCTAAGGAAGATATGTCACTCAATAGCTATGGTAGAAAGTACCAACACTATAAAGCATAAGTATGAAGTTTGAGTATGAAGTTTGACAGCCAGCAATAGTGAACGCTCTTAGTGAATTTGTAAACATAAAAAGCCTTAGTCATCGTTATGTCATGCAATACTTTCATTTGAAAGGCCTCAGTCCAACCAATATCAAAACGGAGATATATTTTACTCTGGGGGAGTCAGCGCCTTCATTTACAACAGTAAAATATTGGGTGATAGATTTTAAACGAAACTGTTAAAACTGCTGCAGTGGTCTACCAAATAAGAAGACTACGCCAGAAATGGTGAAGAAAATCCACAAAGTGGTTTTACATGATAGTTGACTGAAAGTGCGCGAAATAGCAGACATAGAGGCATTTCAAAAAGTGTTGTACATCGCATATTGACTGAAAATTTAGATATGAGAAAGCTGTCCGCAAGATGGGTACCGCGATTACTCACAATAGAACAAAAACAGCGTCGTGAGGCGACACTTCACTCGACAATCGAGTGTTTGGCGAAGTTTCACTGCAATAAAGCAGAGTTTTGCATCGCTTCATAACCATGAATGAAAGATGGATATGCCACTTCAGACCTATAACGAAGGAACAGTCAAAACAATGGACTGAAAAGGGAGAATCAGCTCCAAAAAAGGAAAAGACAGTTCCATCTGCATGCAAGCTCATGGCGTCGGTTTTTTGGGATTCGCGTGGAATAATTTCCATATATAATCTTCAGAATGAAAAACAAACAACGACAAGTATAATGCAAACCTGTTGCAGTGTTTGGGTGATGAAGTCAAGAAAAAAGGCCGAATTTGGCGAAAAAGAAGGTTTTTTCATCAAGACAATGCACCAGTTTACACGTACGTTTTCGCGATGGCCAAAATCAATGTGATAAGGCTCGAATTGATTCCTCGCACAACCCATTCACCAGATTTAGCACCCTCAGATTGTTTTCTGTTTCCAAACTCAAAAAATGGCTCGGTGGTAAAAGATTTGCCAACAATGAAGAGGTGTAGTGTGCAGTTGATGACTATTTTGAGGAGCTCGACTGTTCTCACTATAAACAGGGTATCGAAGCTAATGAACATCGCTGAGAAAATTGTATTGTGCTAAACAGAGACTATGTAGAGAAATAAAGGTATTTTTTCTAAATTTTTTGTTTTCTTTGTTAGGTCGGGTACTTATGGGACTACCCTCGTATATATCTAAAGCCAAATTCAAACTTGGAAACCAGAAATAACATTATGAAATTTACCCCGAAAACCACCTTGACTACGAGGCATGTTGTCATCATGACAGTATAGCAGTATGTTATTTAGTTAGGCCCAATCTGATCTAACAAGAATTTACAATAGAAAAATTTTAAATTTACTCTGTGAAAACTTTAAATTTTGTCTGTATAAAAAGAATTACATAAAAAAATATTATAAATATAAAAAAATATAAGTTTTATTTCGTTTTTGTCCTCAATATTTTTTACACACTTACTGAATAAACTTTAACTTCAAACTTTATTCGGGTTAAGGGGACAAGTTTACAAATTTTTAAAAAAAATTTTTTTCGGGAATTTTTTTTCATAGAAGGAAAAAAGATATCGTTTTCAAATTTTGCACATTCATTTATTAACATTTAAAAATACAAAACGATTTTTTTTTTAAAAAATGTCAAAAAATTGACGGTGTGCAGGATATCACCAGTCTAGAACATCTGAGGAAAAAATAAAAAAAAAACAAATAAATCCTTGTTTAAGTGGCCACCGCCAGAACTAGAATAATTTTTATCGGCTCTCCGCAAAATCGCCCAAAAAAAAAATCGCCCAAAAAAAAAAAGGAAAAATCACCCAAATGAAAAATGACCCAAAAATTTATGGAAAATCGCCCAAAACGCAAAAACAAAATTTAACCCAAGAAAACGAAAAAAAGCCCAAAAATTTTTGGAAAAATTACCCAAAAACAAAAACGAAAATTCACCCAAAAAAATGAAAAATCGCCCAATATTTTACATTGTGTTCCCACACGATATACGAAATTCCCTTGTACGAAATGAGCATTTTCAAGGCCAGTATTTTTTTTTTAAGTCTATTTTAATTCAATCATTTGATGATATAAATACTTTTTATGTGGATATTATATTATAATACTATTTATGTAGGAAGTGCGTTAAATTTAAAAATTTAATTTATTTTAATTTTATATAATCTCATACTTTAAAATCTATAAAAACATTTCGTACAAGGGAAAAATACTGATTCTTTTTCAAAACAACAAGTTTCTTTGGTTATCAAAAAATTTCAAAAAGAAAAAATGACGGCGGAGGTGGTAGGGGGGGAGCAGGGCGGGGCGACGGGTGGCGCGTGCGATCCGTCGCACTACGCGTAATCCGCCGCTCCGCAATACGCGCGATCCGCCGCGTCGCGATGCGTGGGCGCGGTACTAAATATTTCCTTTGACTTGACCAAGCAAACTCAAGCAAAGAAGAACCGCTGCTTTTACTTTAAATACCGTTATCTTTAAGAACTGATTGACGTTTCTTATTTAACCCTTAAATGCACCGTGTATCTTTGGCTTACGGCTATATTTTTGGTTTGATTTTTTTCAAATCGGTTCTAATATATATATTTTATTATTATATTATTTAGAATATTTTAAGTCTTAAATAAAAATATAGTTTTTACTTCTATTTATCATACTTTTTTAAAAAATTTTTTTTTCAACTAAATAACACTATTTTTAACAGTTTAACTTCTAGGAACAGATAAATAATTTTGATTAGGAAAAAATACTGACTGCTTTCAAAACATGTCCTTTAGTGATCGAAAAAATTTCGATCTAAAACTAAAAGAATTTTCGATCTAAATAGAAAACTAAAAAAAATTTTCAAAACTAAAAACGCAGTTTTTATTTTTACTCAATTTTACATAAAATATATTTTTTCGGTAAAAATCGGGGTCCTTAAATGGTTTAATATTGAAAACGAAAGATCACCCAAAGAAAACGAAAAATCACCCAAAAACGAAAAGTGAAACTTCGCCCAATATATTTGGGTGAAATTTCGCCCAAAAGCAAAAAACGAAATTTTACCCAACAAAAATGCAGAATCGCCCAATTTTTTTGGGTGTTTTTTCATATGAAAAATCACCCAAATTCGTATGGAAAAAAATTGGGTGATTTTTCATTATTTTTTTTTGGGCGAGTTTTCTTTGGGCGATTTTGCGGAGAGCCGATTTTTGCTTTTGGGCGAAATTTCACCCAAATATATTGGGCGAAATTGCACTTTTCGTTTTTGGGTGATTTTTCGTTTTCTTTGGGTGATCTTTCGTTTTCAATATTAAACCTTAAATGCACAAAGACCCCGATTTTTACCGAAATATAATTTATGTAAAATTGAGTAAAAATAAAAACTGCGTTTTTAGTTTTGAAAATTTTTTTTAGTTTTGGAAAGTGGTTGTATCTATAAAGATACAATGTGAATTTACCCACATTTAAAATCCCTATTAAAATATATCAAAATAAAAGAAATGTGTTATGAAATTTTTATTAATTCTTTTATTTTAAAAAGTTAAAATTATCAAAAGCTGCAGGGAGTGCACACTATATCTTTAAAGATACAACCAACTAAAGTGAACCAGTGAGGTGCCAAATGATCGAAATTTTTAAATTCGTAAATAATAAGTACCGCGCCCGCGCATCGCGACGCGGCGGATCGCGCGTATCGCGGCGCGGCGGATTACGCGTAGTGCGACGGATCGCACGCGCCACCCGTCGCCCCGCCCTGCTCCCCCCCTACCACCTCCGCCGTCATTTTTTCTTTTTGAAATTTTTTGATAACCAAAGAAACTTGTTGTTTTGAAAAAGAATCAGTATTTTTCCCTTGTACGAAATGTTTTTATAGATTTTTAAGTATGAGATTATATAAAATTAAAATAAATTAAATTTTTAAATTTAACGCACTTCCTACCTAAATAGTATTATAATATAATATCCACATAAACAGTATTTATATCATCAAATGATTGAATTACAATAGACTTCAAAAAAAAACTAGTAAGAAATGATCTTCGACTGGGCCGAAGTTAAAATACCCCCACGGCCGAACCAAAGTAAATTCAAAGTCTCAAGCAATCAATAAAATGTTTATCTGTAAAAACGTTATCGTTATATTTTTAACAGAAAATATTCGCTCTTGTTTTTTTTTGGTAAAGTCGCTTTGTATGGGAGGTGGGCGTGGTTTTCACTCAATTTGATTGAATTTCATACACATAGTACACGTTATATATCAAAGTGTATATGCAAAATTTCAAGTCCACACATTAATTTTTGTGGATTTTAGAGAAATTTTACCTTTTTGATAAAGTCACTTGTATGGGAGGTAGGTGTGGTTTTCATCCGATTTGGTTGAATTTCATACTTAGAGTGTATTTTAACACATCAAAACTCATATGCAAAATTGCAAGTCCATATATTAATTTTTGTTGAATTCTAAGAGATTTACCGTTTTGATAAAGTCACTTTGTATGGGAGGTAGGCGTGGTTTTCATCTGATTTGGCTCATTTACGAACTTGACCTTTATTTTTTAGATAAAAGCTTAAATATTGAATTTCGTGATGATAGCTTTAAAATTACGGCTGTAATCGTGATCACAGACAGACGGACAGACGGACAGACAGACGGACAGACAGACGGACAGACAGACGGACATGGCTAGATCAACTCGGGTGGTGATGCTGATCAAGAATATATATACTTTTCTATACCTACCACGCCTCCTTATGGGCGTTACAAACGGAGTGACAAAATTAATATACCCCCATTTACGTTTTTTAAACGTGGGGGTATAAAAATACTGGCCTTGAAAATGCTCATTTCGTACAAGGGAATTTCGTATCTCGTGTGGGAACACAATGTAAAATATTGGGCGATTTATCATTTTTTTGGGTGAATTTTCGTTTTTGTTTTTGGGTAATTTTTCCAAAAATTTTTGGGCTTTTTTTCGTTTTCTTGGGTGAAATTTCGTTTTTTCGTTTTGGGCGATTTTTCATAAATTTTTGGGTCATTTTTCATTTGGGTGATTTTTCCTTTTTTTTTTTGGGCGATTTTTTTTTGGGCGATTTTGCGGAGAGCCATTTTTATCCACCGAAGAAAAACAAAATGGCGGCCATTTGAAAACAAAATCAATTTTCAAGGTTACAAAATCGGTCGCCATTTTGTTTTTCTTCGGCGGATAAAAACTATCCTAGTTCAAGCGGAGGCCACTTAAATAAAGATTATTTTGTTTTTTTTTATTTTTTTCTCAGATGTTCCAGACTGGTGATATCCTGCACACCGTCAATTTTTTGACATTTTTTTTTGTATTCTTTAGATGTTAATAAATATATGTGCAAAATTTGAAAACGATATCTTTTTTCCTTCTATGAAAAAAAAAATCCCGAAAAAATTTTTTTTTTTAAATTTGTAACCTATATGTCTCCTTAAAATGTCGAGTTTTTAAGATCAATTTTTATTTTATTGCAGTACGCTTGAAAGAAGTGAAAACCTGACTCAGTGTTTTCTTTTTTATATTTTACATTGTTTAATACATTTATAGCTCAATAATTAAATTAATTAGTAAATATGCTTTTAGGTTCCTCATGGTATTAATCTATTGCTCCTTGGATCAGAATTAACTGTTGCTGGAATTGAGTTTTTCATACATGCAAAAGTAACCTTCTGTAAACCCAAATTCAATTACTACGTAAGTTTTAAAAATTTACATTTCTTTATTATAATAATGTATTTCTTGTAAATTACAAATTAATGTGTTTTAATATATCTAGAATTATAGTTTATCGAGTTTTTTTATATATTATAAATACCTAGCTGCCCTGCCAAACGTTGTTTTGCCACAATTAAATATTCGATGTTTCTATTTTTTCAGTAGATGGCGGTGAAGTTTTGAAAGACAAACACAATAACAACATTTTAGTCCAATATTACCAAAACCGTTCGATATATAGCATTTTCACATATTTGAGGGCGGTATTGAATCGCAAAAACGGTTTTTAGTTTTTGCGTAAAATTGAAACAACAATTTCTTTTAAGTATTATAGCTTTCGAAAAAAAGTTGAAAGTTTGGAAATTTGAATTTAAAATATTTTTACAACCAAACCATTTTGTACCTTTGTTTGAGGAAAACTCCAATCTTTCAGACGTTTTTTGAAAAAAAATATATAAAAGATATATACTCAACAAACGGTAATTTTGCAATAAGATTTTCAGAGTAATTTAATACAGCTTTAAGACACAAAAATATTTAACAAAATGTGAGTAGATATTTAAATCGAAAGTCACAAAATTGAATTTCTGATTGTTTTTTTTTCATTTTTGAGCAACGATGTTGGATTAAATATATCGTTGTACTAAAATTTTTCATAGTTTTCCACGTGTATGTTTTTTCTGTCAAATTTTCGGAATTTTTTTTATGTTAATTAAACGTAAAATCTTTATTCATCATATCTTGGTGCACCGGTTTTGCTAAAGGAAAGATCTCGCTTTTAAAATTTCATTGAGACAAAAATGTTTGCAGTATTGAAGTAAGTTTTTGGTATCAAAATAACGGAAATTTCTTTAATTTTACTAAATTTGCAAAAAATTTTGTATTTTGTAAATATTCGCATATGTAACCTAAAAAACAACTAAAAATATGACTATTGTAAACATATTGTAGTTTTAGGCGATTTTGTAAAAAATCTGTACTTCAGCGCCATCTGGTGTCCAAGGTTGATCAAAGAAGATAACGGCAAAAAACACATAGTACCTGAAGGCTACTATACACCAATATTAGTTCCAATCGCATGAGCGGTTTGGAAGTTTTAGGCAGTTTTGTAAAAAATTTGTACTTCAGCGCACAGTGTAACGAGTGCGGACAAAAATAGCTTACGAAAAAAGTCATAAATTTGTAAATCTAAATATGCAAAATAATAGTTTATAGTATTAATATTCTTAATGTAAGAGGACTTTGCGGTATCTTTTCAATTACGGACATGCCACTCTTTAAAAGTTGACTTGAAAATGTGATGCAATTTTTTTTATTACAATTTGACACTGTATATTTCTTAATAAGGCGTAAATTTTAGTATAAAAAATATGCAAATAAATTCACTTATATATATTTTATACGTTTTAGCAAAAATCTTTTAATTAAAAGCAATTGTAAAAAAAAAATTTGTATAACTAAGGACAGGTTCTAGGCATCAAAACTATGAAAAGCAATAACAAAAAAAAAGAATTTTTTGTTTAGTTTTAGTATGTCTAATATCAACACTTTCTAAACATTTTCCTAAAATTTGGTTTGCCGAAATTCAATAATAACGACTTTACGCCCAATTTTTTTTAAGCATGATTTGTCGAAAATGAGCAATTTTATATAGTTATAAAAGGTTTCAAACACGTCTTTATCTATTCAAAGAAGATTTAAAACTAAGCAACTTACAAATGACCTTACTTGCTAGGAATTTAAAATTAAGGTTAAAGTTAAAAACTAAGAGAAAATAGAATAAAGAGTAAGTAGAAGTTAGAATAAGTAAGTTATAAATAGAGATAAAGAGAATAACAATTATAATATAAGGGTTTAACAAAAGATCAAATAAAGAGTATTAACTATAGTATAAGGTATTATAAAGTATAAGTAAAAGTATAAGTGAGTTCAATATTTGACTCCTCCCCCCATAAACTATATGCGTCCTCGCATACCATTTTGTCTTATGTTAAATCCAGTGATTTTTAAGTTAGTTCTAACAAAAAAAAAATAAAAAGTATGAAATATCAATTATTTTGTAAATTATATCTTCTTTTCCATTGAGTTTTATAATATTTAGTTTTACGATTGTTAGAAGTATCGATAACATAATTTCCTTCACGTTGAAATTTATCAAGTTTCTTATATTTAGGTTTATTTTTATAAATTTGTCTATTATGTACAATATGTTCTAATTGTTTTGATTCATGATCTCTATTTTGGTTTAATTTAGCTATTCTTTGAATTTTTTGTTGTTCATCTTTTTTACACAAATTTTGTATATATTGTATATATTGTTGAGTCTTACTTTCCTTATCTGCCTCCATTATTCGAAGATGTTCATTTAAAGTGCCATGTAACCGTTCAATGTCAGAGTTACCAGTCTTCGAATATGGTGTCGTTGAATGCGTGTCAATGTTTTGTTCTTTCAAAAACAAATTAACTGCACTGTGTAGAATACAACGTTCATTGTCAAAGATAAGTTTATTCATTTTACCTAAAAATTGTATGCGTTGCTTTAATGCTTCTAAAATAGCTATCCAATTTCTATCGTTGAGTTTATGAAATGTGGCATATATAGAAAATTTATCAATAGTAGTTAGATACATTTTATTTCTGTATGGAAACCAAATATCTATATGAACTATATCATTAAAATGGGTCGGCGTTTCTGTTATTTGGTAAGGAATTTTTAAAGGTTTTCTATCGTGTTTAGCAATATTACAAAGTTCGCAATTATTGGTTACCGAAGTAATCATTTTGTAAAGTTTGGGATAAAAGTATTTGGTCTTCAATTCAAAAAATACTTGTATTCCCCTATGGTTGTTACGAAGATGTTCTTTTTGTATAATCGTTAACATATCATTTTTATCTAGGATTTCGGTAAGCTTTACCTTAGACCTCAATATCACTAAATTCGTTTTTTGAAAGAATTGAACCCATATATCTTGAAATTCCAAAAATAATTTATCGTTTTCACAAAATATACACATTATCCCTTTGTTTATTAACACTCTTTGCATGATTTCTATTAGATTAGATTGCTCTGTTGCAATTACATGGTTTTGACACTTTTTGTGTACAATCTTCGTAAAAACTCTTTCATATTTGTAATAGTAAATACATTTTTCTGTTATATAAATATAGTTCAGATTATCTTCAAGTGCACTGTGCACCATTGCATCTGTTGAGCGTATATCAAGATTTTCTTCAACTCCCTCAGGGCATGAGCTATCTTCAATTCTTTGATTTATAAACATATTTCCTTTGTCGCAATTTTGGTTATCTATTTTCAAATATCTACTTAAACTATCTGCAACTGTGTTATCCTTACCCTTTATGCAGTTCATATCAAAATCATACTCATTGAGAAGAATTTTCCACCGTTGCAGTTTCATATTCGGCTCTTTGAGGTTATGCAACCAAGTAAGAGGCTTATGATCCGTTTGTATTAAAAATTTCCGACCATATAAATAGGTGTAGAAATGCTTTACAGACCACACAACAGCAAGAATTTCCTTTTCAATAGTCGAATTTCATGATCGATAAAGTACGAGATGCAAAGCTTATTGGGTGACCTTTTGGCTTAAAACGGAGCCAATAGCAAATTGAGATGCGTCTGTTGTTAGCGTAAATTTCTTATTGAAATCTGGTAATTGCAAAACTGGTTCACTAGTTATTAACTTTTTTAATGTTGCAAAAGAATTAAAAAAATCATTACTTTTAAAGTACACTGCACACTTTAACACTCCATTCTGTTTTAAAAATCGAACCATAGGATATGCTACTTTGGCATAATCGCGAATAAATTTCCTGTAAAAACCAGTTATGCCAAGAAATTGTTTAATTTCCTTTAAGTTAGTCGGTGGTTGCATTGCACTAATAGCTTCTACTTTCGAGGGATCCGGTCTTATGCCATCACCTGAAACAAGCTGACCTAAATATTTTGTGGTAAATGCGGCAAACTGGCATTTATGAAATTGAATTTTTAAATTGGAAGCTCTTAATGTGTTAAACATTTTTTGAATAGATTGAATGTGTTCAAGAAAACTCGTTGAAAATATCAATATGTCGTCTAAGTAAACAACACAAATCTTATTAATGTGTTCTCGCAAAACATGATTGATTAGTCTTTGAAATGTTGCAGGCGCCGTTTTTAGGCCAAATGGCATTCGTGTAAATTCGTAATGGCCATCTGCAATTGAAAAAGCGGTTTTGGCTCTGTCATCAGGATGAACTTCAATCTGATAAAAGCCTTTTACAAGATCAATTG
This sequence comes from Pherbina coryleti, assembly GCA_943735915.1. Classification (NCBI taxonomy): domain Eukaryota; kingdom Metazoa; phylum Arthropoda; class Insecta; order Diptera; family Sciomyzidae; genus Pherbina; species Pherbina coryleti. The sequence goes on from OX030949.1 coordinate 109,449,937, forward strand.
TGCTAAAATAAGAACACTTTCCTAGTTTGTCAAATATCGCCTCAATATTTGGAATTGGAAATCTATCATCAATTGTTTGTTCATTTAATTTACGATAGTCAATTACAATTCGCCATTTTGGTATCCCACTACTATCGGTTTTTTTAGGTACGACCCACGGTGGCGAATTGTAAGGACTACTACTGGGGACAATAATATTTTGCGCTAACATGTCTTGTATTTGTCGATCAACTTCTTCGCGATGAACTAGAGGGTGTCTATAGAGTTTACTATATGTTGGAATATCGGTCTTTGTTCTTATTCTATGCTGAATATCTGTAGTAAAAGGTAAGTTATCCCCCTCTTTGTAGAATAGATCACTGTATTTATTTAAAACGCTTTTTAAAAGTTCTTCATCTGTTGAATTTAAATGTTTCGAAAATAAGGTACTTATTCCATTGTCTTCTTTTTCTTCTTCACAGGTAAGTATCTGCAAACGTTCGTTTTTTAAATAATCACTTAGACTTAACTCTTCTTCCTCGCTGAGATAAATTTTTAATGAAGCATTTTCTGTTACCACACTCAGAAAAAAAACATTGGTATAATCAAAAATTTTCATTGGTATATCTGCCAATTTTACATTTTGTTTCATGCTCAAAAGTTTATTCTTTTGTATTGAAATGGCTGAAGCTATTGTTTTAAAAAATGTCCCCTTTTAAATCAATATGTAAAAGTTTTAAAAAAAGGTGGAAACAAAATGGGTTATTGTATAATCAAATACTACAAAATGTTTTTTTAAAATTTTAAAATGTTGATTTAATATCGTTTAACTTTTTGAAATAAAATGGTACAAATGTAAAAACAAAATTGTTCAGGTGTAAGAAAATAAAAAAATTTTTAACTTTTGATTGACGTATTCATTTCATCTTTATATGCATTGAAGAGTTTATCGATAAAATTAATAATCTGTGAAACATAACAGAGCTACATTCAATTCAATGTATTTTTTTTTTCATTTAAGACATTAAAAGCTTGTTTTCAAAGGTTTTATTTTAACAATTTTTAACATTTTGAATCAACATTCTTAGTTTTTGAGAAAACATTTTTATTTGTTATTTCATAATTTTTATTTCTTGAACAAAATTTTTTACTTTAATTTCAAAATTTTTATGGTAAAATCAAAAGTTTTTATGTCAAAATGCTAAAATGTTGATTTCAAATGCGGATTTTTTTCTGAGTGCAATCTCCTAGTCTTATAATTAATTACTGCATTTAAATGTAAAAGTATATTGTTGCCTATTTTGCCATCAAAATAATTGTGGAAGGAAAACTCTAGAAAACTAACAAAGTAATTGTGTTTATTGAACTCATTTAAAAGTGGTATACTGTATTGAATATTTGTTGAAACATTTCGATTCAAAACACTTGTAAAAATAGATGAATTTACTTTCCATTTTGGGTGGCATATATTGGGGTTTATTATGCTAAACTCTGCACCTGTGTCAATGATAAATCTTAATTTTTTAATACGTGTGTGTATTATTATGTAGGGTAATTTTTGTGAATGGCGAATTGAAAATTTGGATTATTAATTCTTTTGACATCTTGACTTAATAGAATTTTAGGGAAAAATAGTTTCTCTGAAACAACCTATCATTACAAACTAATATTTATGTATTATTAGAAAAGGGGTAACCCTATTTGAGTTAAGCTGAGAACATGGAATAAAAAAAAAAACAACCACTGAGTAAAGAAATACTCGAAACTGCACGAATAACTCGAAAATATCTCGAGTTACTCGAAAATACCTCGAGTTACTCGAAAACATCTCGAGTTACTCGATAATTTCTCGAGTAACTCGTAATTTCGAGTTAATCGAAAAACCGAGTTATTCGAATCGAAAATCGAGTCGAGTTGCACTACTCGACTCGACTCGTACTCGAAGCTACTCGCACAGGCCTAATTATTATTAATCACACCCAGGCCCGTAGCCAGGATTTACCTAAGGGGGGGGTTTGGATTAAAAAAAATATGGATAGTTTTTGATATCGATAAATGAAAAGGCATTTTTTATATAATTACCAGAAAGATGGGAAAAATCAGTGGCTAGAAATGGACAATACTTTGAAAAATAAATTTGTAACAAATTTTTCACAATAAAGCGACAGACTTGAAAAAAAAACACTTTAAAACTTTTTTGTACACCAAATACATAAAACAAAAATTAATTTACTTTATTTTTGTTTATTTTATATATTTATACTAGAGGACCCGGCATTCGAACATTCATGAGCGATAACACATGGTGCCAATCGAATTTCAATTATTGATTGAATGAAACACTCCAATATCCCATATTTACACGGAATGGAATAAGCTGCTGTTATTCGAATTCGAAAGATTGTGCTGTCATATCATTTTATTGCGAATTCTATTAGAAAATTTTTTTAGTACATTTCAATTTAAATAAAAATAGTCAGCTCAACTGTTAGTTTTGAAGCCATGAGGTGGTCTAAGGATCGATCCTCACAATGGGCTAACAAATAATTTTTTTTAAAGTTTTTTTTTATTTATTGAAATGATAGCTTTTGTGATTTTTGGAGTAAAAAATGAATACGTTGGAGCTTTCTTCAAATATGGTTTATTAAGTGCTCAAATTGAATTTATCAACGAAAAGAAATTTGATGATATATATTAAAAAAAAAACAGATTTATTTTCATCGAAAGTAAGAAATACGAATATCTGATAGTTTTTTGTTATTCTAAGGAAACGAAGTTATTAGAAGAAGAAGCTGTACTAAAATTTTGTGCAATTTTGAAGATATGTAAATGTTTTTGACAGAATTTTCTTTTAATTATTTAGACGCACAGTTTCGCTAATAAAAGTACGCTAGTAGCATAATTTACGTTTCTTGTAAAGGAGCAGAAGAAGGGGCGTGGTCAAAACCAAGTATGCCATAACCTAATCTAGGATTCAAGTAATGTGTGTGCCGATTTAATTTGAGTTAAATCCCTCCAGCCGTTAAGATTTGTTGGCTATTTAAAATAGTCTGATGAGGCAATTCCCATACAAAATTACCAATTTCGATTTTTTCGATTTTTCCGCTGTTCCTTGAAGTTTTTGTAAGGCAAACAATACAAAAAAGGAATTATTAAAATCGGCCCAGCCGTTTCTGAGCCTTAGCAAGACTAACGCACACGCATTTGATTTTTATATATATAGATTAAGTCTTCTTATTGTTTTTTTTTTTTTGTTAATTCAATCCCTATGTATGCTTAAGGATGCACACCCATTTAACATAAAAAAAGTGTGTTCTATAATTTCAAAACTGTCGTTTGTTGAGTTCAATGTGTTTCGGCTATATATCTTGCTTATCGTTGGACTGTCATTTTAGAATACAGAAAGACGCTAAAAAAATAAAATTTTCAAGACAAACTTCTAAAATGACGATAATTAAGCTTATCTTATATTATTATTTTAATAATTTACTTGCAGACTTATATCGGTTTAAAATTCTATATAAAAATAACCACGATTAGAATAACGACATTTTCTTGTATTTCCTGACTTTTGTAAAGGCCACAATGAAAAGGTTAGAAAATATTATTTAAAAAGTTTTTATTATCATTCGGTAAAATTACCAAGAGGTTGTGATCCTGCACCTCCAAAACCAGTGCTAAAAAATACGCAAAACTTATCGATCAGGCTGTTAATCGCGTATGACGTGTTACCCTTTGCTCAATCGTACTTTTGCTTTCTCTTATTGTTTAAAAAACTAGTAAGAAATGATCTTCGACTGGGCCGAAGTTAAAATACCCCCACGGCTGAACCAAAGTATATTCAAAGTCTCAAGCAATCAATAAAATGTTTATCTATAAAAACGTTTTCGTTATATTTTTAACAGAAAATATTCGCTTTTGTTTTTTGATAAAGTCGCTTTGTATGGGAGGTGGGCGTGGTTTTCACTCAATTTGGTTGAATTCAATACACATACTACATATTATATATCAAAGTGTATATGCAAAATTTCAAGTCCATACATTAATTTTTGTGGATCTTAGAGAAATTTTACCTTTTTGATAAAGTCACTTTGTATGGGAGGTAGGCGTGGTTTTCATCCGATTTGGTTGAATTTCATACTTAGAGTGTATTTTGAACATCAAAACTCATATGCAAAATTGCAAGTCCATATATTAATTTTTGTTGAATTCTAAGAGATTTTACCGTTTTGATAAAGTCACTTTGTATGGGAGGTAGGCGTGATTTTCATCCGATTTGGCTCATTTACGAACTTGACCTTTATTTTTTAGATAAAAGCTTAAATATTGAATTTCGTGATGATAGCTTTAAAATTACGGCTGTAATCGTGATCACAGACAGACAGACAGACGGACAGACAGACGGACATGGCTAAATCAACTTGGGTAGTGATGCTGATCAAGAATATATATACTTTTCTATACCTACCACGCCTCCTTATGGGCGTTACAAACGGAGTGACAAAATTAATATACCCCCATTTACGTTTTTTAAACGTGGTCAAGTTAATATACCGCAAAGGTCAAGTTCGAAAATGAGCCAAATCGGATGAAAACCACGCCTACCTCCCATACAAAGTGCCTTTATCAAAACGGTAAAATCTCTTAGAATTCCACAAAAATTAATATATGGACTTGAAATTTTGCATATGAGCTCCGATATTTAAAGTGCACTCTAAGTATGAAATTCAACCAAATCGGATAAAAACCACGCCTACCTCCCATACAAAGTGACTTCATCAAAAAGGTAAAATCTCTTTAAATTCCACAAAAAATAATATATGGACTTGAAATTTTGCTTATTAACTTTGATATCTAACATGCACTTTGTGTATAAAATTCAACCAAATCGAGTGAAAACCACACCCACCCCCCATACAAAGTGATTTTATAAAAAATGAAAGCGAATATTTTCTGTTAAAACTATGTAGGTATAACAAAAATGTTTTATACAAATAAACATTTTATTGACGGCCTAAGACTTTGAATATACTTCGGTTCGGACGTGGGGGTATTTTAACTTCGGCCCAGTCGAAGATCATTTCTTACTAGTTTTAAAATTAAAACCATGTACTTCAAAAGAACAACAATTCAATGTAATTGCACAATTAGCAATTAAGTATTTGTACAGTAATAAATAATGTATATGTCATCATTGATAATATTATTATGGAACGCTAGAAGTATCCGAAATAAATCAATTGAATTTTTTGATTTTCTAGATAAAAATAATATTGATATATGTTTGCTATCGGAAACATGACTAAACAGCAGTACAAGGTTCTCTCATCCACTTTTTAATTGCATTAGATGTGATAGACTTGTTCAGAGAGGTGGTGGCGTTGCCATTATTTTAAGAAAAACAATAAAAATGTTTGAGATACAAAAAATTGAAACCCAAGTTGTAGAAAATATAGGAATAAAACTTTCACTGGAAGATTCCACTAAAATTAGTATTTTTAGCGTTTATTTTCCAGGTGGTGCAGTTTCTCCTGATGTACGTAGAAAATATAGAAATGATATGAGAAAATTACTAAACATTCGTGAGAAATTTCTTATTTGTGGAGACTTAAATAGCAGACACAGGTCCTGGGGATGTTTGCGTGCCAATTCATGGGGAAATATACTCTCAGAGTGTACTACCCAATATCCGGTTGTAATCTCTCATTCTAGCAATCCTACATACATACCCGCATCTACTAGAGGTAATCCATCTACAATTGATTTAATACTGTCAAATATTCCAGCTTTTATTTCGCAACCAATTGCTCTTAACGAATTTAGCTCGGACCATCTCCCAGTTCAATTCAATCTTGCGGTAAATGTTCCTTTCTGCGAAAATTCATTTTTTGATTTTAAAAACACAAATTGGAATCGCTTTAAATCGAGTCTTAATACTTCTTTATGTAACCAAGCATGTAATTTAGATACTGTTACAGTTATCTCACAAGTGGATGAATGTACCGAATTTTTTACTTCAAAAATCATGGACGCAGTTAAAGTATCAGTTCCAAAAATAATTCCCAAAAACAACTGTACTCAAATTCCTCCCTACATTGTTAACTTAATTAGAATAAGAAACTGCTATCGACGTGATTGGAGTAGATATCGACTTCAAATAGATTACAATGTTATGCACAGATATTCAGTTCTTATTCGCGATGAGTTGACAAAAGTTAGAAATAGAGTCTGGAATGAAAAAATTAGTAAGTTAGATAAATGCTCAAAACCTTTTTGGAAAATTTCGAAGCTTTTAAAAAAGAAGTTTGTGTACATTCCGCCACTTGTTGAGGATAATAAAATAATAGTTTTGAATGAAGATAAGGCGAATACCTTTTCTCGACATTTTTTAAACAATCATCTCGTATCTGAGAGCATAGGTTTACAAGCTCATACTGACTTGGTTAGTGAAACAATTAGGCAATTTAACACCATTGAGTTAGATACTTGTGATGCTGAATATGTCTCTGTAGAAGATGTTAAAAATATTATTAAGGAATTACATCCAAGAAAGGCTTCTGGGCTTGATGAAATCAAGAATTTTATGCTAAAGCAGCTGCCAAAAGTTGCTTTAATATATGTAACGTTTTTGATTAACTGCTGCCTTAAATTGCAGTATTTTCCTGATACTTGGAAAGTGGCAAAAGTAATCCCCGTTCACAAACCTGGAAAACTTCTTAACAACGCTGGCAGTTACCGCCCTGTTAGTCTACTTAGCAGCTTAAGCAAAGTTCTTGAGAAAGTTATAAAAATTAAGCTATGGTTATTCATCGAGCGCAACTCCATTATTCCCAATGAGCAGTTTGGATTTCGGAGTTTTCATAGTACTGTTCATCAAATTAAAAGAATCCACAATCATGTTAAAAAAAATTTCAAAGAACAAAAATCTACAGCTTTAGTATTCTTGATGTTGAGAAAGCATTCGACTAAGTTTGGCATAATGGGTTACTTTTTAAAATTATTGAGTATCGTTTTCCCCTATATGTTATTAAAATCGTCCAAAGTTTTCTCACAAATCGGTATTTCTGTGTTTGTTTAAATGATGTCCTTTCAGAAATTGTTATGATCCCATCAGGAGTTCCACAAGGCTCTGTTATCGGTCCACTACTCTACCTAATATATTGCTCCGATATGCCAAAACATGCTAGCTGCGATTATGCGGCATATGCCGATGATACCGGCATTTTCTATTCGCATACATTTGGTCAAATGATTGTGACTGAATTGCAATGCGCACTAGACCAGCTGCAACATTTTTTTATTAAATGGAAAATAAAGCTAAATGCCACTAAAACGCAAGCCATATTTTTCTCAAGAAAAATAAAACCTTGCTACTATCCAAGCTCGGAGCTCAAATTAGGTAGCTTTAGCATTCCATGGTCTGGAAATGTTAAGTATCTCGGTGTTATTCTAGATAAAAAACTAATTTTACGCGACCATGTTAGCAACATTATAAATAAGTTCAATATTGCAAAACACTTGCTTTATCCATTGATAAATAGGAACTCAAAACTTAGCAATGAGAATAAGATTATTTTAGTAAAAGTTATTTTTCAATCTTTTATTTTGTATGCTTGTCCTGTATGGGGCACCTGCGCAAAAATGCATACCAAAAAATTGCAGATTTGTCAAAACAAATTGCTTAAAATGATGCTCAAACTACCATGGCAAAAACTTCATGAAAAAAATAAAGTTAGTTTAATATCTGAATGTATTTCTAAAGCAATTGAAAGGTTTAGGATACTGAGTAGTATGTCAGATAATAGTTTAATAGCCAATTTATACCATTCTAATAGTTAAATAATAGTCCTTTATATATTTATGTATATCGTTACATGTGTATATAATATGTGTTTTCTGTATATATATGTATATATATGTGTCTTATTTATTTATTTATTATACATTTTGTAAATAAATGGTTGTAAATAAATTATATCGTTCATTTCATTTGTTACGAATTATCAGTAAATTTGTGTAAACTTATTTTTTCTTTTTTTTGTATTCAATGGAAGGTTTTTTCATGTAGTTTTCCTTCAAACTTTATTCATTATCAAAACAAAATCCTTATTTCCTGTTATATCTTTCATATCATTTTTTAGTTGTAATGTATATAAAATACCAAATCTCTGTAAATTGTGCAATAACTTTAAGATTTTTATAACGTTTTTTACTACAAATAAAGAATTAATTGAATTGAAACTCATTTATTCTTTCAAGTCTAGAAATGAATATTTCAGAAAAAGTTTTTAAAGAACAAAATATGCCATATGTTAATTTAATAGAAGCTATTGAATTTGGAGAGGTAAGAATAGCCTCAGATTTTTCAACTATTATTTATATAGTAAATTTACCTAAAACAGATAGAGAGAATTGCCAAAAACTTTTAATTAAACCTATCAAACATGAGAATATTACCTTAAAAATTCCCTTTGAAAACATTATAGTCTGTAAGAATTTTGTATTAGAAATAAGAAAACAATGTAAAACCTTAAATGATATAGCAATTTGTAAAAAAGAAAATTATAATAACATTACGAATAACCGCTGCGTACCACAAATACTAAAAGGTTCTGCACAAAACCATTGGTCTGTACAACCATCAACAACCAACACATAGCTTCAGCAGAAGTTCTACCTGGAATTTTACTTCTTAACCAATTCCAAGGTGTTATAGAAATAGAAAACAAAGAAATAAATCTACAAGGATCATTCCTAATAGAATACCACAACGCAACAATAAAAATTTCGAACCAAACTTATATTAACGAAGAGATTTCAATAGTCAACCCACAACCGGTAATAGTACAATCTGAAAATGCATCCACCAACTTCGAAGAAATCATTTCACTCGAAATGCTGAAATAATTGCACACAAAAAACACAGAAAAAATCGATTTGTTACAGACGGAACACAACACCAGATTCTTTACAAGTCTAGGAATCTCGACCAGTGCAATAGTCCTACTAATCATAATAATCGCTTGGATTTGCTTCCTAAAAAGAACCACACCGATCAAAATAATTTCCAATATCCAAAATAGTCATCCTGAGGAACAACAAAATACTCCACAAGATAATGACAGCCAAACGATTAATTTGGAAAGTAAGGTGAAAAGGTTAAACCAAATTCCACTCTTTTAGAAAAAAAATCAAACGAGGACGTTTGAATCTAAAGGGGGAGGAGTTAACGTAACAAACATTCAAACATTCAATTTAACTAGACAAATATCTAAATCTACGAATAAGAATATGCTGACACCATGTCTGCAACTGCACGCGCATCCGCTGCAGCTCAACAAAGCGTGGGAAGCAACGTCAACAATTTTAAGAACAAAACAACAGACGGTATCAGCGAAGCTTAGGGTTTGAAGTGAAAATAAAGAAGTCGCGATTTCGCGCATAAAATATGTTTTTTTTTAATAAAATTAAACATCGATTAATTTAATTTATATATATAAATTATATATTTCTTTTCTTTTTTTATTATTATTATTTATTAAACTATTTTTATAATTTATTCATGTAGATCATTAATTGTCTGCATATGTTATTGTAAATCAAGTAGTGTTAATGTTAATGTTTTTTTTTTTTTTGTAAATATGATTCACTTAATTAGATCAAATAAAAATCACTTTGTGTTTTGTACACGAACATAAATTATTTTCACAATTTATGATGCTTTTGTTATTTGTTTCTTTTATTTTTTTTTTGACTTTTTATGTTCTTTTCGAACTTTTTGTCAAAATTAAACAGATAACACTTATTTTTTTATTGTTTGTTCGAGTCCGACAGCGCCTGTTATAAAAGGTTTCAAACACGTGTTTATTTATTCAAAGAAGATTTAAAACTAAGCAACTTACAAATGACCTTACTTGCTAGGAACTTAAAATTAAGGTTAAAGTTAAAAACTAAGAGAAAAAGAATAAAGAGTAAGTAGAAGTTAGAATAAGTAAGTTATAAATAGGGATAAAGAGAATAACAATTATAATATAAGGGATTAACAAAAGATCAAATAAAGGGTATTTACTATAGCATAAGGTATTATAAAGTATAAGTGAGTTCAATATGTGACTATATGAAAAAAATAACAAATTTTTCACAAAGTTCAAAACGCAATGAAATAAAAGAAGCATTTTTGTTTTTTTTTAAACTTTAATATGTGTAATATCAACACTTCTTCAATATGTTCCCAGAACTTGGTTTGCCGAAACTCAATAATAAAGACTTTACGCCCACTTTACTGAAGCATGTTTTGTCGAAAATAAGCCATTTTATATGAAAAAGTAAAAAAATTTTTCTCATACTTAAAAAAAAAATTAATTTGTTTAATAAAACTCTCAAATAAAACGCTTTATCAACATAGTCCTAAATTTGGTTCGCCGAAAGCAAAAAAAAGGAGTAATGGCAAATTATTTGAATCTTGTTTTCGCTAAAATGCCCTTCACGTTCATACTGAAAAATAAGTTATATGGTAGGTGGGCGTGCTAGTCGGCCGATTTGGTTAATCTTCACACCAGCTTTTTATAGCTACATAAGAACTATGTGAAGTAAATATATGTAAATGATCTGGGGTAATTTTTTGTGTAAATATGCTTAATTACCGATTTCAGTAATAAGGGAGGTATTAGTTAACCGATTTAGTTCATTTTCACACCAGCTGTTCATAACTCCAAATGAACTCTGTGTACTAAATTTTTTTGATCTAAGATAATAGTTTGGGGAACTATTCCATATTACCGATTTCGGTTATATTGTAGGTAGGCGTGCCATTCATTCCATATAAACGAAATTTTGTGAAAATAATTCTTTCATCGTTAAGCTCATTTTCACAAAATTTCAAGATTCTAAGATACCTCCTTCTACTTTTGTCCAACTGCTATACACAAATTTTCATGGTAATCGGATAAGTAGTTTGGGAGTCTATTGCATAGCTACACACAAAAACTCTTTTTATACCCCCACGTTTAAAAAACGTAAAAGGGGTATATTAATTTTGTCACTCCGTTTGTAACGTCCATAAGGAGGAGTGGCAGGCATAGAAAAGTCTATATATTCTTGATCAGCATCACCACCCGAGCCGATTCAGATGAAGATGTTGATGAAATGTACCGAGAAGCTCCTATCAAAAAAGGACTCTTTGACTACATTGAATTCACAAGGATACTTTAACATGGTGCAAAAGACAAGGATGAGCAGTAAATGTTTTTTGTAATTCCAAAACATTCCTCTAAAGGTGTTGGCTTTTTCCAATACCAATTGTGTTATAATCCAATAAAATAAAAACCACTATGTTTACGATTTAGCCATTTCCGTCTGTCCGTCTGTCTGTCTGTCTGTCTGTCTGTGATCACGATTGCAGCCGTAATTTTCAAGCTATTATCACGAAATTCGATATTTAAGCTTGTATCTAAAAAATAAAGGTCAAGTTCGAAAATGAGCCAAATCGGATGAAAACCACGCCTACCTCCCATACAAAGTGACTTTATCAATACGGTAAAATCTGTTAGAATTCCACAAAAATTAATATATTGACTTGAAATTTGGCACATGAGCATTGCTGTTTAATATATACTCTTAGTATGAAAGCCCAACAAATCGGATGAAAACCACGCCTACCTCCCATACAAAGTGACTTTTTCAAAACGGTAAATTCTCTTTCGGCCCAGTCGAAGATCATTTCTTACCAGTTATATATATAGATATATAACTAGAAGAAGATAGATAGATTCTATTAAAAAATTTTTAATATCGTCATTACAAATGTGAAGTTGGGAATCTGAAAAATTAAGTTTTTCTTTTGCCATAGATATTTTAATATAAATTTGAATACTATACTGTTTTGTTCCTCTTTTATTTTTAAGTATTTTTATTACTATTCCCTTAATGAATTGAAATAAATATCAAAACTAACAAACTTTTCTTTTTTAGCTCCGCTGGAAAATGCTTAATTTAGATGAAGAATTTCGAGAAATTTTATTTGTTTCTAATAAGAACTTCAAAATACCCTCAAATACCCTTCAAGCTGGATCAAAATATAAAATAGAGGCTAGTGTGTTGGAGTCTGACACTTCAAAAGTATTGGCAATGGTAATTATCGATATATATATGATATGAACACGGTACTAATTGTATATGACATTTTACGAAAATTAATCATATCCAATTTTCATAACTCAATTTAACAATGCTATTCGATTAAATCAATACTGCACCAACGAGAACACTTAAGGGTAGAGTTGGGCAAAAGTCGCACATTGCGCACAGAAAAAGAAGTGAAGTTAAAGCGACATAAGTCAAGTCTATAGTTTGCTTATTTTTTAAGTCTTGAATTTTACTTTTTTATTGTATCATTTTCTATAATATTTCCTCAATTCTACAGTCCACAATGAGACAAAATAGTGGGATTCACTGACATTAACCGTATTTTACAAGTATCGAAAAAAAATTAAAAACATGGTCAAACAACAAACAAAATAATGGTTTTTGCTTTCCTTTTGCGATTTGCCGTTATTTTTTTATCTGCTGAAGTGAAGGCTTTTGTTTGATGAGAATTTAGCTGTGTAAATTGTTGAATTTCTATTTAAAATAAAACTAAATTGTGTAAGTATTTGAAGCTTTATTTAAAAAAAAAAAAGAATGCAAATTACACCTAATGGTATGTTTTTTGATGTATTTAAATCAGGGCTGGGCATTCTAACACAATCACATTTTATTTTGTTTTGTATGTATTGATGCGATACTGAGCACCTTTAAGTTTTATTTTAAGTTTTTATTTTTAGTCATCGGTTATGTTCATTATTTCTTCTATGAAATTAATTAATACAAGTAATATGAATGAATAATGCAAAGAATCTTAATAGTTTATATGAATGCATTATATCAAACATCAAGATGAATTAAAAATTTTATTTTATTATAAAATCTTAACATATACGAATAGTTAAAATTAATAATAAAAAAGTAATTATGCAAATAATAAGTAAGTAAATAAAATAAGTAAGTCAGTAATCAAAAAATTAAGTTAATTAATATGAAACCTTAATATAGATATACAAATACTATTAAATTTTACGAAATAAATAATATATGCATAAGAATTATGAATCCACAAGGTTGATTTTTTTAAGAGTGTACTTAAAATTTGCATCGCAAAGCAACATAGATCTTCACAGCATCACCGTCTGAGAACGACTAATTTATATTCTCTTCTGTTGTGAGCTTTGTGTACATGAGAAAAGTTACGCTTGCAGAGAGCTCAGTGACAGAGATAATGAGATGGGAAACTTCGTTTCTATCATGGTGTAATAATAATAAGGTGTTAGTGAATTTTTGACAACACCAAGAATAGCTTTCTTTCTGTCAAAAAATTGTGAGCGAAAGAGAGGAGCCGTTGATAGTTGTCAAATTGTGTTATTTGTTTGAGTTGCTGGATGATGATGTGTTATAATTTTTATAGGTTATTGTGCGAATAAAGTTTAAATAAATATTTAATTCAATTAATTGTGTCGTGTTGTGTTGACAAAAAGTGATTGCAGTTGTCTTCGCCCATATGCCAAGTTTGCCAATTAATGGTTTTGTCATTTTATCGAAAACGTCCGCTGGAAGGTGCCAGCTTTGGCCAGCATGCAAATTGTCTTGCATTCACATCGACTGCTTCAAGAAAATATCGAATGCCATGAAAGAATGTTCAATTTATCAAACTGATAATATCCATCAAAAGAAGTGGACATGGCATTGAGCTTCGACCGACTGCACGTTAGCTGATTTATTTTCATTCCAATTCACCATCAGCTGTTTTTGAAAGGAGCGGGGCGAAAAAATTTATCATTTTGAGAGAGAAGTGTCAAATTCACTAACACCTTATTATTTACCGAAAAAAGTCTTGCATATTTAAAAGAAAATTGTTTTTAGCTGAGCAAGAATATTGTTAAATATAGTCGATAAAGATCTTTTGTTAATATAGAAATGTCAGTATTGTCAATCTAATTTATGACAAAACATTGATAGAAAAAAATTGAATATAAAATAAAAACACTTGTTCTATTTGCAAGTGCTGTTGTTAGCAGAAAAACATAATTAAATTTCTTTCAAGAACAGCTATATCTTTGTTTTAAAAACTCTGTTCTAATTTTTAAATGCATGAATTTGTTTGAACAAACATTGTAAGCTAGTTTTTCCCTATGTGTACACTGGTGGTTAAGGTGTCGAAAGTGAGATATTCACCAGCGCTCATGTCCATCCAGAGGGGTGAATTCATCGAGAATCCATCGAGAGGGGTGAGTTTGTCATGAAATTTTACTAACACATTTATAATATTTGCATTAGTATTGACTGCATTTTGGCATACGGCTATCTCTTTTTTGCCGAAGTTTCCAATCTCTTTATCTCTGCTCAGTGAGCAATGGGGTGGCCCTGCGCTGGTTTAAATGTATTAGAAAAGTTTTTTTTTTAGTTAGATAAAAATTTAATGTTTACGACATAACTTAAAATGTGAATATGAAAAAAAAAACTTCAATTTTGGAGAGCTAGAACTAGCAACAACTAGGAACAACTAGCAACAACGAGATATACAACTTTATATGTACAACTTTCCTTTGTAAGGAAAAGGCATTACTTAACTATATTTTAAGGCATGTTCCTACTTGGCGCGCTCGGTATTCGAGTGAAAATTTAAAATTTACGGGTAACGGTTCGAGATAATGAAACAATTTTTGTTTTTTGGTGAATAAATACACTAAAAAATAATTTACAAACATTTTTTTATTTATTTTTAACATTTTTTATGTATAAAACTTTAATTTGAAGTTGACGTGGCGATATCGGAAAGAGCTGATGGTTACCATAATAACTAAAGTTTGGCAGCACCTAGAAAAAAAAACCTAGAAAATTCATAAATAATATGAGCATGGTTATCGTGTGAACTAAAAGTTTATGAAGTTTATTTCTGGAGTTTGTGCAAAAAAATATAGAAAAAAATAAAAAAATTTAGAAATAATCGTACAAGGTCATTTTGAGTAACAATGGTAAGCAGGTATAAAAATGAAGTTTCGAGAGTTATTAAAATTTCATACATAAAAATGTTAAAAATTAATAAAAAAATTTTTTGTAAATAAGTTTTTAGTGTACTTACTTATTCATTTAAAAAACGTGTTCAAAAAAGTATTTCCATTATCTCTTACCGTTTTCCTGTAAAAAAAATTGGTTTCTTGCAATACTTTAACCACATAGATCCAAAAAGTTAAATTTTACCACATAATACAATAATACATAGGTTTACCAAACATTCTGCAATACACATCAGCCCATACGAAAAGAAGGCGTGACACTAAAACCATGCCGCCCATTTTTGGTACTAAACCCGTATGTACCAGAATAGTATAGTACCTATGAGAGCGACAGGAGTCATCCAAAAATCCCACAAGGGCCGCTATACTAACATACTTTGTGCGTAATTGTTTTGCATTTTTGAGCTACACAGAAAATAAAAGAATTGATTTATTACCTAAACTAGTTTAGCTAATGTGAAAGTTTCTATTTCACCTAATCTTTTCAACAACTTTTCTACTTACACAGTTAATTTAACAATCATGCATTAGGTAATTCACCTAATTAAAACTAGTTAATTCAACTAAAATTTTGCTTATTAAATCATCTAATTCTTCTAGTTATTTTACCTAATGCAAGTTGTCGATTTGTTCGTACACTAGGGAAATAACGCATATTAGCATTATCCACGCCTCAGTATAAATTTTATATAAATATTTACGTGGATAAATCAAATGCTTTCCTTACAACTTGTTTTTTTCCCGTATTTGAATTTTATAGGAGCACAGCGCTCTCCTATAAAAAACATAAATAAAAACAAAGTGAGAAAATTTTACAAAAAGTAAAGTCTCATGCGAGAATTGAACTCGGACCGCTGGCGTTATAGTCAAACGCTTTACCGCTGTGCTGTTACGCCATTTGATAACTTGTGAACAAAATGTATATAAAAATATGAGGTCCACAACTCTGAAATTATTTTTCCACTGGGCATCTACAGCAATTTGATTAATTGATATGTAGAGTAAATTGCTATATTTGAAATTTAGCTCAATAGATAAGGCGTTGGTTGTTGAAATCTTGAGATCGCAGGTTCGACTCTCAGCGGTGGCAAAGAAATTTATTCAGTCATTTATACAATGTATATATCTCTCTAATTCTATCTACTATAAAACAAATCTTTCTGCTCTATCATGTGACGAAATGAAGTAAAGTCACCTAAGGAAAGTTTCACTTCAAAATAGAAATTGCATAACAAAAAACATATTAGGGGTATTCTCTATGCCTAGGATATGCCGTTGCACGGTGCAAGAATAGGAAATGTATAATATCTGCAATTGAGAAACAACAATGGCGGATTGTACATTTCCTATTCTTGCACCGTGCAACGGCATATCCTAGGCATAGAGAATACCCCTATTTTTTGCATATTTTTTGCACGGCATTCCCACTATTAAGTGGGAATGCTATCTAAATAATTAGATGATTTTTCTACACTTAGTAGGTGGCTTGCCTAATCTGAAGTGGTCATAGTTTAAAAAAAATTAGCTTATTCTTCTAATAAATTATGTGTCTTATCTATTTTATGGTTGAAGGTACACCTAAATATTTAGGTTCTTTATCTACTCTCGCAGTTAAACTACCCAATATAATTGCATATAATTAACATTTAGAAATTTGTAGCGCACCTAATCAAATTCGTTGACTGAAAATCACCGGATTACTTTAGCTGAATTCACTACATTTTTAGGTAAAAGTTCTACTATTTTTTTTTCTGTGTAGATCCATGTTTTGAATCCATAAATGTAAAAACACTAGTTTCTTCTTTTCTCTGAAGTAGTTAATGGTTAATTATGGTAATGGTATGGTTAATGGTAGTTAATTAAAAAACATTATTTTAAAATTTTTGAACCACTAATTGTTGATGTTGTCGGCCTTTTAAATCTTTTTTAATTTTTGTATTTTTTGTAGGCTTTGGTATTAAAATAAAAATTTGTTTATATTTTTATTTTTATAAATTTTATTTTCGTCAATATTTCGACTAAATTTGTTAGTCATCCTCAGGACCTACAAAATATATGAAAAAACACATTTACATAAACAAAACTTAAACATTACTTTTAACACAATGAAAAACAACGAATAACAACAATTAAACATTAAACAAGTTATTTTAAAATTAATTATTTATTTATTACCCGTAGCAATAAAGGGTACTTGGTTAAAGCTGCTCTCGTCAACTAATGTTTTGTTTAATTAAATGTTTATAGATATGAGCGCAATTATCAGTGTCCGTTTTATAGTTGAGTCTCTTTTGCATGGGTGTGTTGATTATGTGGAGCATCTCTATAGTGTATCGTCGTTTATAATTGTTCTCTTGTTGGAGAATCTTTGTTTCTTCAAAGTTCGGAGAGTGGCCGAACTTTACGCAGTGGGCTGCAAGTAAAATAAACGGAAAAACTCTATAAAATAAAAATCCCTCAGCATGCTTGAAATGCACCTTAGGATAAAATTATAGAAAATGTTACCATCTTTAAAACGCCATCAAAATATATTTTGTACCAAATTTATTAATTTTTTAAAGTCAAATTCAAATTTTAAATTCACCCCCTCTGTACCTATGTTATAATTATAATTAATTTCATAATAAGTCATATTGGTCTAGTTGTCACGCAGTACAATCGCCATATAGACCAAAATAAAAAATAAATAACTGGCCATTTCAGCCCTTGAAAGGACTTTGACCTAGCTTCTTATGATCAATTGTGTTGTGCGTGTTATTAAGTTTGTACACAATTGACCGAGAACCGGACCTACATGCTTAACGCCGACTCCGAACGGCGATGAACGGAAAGTTCTCGTTCTCAAGAAGCTTTACATGGCATTTTGATTGCTCTCTGAGGTTTGCCATTGTCTGCAGAGAGGTGGCGGCCGTACAGAAAAATTATTTTAATTGAAATAATTTTCTGTCGCTGCTGGGTTTCGAACCTGGGTTTCCAAAGTTCTTTGACATAGCGGCCACGCACTTTAACCAACTACGCCACGGACGCCACCGCCATATAGACCAACTATGTTTTATTTTTGCTGCTGCATTTACTTCGTTTCCACTAAAATATGCAAAAAATAGACTATAACATGCAAGAAAAAAAAAAACCATGTTTATTAAATTATAAGATCTTTAAGATCCGTTTAGTTTGATTTCAGATTGAATATTCAGATTGAAATTTTCAGATGAAATTTTATTTAAAAATATTTTCTAATTAAAAGAAGTCGAGACGGATCTTATTTTAAATATTCCCAAAAAAACTTATTTGTAGAAAGAATTAAAGTGAAAAAGGTGTGAAAGGTGTGAAAAAATTCAGAGTAAACAAAATAAAATTAAAAATAGAAGTGAAAGAAAAAAATAAAGCTAATTTATAAAACTAGCAACGGTTAGAAGAAGAAAAGGTTTACGGATAACAAAATTTTAAGAAATTAAAAAAAATTTTTTTTAAGTGAAACTTCTTTAGCACCGTTGTGATAAAATTCGATGAAACGAAAAATCGGCTGTAAATACAAAGTAAAAACAATGTAATAACCAGGGGGTGGATTTTGTGGATATAAAAATTTAAAAAAAATCATCATAAAATTCAAAAAAAGGCAAAAAAAGCATTTATTTTTAAAGTTAGTAAAAATCGTGGCGTCCGTGGCATAGTTGGTTAAAGTGCGTGTCCGCTATGTCAACAAACCTGGAAACCCAGATTCAAACCCCAGCAGCGACAGAAAATTATTTGAATTAGACAGACAATGGCAAACCTCTGCAGACAATGGCAAACCTCAGAGAGTATTCAAAACAGTGATGTGATTCTGATTTAGTAAAAAATCCCGATCACATCCCGATTTAGACCTGTTTATCCCACCAAAATGACACGAAAAACCCACAAAAAATCCCACCCAAATATATATACCAATAACGATTTTTTATGCAATCTTTGAAAAGAAATAAGGTTGCCCACCTGCTGAACAGGCCCACCTACTACTGAATACTGTGAGTTCTGACGTCTGTATAATGCGCCAATGTGTAAAATGTCGCAGTAACATCTCATTGAATGTTCACTTTTGATAAATCATTGAGATGAATGCGCATGTTGCTTTAGCCCCACGGCCGTTGAGAAATAAAATATTCGAATAAAACAAAGCTGAGCAAAAATAGTTCATATCTATTTAGTGAATTTCAGAGTGTTTCTTATCGATAAAAAAAGGTGAATGTGAGTAGAATACTATCTTAAATGTTTATTTTTCACAATTCGACGAGCAATCGAACAATATTGAGAAATGAGAAAAAAATATTTCACATAATATCATGATAACATGATATCATGATGGCGTGCCTGCCCACCTACTGAACAAAACGTTGGTCCACCTTCCGAACAAATTTTCAGAAATCGTGCAAGTAAAAAATTGTCATTTATTTGATTGAAAATAGTGTTTGAAATTAGTAAAAATAGTTTTCGTGATTCTCGTCCACGTTCAGATAAAATTTTAGAATGGCGTCGCCTAAAAAAAAGTGAAAAGAAGAAAGCAGCTAAAAAGAAATTCAAATCTCTATAGGTTAAAGTTCAGTGAGTCATTGTGAACTATTGATAGAATAAACTTTTTATAAACTCTCAAAAACTAGTGTTTTTACTTAATTTTCTAATTTTCAGTAGCTGGGCCGATTTCAAGACTTTTGCTAGATCGACTGCCAAAATTACAATTTTTGGAAATTTTAAATTCTGATTAAAATTCTTGTTAGTTATTTAACTTAGCTTCCAAATGAAACCAAGAGCAATAAAAATTATGTTTTAAACCAAAGGTATAGCCTCCAAGGAAAACTTGTTTAGTAGGCGGCGGGTATCCTCCCCTACATTTTTTTAACATTATAATAATTTTATAGTTTAATAATGTACATGATAAAGTTTTTCAATAATATAACAAATTAAAAAAAAATACGAATAGTTAAACACTGCGTTATTTATAAAAACTCTCTTAAGTGTATGAAGTAATCGTAAATTTCTTTCGTTGCATCAAAATGAAACTGAGCTTATATTTTTGTTTTTTAATGAGGATCTTCTTTTCATTAATTTTAAGCCTCTTGAATATACATATGCCTTTCTTACATATTTAGAATCAATGAAACAGCTAAAACTAAAAATTTTGAAAGATTACAAAAAAGTGATACCAACTAGTTTTGCTAATTTACACTTTAAAAAATCATGATTCAGTAGAAAATCCCACACGTTCTCAAATAGGCCAAATATCCAAAAATGAGCCCGAAATCCCACCAAATCACATCACTGATTCAAAATGCCATGTAAAGCTTCTTGAGAACAAGAACATTCTGTTCATCGCCGTTCGGAGTCGGCGTTAAACATGTAGGTCCGGTTCTCGGTCAATTGTGTACAAACTTAATAACACGCACAACACAATTGATCATAAGAAGCTAGGTCAAAGTCCTTTCAAGGGCTGAAATGGCCAGTTATTTATTTTTTTTGTTTTAGTAAAAATTCAGTACGTAAAACCGATGTAAAGAAATTTACTTGTTATAAGAACATTCCACTACCATGTACATTTTAAAGTTCTCGGGTAATAAACTCATTATATTATCTCGAAGAAGCGCCTTAAAAGTACTAAAGGATCGTTCGACGTCAGCAGAAACGAGTGAAGACCATTTAAAAGCATCAAAATCATTGACTTCCACATTTTTTGGCATCGTTCACGGTCCCATTTATTATGCCATTAATTTCTTTTATTGTATTAATTCCTTCGTTTGCCGTAATAATTGCATTAAACTTATTCATTGCATATTTAGCAACAGAACTTTTTGCTTTTTCGAGCTCCTTTCATACCCCATCCAAAATTTGTAATACTCATCAATCGGTTTTCCTTAAATCGAACAAAAAAACCGGCTTAACAAAAAGAGAAAACAAAAACATACTTAAACTACCTGATGTCTGCAAACTTTGAAAAATATGTTTCTCAGGTTGGACAAGAAATCCAAAATTACTGTGAATATAGAGCAGCTCAGTTTTAACATCTTCAGCCGAAATCAATTTTTTGGCAAACTGCATCAACTGGCAATTCATCGATAACCCGTTTAATGCGTGTAAAGTGCTGGACGTAATATGATACAGCAATTAGTCATGTACTCCACCGAGTCAACACCTATTTAAGAATAATTGAAATTTACGAAATAAGAAATATTTCAAACAGGTGTATAACAACTTACGGGTTTTGGAGGCAGCGGTAGATCAGGCACCATATCTCAAAATAAAACCAAACGGGAATCACTTTTAATAAACACCTTTTTCATATTCGAAACTAATGCGTCGACATTTGGATATCGACTACGGACAGTTTCGCAAACTCTATGCAATCCATGAGCGACGCAAGTCACATCAATTAATTTAGAATAGAAAATCTTGAACGATGATCCGCATTCTTTCATGTACGGAGCGGCATCCGTTACAAATAGTAAGACTTTTTCGCACTTTACTCCTTCCAACCACAAGAGACGCATAGAATTATCGAAAAGCATTGCAATTGTCGATGCATTAACCTTTTCCAAAACCTCTGCCGTTTAAAGATATCCTCGTCTATCCTTTCGCAAGGGACCGACAAAAACGTTTGTTACGTGGCGTCCAGCTTTGTCGCTGGTTTCGTCGTTGGACACGAATATGCTGACATTCCTCACCTCAAGTCTGATTTTTTGAAGCACGTCGTCATAGACATTACCTAATTTTTTCTAAGCGTGGACTGATCCGGAATTATTTTGTCGGTATATTTGTGGAAGAACGCCTTGAGCTCTGGGCGCTTTAATTTTTTTAAAGGAATGTCACATGACATCATTTTTGTCAGATAGTGGTAAAACTGATTTCTTTCACTGCCAGCAGCAAATGCTGTAAAAACTTGGTTCATCCCTTTACTCTTCTGTATTTTCATTTTATTTTCGCACTTTTTGTTTTAATTTTTTTTAATCTTGATTTGATATTTTATTAGTTTTTAATGTTTTGGTTTTTAGTTGAGTTAATGTGTAGTGTAAAAACACATAATTTTTTTTTCATTTATGTTTTCATTATTTTTAAGCCATTTATTTATTTTTACTTTTGACAGTTTTAAATTTTTATATTTTATTTTAATAACTTTATTTTAACATTTTCATTTATTTTCTCATAATTTTATTATATTTTATAATTTACATTTTATAATTGGGTGAATTGCAAAAAGAACGTACACAAAGAGGTTTTCATGTTTTGTTTTTAAAGTGTTTTAAATTTTCCCGTTAGAGTAGTCAAATTAAGTGAAAATTAATGGAGAATTCGAAGTTGCTTTTAGGCCCTGCAAAAAAAACATTTTTTCTATGGTTTTTATACGATTTTTGTACTGAACGTCACACAGCAGATATACGGGAAAAAATCACTAAAAATTTGAAAAATGTTGTAAATGAAAGCTTACTGTGATGGTTGTTAAGTTGTTTAATCAGTTAAATCAGCTTTTGCAGAAATCGCTATTTCAGTTACAGAAATAATAATTTTTTACAAAAAATATCTACAGATTTTACAATTTTAACGGGAAAAAATTAAAATTTTTCTCCAAAAAGACATCAACATAGAGATTATTTTCAAAGTAGTAGACTTGCAGCAATAAATAATAAAAAACTGTTAAATAATAGGCAATTTCAGAAAAAACAACAGAGTGACGTTCAATACATTTTGTGACATTCAATACATTTTTTGCGCTTAACCAAATAATTTAAATCAAATTTGGAGTTTAACAAAAAGCAGGTTTATTCTTTTACAAAAAAAAAAGTAAATATAAAGTATATAATTCAGCTATACATACATACAATTTTCATCCAATTTTTTTCAAAAAATTAAAAAAGTCAATAGCTAGTTGAATTTGTATTGAAACTTTATTAAGACTTCACGTTTTACAATATAACTTCTGAACCCTTCTGTTTTAATATATGTAGCATAGAATTAAAACACGTCCGTCTTGGTTTAACGTATATTTCGGAATCATCCGTTTATAATGTTCACATACTTAAAAAGAGCTTAAGAGATAATGACTAGAAATATACAGTTAACTTGACGAAGTTCAACATAAATAATATGTAACAATATTATATACTATATGTGAATATAACAGTGTATACATATGTAAATATTCTACTACAATTCGACTGAGATCACCCGATCTCCTTTATAAGTTTTTTTTCAAATCCTACTTGAAACCAAGCCTTCCCTGAACCATGGACGAATATTTCCCACCGCCCAAACACCTTTATAAGGTATGCGCGACTGTTGAAACCCTTCCACATCCTCTATTATATATCGATCATAACGTAGAACTTTTGTTATTTTATATGGACCTTTGAACTTCGGAATTAATTTTTTCGATGAACGCACGTGTGAATCGAAATTTCTTATCATTACGTAATCACCAACTTCATATTTTGTTGGTTTTTGTCTCTTTTTATCAATGTACTCTTTATTGTATTTTTGAAGTTGTTCTTGTCTTAGTGCTGCTTGTTTTCTAACTACTTTAAGATCTCGTTTTTCTATTTCTTGGTCTTCCTCCAACAGCTTTTCTCTTAGTAAATCTATCGTTTTACCTCTTTGACTAACTCCAAAAAGCATTATACTGGGATGTTCATTAATTGCGCGATGTGAAGTATTATTGAGTGTATGTTCAATTGTTTCTAAGACTGAATCCCAAAAAATGTTTTTCTCTGGATTGACAAGTTTAGCAATCATTGGTCCCAATGACCTATTGATCCTCTCCACTTGCCCATTGGCCTGTGGAGACCCCGTGGCAATTTTAATGTGTTTCACATTGTTCTTTTCCAAAAATTCATTGAACTCTCTAGATGTAAAACAGCTACCTCTATCTGATATAATATACTTCGGGCGACTATAAGATCTAAAATATTCTGACAGTGAATTAATCACTTCATTAGTATTGGTTGTTCTAGTCGGATACAATCTTACGAACTTAGTACTCGCATCTACAATTACTAAAATGTGTTTTTTTGCCCTATTATGGTCTACCGGTCCATAATGATCTATGTGTACTACCTCGAATGGGACGCTACTCTTTGGAATATTATTCAAAAAACCTTCCTGTCGACCCTGTTTTGGAGAATACACAATACATTTTAAGCAGTTTTTTATATGTTTAACAGCTTTTTCTCTCATTTTTGAAAACCAATAACTTTTTGAAATTAAGTCAATCATTTTATCAGTACCTATGTGACCCATTTCGTCGTGATACTTGTAAAGAATATGGTCTTCCATGCTTTCTGGTACCACAAACAAAACTGTACCATTTTCTTTTTTTCTGTAAATAACGCCATTTCTCATTTCATAAAATGTATGTTCTGACTTTTCCAATATATCACGCAGTTTGCTTATATTTTTGTCTTTTCTTTGCATTATCACTAAATTTTCTTCAAAAGTGTTTGTCTCTAGTATTAATATATTTGTGGACCGGCTGAGAGCGTCTACATGCTGCATTTGGGTGCCTGACCTATGTTCTAATACATAATCATAATTTTGCAACTCTAACGCCCACCTCGCTATTCTAGGATTAAGATCCTTTCTGCTCAACGTCATCGTCAGTGAGTTGCAATCCGTTACTATTTTAAATTGAATACCGTGAAGATAGACTCTGAAACGTTGCAATGCATTTATGATAGCAAGTGTTTCAAGCTCAAAGCTATGATACTTGGACTCAGATTCTGTAGTTCGTTTAGAAAAATAGAATATAGGATGCATTTTACCGTCGTCTTTCTTTTGCATTAAAATTGCCCCGAAGCCTATTGAACTCGCGTCACAATGAAGTTCTGTTGGGTCGTTTGGATCATACACAGCAAGAATAGGAGCTTCTAACAATTTTTGCTTAAGAAGTTCAAAAGATTTGAGCTCCGTTGCACCAAAATTAAATTTGCGGTCTTTTTTAACTAAATCGTATAAAGGTTTTGCTATAATAGAAAACCCTTTAACAAATCTCCTAAAGTAAGAACATAATCCGAGAAAACTTTGAACTGAGTGTGGCTTGTCGGGTATTGGATAGTTTCTGATCGCTTTTAGGCCCTTTTCATCAGCTTTAATACCCTCTTCTGATATTAAGTATCCTAAATACTTTACATTTGACTGTAAAAACTCGCATTTATCTAATCTTAACTCAAGCTTATTTTTTACCAATCTACTAAAAACTTCAGTCAGAATATCGAAATGTTCCTCAACGGTTTTCGTGGCTATCATTATGTCATCTAAATATATTATCAATTTGTCTTTTTTAATCATATCAGCGAAGATTTTGTTAACAAACCTCTGAAAAACAGATGGAGCATTTCTCAGCCCGAACGGCATTCGCATAAATTCAAACTGACCGAGAGGAGTAGTGAACGATGTGTACTTAATTGAATCTGGGTCTACATAAACATGAAAAAATCCATTCTTTAAATCTAACTTAGTAAACAATTTTTTCTTAGCTAGTCTGTCTAACAAATCGTCTATAAGCGGAATAGGATAATTATCCTTAGACGTGACTTTGTTCAGCGTTCTATAATCAATGCACATTCTTAACTCACCAGTTCTTTTCTTTACAAGAACAATAGGTGAGACAAACTCCGATTCGCTTGGCCTTATATAACCTTTACATAAATATTCATCAATGATCTTCTGCAATTCAGTTTTTTCTGAATAAGATAACCTGCGAGGAGCACAGTGAAATGGTTTCTCTTTTTCTAAATTTAATTTCATTATGCACTTAGTTTCTGGTTCATCAGGTCGTTTTGGTTTCAAGTAGCAATCATTTAACATTTTACAAAATCTATCTTTTACCAAATAACTTACAGTGGAATCTATATTAAGATTGTATTCTTTTTCATCAAATTTCAAATCCAATGACATGATATCATTTTCAAAACATATATCGGTTGCTTTTACAGCAGTATTTTTACTTTCTACGATTTCTTTGTTTACAATATTCTTTACAATAATTTTCATATCGCACTTTTCATTTTGCACAACTTTATTTATGTTTTCAAAATCATTATCTATCACCTTTTTTTCTTCAAATTTAGTTCTATCATTTTTTAAAGCATCTTCTATTTTTCCAGAATCATTTTCTTTCATTTTATTAAAATCATATTCTTTATTTTTTCTTAAATTACGTTCATTTTCTAGATCTTTGTCAGTCATTTCATTTTCCAACGTAAGTTTTAAGTTACAATTTCTAATAAAATCCCTACCTAAAACAACTTCGTGACTCATAGACTCGTTAGCAACCACCATTAGATTTAAAAAAATTCGCCTACCTTCAAATAATACAAAACCTTCGATCTTTCCATAAATTTTTAATTCACTTTTATTTAAACCAACATAAGACTTATTCATTTGTAAATATTTTGTTAAAATTATATTTTCTGGAATGCATGATCTTCGCACAAAACTTATTGGACTACCCGAGTCTATGAGGCACTCTAAGAAAAGAGAAGAATTAATATTTGACCCTATTATAAATCTTAAATATCTTACGAAGTCATTTTCTTCCAACAGCTGAATGGTATTCTTCCGATCAGGGCAGGCGTTAACGCGGTGTTCCGAGCTTCCACAAGCGTAGCACGCACCAAACGCACGTTTGGGTTTTCTGCATTCTGCTGCAAAATGGCCCAACGAATTACAATTAAAACATCTCAAATTGCCTCCTGCTCCCTTCGTTGTAGCATTGCTTGCCACGCCTGGCTGATGAGCTTTGGTCAACACGCGCTGCTTTAGTGTAATTTTTCCAAATGCTTGCAACATTTGTGCTTTATTAGCGAAACACTGAATATTTGCCTGTATGCGAAGATTTTCGTCTGGAATTCCTTCGATAAGATAGTCGATCAATTCAACGTCATCTATCTGCACTCTGTTTGCCAACAAATTTTTCTCGTTATAGTACTCAGCAAATGTTTCGTTGTGTTGCCAAGAACGAGATTCAAACTTTCGACGCAACATAAGTTTATTCTCTTCGCAACTAAAAGCTTCTCGCATTTGTTCGAGCAAGTTGCTCACACTCTCAGCGGCAAAGTTATGCTTCGAGTGCAGCCAAAGTTGAGCTTTGCCTTTAAGCTTGCTTATTAAAAGCGCACGCATATTGTTGTCATTTAAACCGTATACATCACTCACACTCTTAAATTGTGAAATCCACACATCAAGGTTAATTCCACCACCGTAATCGGGTAACATCTCTTTAAACATAACGAAAGAGGCGCTGAACGTGTTGTTGCTCAAAGCAGCTAGCTCACCTATGTAGGATGAAGGTGCTGCCATCTCATTCATCGAAGCAATTTTCTCCACCGAAGCGGCTCTTTTCAACAGTGCATTTTCTCTTGCAAGCAATTCTTTTTCGCGGCGCAAAAGTTCTATTTCTTTTTCGTAGTTTCTTACTTCACTGCTTTTGTCTTGCTGAATTTCGCTGTCTAAATCGTTTCGCTCCCCTAGCTCCTGTGTACCTTCTTCAGCATTCCTCTCTAAAGCGCCAAGATTAGCTGCGCTTGGGCACTCTCCACGTTGACTAGCTGGTATCTCATTCAAGCGCTGAACTAATACACTCTTTGCGCCGTTCGTCGGCTGACCAAGCTGCGTCAACCACTCTCTTAGCTGCGCTGCTGTATACACGGCCGCGTTTATAGAGTCTGCCATTTTGTGAGCAAACAAATTTTTCTTACACTTTTTAATAGCAAAATGTTTCTTAAAATTTTATTAGTTCAATCTTTTGTTGTGTTTTCACGTTGCTTTCTTTTATTTTTTGGATTTGTTACGCTCGTTTTATTTCACACTTTTTTCAATAATTTTGCCTTCGACACAATATTTTTTCAACTATCCTTTTTTTAATGATATGCAGTCTTTTTCTGGTTTTGTTTTTTTAATTATTGTCAATTATTATATATATGTTTTATTTTTTAGATATATAAGCACACACTTTTAGCGTGTCGCTTGGGCACAATCCCACTTCTGAAACTGTAGCATAGAATTAAAACACGTCCGTCTTGGTTTAACGTATATTTCGGAATCATCCGTTTATAATGTTCACATACTTAAAAAGAGCTTAAGAGATAATGACTAGAAATATACAGTTAACTTGACGAAGTTCAACATAAATAATATGTAACAATATTATATACTATATGTGAATATAACAGTGTATACATATGTAAATATTCTACTACATATAATAGATTTTTATTATTTATTCTTTTAATATATGACATTAACAACCAAAAAAGATAAATTTTAGCAAAAAACGAATTTTAGTCAAAATAAACTCGCGCAGAGCCGTTCACCGGTTTTTTTTCTATTCTTCTCTTTTTCTTACTACTTCTTCTTCTTCTTTTTCGCTATCTTTTTTCTCTCTTCTTTTGCTGCTTATAATATTCTTCGCCACTTCGCCTTATTAGGGTTGCCTATTCGCTAGAACATCCTCCGGCCTTGAGACTCGATGGCTCTCGAGGCTCAACAGTTTCTACAGGTAAAACGCACAGCTTCTGTATAGGCCGAGACAAAAGGTTGTTTCCCGTCCATAACGTGACATTGCGCAAAAAGTTGTCGGATCCTGGATGTAACTGAGTAACGCGAGCCATCTTCCATAGGCTTGGTGGAGTTGTTTCACTCTTGATAACGACCAGATCCCCTATTTTTAAATTCCGCTGGGCTTCTCGCCATTTTGGTCGCTGCTGGAGTTCGTGGAGATAGCTTTCACTCCAGAGCTTCCAAAATCTTCGAATCATTTGCTGACGTGCTTGCCAATAACTTAGTTTGCTCTCTGGTTGATCCATTGGCACTTGTTCGCCGAGAGCTGGCACAAGATCTTCACCAATTAATAAATGGCCAGGTGTTAGAGGGTTAAGATCCTGCGGATCAGCACTCTGTGCACTTAAAGGGCGCGAGTTCAAAATAGCTCCAATTTCCGCTAGCAATGTCTGGATTGCTTCGACAGTCAACAGACGCTTGCCAATTACGCGGCGTAGATGGTGCTTAACTGCCTTAACCGCAGCCTCCCATAGACCTCCTTGATGAGGTGCCGATGGGGTAATGAAATGCCATTGAGTGTGACGTAATGATAATTGTTCAAATAGATCAGATGTCTGCCAGGTCTGAAGCATATGACTTAACTCCCGCTCTGCTCCAACAAAGTTTGTTCCGTTATCGCTCCAAAGATGCGAACAATGTCCGTAGCGCGAAGTAAATCGAATAAATGCCATAAGGAAGGCATTGGTTGTCAGGTCGAATGAATTCTAGATGAATTGCTTTCGATACCATGCACACAAATACAGCTATGTAGCCTTTAATTATAGCATTCCCCCTTCTGCGATCTGGCCTCACATGTATAGGACCTGCATAGTCGACACCAGCGTGAAGAAAAGGACGTGCAGGTCGCACACGGCAGACTGGCAGATCAGCCATCATTTGTTCGCTCACTTTCGCCTTAATTTTTTCACAAATAATACAATCCCTGATCAAAGTTCTTGCTAACGATCTTACACCAATGATCCAATACTTTTGCCTTAAAACGGCAATAAGCTGCTGTGAACCACAATGACAAAATTGGAGGTGTGTTTTTCTAGCCAACAAACAAGCTAAGCGCCCATTTTTTGGTAGTATTATTGGATTGTACTGATCTGCTAACAAATCTGCATTTTGTAATCGCCCGTGCATGCGAAGGATACCATCTTGAATAAATGGCGATAGCATACCAATCACATTCGATAATTGCCTTTTTTCTGACTGGTGATTTATATTCTGAAGTTGCAAAATTCGTATATCCTTTTCAAAATGATCACGCTGCTCCTGCTGAATCCAATGATTTAACGATTTGTCTAACTCTTTGACGCTTAGAGGTGTTTTCTCTCTTTCTGAAAGGGACATTCGACAGTTACGAATAAAACGGATCACCCAGGCTGTTACACGGACTAGACGAGTAACTGATGAATAACGAAATACTTCATCAATCGGTTTTCCTTAAATCGAACAAAAAAACCGGCTTAACAAAAAGAGAAAACAAAAACATACTTAAACTACCTGATGTCTGCAAACTTTGAAAAATATGTTTCTCAGGTTGGACAAGAAATCCAAAATTACTGTGAATATAGAGCAGCTCAGTTTTAACATCTTCAGCCGAAATCAATTTTTTGGCAAACTGCATCAACTGGCAATTCATCGATAACCCGTTTAATGCGTGTAAAGTGCTGGACGTAATATGATACAGCAATTAGTCATGTACTCCACCGAGTCAACACCTATTTAAGAATAATTGAAATTTACGAAATAAGAAATATTTCAAACAGGTGTGTTCAAGCAGAACATATTTCGGCCGCTGCTGTTTAGCCAGCTAAGCGCAGAACGCCGACATCAACACGCGCAAGGTGTTTAAGCAACAAATAGTTAACATTAAGCAAAATGTTTAAGCAAACAAACAAAGCAAAAGCAGAACGTCGACATCAACACGCGCAAGCTCAAATTTCGCTTGCACTCAATATGCGCGCTTTCAGTGCAAGGCCAAGCAATGCCTTGGAATGCAGGTGCAAGCGCTGGGAAAATAATTTCACGAAATATGCTTCTTCATCAATAACCATTCAAATAAAATAAATCAAAATAAACTTATTGTGAGAAATATTTTTATATACTCACACATGTAACTTCACCTTATGTATAGAATATTTTTAAGTTACTCATACATATCCATTAAGTTCAATTTATGTAAATATATTTGATATAAATAGGAGCAATTAGCTCATTAGTTTTTAAGATTTGTCAAATAAAGACCTTAAGCTTCCCCCACCAGTGGTAAGAAGCTAAAAAGAAAAATCTTCGTTTTACTAAAAGAAGTAAATCAACATTGGTGACCCCGACAAAAGTCAAATCTTTTTTTACAATCAGTAAAAATATAAGGCGTTGATTAGGCCATAACATAATCACAAATCCTTTTTTCAAAATCAGTGAAAACATAAGGCGTTGATTAGGCCATAACATAATCACAAATCCTTTTTCAAAATCAGTGAAAACATAAGGCGTTGATTAGGCCATAACATAATCACAAATCCTTTTTCAAAATCAGTGAAAACATAAGGCGTTGATTAAGCCATAACATAATCACAAATCCTTTTTCAAAATCATTGAAAACATAAGGCGTTGATTAGGCCATAACATAATCACAAATCCTTTTTCAAATCAGTGAACACATAAGGCGTTGATTAGGCCATAACATAGTCACAAAACCTTTTTTCAAAATCAGTGAAAACTTAAGGCGTTGACTAGGCCACAACATAGTCAAAAAATTGTTTTTGATACAATCAGTGTCAAATAAGACGTTGACTGGGCCATAACAAAGTCAAAGTGTAAAAATAAGTGCACAAATATATAAAAATTGTTCCGCAACTTCAACTTGAACTTCAAACATGAGCATAACAGAGCTTGTAAATAACCAATCTGATATTGGCAAGGAGATTGAGCGGCAATACGACAACTTCAAAAAAGCAAACAAGCTAAGGAAGGAGAAACCTTCTTATGGCAAGGGGTGTTACAATGCCCTTTCAGAACTATGGGATGAGTTCGAAGAGAACCACAAAACATTGGAAAGAATCATCCCAGAAGAGAAACGCAAGGACCACACCTATTTCTCTAACAATTTTTTTACACAAGTCAAAATTGTTAGAGATAAATACCTCACAAAAATGCAAGAAATTTACAAAGTGCCGGCAGAAAAATTAGAGTTTATTGATGACAAACCGGAACTAACAAGAGTTCCGGGCTTAGTTCGCCTTCAAAAAATTGCAGTAAAACAATTAAAGTTAACACTGGAAAAAATTAACTCCGCATTGCTAGAAGCACCAACAGAAGATTTTGCCAGAGTAATGCTGGAAGTTATAGCCACACAATGGGCAGCCTTTTCCAAACGCCATGATACCATTTGCTTGGATGCCGATGACAACGAGTTAGAAGCCTACAATTTCGACACATTCATCGAATTAGAAGACTCCATTCAAAAGGCAACAATTGACTTACATCATGTTATTAGAGAAAACACCCAAAACTACAAAAGCATAAACGCAGGGGCCCAAGGCGTAAATCTCCCAAAAATAGAGATACCCAAATTCGGTGGCTCATATATTGAATGGCAGTCTTTTCATGATCTATTTTGTCAAATGATTCATGAAACAAGTCTTGGGAATGTTCAAAAATTGTGGTACTTAAAAGGCGCACTTACTGGCGAAGCAGCAAAAATGATTTCACACATATCCTTGTCTAGTGATAACTATATTTTGGCCTGGAACACCATAAAGGCTAGATATTCAAACCATCGCTTGATCATGACTGGATTCCTAGATAAGCTGTTCAACCTGCCAACCATTCGTGATGACTCTTCGGCTGACCTTAGATCTCTTTATGACAACACTAATAAATATCTTCTGAGCATTGAAGCTATGAAAATAGATATTAAGGGCTGGGATCCTCTTCTAGTTTACATGATAATCAAAAAACTAGACAAAACAACTCATTCATTGTTCGAGCAGTCTCTTGCAAATCCACGAGAGTTTCCTAAGCTAAAAAATCTTCTCAAATTTATTGAAAAAAGGTCTCAGGCGTTAGAACTCTTAACCAATAAACCGATTTCAGAAGGCAAGAAAAGAGTAACATCATTAATGACAAAGGGTTCTTGTCCCTTGTGCAACAAAGCCCATGCCTTATATGCATGTGAAAGGCTTTTAAAGATGTCACCAAAAACTAGATTCATCGAGGTCAAAAAATTAAGACTATGTATAAATTGTCTTAAATCAGATCACACATCCGTGGTTGAATGCAGTTCGAGAGGGTGCACTCAATGTGGCAAAAAACACAACACGTTATTGCATTTCGAGCAAAATAGCAAGAACGAAGCAGCAACAACCAATTCGAGACTTCCAAAATCAATGCTGGCATCAACATCGGAGCCACAAGAACACCAAATTGCAACTGCTATTGCACATTCAAACAATGCATCGTTAGCAGCATCATCAAGAGGCTCATACGTCTTCCTGGCAACAACAATAGTCAAGGTCAAAAACAGCAGTGGCAACTTCATCAACTGTAAGGCAATCCTGGATTCCGGAAGCCAGTTAAACCTTATTACAACACGTTTAGCCAACAAGCTCGCGCTTGAAACAACAAAACACTCTCTCAATATAACCGGCATTGGAAACAACACATCAAGCTCAGGAAAACGCACTAATTTTGTCATCGCATCAACTAATTCTGGTTTCACTGCAAATATTGAAGGTTACGTTATTGACCAAATAACCAACAATCAACCAAGCAGTAGCATCGACATAAGCAAATGGAACATTCCGAAAAATATCAAATTAGCAGATCCGACGTTCCATCAATCTTCTAAAATAGATCTTCTAATCGGAGCTGAACTTTATTCGTCGTTAATGTCAATTGGTCAAATAAAAATTAACAAAAATTTGCCCACGTTACAAAATACTGTATTTGGTTGGGTAATAATTGGTAAAACTACTGCAAGGGATCCTGATCAAGCTTTCTGCGGCATTGGACGTGAGGACGACGATCTAAATGAACAAGTTTCCCGTTTTTGGGAAATGGAAGAAGTCCAAACTGAAACGAAACTTTTAACGGAAGAGGAAGAAACTTGTGAGCAAATTTTCAAAAACACTACAACTCGTGATTACGACGGGCGCTACGTGGTTCAGTTGCCATTCAAATTGGATCCAATAACACTTGGAAACTCGGGCAGCATGGCCATTCAGCGCTTTAGGTCATTGGAAGCTCGATTCAAAAAAAGTCCAGAGTTAAAAGAAGCATATGCAGCGTTCATCAACGAGTATGAAAATCTTGGACACATGGAAGAGATTGAATACAAGGACATAAAAGAAAGACAATACTTTCTCCCTCATCACTGTGTGCTCAAGCCTGACAGTTCAACTACAAAATTGAGGGTCGTATTTGATGCATCAGCAAAAACATCAAATAACATCTCTCTAAACGATATTCTACTTGGAGGACCTGCCATTCAAGATGAACTGTTTTCAATTCTACTACGATTCAGGCAACATCCATACGCAATGACCGCGGACATTGCAAAAATGTACAGGCAATTTCTGGTTACTGAAAATGACTCTCATCTACAAATAATTATTTGGAGAGAGTCCGAAGGTCATCCATTCAAGTTTTATCGGCTCAAAACTGTTACATATGGCACCAAGAGCGCCGCATATTTAGCAACCAGATGCCTCAAGCAATTAGCAGAAGACGAATGTGCAACTTTTCCATTTGCTGCTGCAGTAACTCTTAAGGATTTTTACGTTGATGACTTCATGAGCTCCTTTAAAACCTTAAATGAAGCACTGAATACACAAACCGAATTAACCCAAATGATGCAACGAGGAGGATTGCAGCTTCGGAAGTGGTGCTCAAATCACAAGGCGCTACTACAAAATATAAAACCAGATGAGCGTGGAATTAATCTTAATATTCCAACAGACAATGGGCAGTTCACTAAAACTCTTGGATTAATTTGGCATCCACAATCGGACATATTCTTCATAAAATCAACATGGCCTCCACCAAAAAGGTTCACAAAACGTTCAATTTTAGCAGACATTTCACAGCTCTTCGACCCGCTTGGGTTTGTAAATCCAGTGATTGTGGTGGGAAAAATATTCCTACAAGAACTTTGGGACATGAAACTGGATTGGGATGCAGCTCTTCCCCAAGAAACTTATTCAAGATGGCTCGAGTTCAGGAACCAACTTCCCAAGCTGGCCAAATTAAGCTTACCAAGACAAGTGCCCGTGTCTGATGCCGTTTTAATACAACTGCACGGATTCTCAGACGCTAGTGAAAAGGCTTATGGAGCCTGCATCTACTTGAGGTCTGAGGATTGTGAAGGAAAAATTGCATCACATTTACTATGCGCAAAGTCTAGAGTAGCCCCAAGGAAAAATCTGTCTATAGCCAGATTAGAGCTTTGTGCAGCAAAGCTTCTCGTACAACTTATCAAAAAGGTTCAAAGGGCATTAACAATCACAATCGATGAAATTGTTTGTTGGACAGATTCGACCATAGTCTTATCATGGATTGCATCGCCTTCCTCCAACATGAATACCTTCGTGGCAAATAGAGTAGCAAGCATTCAACGCTCTACAACAGCAAGACAATGGAAACACATAGCTGGAGACAACAATCCAGCTGACGTACTTTCCAGAGGACTTCGTCCAGAACAAATTTTGAAGTCCCATTTATGGTTTTACGGACCCACGTTCTTTGAGTCTAATGAAAGAGATTGGCCCATTCAACCAACTATCGTCCAAAACTGGTCTGAAGAACGAAGAAGGCAGAAAACAATACTGACAACCACAGAAAATCCTGCAACCATCGAACGGATTAACTCTCACAATAAATTCAGACGTTTGCAACGAGTTGTCGCCTTCATGCAGAGATTCATCAACAATTGCCGGAAGAAAAAACTAAATAGGATCACATCCAAACATCCAACTACCGAAGAACTCGAAGATGCATTAGCAATAATTGTCAAACATATTCAACGACAAGCTTTTCCATCAGAATTGAATAATCTCAGAAAGGGCAAGGCAGTTACAAATACTAGTCCATTAGCATCATTCACCCCGTACATCAAAGATGGAATTATAAGAGTAGGAGGAAGATTGCAAATGTCAAGACTTCCATTTAACGCACAGCATCAAATCTTACTTCCTCACTCAAATGCCATCGTAGCCTTACTCGCCAAACAATATCATGAGGACAGGCTACACATAGGTCAAATGGCCTTATTAGCAGCATTAAGGGAAAAATTTTGGATATTGAGAGCAAATGATGTAACAAAATCAGTTTGCAAAAATTGTCGAAGATGTTTCATGGCACGACCCTCTGGAATCTCTCAGCTCATGGGAAATTTACCTGCAGAACGGGTGCAGCCATCAAAACCATTTGCAAATGTAGGAATTGACTACTGTGGACCATTCCAAATACACTACAGTATTCGGGGAAAGCGTCCCACAAAGGCCTACATTGCGGTGTTCATTTGCCTATCAACAAAATGCATTCACTTGGAAATAGTCTCCGATCTCACTACAGCTGCCTTCATCAACGCTCTTAAAAGATTTTCTGCTCGCAGAGGCCTTCCAGCAAAAATATTTAGCGACAATGCCACAAATTTTAAGGGAGCGCAATCATGTTTGCAAGAATTGCATGTTCTACTCAAGGACGATAACAACGAAATTGAGAAGTACGCGACGGAAAGGTCTATTAAATGGATCAACATCCCAGCACGCTCACCTCACGTTGGAGGACTGTGGGAAGCAGCGGTAAAGTCACTCAAATACCACCTGAAGAGAGCAGTCGACGCCAACAATTTAACATACGAACAATTGCTAACAGTAGTAGTGGAAATTGAAGGCATTTTAAATTCGAGGCCTTTAACACCAATGTCTTCCAGTCCGGATGATCTAAGAGCGCTCTCTCCAAATAGCTTCCTCGGACTTGAACCAGCAACTGGATATACATCTCGACCTCCTGGTGAAGGTTTGCTCTCACAATGGAAAAACCTAAATAATATAATTCAAGAGTTTTGGGAGCGATGGTCCAAGGAATATCTTCAAACCTTACAAGCAAGGACTAAATGGACGAAAAAATCAGGAAATATCTCTGAGGGAATATTGGTACTGCTAAAGGATAACTTACCTCCTCGGCAATGGCAAATGGGGAGAGTTGTCAAAACCAACGTGGGAAGCGACGGCTTGGTACGATCCGTAGATCTTAAGGTTAGATCCGGTACCACCAGCAGATCAATTCATCAAATCTGTCCACTGCCGGAAGATTGCCAACCAATTACTCCACCTGATTTACCAATCTCATCATCCAACGAAAAGAAACTATCGCAGACACCACGACAACCAGTTGCACTATGCACAACGCATCAGCCCGTCCAGTCACCCAAACAGCCAAAAACACGCAAACGCTCATCAAACAGGGCTGAAAATTCCCAAGGCGCGAAAAAGACGAGAACTATCAGGCAGCGGGATCATCAACCTTGCTCCAGGATGTATTATCCGCCACCGCACAATGACGATCAAGGCACCAATCAACCTTGAAACTTCTTCAAACAAGACCAGCACCATATCCAGCAATTTAACGGCAATGATGTCGAAGCAACCACAAATACAGCCTCACAACATCTCACCTCACTCTTTATCAGAATTCGATACACAAAACATCAGGGAAAATAAAATTTTATTGAATATGGGATTGAACCAGCACACTTCATATGAAACCTATCACCATATTCATCACTACATTTCAGTATATCTCATCATAGCCGCCGTTATCCTTATATCACTATACATTTATCGACGCAACAAATTCACCTTAAGAAGTCTTCAACTGCCCCTCGACACCTTTAGGAGGGGGGAAGATGTTCAAGCAGAACATATTTCGGCCGCTGCTGTTTAGCCAGCTAAGCGCAGAACGCCGACATCAACACGCGCAAGGTGTTTAAGCAACAAATAGTTAACATTAAGCAAAATGTTTAAGCAAACAAACAAAGCAAAAGCAGAACGTCGACATCAACACGCGCAAGCTCAAATTTCGCTTGCACTCAATATGCGCGCTTTCAGTGCAAGGCCAAGCAATGCCTTGGAATGCAGGTGCAAGCGCTGGGAAAATAATTTCACGAAATATGCTTCTTCATCAATAACCATTCAAATAAAATAAATCAAAATAAACTTATTGTGAGAAATATTTTTATATACTCACACATGTAACTTCACCTTATGTATAGAATATTTTTAAGTTACTCATACATATCCATTAAGTTCAATTTATGTAAATATATTTGATATAAATAGGAGCAATTAGCTCATTAGTTTTTAAGATTTGTCAAATAAAGACCTTAAGCTTCCCCCACCAGTGGTAAGAAGCTAAAAAGAAAAATCTTCGTTTTACTAAAAGAAGTAAATCAACAAGGTGTATAACAACTTACGGGTTTTGGAGGCAGCGGTAGATCAGGCACCATATCTCAAAATAAAACCAAACGGGAATCACTTTTAATAAACACCTTTTTCATATTCGAAACTAATGCGTCGACATTTGGATATCGACTACGGACAGTTTCGCAAACTCTATGCAATCCATGAGCGACGCAAGTCACATCAATTAATTTAGAATAGAAAATCTTGAACGATGATCCGCATTCTTTCATGTACGGAGCGGCATCCGTTACAAATAGTAAGACTTTTTCGCACTTTACTCCTTCCAACCACAAGAGACGCATAGAATTATCGAAAAGCATTGCAATTGTCGATGCATTAACCTTTTCCAAAACCTCTGCCGTTTAAAGATATCCTCGTCTATCCTTTCGCAAGGGACCGACAAAAACGTTTGTTACGTGGCGTCCAGCTTTGTCGCTGGTTTCGTCGTTGGACACGAATATGCTGACATTCCTCACCTCAAGTCTGATTTTTTGAAGCACGTCGTCATAGACATTACCTAATTTTTTCTAAGCGTGGACTGATCCGGAATTATTTTGTCGGTATATTTGTGGAAGAACGCCTTGAGCTCTGGGCGCTTTAATTTTTTTAAAGGAATGTCACATGACATCATTTTTGTCAGATAGTGGTAAAACTGATTTCTTTCACTGCCAGCAGCAAATGCTGTAAAAACTTGGTTCATCCCTTTACTCTTCTGTATTTTCATTTTATTTTCGCACTTTTTGTTTTAATTTTTTTTAATCTTGATTTGATATTTTATTAGTTTTTAATGTTTTGGTTTTTAGTTGAGTTAATGTGTAGTGTAAAAACACACAATTTTTTTTTCATTTATGTTTTCATTATTTTTAAGCCATTTATTTATTTTTACTTTTGACAGTTTTAAATTTTTATATTTTATTTTAATAACTTTATTTTAACATTTTCATTTATTTTCTCATAATTTTATTATATTTTATAATTTACATTTTATAATTGGGTGAATTGCAAAAAGAACGTACACAAAGAGGTTTTCATGTTTTGTTTTTAAAGTGTTTTAAATTTTCCCGTTAGAGTAGTCAAATTAAGTGAAAATTAATGGAGAATTCGAAGTTGCTTTTAGGCCCTGCAAAAAAAACATTTTTTCTATGGTTTTTATACGATTTTTGTACTGAACGTCACACAGCAGATATACGGGAAAAATCACTAAAAATTTGAAAAATGTTGTAAATGAAAGCTTACTGTGATGGTTGTTAAGTTGTTTAATCAGTTAAATCAGCTTTTGCAGAAATCGCCATTTCAGTTACAGAAATAATAATTTTTTACAAAAAATATCTACAGATTTTACAATTTTAACGGGAAAAAATTAAAATTTTTCTCCAAAAAGACATCAACATAGAGATTATTTTCAAAGTAGTAGACTTGCAGCAATAAATAATAAAAAACTGTTAAATAATAGGCAATTTCAGAAAAAACAACAGAGTGACGTTCAATACATTTTGTGACATTCAATACATTTTTTGCGCTTAACCAAATAATTTAAATCAAATTTGGAGTTTAACAAAAAGCAGGTTTATTCTTTTACAAAAAAAAAAGTTAATATAAAGTATATAATTCAGCTATACATACATACAATTTTCATCCAATTTTTTTTCAAAAAATTAAAAAAGTCAATAGCTAGTTGAATTTGTATTGAAACTTTATTAAGACTTCACGTTTTACAATATAACTTCTGAACCCTTCTGTTTTAATATAATAGATTTTTATTATTTATTCTTTTAATATATGACATTAACAACCAAAAAAGATAAATTTTAGCAAAAAACGAATTTTAGTCAAAATAAACTCGCGCAGAGCCGTTCACCGGTTTTTTTTCTATTCTTCTCTTTTTCTTACTACTTCTTCTTCTTCTTTTTCGCTATCTTTTTTCTCTCTTCTTTTGCTGCTTATAATATTCTTCGCCACTTCGCCTTATTAGGGTTGCCTATTCGCTAGAACATCCTCCGGCCTTGAGACTCGATGGCTCTCGAGGCTCAACAGGTTCTACAGGTAAAACGCACAGCTTCTGTATAGGCCGAGACAAAAGGTTGTTTCCCGTCCATAACGTGACATTGCGCACCAAGTTGTCGGATCCTGGATGTAACTGAGTAACGCGAGCCATCTTCCATAGGCTTGGTGGAGTTGTTTCACTCTTGATAACGACCAGATCCCCTATTTTTAAATTCCGCTGGGCTTCTCGCCATTTTGGTCGCTGCTGGAGTTCGTGGAGATAGCTTCCACTCCAGAGCTTCCAAAATCTTCGAATCATTTGCTGACGTGCTTGCCAATAACTTAGTTTGCTCTCTGGTTGATCCATTGGCACTTGTTCGCCGAGAGCTGGCACAAGATCTTCACCAATTAATAAATGGCCAGGTGTTAGAGGGTTAAGATCCTGCGGATCAGCACTCTGTGCACTTAAAGGGCGCGAGTTCAAAATAGCTCCAATTTCCGCTAGCAATGTCTGGATTGCTTCGACAGTCAACAGACGCTTGCCAATTACGCGGCGTAGATGGTGCTTAACTGCCTTAACCGCAGCCTCCCATAGACCTCCTTGATGAGGTGCCGATGGGGTAATGAAATGCCATTGAGTGTGACGTAATGATAATTGTTCAAATAGATCAGATGTCTGCCAGGTCTGAAGCATATGACTTAACTCCCGCTCTGCTCCAACAAAGTTTGTTCCGTTATCGCTCCAAAGATGCGAACAATGTCCGTAGCGCGAAGTAAATCGAATAAATGCCATAAGGAAGGCATTGGTTGTCAGGTCGAATGAATTCTAGATGAATTGCTTTCGATACCATGCACACAAATACAGCTATGTAGCCTTTAATTATAGCATTCCCCCTTCTGCGATCTGGCCTCACATGTATAGGACCTGCATAGTCGACACCAGCGTGAAGAAAAGGACGTGCAGGTCGCACACGGCAGACTGGCAGATCAGCCATCATTTGTTCGCTCACTTTCGCCTTAATTTTTTCACAAATAATACAATCCCTGATCAAAGTTCTTGCTAACGATCTTACACCAATGATCCAATACTTTTGCCTTAAAACGGCAATAAGCTGCTGTGAACCACAATGACAAAATTGGAGGTGTGTTTTTCTAGCCAACAAACAAGCTAAGCGCCCATTTTTTGGTAGTATTATTGGATTGTACTGATCTGCTAACAAATCTGCATTTTGTAATCGCCCGTGCATGCGAAGGATACCATCTTGAATAAATGGCGATAGCATACCAATCACATTCGATAATTGCCTTTTTTCTGACTGGTGATTTATATTCTGAAGTTGCAAAATTCGTATATCCTTTTCAAAATAATCACGCTGCTCCTGTTGAATCCAATGATTTAACGATTTGTGTAACTCTTTGACGCTTAGAGGTGTTTTCTCTCTTTCTGAAAGGGACATTCGACAGTTACGAATAAAACGGATCACCCAGGCTGTTACACGGACTAGACGAGTAACTGATGAATAACGATAATTGCATTGATGCTCGCAACCATTTGAATTTGGAACGACTTCTGTCCAGGAAAGAGACGCACTCCGGCCGCAATAATCGTTTTTAATGTATTAGTCTGTCCTTTGTCTTTTAATGTTCGTCTGCATTCATTGTGTATCTCTACATTTAGGTCTGCTGGTATCTCATTGGGTGAACATGGCCATGCATATCTAGATTGCTGGAGGAATGTGGGACCATGCCACCATAACTTACATAAAATTAATTCCTTAATAGGAACACCTCTGGAGATGAGGTCAGCTGGATTATGGGCAGTCGGAACGTACCGCCACTCGCAAGTCGATATGTTTCTTTTAATTTTTTCCACGCGATTTGCTACAAACTGTTTAAGGGTTCCGGTTCCACGCTTTAACCAGCAGAGAACTACCATCGAGTCCGACCAACAGGTAACCGAGGCAATTTTTATTTTATGTTCAGTTTCACAGTCAGCAAGAACACGCTGCATTAACTCATCAAGCAGCAAGGCGGCACGTAATTCAAGACGAGGAATAGACTCCTTCTTTAGTGGTGCAGCTCTTGATTTTGCTAAAACTAAATTGGATACGATCTTCCTGTCGCTCTCAATAATCACATATATCACTGCTCCATACGCCTGGATAGATGCATCAGCAAAACCATGTAGCGACATTCTGAACTTACGTTCAAAGCCCAACCATCGCGGGATACGAATGCGTTCAAAGTCTAAGATTTGAGAGAATAAATCTTGCCATGCGAATTTCAAAGTATCTGGGAGAACAGCATCCCATGGAAGCTTAGCTTCCCATGCTCGTTGAATTAGGATTTTGGCCTTGACTACAAATGGCGATGCTAAGCCATCTGGGTCATAAAGCCGTGCCGTAACGCTTAGAACTAAACGCTTAGTCCAGCTAGAGTCCGGGACAACTGGCAATGATTGTACCTTGAAAGTTAGCTCATCCGTTCGAGTGTCCCATTTTAGGCCTAAGACTGACGTCTCTATGCTATTGTTGAGTTCGGCTTCACCATTAACTGATTCTGGATCGAGAGAAAGTTGAATACTACGGGAATTGGATTGCCATTTTGTAAGTTCAAAGCCACCTAAAGACAGCAGTTGACGCATTTCCTGGCTCTCCGCAAAATCGCCCAAAGAAAAATCGCCCAAAAAAAATAATGAAAAATCACCCAATTTTTTTCCATACGAATTTGGGTGATTTTTCATATGAAAAAACACCCAAAAAAATTGGGCGATTTTGCATTTTTGTTGGGTAAAATTTCGTTTTTTGCTTTTGGGCGAAATTTCACCCAAATATGTTGGGCGAAATTTCACTTTTCGCTTTTGGGTGATTTTTCGTTTTTTTTTGGTGATCTTTCGTTTTCAATATTAAATAAGAAACGTCAATCAGTTCTTAAAGATAACGGTATTTAAAGTAAAAGAAGGGCTCTCCGCAAAATCGCCCAAAGAAAAATCGCCCAAAAAAAAAGGAAAAATCACCCAAATGAAAAATGACCCAAAAATTTATGAAAAATCGCCCAAAACGAAAAAACGAAATTTTACCCAAGAAAACGAAAAAAAGCCCAAAAATTTTTGGAAAAATTACCCAAAAACAAAAACTAAAATTCACCCAAAAAAATGAAAAATCGCCCAATATTTTACATTGTGTTCCCACACGATATACGAAATTCCCTTGTACGAAATGAGCATTTTCAAGGCCAGTATTTTTTTTTTAAGTCTATTTTAGTTCAATCATTTGATGATATAAATACTTTTTATGTGGATAATATTATTATACTATTTATGTAGGAAGTGCGTTAAATTTAAAAATTGAATTCATTTTAATTTTATATAATCTCATACTTAAAAATCTATAAAAACATTTCGTACAAGGGAAAATACTGATTCTTTTTCAAAACAACAAGTTTCTTTGGTTATCAAAAAATTTCAAAAAGAAAAAATGATGGCGGAGGTGGTGGGGGGGAGCAGGGCGGGGCAACGGGTGGCGCGTGCGATCCGTCGCATTACGCGTAATCCGCCGCGCCGCGATACGCGCGATCCGCCGCGTCGCGATCCGCGGGCGCGGTACTAAATATTTCCTTTGACTTGACCAAGCAAACTCAAGTACAGAAGAACCTCTGCTTTTACTTTAAATATCGTTATCTTAAAGAACTGATTGACGTTTCTTATTTAACCCTTAAATGCACCGTGTATCTTTGGCTTACGGCTATATTTTTGGTTTGATTTTTTTCAAATCGGTTCTATATTACTTAGAATATTATAAGTCTTAAATAAAAATAAAATTTTTACTTCTATTTGTCATACTTTTTTAAAAAATTATGTACAAAGTAAAAAAAATTTTTTTTAACTAAATAAACACTATTTTTAACAGTAAGTGAAATTTCGCCCAATATATTTGGGTGAAATTTCGCCCAAAAGCAAAAAACGAAATTTTACCCAACAAAAATGCAATAACGCCCAATTTTTTTGGGTGTTTTTTCATATGAAAAATCACCCAAATTCGTATGGAAAAAAATTGGGTGATTTTTCATTATTTTTTTTGGGCGATTTTTCTTTGGGCGATTTTGCGGAGAGCCTAAAAGAAGCGGTTCTTCTTTTGTTTTTCTTTTGTATTTGCATCATTTGCTTGAGTTTGCTTGGTCAAGTCAAAGGAAATATTTAGTACCGCGCATCGCGACGCGGTGGATCGCACGCGCCACCCGTCGCCCCGCTCTGCTCCCCCCCACCACCTCCGCCGTCATTTTTTCTTTTTGAAATTTTTTGATAACCAAAGAAACTTGTTGTTTTGAAAAAGAATCAATATTTTTCCCTTGTACGAAATGTTTTTATAGATTTTTAAGTATGAGATTATATAAAATTAAAATTAATTAAATTTTAAACACAACTAAGATTGATTAGGAAC
Organism: Pherbina coryleti; assembly: GCA_943735915.1. Classification (NCBI taxonomy): domain Eukaryota; kingdom Metazoa; phylum Arthropoda; class Insecta; order Diptera; family Sciomyzidae; genus Pherbina; species Pherbina coryleti. The sequence continues at coordinate 109,494,472 of OX030949.1, forward strand.
GTATAGTAGCTTACCCAGTACCTTTTATCGTTGCAATAATAGTTCTAATAATAGTTTTCGTTTTATTATAGCATGTTTTAATAACAGTGGTTAATAAATAACTATATTAATAAAAAATAAATAAATAGTATTTATCTCATCAAATGATTGAATTAAAATAGACTCTAAAAAAAAAATACTTGCCTTGAAAATGCTCATTTCGTACAAGGGAATTTTGTATCTCGTGTGGGAACACAATGTAAAATAATGGGCGATTTTTAATTTTTTTGGGTGAATTTTCGCTTTTGTTTTTGGGTAATTTTTCTAAAAATTGTTGGGCTTTTTTTCGTTTCCTTGGGTAAAATTTCGTTTTTTTCGTTTTGGGCGATTTTTCATAAATTTTTGGGTCATTTTTCATTTGGGTGTTTTTTCTTTTTTTTTTTTGGGCGATTTTGCGGAGAGCCCATTTCCTGACATAAATGCAACAACTCCTTTTCAGTATCAGCTCCGGCCAAACAATCGTCCATATAAAAATTGTGTAGCACCGCCTTGGCCCCAAGAGGGCATCTGTTGGCGTTATCTCTAGCGCACTGCTGCATCGCTCTCACCGCACAAAAGGGTGCTGAAGCCATTCCAAAAGTGACACCCGTAAGCCAATATTCAGAGATTTCGCCTGCTTCATCCCGCCAAAATATCCTCTGTAGATCCCAGTGCTCCGATGCTATTTTGACTTGCGGAAACATTTGCTTGATATCTGCAGATACTCCGTAAGCATTCAGACGAAAGCCCCAAACTAAATCAATCAAATCCCTTTGTAATTTAGGGCCGATCATCTGGACATCATTTAGAGATAAGCCTGTGTCTGTCAAACATGAGGCATCGAACACCACACGAAATTTCTTTAGTACAGCATGGTGGGGAATATAATATAAAAGTACAGGCCGTAACCAATCCTTTGCTAGGTATTCGTTAAAAAAACAATGGTATTTTTGGCTTAATTCAGGCTCTCGTTTTAATCGTGCTTCAAGACGCAGAAAGCGCTGCAGTGCTATTCCTCGATTCGATCCAATACGTCTCCAATCTTGGCGAAGTGGAATTTGTAGAATGTAGCGTCCTAAGTCAGGGTCAAACCGATGTGTTTTTAAAAAATGTGTTTCACATTTTTGCTGTTCCTCTGTCCACTGTGAGTTATCGTTCGGATAGAATTCTGATTCGAAGAATTTTTGTATTAATTGATCAAGATGGTGATCCACTTCATCTTTACTGTTCTCGACTGTGGTCACAGCCGCTAAATGTGTCGCAACTGAGCCTGTTGATATTTTTCCGAAAATGAGCCATCCAATATGAGTTTCTTGTGCAATTAGTCCCGAAGGCAGCTGTCGTACATTATCCTGTATAAGCTGAGCCCAAACACCCACGCCTAACAATATCTGAACTGGCCCTGGCTTATCGAAGGTACGATCAGCTAATCGTGCTGATATGTCCTTTGGAAGTGTCTGAATATTTAAGGGCTTTTGCGGCAGCAAAATTTCTCCCAACACCGATGGCACTACCAAGCATGTAATATGAATCGTAGGCTTCTTGTTATAAAGTGGCACCAAGTGTATTGAAACAGCTCTATCAAATGTTTGAATTTCCTCACCAGCCGCAGAAATAATCCTCGTTGACGTTCGGTGTAATGGTATTCGATGCTGTGCTACAAAGTCTTCGCTTATTAAGTCAACCTGAGCGCCAGTATCGCACATAGCTCTCATATTTATTAATTTTCCGTATTCTGTTAATAGTCTTATTTGCGCAGTAGCCAGAAGATTAAGATGTGATTCGTGTAGCTCATTCTGAGAATAAATTGAAATATTTGAACGCGTTGCTGCCGAAGAAGATGTTTCATATGTGCAAACCCCTAGGCCGGTTTCACTTCTACGCCCTGATTGCTATTGTCTTTCCAATGAAGTATCTTCACTTGTAACTGTCGACATAACCGCTTTACTTGTTTCAGATCTATCCCCATTAAAGGCATTAGTTAAAAATATTTTTGGACAGATAAGACTATTGTGAGCCTGCGAGCACCGAAGACATTTATTCTTAAAGTAGTTTTGGGCCGTGTGCCCGCGACGAAGACAGTTGTGGCATAATCCAAGTTCATTTATGCGTTGAACCCTTTCTTTCCGGCTCATTTGTAAAATATGGTGGCATCTATGAATGCCATGGTTACCACCGCAGCTATAGCATGGGTAATTATTGATTGCCTGGGGCATGTTTTGCCTTGAACTCTCACGTATAGAATTGCTTAACATTAGGTTCTTATTATTTCCTAAAGCGCTTTGTACGCCTTGAATAGTGCCACGACCCAAAAGGCCACTGGATCGTCGCTCTAGCCAAGTGAAGAAATCTTTTTGCAGACAAGGTATGCGCTCTGTAGGTCGCACCATCTCCCGCACTGTCCAAACGGGACTCCAGAAATTTAAGGATAATTAAATCTCGCTGCTCCTCAGGAGTCAGTTGTTGAGCTAACATTCGCAGACTATTTCTAGTCGTATCAAGCATGTTACGAATCAAATTAAAATTGGCTCTTTGCCAAACAGGTAACTCCAAAATGGCTGAGCAGAGTGCCGCATGGCATATGTACTCATTATCAAACGATGAGCATAACGTTTCCCATGCCTTTGTAAAACTTTCCTCACGCTTGTGAAGTGAGGATTTCGTATAACTTCTGCATTAAAAGTGTCTCGAAATTGGATCCATTCATTATGGTCTCCTCGAAAAGTTGGTAATCGATCAGCCAATGGCAAATCAGCGAATTGCAGCTGCATACTTCCTGATTCATGAGCATTGCTACCCCCCACTGAAGACGCACAAGGCTCCAGTGCCGTTATTTTCTCACGCAACGCCGATCGGACCCCCACATATATATTCTCGATACACCCATGAAGCGCACAGTCCGTATCTTGCAATGACTGACCTTGCATTTGCCTATGCAACAAACCAAATTTAAATTCAAATTTTTCCCATGCTGAAATCACAATTTCGAGACGCGTTTTCATTATTTCTATATTATCATCTTCTTCCCTAACCGATTTCAACCAATCATACTGACGCCGAATCTGAGAAGCCGCCAGGTTAACATCGCTGCGTAGCTCGCTTATTGCATCAACATTGCCATGGGAATTGCCATGCTCATCATTAGGAATTATTTCGGTGGGTGCTACCTCTTCAGTTGCCATAACTGACTCAGTTGGCGCTCTATTTTCGCTGACTTGACTCATACCTAAAGGGAAAAGAAGTATTCGCAGTATAATATTAGCAAAATTAATTTGCTTTTTCAAAGTATTTCAGCTTATTCATATTTCAATGTTCAATGATTTGATAGACATTACTCCTAAAATTAAAATATATTCGCTTTTCAAAATTAAAATATATAATACTCGCACTTCTTTTCCTTTTTTTTTTTAATTATTAGCTTCTTCATTAACCCCATATCTACGCACCTTTTTAACTCAATGTTTATAGTTTGCTCGCTTTATCTTTATTGTATTGCTAAAATGAATTTTGCTTTATGCCATTATTTGCACTTATTTTGTTTATTATATCTAATATACTTTTGTCCAAACTTTCGTCAAATGACACTCAGCACTTTTTTTTTAATAAATATCATAACTTCTTATAAATGGCAATAACCTTTTTCATAAATACGAACTAAAAATAAAGATCTATCTCTTAGTATTGAAACTCGCAACTTCTTTCTATTAACTCAAAATTGCACATTTTTTCCTTTCAAATGTATTCTGTACAAAAATTACTGTTTTTAGTTAATTTCGCTCTTTTCTTTAATATATATGTATGTTTCGCACTTTTTTTTCGTATCTCTTATCTTCTTTTTGCCAATATGTATGATTTAAATATCTTAGCATATATCTCAATGTCTTAGAATTTAGCACAAAATTCATATTTACCGGCAGAAATTGCTGCCCTTGTTTTATTATTTCGCCTCGCTTTTATTTTTGCATTTGCAGAAATTTTTGAAGATTTTGCAGCAATCGTAGTGTTTACCTTCATACTTCTAGGTCTTGGCATATTTATTGACTGAAACTACACACTGAAATGGAAACAAGATTTTTCATTGCAGAAATAAAATACGCACCAAAAAATATTATCATACAATAATTGCTGAATTTATAACCTAATAAATAGAATGTTTTTTAAATAAAGATATGAAATTTTCTTATTATTCCGGTGTTTCAGTGCAGTTGCTTGTGACGAATATTTTTACGACTCGTCTTCTCGCACCATGTCCTCAGCTCAACTCTTGATATAGTTGAACAATTTGATATAGTTAATTTTCCATAATTCTTGATGCTTTTGTGGCTCTCTTTTATGCATACATAGAAAAAAGGCGCATGTGGCATGCGTGTGTTTGAAAAACACACTTCTTTACAGACACAAAGAACGTTTGTAATTAACAAACAAAACAAGGCACACTGAAATTATTAGACTAGTTCGTACTGTTTCATTCTCAACAAATCGTCTGCCAAACAACGACAAACAACATGGAATCCCGAGGAATTTTTCGTAAAATTACATGCCGCCAATCACTGCTCGACCAACGATCCGAAAAGGGAAAAAAAAAACAGACAGTGCGAACCACCCCTTGCTAGCCGAAGTTAAATTCTCAAATGAGAGAGAAAACAAAATCAGAGCAATTTTTTTTCTTAAATAGCATCTCTACGCTCTCCGACCGTGTAAGAGAAAATGTATGAACGCAGCAGTTGTGAATCTCTCCCTCCGTGCAATCCCAATTCATGCTTCTCGAAAATTCGATCCTGTGTAGACTTTTACGTGCTGCAAATGTTGGCAGAGAACATCACTGCCCGTTTGGCAAATAACAATGCACTTCTTTTTTCTTTAAGGCCAATATTACACGGTGATCGTTTGATCGCGGTCAAAATATTTTTGTTGTTGCTTTCAATGCGAAACTGTCAAAAAACACTGAGAGCCAGAGCGGATGAACAATTGTTAGGGCGATCAAAATATATTCATTTTTGAGCGCTGTACTTGACAGCAATCACGATCAAAACAGTGTTGCTGGGTAGCAACATTTTCGATGTGTTGACTTTTAGCAGCTAAAAAGTACGAAAACTACTACTTTTCGACTGAAAAGTATTAAAAAAAAAGTTGCATGAAACCCTTATTTTTGACAAGAGTTCTTATTGGAATAAAAAACAAACAAGACTTGGTAAGCAAAAATATAGAGTTTATATATTTTTAATGCAAAATAATTTAATTTAATTTCAGATTGCAATGGCTGCTTGGTTCAAAAAAGAAGTGGAAGTGCTTATAACTTTGTTTGAAAGAAAGCGAGAGCTGTGGGATGTGAAAGATCCCTTATATCAGAACAGAGTTAGGAAAGAAAGCGCTCTATATGGTATTCTAGATGACCTGCAAGCTTCTGTTCCACACAGTGAGCTGAGAACTGTGAAGGATGTAAGGAACAAGATTCAGAGCTTGAGAGGTCAGTATCGCAAGGAGTTGCGTCAGCTGGAAAACAGCAAACGCTCCGGAGCTGGCGCTGATGAGGTAAGAAAACCAAGTCTTTGGTTTTTTGACCAAATGGATTTCCTAAGACCCCTTGCAGAGATAAGGCAGGGAAGGTCCAATTTGGAAAATTCACCTCCTATAAATGTAACGCAAGTAAATTATTAACTATATTATTATATATTTGTAGTGACTCAATAATTTTTACAGAACGATGCCATTTCGGCATAACGCTGAGGAGCCAAATATTTTGAACAAGTCCTCGGTAAGTTACTGTAAAAACACTTTAATGCATGCATTGAAAAAAATCTTGTTCTATTAACTTATTTAAAAAATATTTTTTATAAAAAATCATCGTTAAGCTAACCGGTTTTTTTTTTGCATTAATTTTTAAACGCAAATTACAACAGTGTTTTCCATAAAACAATAAACTTGCTGAATTATGCACAATCACATTGATATGTTAACAATGACAATTATTAAGATTTCTTGATTAGTGTTTATTAACAAGAATCTTGTTCAGTTTAAACAATTTTTTCAATTATGCAAGAATTTTTTAGGTGTAGTTAACACCAAGTGCAGATTTAAAAAGTGCTCTGAAAATCGAAAAAATTAAACATTTTTTTAATATATGCTTTTTAATCGTTTTTCACTAATTTAAAGACATTGCTTTAAATACAAAAGACTTTGTTTTACATTAAAAATGCAATTTAACAGATATTACGTATTTAAACTTTATTCGGGATGTAGCCAATGCAATTTTCCTTCTTCGTTAAAGTAGTCCATAAATAAACTCCGGATGACTTCTGGTCTGCCGTTCTGTGCTTGCGTTCCAGTAGGATAGTCAGCTATTTGATGAACTGGTTCATCACTGGTGGTCAGGAAATTGTGAAGTAAGCAGCATGATAGCACTATGTTTTCGATGTTTTCTATTTTTTTTAAATTTATTGGTTTTTTAAAAATTTGAAATCTTCCTGACAATACTCCAAACGCTCTTTCCACAACTTGTCTTGCACGTGAGAGACGCTTGTTAAAAATGATTATATTTTCATCATTTGTCGGATGCGAAAACGGTTTCATAACGTGCTTATGGAGTGCAAATGCACTGTCAGCTACAATAGCGTGGGGGAGTAGTCTGTTATTGCCAATTACTTTGTCGGGAGGAAAATACTGCGCTCCATTGTCTATAATTCTCTGCAATGAAGAATTATTTAGCACACCACTGTCATTTGATCTTCCGTTTGAGCCCACATCGATGTAGATAAATTTGCAGTTAGCATCTACAAGTGCAAGTAGCACTATGCTGTCCGTGCCTTTGTAGATGTGGTAAAACGAACCATCTTCTGCGGACGCATAGAAATTAATGTGCTTCCCATCTAAAGCACCGATGCAAAGAGGAAAGTTCCATTTAGTTTCAAACTGTTTGCTTATTTTTGACCAATCGCTTGGAGATTCTGGAAACTAATGAAACAAATTGTTTCGATTATATTTTCATATGTTGATTAAAAATTAAATTCTAGTTGTTTATAATTTAATAATATTTATATAATAAATAATAAAATATATAATGTAATAAAATTGAATCTCTTTTTCTAAAAAATTTTAATATGTACATTAATATATTTTAGAGTTCAACAAGCAATAAAGCGAGAAAAAGGAAAGCCACAGAAGCACTTAGGCAAGATGTGCAAGATCTCGCAACCCTAGTGAGCACCAATTCAAGGCCTCGACGCTACGAATGGTTTGGGGAGCAGATGGTTGAGGCTCTTAATGATTTCAACAATGAAGAAACCGTTGATGAAACCATTGCAATCGTGCAAAGAGTCTTGAGAGAGCAGAAAAAAAAGACAGGAATGTATCTTATCGTCCATCTACCAGCTCTGACTTACTTAGAGAAGCCTTGCAGGGTGTGATTGACGATGACGACATATTGTAAATATTTTATGTATACATTTTAGTTTTAAGATTTTTATTCTTTGAAGTCTCTTTTTTGTTAAGTGTCATTGAAGACCGATTTTTTTTCTTATAATTTAGTTTTTAAGCGTCAATGAAGACTGATTTTTTTTATTTATATTTTAATATTTTTTTAATTAATTCATTAATTTTTAAGTCATTGAAGGCTGATTATTAGTTATATTTTAATAGTATTTCTTAAGAATCAATGAATCCTGATTTTTATTTATTTTGTAATATTTTTTAAGTGTCAATGAAGAAGACTGTTTTTTATTTATATTTCAATATTTTTTATTTTTTTTATTCAGTCATTAATTTCTTAAGTCATTGAAACTAATAATAAATGATACGAAAAGAATTGTAATTAAATTTTTTATTTTTAAGGAACTTACCTTCATAAACAGATTTTTCATATTTCTCCAAATTGCTGCACAAACTCTTGGAATACACTCCGCTAGAGATGAGTGAGAAAGTCTTGTATAGTATTCAAGGCTTTTGTATGATTCACTGGTTGCTAGAAACCTGAGAGTAGCTCCAAGTTGTTCTTCTGGCCTTACAGCTTTTCCCATATTAGTGTCACTCTTTGCGATATCGTGATGCACTAGTTGCAGAATGACATGGAATTTATCATTCGACATTCTAAAATAGTTCTGCAGTGCTCGAGGGTCTTCCACACGCAATTCTGCAGTAAGCTGCGAAAAAGACCCATTACAGGACCGCCTCTCATGCCACTTTTTCGACCAACAAACTCGGTTTCTTCTACGTTGTTCTTGGAGTCTTAGCAAGTCACTCACAACTTTTGCAAAACGTTGCAAAACTCTCCTATGAGCACTGTTCATGAAAACTGAGTTTGCTGCGTACTGTTTTGCCGAAGCTATTAATTGACGCGCCATCGAATTAGAGTCTATATAATTTTCCATTGCAAACAATTTTTATTTAACTTTACTGTAATAAAATGATGCTCTATTATTAATTGTGATGTGTGGTTTAACGATATTCGATATCCAATCTTAATTGGAAATATTAATTTTGTCTCACTTAAATAAAATTAAACTAGCTAGGTTAAGAACAATAACTTTCACAATACGAAATAAAGTGGAGTTGAAAATGGAGTGGGAAAAAGTACTTAATATTATTGAAACGTCAAAGTTGATCGCGATCAAACGATCATCATGTGATCTACCAACGATCAAAATGTAAAAGAGCGTAAAAAAGTGTTCATTGACCGCGATCAAACGATCATCGTGTAATATGGGCCTAAGCGACTCCTACAAATGCATGCGAATTGGGGAGGAGAGAAAAAAAAGCACTAGCACACGCCATATTTCAAGAATTTAATAAAATAAAAACTGCAACAGCGGCCAAACAAAGAAGCTCCAATTGCACGCACAACCAGCCACAAAGAGACTTGGATTCTCGCTTAACTTTGAACTTACGAACGAATGGACTTGTATCAATGCGACTCGAATGGACCAAATGTTTTAATATAATAGATTTTCATTATTTATTCTTTTAATATATGACATTAACAACCAAAAAAGATAAATTTTAGCAAAAAACGAATTTTAGACAAAATAAACTCGCGCAGAGCCGTTCACCGGTTTTTTTCTATTCTTCTCTTTTTCTTACTACTTCTTCTTCTTCTTTTTCGCCATCTTTTTTCTCTCTTCTTTTGCTGCTTAAAATAATCTTCGCCACTTCGCCTTATTAGGGTTGCCTATTCGCTAGAAGCACGAATTTGGATGCGGATTCGTGGTTGGCAAGCGACTACGGCATCATGTCCTGCGATTCACAACTGTGAACGAACGACTTGCTATAATCCGTGTCAAGGCAAGATTCTTCAATATAAGCCTGATTTGTGCGCACGCTCCGACAGAAGACAAGGACGATGAGACCAAAGACAGCTTCTACGAGCGCCTTGAAGAGGCCTATGAGCGCAGCCCCCGCCACGACATAAAAATCGTGCTTGGTGACTTCACCGCCAAGGTGGGAAAAGAAAATATCTTTGGTCCAACAGTCGGAAAGTTCAGCCTCCACGACAATACCTCCGATAACGGAATGAGGCTGATTGACTTTGCCGCAGCGCGAAATATGGTCGTTAGTAGCACTAGATTCAAGCATCTCGATATTCATAAAGCAACTTGGCTGTCTCCTGATCAAAAGACGCGTAACCAAATTGATCACGTTTTGATTGACGGAAGGCACTCTTCCAGTGTTTTAGATGTACGCACGATCCGTGGTGCCAATATAGACTCGGATCATTATCTTGTCGCAGCCAAGATCCGTACACGCCTGTGCGCAACGAAGAATGCGCGCAATCCAGCACAGAGAAAGCTAGACGTCGAAAAGCTGCAATCAAAACAAACAGCCGAAGACTTCGCTACTCGACTCTCACTCCTGCTTCAAGAAAGCACTCCTCCGATCGACGATATATGCGCGCAGTGGAATCACATTTCCCACTCTATGCGTACGGCTGCCGAAGAGGTGATAGGCTATCACCGCCCTCGCCGAAACCAGTGGCACGACCAAGAGTGTCGCGACGCCACTGCAGAAAAAGACGCCGCCTACAAAGCCACCCTGCAGTCGGTTGTAACGCGTGCTGCTAAAGAGCGATACAAAGAAAAGAGGAGGGAAGAGAGACGCATTTTCAGGCGAAAGAAAAGGGAAGCAGAAATGCTTGAGTGCGAGAAAATTGAGATGCATGGTGACAGGAATGAGGTCCGAAAATTTTTCGAAAAAATAAGACGCCTGGCCGATGGTTTCAAGACCGGGGCCTCTTCCTGCAAGGATGAAAATGGGAATCTAGTGACAGATATCCAGAGTACACTGATGATGTGGAGGGAACACTTCTCTAGGCTTCTGAATGGTGACGACGACAACAATCCCGCCAATAGAGATGATATCCCGGAAATCCCAATTGTGGACGACAGCGTTGAAGTTCCGCTGCCCGACCATAGTGAAGTCTTGAAAGCTATAGCTCGGCTTAAAAACAACAAAGCCGCAGGAGCCGATGGCTTACCGGCTGAGCTCTTCAAGAATGGAGGCGAAGCTCTATTTAAATGCATTCATGAGCTTCTATGCAGAATATGGTCGGAAGAATGCATTCCAAACGATTGGAACCTCAGTGTGCTCTGCCCAATCCACAAGAAAGGCGATCCCACAATTTGCGCCAACTACCGTGGGATAAGCCTTCTGAATATCGCATATAAGGTCCTGTCGAGCGCACTATGTGAAAGACTAAAGCCCATCGTAAACCAGCTGATTGGACCTTATCAGTGTGGCTTCAGACCTGGTAAATCCACCATAGACCAGATATTTACGCTACGACAAATCTTGGAGAAGACCCTAGAAAAACAGATCGACACACACCATCTTTTTGTCGATTATAAAGCCGCCTTCGACAGTCCTATAAGGAATTATCTATACTCCGCCATGTCTGAATTTGGTATTCCTGCAAAGCTCATCCGTCTTTGCAGAATGACACTGAGCAACACCAGCAGCACAGTTAAGATCGGGAAGGATCTCACTCCTCCATTCGATACCAAACGAGGTTTCAGACAAGGTGATTCCTTATCGTGCGACTTTTTCAACCTGATGATGGAGAAGATCATCCGAGCTGCTGATTTGAGACGCAGCGGCACGATATTCTACAAAAGTATTATGCTGCTGGCGTATGCTGATGATATCGATATCATTGGCCATAATACGCGCGAAGTCAGTGCAGCATTCTCCAGATTAGCGAAAGAGTCGAGTCGAATGGGTCTTGCAGTGAACGCAGATAAGACGAAATACCTAGTGTCAACAAATAAACAGTCCCAGCGTCTTGGAAACCACGTCACTGTTGACAACATCTCCTTCGAGGTTGTTAAGGACTTCGTCTACCTGGGATCTAGCATTAACTCTTTCAACGATGTTAGTATTGAGATAAAACGAAGGATAACTCTTGCCAACAGGTGTTACTTTGGGCTGAGTAGGCAATTGAGAAGCAGAGCCCTCTCTCGACGAACAAAACTCACGCTCTATAAGTCACTAATCATGCCCGTCCTATTATATGCAGCACAAACCTGGACGTTGAGCAGTTCTGATGAAAAGACTCTGGGAGCCTTCGAGAGAAAGATCCTTCGTAAAATCTTCGGTCCAATCTGCGTCAATGGCGAGTACCGAATTCGATGGAACCACGAGCTGTATGAGCTGTACGCTGACATCGACATAGTTAAGCGCATTAAAATCGAGCGGCTCCGCTGGCTAGGTCATGTTGAGCGAATGGAAAACGACGCTCCAGCGAAAAAAATATTCGATTCGGTGCCCGGTGGTGGTCAACGCAGAAGAGGACGCCCACATCTTCGTTGGAAGGATCAGGTGTTGGATAACCTGACCACGCTTGGTGTTTCCAACTGGCGCCAGCAAGCGCAGAACAGAAATGGCTGGCGCAATTTCTTATACGAGGCCAAAACCGACTTACGGTTGTAAGCGCCATATAAGTAAGTAAGTAATTCGCTAGAACACCTTCAAAACCACATCTTCATTTTATATCATTGGAAAGGTATAACCTGACGTTATACCTTAAAAACGTAAAAAAATGAAAATTATAAAAAAGAAAAAAAATTATAGCACGTGTTGCTGGCATGGTATTGAACTTAAACAAATTAAGAATGAGTCAACTTATTGCAATATTTTCAAAAATTTTGTACTTTTCCTGAAAATAGATGAAAAACCTTTTCCAATGATACTATATTACCGGTATTCGGTCATAAGTTGGTTGAGCTACGTTGTCTCCGAATAGACCATATTTTGGCCGCGAACAATTTTTCTAAAAATTTATAACTTCGAATCTGGTTTTCAAATCAATAAACCAATGCAAGAAAAATATTTGAGAGAAATCGGAGATGGTCAGTAACTGATCACTTCAATTTGAAATGGGCGATATGAGTTAGTAAATACAAAAAGCAAAAATCAGGGCAAAGTCATTCATAGGTACCATTCTTTTTGCTTTCGTTTATATTTTTCATTTCGTTCCTTATCTAGCTCTGTTTTTTACCGATATCTTCGTGCTCTTTCAACAGGCGTTAACTTTGCTATTTTACTCTTTAATATACAAAAACGAAATACAAAATTAATACTTCAGCCGGTGGTATGACATATCTTAAAAGTGACGTTCAATACATTTTTAGTTTTTTTTTTACGAATTTTATTTTGCAAATTTACGAAAACAAAGAAATTAATCAAAACCTATGAAACAATGATTTTAAACTTAGATTTTTTTGATTTACTTTTTTTGCTTTAATAAAACTCCGCGTGACGTTCAATACATTTTTACACCTACTTATCATGATCAACTGAGAAAACACAAAAAAATTTACTTTAATATTATTTAAGCGTCTTAATTTTAAAATTTTGTGAGAACTAATCTCTGCACTTTCTTAATATAACTTTCTTGTCATCTATACCACACGTAAATTAAAACTAACGAAGCGTAAAAAAAGTAACGTTCAATACAATGCGTGGGGACTAAATGTAAATCGAAAGCCAAATTCGCGATGACAATGTTTTGAGAATAACAACAAAATAAAACATAAGAAATAAATGCTATCATTACAAAACAGTTATTATTTGTTAAATTTTTGCATTGTTTTCAACTTCTTTTTTCACGTTTTTCATCAAAAAGTTTAACTGGGACACATGTTTTTGTATTAAGCGAGTACGAGAGAGCAATTCTTCAACACAAATATGCAAACAATTTTAGGATTCTAAAAAATATATTTTGTCAATAAATATTCTTCAGTGATCAGTTTCTCATGTTTTATTTGTTTTTTCTTTTTGTTTTTACCTAAAAACAGAGTTAAAAGAGCGGAGACAAAAAAGAGCATTTTGTATGCAATTGACCCATATATACAAGGTGGCGCAAAAATAACCTTCCGATGTTTTTTGGCTGTAATTTAAAAAAAAAATGAAAAACCTTGATTCTTCTTGTGGATTATTTTTATTTGGTCTTTTAATTTTTTTTACATCAAGTCGAGAATATGATGTCATGTAAATGGCCGCCGCCACAGTTGATTGTCATTTGAGCCCTTTTTATGGCATATTTTCCATCACTTCGGCCAAAACTTCCGGCGATAGGTCCTCACATTCTTGACGGATATTGTCTTTAAGAGCTGCAAGAGTCTGAGGCTTGTTGACATAAACCCGCGACTTCAAAAAGCCCCACAAAAAGAAGTCGGGAGCGGTCAAATCAGGCGATCTTGCTGGCCAGTGCAAATCGCCAAATCGGGAGATTAGGCGCCTGGGAAATGCATCCAACAGCACGTGCAGTGTGTGCCGTTGCACCGTCCTGTTGGAACCACATGTTTTCCAATCCCAATTCATCAAGTTGCGGCAAAAAGAACTCGTTGATCATTGCTCTGTAACGCTCACCATTCACAGTAACCGTTTGGCCCGCGACGTCTTTGAAGAAAAAGGTCCGATGACTCCTCCAGCGAAAACAGCACACCATACAGTGACTTTGAGCGGGTGTAATGGCTCTTCGTGGGTTACACGCGGATTTTCAGTCCCTCAGAAGCGTAAATTTTGCTTATTTACGTACCCGCTAAGATGGAAATGGGCCTCATCACTCATGATTATTTTTGATGAAAAATCATCTTCCTCTTATATTCCGCGTTCTGGAGCAGTGTAGCGTAACATTGTTTATTAACGTGTATTTCGCATGTGTTTACTACACAAATGTCAAAACAGAACTGACATTAGGGGCCAATCCCAAAATTTATAACATTTTCTGATAGGAGGATTACATTTGCGCCACCTTGTATTATATTTAAAATTTTTTATGTTTTTACAAATTGTAATTGTGTTTTATTTAAAACTTATTTGTAGAATACGTCATTCTCGGAGGTAAGTAGGGTGGTTGATAGTGATCAGGTGTCGGTATTTATATCACAATTTAAGCCTTTGGTGTGCCTAAAGTACTGATCGTACAATGTTGATGTTAGCACTTGTTGGTATGCTTGATCCTCACTGGGAGAAAAATTCATGTTTGAACTCTCTAACTTATATAAATTTTACACAATTACATGAAATATAAAGCCAACATTTGATGTTTTTGTTTGCTACTTATTTATCGAATTATCGACACCTTACTTAACATTCGTACCGTTCGGACGTGTTTCTACCAGCTCCGCAAATTATTTTGTTTACAACTAGCTGTCCCCTTCCTACCTTTTAAACTCCACTTCATATAAGTGAATCGTGTGAACTTTGCAATTCCTAAATAATATTTAATGCATATTATGCATATTTTATGCATAATATTTAAAGTAAAATTGGTTGGTGACCTAAAATAACATATTGAACAGTTTTAATAAAATAATCAATATACCCAATATGAGTGAACCGAGAAAGTGTTAACTTTGCAATTTCTGAACAATATATAAAGCAAAGTAAAATAATATAAAAACCGCAATTATACGCAATTTTTTGTTGGTGACCCAAAAATAACATTACTTATAAAATAAAAATAAAAAATAACAAACTCAACAAAATAGAAAAAATCTGTGATTTATCTTCTTGCACAGTAGAGGACCGCAAGACACCCAAGATAACATGCAAGGGGCTTTGTGGTAAATCATTCCACACTTCGTGTATAGGCTTATCAAAAAGAAGCCTAACATATCTAGAGGACTATCTTGTCAATTTTTTGTTCTACTGCGATGAGTGCAAAGAACTATCACTCACGCATGTCCTCCTCGCAATAAAATGTCTCAGTGACTCGACAAATTCAGTGCGGTCTGAAAAAAAACACTGCGTAAAAAAAATAGTTGACCTAAAAAAAAAATTAGAAGAGGCGTCAAAATCAATAGAAGTTCTCAATAGTGCTGTCGAACTCACTAATATTGAAAGTGTTAGAAAGCTCGACCTCATATCAAAAAATATAAGAAAAATTGAAAACTTAACTAACGACCATCAAAACGATTTTAACTGTGTTGAAACGGCAAAAAGTGCTATGAACAAACCAATGTGTACAAACTTTGAAAAATTCAATACAACAGAATCGGTGAAAAACTTAACACTAAACATCGAGCGCCTAATGAATGACGTCGACGCCTTGATGCAATCAATCTCTAAACAACCAATTCATACACCTACGATGCCAGACCCATTAGTACAAGTTTTGTACTACAAAATAAACGAAATCAGTGATGATTTCTGTTTGTTTAGAGAGTCACTGCAGGAAATATCCGATGCCATTAGCTCTGCGCCCAATGGAATGATCACGCAAAATGCTGTGGAACGAAATTCATCTTCACTCTTCGATGAAATCATGGAAACTTCTATGATTCCCCCTTCAGTACTTCCTTTACCTTGTCCAACAATAAATAGTTCGGAATTGCAACCTGCCCCACCCTGTACAACACCATTAACAACTACAGCACCCGTTCCCACACCTCGAAAAATCATCAAACAGTTTGGGACCTCTTGGACCACATCGGAATGGAACAACAGAATACAAAAACTGATGAAAAGAAACCAAAAGGATGGCACTGCATTGTTCGCGAAAGGTTTCCCAACAACTGCAAAAGCAAAATGGGTAGAAAATTACTTCCAAAATAATTACAAATTAACGATTTGGGACTGCCATAAAATGTCATCGAAACACGCCAAGTCGAGCAGTTTTAAAGTAAGCGTACCCAAGGTATATGCATGGATGTTTCTTAACTCTAGTGATGGAATGCTTATCCGCGATAATATTTGTATATCAGAATGAACGGACAAGCCAAAAAAGAAAGCTAAGGCACCTAGTGTTAAGCCTATTATTCCCATTAATAATAAAAATAGTTTTAAGAGTAATTATAATTGCCATAGACCAGCCTATTAATAATATAAAGCCACCTACTAGAACCTCTCCTAAGAATTCTTTGCTAGAGTCTAACTGGACTTCTTTCCCTAACTTTTCTCCACTTTCCAATCAAGCTTTAACTCATTCGTCCTTTTCCTTCAGACCTTCAAATTCTAAACGTAAACGAGTCTCTTTTAATCTTTCTCCTAACACTACCCCTCCTCCAAGTCCTAAAATTGCTAAGAAAAACATCGATTCTAGTGCCAATTACTACCCCAATTTTGTCCATTCCCACACTTTAAACCCCTCATCTCCTGTTCCTGTCACAAATACAACGTCCAACCAACCAAGCATTCCGAAATCCTTTTTAGACCCCCTTCAACCACCAAGAGTTAAACTAACTTTGAATTCTTATGCTGACACCGAGAGCAGATACGCCCTTTCACGCCTTAGAGAAAATAGTGTCTATAATAATGTGCGTTTGTATCTAGCTTACATGCATAAAGCACCGGTCTCAACATGTATAGAAGGCAAGACCAAGACAAATCTTAAAGTCTTGATACAACAAGAAGGTTTACCCACTGAAGTCGATGTATTGCGCCATTTATTCACTAATTTCCACGAGCAACTTGGCTTGACAAGCCATCAAGTTCAGGAAGATCTTAACACCTATGGCTCATGTAAGGTCGAAACATGTCTCTTTTCTTCAAAAGTCCCGTAAAGAGCAGCAACAATATTATTCCTAACCAACATACTAATCGCAGTCCAATATTTGTGTCTCTCTACTACCAAAATGTCAGAGGACTACGCACAAAAATTTCATCAGTCTTTCTGAACTCTCTGAAACTTCCATATGATATATTTGCCCTCACTGAAACTAATCTCTGTCAAGATTTCAAGGATCAAGAAGTTTTTGCGTCCGATTTCATTGTGTTCCGAGACGATGGACTAGATAAAGATGATCATTCCTCTGGCCGCGGTGTTCTTTTGGCAATTCATAATCGTCATGATTTAATGTTAGTTCAAAATTCACACACTGCAGACTTTAAATTCATTTGTGTCAAAATTAGTATCGCTAAATGTAATTTATATGTTATATGCTGCTATATTCGCCCGTCTCAGCCAACGACAGGTTATCAGTTGGCAGATGCTATAGATTCTCTTTTAGATCTCATGGATCCATTTGATACCGTCATATTTTTGGGAGACTTTATTCTTCCTAATCTTCAGTGGGTTTAATCAGATGATGAATGTCATTTCTTCCCCTTAAATCCAACATCTGAAAAAGAAATTCTCTTTACTAGTTGCCTCTCTGACTCTGGACTCTTTCAGTTAAGTGGAGTAACTAACTATATGGGTAGACAACTAGACCTTGTATTTTCATCAGAAGTTGAAAATTGTGCAGTTTCCGCTAGCAACCATCTACTCTCAACACTGGACCAGTACCATCCACCGCTTTCAATTACCTTTTCCTACAATAATACTAACAAAAACACACACTCCGAACACTTGTACAGTTTTAACTTTCGAAAAACCGATTTTGAAAAACTAGAATCACTTCTTGGTAGAATTGACTTCCTTTACATTTTTGAAAGTGCTAATGAAGATATCGATAATGCTGTTGACCTTTTCTATGGCATAATCTTTAACTGTTTCACACAATCTGTTCCTTTTACTAGGCAAAAGAGCTTTTCGTCTTCACCTCCCTGGTATAATAAAGAGCTACGTTCGCTTCGGAATAAGAGAAACAAACTTTGGCGTACATATTTAATATCTAGGTCTTCTGCTGATTTCACGAGTTACCTTAATGCTTACAACCATTTTTCTTATCTTTGTGATCGTCTTTATGAATCCTCTCTAGCCCATATCCAAACCAAACTTATCACTGATCCAAAAAAATTCTACCAGTTTATTAATATCAAGAGAAAATCAGACAATTACCCGCCAACCCTAAAATTTTCAGACAAATCTTCGGACGATCCTGAAATAATTGCAAATCTTTTTTCAAGTTTTTTTAGTCAGTCATTTACCAGTCATAATGATGAACTGGACTCTGAATATTTCACTTATTTAAGATATTGTGCCCAAACGTCTTTAACCTCGGTTAATATTACACTTGCCAATGTAAACGAAAAGTTACGAAATTTAAAGGACGATTACTCTCCGGACCCGATGGGTTGCCTGCTATTATTTTAAAAAAACTCTCAAACACTTTAGCTCATCCTCTTTTAGCTCTTTTCCAGCTCTCTATCTCTCAATCAATTTTTCCAAAGTTTTGGAAGGATTCATACATTATACCTCTGCACAAAAAAGGGCCAAAAAATGACATCACAAACTATAGATCCATCGCTAAATTATCATGTACACCTAAAATATTTGAAAGTATACTCTACGAAATTATGTTTTTCCACTGCAAGTCTATCTTCTCCCCTAACCAACATGGCTTTCTCAAAGGAAGATCCACTACTACCAACCTCACAGAATTCGTTTCGAATACCCTATGTTCTCTAGAAAGTGGTGATGAAGTCGATGTTGTCTCGACTGACTTTAGCAAAGCATTCGACAAAATCTCGCACACTGTCATCCTTCTGAAGCTAAAAGCTTTCGGCTTTCAACCCACATTTATTGCTTGGATTAAATTTTACCTCGATAATGTCATCTTTAGGTTTTCAAAATCCGAGTTTTTACAGCAACTTCTGGTGTCCCTCAAGGCAGCTAACTTGGTCCTCTGCTATTCGTCTTAACAATAACCGATGTCGATGATGCCATCAAATACTCTAATCTTTCTGTTTATGCTGACGACATGAAAATCTATCGACGCATACATACTAATACTGACTCTTGCCGTCTTCAAGACGACCTAATCAGTTTTTCTTCTTGGTAACAAAAAAACTCCCTGGAACTCAATATCAGTAAATGTCAAGCTATCACATACTCGCGGAAGAGAATCCAATCTCCATCACGAATTTATTACATATTAGGTGAGCCGGTTCCCGTAGTAAGTTCTTTGCGAGACTTGGGTATAATTTGCGATAAAGAGCTTAATTTTCGATCCCATATCGATAATATCATTAGTAGAGCCAAGTCTACTCTTGGTTTTGTGAAACATTCGTCCAGGGAGTTCTTCAACCCATACGTTACAAAATCCCTCTACCTTACCTTTGTGAGGCCCATACTCGAATACGCCAGCCAAGTTTGGTTACCGCTCTATGCTTCTCATTCGTTGCGTTTTGAAGCTGTACAACGAAGATTTATTCGATTTGCGTTACGAGGCCTCCCTGGTTCCGATAGCTTCAATTTACCTCCTTATGCTGACCGTTTGATGTTGATCAACATGCAAACTCTTGAAAAACGCAGGGTAGTTGCTGATGTCCTTTTCATTCATCAACTACTAGATGGCACCATTAATTGTCCTACCCTGCTCCAACTGATATCCCTTAATACTAACCCACGCAACCTAAGGTCTGTACCTCTCTTCCATCTCAACTTTCATCGCACCGTCTATGGTTGTGGTGAACCTATAACTAGGATGCTTCGTCTAACCAATAACATGGTCAATGAATTCGACTTCCATCTCAGTAGATCCGAGCTCCGTATTATCCTTCTTAGCTCCAACCCCACTTCCTCCCTCTGAAACAAATTTTTTCATATGTCTTGTGGGCAGACTATAGCAGACAAAGTATTATATGTAATATCCCTACCCAAAAAAAAAAAAAAAGTCCTAGCATTAAGAAATAAATGTCTAATTATAAGTTTTAGTTCTTAAGTATAAATTGCTTGTATTAAGCTTATCTAAATAAATAAATAAATTGTATGGGAGCCCCCCTAAGGAGTGCTCAGAGGGAATAGGCAAAATTAATGGGGGTCGGCGATACATATTAACCCTTTCCGGCACTCTCTTAAAGGTCATATGCTCAGGTGTATGAAATAAATATACAAAACCCATAAAATTTGTATGGGAGCCCCCCTAAGGAGTGGTCGGAGAGAATAGGTGTCAAAGGCAAAAATGTTCGTTTTGCAAAAATAATTGTGGTCAGTCATACATATAAACCCTCTCTGGCACTCTCTTAAAGGTCATATGCTCAGGTGTAAGGAAAAAATATACAAAAACCATAAAATTTGTATGGGAGCCCCCCTAAGGAGCGGTCGGAGGGAATAGGTATCAAAGGCAAAAATGTTCCTTTTGCAAAAGTAATGGGGGTCGGTCATACATATTAACCCTCTCCGGCACTCTCTTAAAGCTCATATGCTCAGGTGTATAGAATAAATATACAAAAACCATAAAATTTGTATGGGAGCCCCCCTAAGGAGTGGTCGGAGGGAATAGGTGTCCAAGGCAAAAATGTTCCTTTTGAAAAAGTAATAGGGGTCGGTCATACATATTAACCCTCCCTCATACGCTCAGGTGTATGGAATAAATATTTTGCTAAATATTTTTTAAAAAAGATGTCATCAAAAGCGAATTGAATAACTCTACGTCTTGTGTTACGACATAGTCGAAACTACTGTATCTTTTTTTTTAATTTTTTATTAAAAGCAGAAATAATAACAAAATCATTTGTATATAAAATTATAAAAAATGTATGGTTGTATTTAATATATAAAAATGTCTAGTATTTTATTCACATTTGAGATAATTTTTAATAGAAGTACACTGAATAAAACAGTTGCACATACAGCAGTTTATTTTCCATTGAAAGCTATATTTTTTACAAAATACGTTGTAAATACCGAAAACTTATATAAATATTTATTTAATGGTATTATTAATTTCAAAAAACAATTTATAACATTTTCTGAAAATTACTCTTCATTTATGAAGATTATTTAAAAAGTAATCTAATTAACTTGAACTCAAAAACTTGTACATGTATTGCTTAAATTTCTTAATTTAAGTATTTTATAAAGAACTTGATAGCTAGTATGGTATCCATTTGCATTAATGACCTCTCGTAAACGGCGCTCAGTGTCCCAATTTGCCGTTTGAACGCTCGAAACTCTAAAATACAAAATTGAAAATTTTAAACTTTTTTTTTTATTCTAAGTAAAAATTTAATGAACTTTTCAAATTCGTGGTCGTTTTTCTTGTATCCATAACACTTCTTTAGATATATGGGTCGAAAATTTGAATTTTTTTGTTCTTTGCGCAAATTTTTCACATTCAGAATTTTTTTTCTAATTTGAAATGGTCCTGTAAATAAACGGTCAAAGATATTTGATTTCTGTTTTTTTCTTGAACATGGGTATTGTAATCTCTAATGACAAAAATCACTAAAATTTTCAAATCGTTTACTGTTTGACCACAATATCTATGGTCAGTTAACCCTTATTTTTCACGATTTTTGAAGTTTAGGTAAGGATAAAAAGTAAAGATTCCAAAAGATTCGTGAATGACATGCATAAAATGAATTCTCGGAGTATCCTCTTTACATCCATATATGATATTCTGCCGAGCTTTGCCGGACGTTGAACAAACGTGTCATTTGAAGAAAAAATGACGATATTTCCTGATATGTATTGTGTTTTCATAATTTACTTATGCACTACCTATAAAGATAACTAAAATAGTATAACTTAGAGTTTTATGCACTATTTCTGTTTTTTTTTTTTTTTTTTTTTTTGTACATTCTAAATATGACAATATGACATTATGGTATATAAAAAAAAAAAATTATTTTTGTCACCACTTTTTGCAAATATTTTCAATATTCAATGGATATTGCGTCAAGTTAACTTTTAATTAAAAGCGTGTAATTATGTTTCCTTTACGACAGTTGTTGACTTAAGTCAAAATAATTTTTTTAAGATTCTTAATAACCATGGTGGCGTCCGTGGCGTAGTTGGTTAAAGTGCGTGGCCGCTATGTCAACGAACCTGGAGACCCAGGTTCGAACCCCAGCAGCGACAGAAAATTATTTCAATTAAAATAATTTTTCTGTACGGCCGCCAGTTCTCTGCCGACAATGGCAAACCTCAGAGAGTATTGAAAATGCCATGTAAAGCTTCTTGAGAACAAGAACATTCCGTTCATCGCCGTTCGGAGTCGGCGTTAAACATGTAGGTCCGGTTCTTGGTCAATTGTGTACAAACTTAATAACACGCACAACACAATTGATCAAGAAATGGCCAGTTATTAAATTAAATTAAAAAAGATATAATATAATAATAGTTTTAATATTTAAAAAAATTAATAAATGTAGTTAAAAAATATTTGATGGCATTTTGAAGATAGTAAAATTTTCTATAATTTTGTCCGTGGATGCATATGAATACACTCAGAATTAAAAAAGTTACAGCGATTTTTCTATGGCTGCATTGAGATAGACAAAATCGCAAAAATATAACTTTTCGGACCATCTACGAAATGTTAAGCTAAAAAAGTAATCGTAGTACAACAAAAACCTGCAGAAAAATATATAGTAGAGCAAAACAATAAAAAAAACATGAAAAAAATGTAAACAAACAAGCTTAGAATTCCAATGAAAAAAAAAACATATATAAAAATGACTTCACGAAAACTTTTTTGATAAAATTTTGTAATTTTAGAGTCTATTAATAAATTATAGCAACATAAGTTCACCGTCAGCCATGCTTTTAAGCTCGCCGTTCCAATGCTTGCGACTTGTTCAATATTGAAGTGGAGAGTCAGTTGCAATATCTAAAGAACATATAGTCTCTGTTTACACTTAAATTAAAGATAACTACATATATTAAATTTTCGCACAGAAAATACCCTTATATCCTTTTGCAGCACAAATGTTATATTTTAAAACTTATTTCAAAAGAATCGGACCAGTACTTTTGGAGCTTAGCGGCAACAAAAAATGTTCACTTTAATTTTACATAATAGTATTCAGGGTGGGCCATCTAGTGGTTTCTTTTTGAATCATAGGTTATTTTGACACTGACAGCTGTTTCCCGCTCAAAATCTTGACATAAAGTCAGTATCATACCTCTGCGGAAAGAAATGAGTCGCTTTACGCTTTAACAACGTTGAGAAATATTAGAAAATTATTTCCAAAGTGAGTGCTGTGTAACCCAAACAGTGCGTTATTTGAAAAGAAGACGATTGGGCGAAAAATCATATTTTCTGATGAGGCGCTTTTTCACCCGGTGGCTACGTTAACAAACAAAATTGCCGCATCTGGGGCTCGGAAAACCAGTACGTTACTGTCCAGAAGCCGATGCATCCACAGAGAGTGACAGTTTGGTGCAGATTGTGGATTGGTGACATCGTTGGATCATTTTTCTTCGAAAATGAAGGTGGGAACAACGTTTCGTGGACATTATTGAGGCATCTTTACCGACTTTTTTTTACTGAAAATGAAGACATGAATTTGGTCGAACTCTGGTTCATACAGGATGACTCCAAATTTCCAAATCTTGTTAACAGCTGTCTTGGCGACCTCGGAGCTGCGATTTGACCACTTTTTTTTTTTTTTTGGGGAACCGTGAAGGACTAATGTTATGCCAACAACCCGGAAACGATTCAAGCACTAAAAGCCAATATCATCCAAGCAATCCCAAACAGCCCAAAAGCATCAACAAGGTCTTGGATAATTGGAGTGACCGAATGCGCTATTGCGAAGCCAGCCACTTGAACAACGTTGTGCTCCATAATTAATGGGAATGGTTGCTCTTACTTATAAAGCCATAATACATGGAAAAAATTTAATTTTATTCATTTTATTGCATATTAAAAAAAAACTTGTATTTGGCCCACCCTGTAGATGTAGATATAGACATAGTTGAATAAATAAGGTTGTCTCGTGGCTGATCGTACTCTCTTTTCAGTACCCATAATTGTTAAAATCAATGAAAAGCAACAACAACAACTTCAACGGCTTTTCATGTTATTAATTTTCGTTTTCGGATTTTGTATGAGATGTCAACTTCGATTTGACATTTATGGGAACTCGCTCTCACCCATGCGACAACCTTATTTATTCAACCATGGATATAGATATTGTGAACATAAATTTTGTTTCAATTTTCAAATTAATTTCATAATTTCGTTTCTTATGAAAAGATTCTATGCGCATAATTAAAATTGATTTAATTAAATTGCTTTGATATATTTTTAAAAAAATCCGTTCATTTTTCTTTTGAACTCTAGGAATCCATTGATATAACAGTACTGAAAAGAGGATTTGAAGCTTACATTTTCCCTACATCAATAAGAGTTGGATTGAATAAGGCCATCAAGTTTCAATTGTTTATCAGAGACTATGATAATATCATCGACAACATACAGGTATTTATATAAATAATAAATAATTTATATGATTGAGTTAGAAACTTTAATTTATTTTCCAATTTCCAACTTATAGAACTCTTACAGATTAGAGCGGATTGAATTTCTGATTCAACCCAACGGTATATCATTAGTAATAATTACTTTTAATTTTAGAACAAAGTGTTGGGATCTATGTGCTTAAAAAAATGCTTGTGTCCGGGTTAGGGTTAAAAAAAAGATTTCTACACAATGGTTTATTTTTTTTAATCGGAGCAAAGTTAAGGTTCACTAAATGACAATTTTTGGCTTACAAAAAGTTTTTTTGCTAATAATTTTTTAATACTACTCACGCCTAACTCCTGCATTATCTAATTGTAAAATTATGAATAAAACACCCAGTAAATACTTGATTCCAAAGATCAATAATATATTTTTCGTTTTGAAAACCATTCAATCGATAACGAAAGCTATTCAAATCCGAACGTAGTGCGACAACAATTAAGCCAGTTGCAATATTGGTTGTTATTTAATTAAATATGAATTACAAAATTTGTAAAACAAGATTTAAAGACTAAAAATTGTTATAAAAAATAAAAAGAAGTTTCATAATCTTTATATAACGTTATGACATTTTGCAAATTATTAGGTTTTCCCATTTTTTAGTGCAGTTTATTTAATTGAAATAAGAAATTTCAGTTTAAATCCAAATAAAAAAATAACTGTAAAACGAGTTGTTCCTATAAAAAGAAACTTGAAAAACAAACATTCACTCATAAAATAAAGGCTAGCACAAGTGCGTGTTTCAATTCAAACAATTCAATTCAGCCATACCAACGACAAAACCAAATCATGCAAGCCATTCAAACGACAACGCCAACTCAAGCCATGTCATAGCAACCGATTTCTCAAATCAATAGCTTGCATGGCTTATTGAAAACATGTGTTGAATCACTGTTTCATACATGTATTTGATATATGACGAGTTTTATGTTAAATAAAAACACTTTTATTTTATTTTAATTTCAATAGTTTTATGTTAAATAAAAACACTTTTATTTTATTTTAGTTTCAATTTATTACGAAAGTTTTTTCTTCCGGAGCGTACAACTACTACGTTACAACTAACTTAATAATTCTCAAACAATATCTTAAGTATCTAAGAACTCAGAAGGAGTTCGAACTGGAAGACAGATTAGTGCAAGATCAGCACTAATCTATCTTACGAAAGACTTCCATTCATTGTGAAATAGTTTTGGAAGCGAAGACAAAATCTGCAATCAAATAATCTGCAGCTGTGTAAACAAACACCGGATGGGTGTGTGTTTATTTAAAATATGATCAAACTGAGACTTGAGAAGTTTCAGTTTGATGTTTACTTAATATTACTTTGTTATTGAAATCGCCATGGGTGAAGCTTGAATTGAAGCTTCAACCACACTTGCGGATTCCGATGATTCAGAATATATAACTCGCCCCCCCTTAAGATTCGAGTCTCTTCGAATTCCTTTAATAATTGTAGGGAACTTCTTTTGTAAAAATATAAAAATAAAAAAAATTATAACGGTAAGTATAAATAATATAATTATAACTATAAAAAACGTATAGGAAACTTTTTTATGATGTTTTAATTCTACAATTTCCTTAATGTTTTGTTCATTAGCGAATACAATGTCATCAAAGGTTATTTTTTTTGAAAAATTAAATGTAACATTTATTTTTGGATAAGTAAATTTTTCATAAAATACAGTTTTGTTATTATTAAAGTAATGATTAAAAATTCGTAGTTTACATGATCCAAATTGAATTAAGTAATTTCCTGTCAAAATTATACTTCTCGAATCACAATTTTGTTCTAAATTAATATTTCTTGCATTTTTTACAAGTATTAAGTCTTCGGCAATGTTTACAATTTCAGTTAAATTATTTAAAATATAATTACAATTTCCATAATTACTACAATGTTTTGATAATTTAAGTTCATTTAGAACTTTATTTTCTTCGAAGGAATATATTTGATTTCCAAATTCAAATATTTTTTCAACAGTTGCGTCAATTTCTTTGAATTCATGATTTGGAAGTGGTATGAGCGCTTTCAACGGAATCGTTTTAAACGTTTTTGGAACTTTAATTACAAAAACTAGTAGGTTGTTTCTATATTCAATTACACCTACTCTTATATATTTTAATTTGTTTAGATCTATTTGGTAACTGTCAATTTCTTCCTTGGTTAGTATACCCGGATGTATAATTCCGTTTTGTGCAGTAGTGATACTATCTTGAATTTGTTCGATCTGATTAGTCAAAATACTTATTTTAAATAACTGTTCATGATATGAATTTTGTAAAATCAGATTTCGAATTGTCCAATCTGTCTGATTTAAATGATTTAACATTTGATAACGGTCCTTGTATAAGGTATCTCTGAGGTCCATAAAGGTTTGATTAAAATGTTTGTTAATTTTAATTTGTTGATTTAACGCAGTTATAGAATTATGTAAATTAGAATCAACCGTATTTAAATGAGTTTCAATATCAGTTCTATTTATCTTTATCGTCCTGTAACGAAGCTGCCGGTCTTCCGGCTCTATAGCTGAGATAGGCTCAGCCGCTGTCCAGGATTCGTCACAAAATTTATAAATGTGGGATTTGTTTCGAAAATGTAGTTTTATTTAGTAAATTTTTCTTTTACAATTGCTTACTGTGAATACGAAGTAAGTTGGTGTGGCGAGCGGTGTGGTGTTGGTGCGGCGAGCGACGTCCGGTTGGTGGAGATCGCCTGCGCGTTCCGCGGACCAGGAGTTGTCGCGTTGGCTGATGTCTGGGGTACTCGTCCGGTTTCCTCTTTTCTTTCCCTGACTGCCCACTTATGCCCTGACCGTCAACCTTGAGTTTCGTCGGGGCGATCTGACGATGCGCCTTCTATACGTCTTATCCCACCCGTGCGATCATGACGATGCGCCTTAGTAAATATTCTGCTTTATGTCACGTCAACCTTAGCTTTCCCACCCGTGCGATCTTGACGATGCGCCTTAGTAAATACTCTATCTTTAGGACTCCTACCAAGCGTCTTTTCCCACCCGTGCGATCATGACGATGCGCCTTAGCAAATACACTATCTTCAGGACTCCTACCAAGCGTCTTTTCCCACCCGTGCGATCATGACGATGCGCCTTAGTAAATACTCTATCTCCCCTTTTTCCCACAACAAAATTATATACCTTCGGTCCTTTCTTTGTCTTTAGCCTCCGCTGTGAATCCTCCTGGTGTCCCGCTCTCTGCTGTGATGGTCTGCCCACTAGTGATTGTGCTGTGTGCTCGGTGCTCGTTGCTCGGTGGTCTGTCAGCTACTGTCTGTTGCTCCTCCTTACTTGGTGGTCCGTCAGCTACTCCTTGTGCTGTGTCCTCGTTGCTCAGTGGTCCGTCAGCTACTCCTTGTGCTGTGTCCTCGTTGCTCGGTGGTCCGTCAGCTACTGATTTTTAAATATTTTGTCGACTATCACCTAGGTTGACTTGACTCAATCGTTCCTCTTATTGTTCGGCCTGTTTATTTTCACTCATTTTTCCGTTTGCAGCATTGAGTGGTTTGCCTCGCTGCTGTTATATCTTGCGTTTGTGTGTTTATATATTTCGTTGCTAGCATCGCTTCTGTTGTTGTAGTTGCTTAGTTTCTTTAGCTTGTCTGGCTTGTGCTCTTGTAGGTTTGTGTGTTTGTATATTTCGTTACTTGTACTTCTTACGTTGTTTTTTTCCCTTGGGCTCTTTAGCTTGCTTGTCTTGCGCGTCTGTAGATTTGTGTGTTTGTATATTTCGTTGCTAGCATCGCTTGTGTTGTTGTAGTTGCTTGTTTGTTAAATTTTTGCCGCATTGACCGCTGCTCACACCAACAAAAATATATACCTTATACTATGCGTTTATGTTGGCACAGGGTGCTTAGTTACATTCAATATCTAATTTAATTAATTTAACAAAGTTTAATTATTCAGCAATTCCAATTAAATAATAAAATAACAATAATTCAAAGGCAAATAATAATAATAATAAATAATTTAATCTAAAATAATTCAGTTTCTGCTTGATGATGGAAAACGTGTGCACCCAAAATTGACTGCTGGTTTTGGGTCGTCACACTCCCCCCTTACTTCGCCGAAGAATCGATGCGCGTGCTTACCACGCCACTGCGCGATATTATGATCCGGAACCATGTTCCACGTACTCGACGTCGCCGAGAAAGTTGTTTTGCTGGCACCCATTTCGCCTTGAGATCTTTGATCGCATCTTCCAAAATGGCGTCGTCGTCTATGGGTTCTCTGGCATATCGTTGATGAAAACGCTTGGACCTTCGTAACTTTTTTGCTAGGCCTTGGCTCGTCCTAGGCGTATCGGCTTTCGGGTCTGGTGATGGGTTGTGACCCGTCTGCTGTGCTGCTTCACTATCTTGAGGCTTCCAGGTTAAATATTCCGGTTGGAAAAACGGTGAATTTGTAAAATCAGAGCAGACCGTAGACCGTGGTTCTTCTACCAGATTTGTCCGCATCTTTCCTGCTGCTGTTACTCTGACAACTTTTGTGTCTGGTGATAGATACACTGTTGGTAACGCAGGTGTCGCTGCCCTTAGTGGTTCCACAGTTGATGATACAGGTCTCGCTGCTCTTGATGAATACACAGTTGATAACGCAGGTGTCGCTGCCCTTGATGAATACACAGTTAATAACGCAGGTGCCGCTGCCCTTCGTGGTTTCACAGTTGATAACGCAGGTGTCGCTGCCCTCGATGAAAACACAGTTGATGACGCAGATGTCGCTGCCCTTGACGGTTGCACAGTTGATGACGCAGGTGTTGCTGCCCTTCGTGATTTCACAGTTGATGACGCAGGTGTCGCTGCTCTTGACGATTGCACAGTTGGTAACGCAGGTGTCGCTGCCCTTGACGGTTTCACAGTTGATAACGCAGGTGTCGCTGCCCTTGACGGTTGCACAGTTGATGACGCAGGTGTCGCTGCCCTTGATGAAAACACAGTTGGTAACGCAGGTGTCGCTGCCTTTGACGGTTGCACAGTTGATGACGCAGGTGTCGCTGCCCTTGATGAAAACACAGTTGGTAACGCAGGTGTCGCTGCCTTTGACGAAAACACAGTTGGTAACGCAGGTGTCGCTGCCTTTGACGGTTGCACAGTTGATGACGCAGGTGTCGCTGCCCTTGACGAAAACACAGTTGGTAACGCAGGTGTCGCTGCCTTTGACGGTTGCACAGTTGATGACGCAGGTGTCGCTGCCCTTGATGAAAACACAGTTGGTGACGCAGTTGCTGCTGCGCTGGCAGTTGGTGACGCAGGTGCTGCTGCGCTGGCAGTTTGTGACGCAGGTGCTGCTGCGCTGGCAGTTTGTGACGCAGGTGCTGCTGCGCTGGCTGACTTCTTTCTATTTGTGGCTGTCCTCTTCGCAGTTGGTAACGCAGGTGTCGCTGCGACGGCATTTGGTGACGCAGGTGCTGCTGCGATGGCAGTTGGTGACGCAGTTGCTGCTGCGCTGGCAGTTGGTGACGCAGGTGCTGCTGCGACGGCAGTTGGTGACGCAGTTGCTGCTGCGCTGGCAGTTGGTGACGCAGGTGCTGCTGCGACGGCAGTTGGTGACGCAGTTGCTGCAGCACTGGCAGTTGGTGACGCAGGTGCTGCTGCGATGGCAGTTGGTGACGCAGTTGCTGCTGCGATGGCTGACTTCTTTCTATTTGTTACTGTCCTCTTCACAGTTGGTGACGCAGGTGCTGCTGCGATGGCATTTGGTGACGCAGTTGCTGCTGCGACGGCAGTTGGTAACGCAGTTGCTGCTGCGATGGCAGTTGGTGACGCAGGTGCTGCTGCGATGCAATTTACAATTTCTATGTGTTCTTTCGCCTTCCGCATCACAGGTAACTCTAGGGTGAAATCGCCACATCGTATAGAAGTTCCGATGCCGGACAGGAAATCCATTCCCAGTATCAGGTCGTCCACAACTTCAGGAAGAATCAGTATATCTATCTTAACCGCTCTATTCCCCAGTGATACCTCCGCTCTTAACGCCTCAATGACTCCTTGTGTGTTTCCATTAGCCATAGAGACTTGAGTCCTCGCTGGTATGGTCCTTATTCTTCGTCGTAGCTTGTCTGCATAGTATCGGCTAATAAAACTCCTCGTCGCCCCCGTGTCAATAGTAGCATCCATCCAGACATCCTCAAGCGCTACTGTAGCCACTATGCGACCCTTTCCGGCTCGAAAATTTTCTAACGTTGTCCAGGCACTACAAAAATTGGCTCTTGCTGTTGGACTCCCCTGTCTTCGACGGCAACATTCATCGGTCAAAGTGTCCTTTCGACCACATTCCCAACAAAAATCTACGACTGGATTTTGGCAGTTTCGCGCTAAGTGCCCACTCTGCCCACAGCGTCGGCAAGCTGTGCGA
The DNA here is from genome assembly GCA_943735915.1 of Pherbina coryleti. Taxonomy (NCBI): domain Eukaryota; kingdom Metazoa; phylum Arthropoda; class Insecta; order Diptera; family Sciomyzidae; genus Pherbina; species Pherbina coryleti. The sequence continues at coordinate 109,525,430 of OX030949.1, forward strand.
GGGTCGATGAATTCTGCTGGCATCATCTGTCTGTGACCTGTTTCCACCCTCTGAGCTCCTTCTTGCTCTCGGTTCCTTTCAGGTGTCTCCAGATTTTCGAAGTCGCCTGCCAAACTTATTAATTCTGCGAGGCTTGAGAACTCTCTCCGCTTTACGTATAGTTGTAAGCCGTGGCTGCTGTTTCTGTAAATTCGCTCTAATTGTTGTTCTTTGCTTAAATTACCATGGCGCATCAAATTTTGGATGGCTATAACGAATTCCTTAAATTTTTCACCTGGCATTTGTTGACGTCGTCGAATATCGTCTTCCAGACGTTCAAAGAATCTAGCGGGTAGGAAGAACTCTAAAAAATCGGTCTTGAAGCTTCGCCAGTTGTTCCAGTGCGCGTTGTTATTCCTGTACCATTGAAGTGCTTGGTCGGTCAGCAACTCAGGCATGCTACGTGGCAACAAATTTTCATCCACATCGTGCATTCCTGCAAGCTCCTCGACTCGCTCTATGAATTCCAGCGGGTCTCCAGTCCCATTGAACTTCACCGACCACTTTGTTACCCTGTCGATGACTGCACTGTTAGACATACCGCGAGTTGCAGCCCTCTGCGATTCAGGATAAGACAGTGACGACATCTGATGACCTGGACCCCTGTTTTGATTCACAGTTTGTTCTCGTTCGCCCTTTTGTTGACCTCCACCTTCTGGTGACGGTAGCATTAGTGTTACCGGTGGTGGCACATTGGTTTCATCCGGAAAACACGGTCCTGGTGAGCACCCGCGTCGGTGCTTAGCTTCGAGCTCGGCCAACCGTTGCTCCTGTTCATGTTTGAGGCTGCTTTCATTTATGCAAGCCGCAAACCGCTTCCGTAATTCTTCGACGGAGCCTTCAGTTCCAAATCCAAACTCCTCTGCGTAAGCCAAGAGGTCTTCCCGTCGAAGTGAGTATATCCATGATATCTTGACCATTTTGATGTCGTAATAGGTATGCTTTTACCTTCTGTTGTCCTTGTATTCTCTTTTTTTTTCCAAATTTTTAATTATATACCTTTGTATATTATTTTGCTTGTCTTTTGTTAAATTCAGTATGTTATTTGTGTATTATTTTTAATTTTATATTATATTTATTTTTCTTCAGTTTTTATAAATTTTGTTTTATTATTTCAATTATAAAATTTTTTCTTAATTCCAATTAAAAAATTTTTCTCTCTCTCTTTTTTTTCGGGCGCAGAATTTCGGCTTTTACCAACTCTCGCCTCCACCACACTCGCTCAACAAGCTATATTTTCAGGGTCCCTGCTCGGGCGCCATGTAACGAAGCTGCCGGTCTTCCGGCTCTATAGCTGAGATAGGCTCAGCCGCTGTCCAGGATTCGTCACAAAATTTATAAATGTGGGATTTGTTTCGAAAATGTAGTTTTATTTAGTAAATTTTTCTTTTACAATTGCTTACTGTGAATACGAAGTAAGTTGGTGTGGCGAGCGGTGTGGTGTTGGTGCGGCGAGCGACGTCCGGTTGGTGGAGATCGCCTGCGCGTTCCGCGGACCAGGAGTTGTCGCGTTGGCTGATGTCTGGGGTACTCGTCCGGTTTCCTCTTTTCTTTCCCTGACTGCCCACTTATGCCCTGACCGTCAACCTTGAGTTTCGTCGGGGCGATCTGACGATGCGCCTTCTATACGTCTTATCCCACCCGTGCGATCATGACGATGCGCCTTAGTAAATATTCTGCTTTATGTCACGTCAACCTTAGCTTTCCCACCCGTGCGATCTTGACGATGCGCCTTAGTAAATACTCTATCTTTAGGACTCCTACCAAGCGTCTTTTCCCACCCGTGCGATCATGACGATGCGCCTTAGCAAATACACTATCTTCAGGACTCCTACCAAGCGTCTTTTCCCACCCGTGCGATCATGACGATGCGCCTTAGTAAATACTCTATCTCCCCTTTTTCCCACAACAAAATTATATACCTTCGGTCCTTTCTTTGTCTTTAGCCTCCGCTGTGAATCCTCCTGGTGTCCCGCTCTCTGCTGTGATGGTCTGCCCACTAGTGATTGTGCTGTGTGCTCGGTGCTCGTTGCTCGGTGGTCTGTCAGCTACTGTCTGTTGCTCCTCCTTACTTGGTGGTCCGTCAGCTACTCCTTGTGCTGTGTCCTCGTTGCTCAGTGGTCCGTCAGCTACTCCTTGTGCTGTGTCCTCGTTGCTCGGTGGTCCGTCAGCTACTGATTTTTAAATATTTTGTCGACTATCACCTAGGTTGACTTGACTCAATCGTTCCTCTTATTGTTCGGCCTGTTTATTTTCACTCATTTTTCCGTTTGCAGCATTGAGTGGTTTGCCTCGCTGCTGTTATATCTTGCGTTTGTGTGTTTATATATTTCGTTGCTAGCATCGCTTCTGTTGTTGTAGTTGCTTAGTTTCTTTAGCTTGTCTGGCTTGTGCTCTTGTAGGTTTGTGTGTTTGTATATTTCGTTACTTGTACTTCTTACGTTGTTTTTTTCCCTTGGGCTCTTTAGCTTGCTTGTCTTGCGCGTCTGTAGATTTGTGTGTTTGTATATTTCGTTGCTAGCATCGCTTGTGTTGTTGTAGTTGCTTGTTTGTTAAATTTTTGCCGCATTGACCGCTGCTCACACCAACAAAAATATATACCTTATACTATGCGTTTATGTTGGCACAGGGTGCTTAGTTACATTCAATATCTAATTTAATTAATTTAACAAAGTTTAATTATTCAGCAATTCCAATTAAATAATAAAATAACAATAATTCAAAGGCAAATAATAATAATAATAAATAATTTAATCTAAAATAATTCAGTTTCTGCTTGATGATGGAAAACGTGTGCACCCAAAATTGACTGCTGGTTTTGGGTCGTCACAGTCCATGGTTCCGAATAGAAAATTACATGCTTGACCTATGACATTAACAAGGCCACGCTTATCCCTACGTTTAGGCATAATAGTTTTGATTTTACTTTTTAATAAATTGATTTGTGAAATTAGTAATACCTTGTGATCAGAATGTAAGAGTTGAAAGTCCTTCACCATATCGTTTAAAAGGTTGATTATATCTTTTGGATCAATAATATGTAATATTAAATCCGTTTCGAATATTAATTGTTGTTCTGCTACTTTTATTCCTACAAATCCACTATTGTCTTGTATTTGTTGAACTCGCAAGACTCCTTGCACGAGTATTGGCATAATTATTATAAGCACTATAAATATCGTCACCTGAAAGGATGGATATTAAGAAAAAGAATAAGAGGATATACAAATAAGGATATTTGTTTTATATAAATTTTGGTTTGGGTAACGGAGTGGTTCCGTTGTTGTTTCACGAAATCATGTTTTAAATGGCGATTCTCGCCGAATTGGTCATCGAAAACTGATAAATGAATTAAAATGATCATCATGATCAAAATTATTTGATAAGAGGATATACAAATAAGGATATTTGTTTTATATAAATTTTGGTTTGGGTAACGGAGTGGTTCCGTTGTTGTTTCACGAAATCATGTTTCAAATGGCGATTCTCGCCGAATTGGTCATCGAAAACTGATAAATGAATTAACATGATCATCATGATCAAAATTATTTGAAAATATTTTTAGAGGTCGTTTTATTTGTGTGATATCGATTTTGTTTGGGTAACTATGACATAATTTATTGTATCTTTTTACAATTTTCTGCCTTAAAGCTTTTGGATTTTTAATATAAATATTACGGTTATTAAAATCTGGGACGGCTTCCCGTTTTGAATTTATCCTATTGATCACCTTATTTTTCTTTATTCGCATATTTTCAGCTATTTTATTTAAATTTATATTTTCGTGATTAATAAAATCCATAGGCTTGATTCCTATTGTAGAATGAATTGTGTTATTATAATACCCTACCGCTTTTATAACGATTTCATTGATATTCATATTTTCATCACCATGTTTTAAAATCCTTATGTGTTCCAATAAGGTCGAATGAAAGCGTTCGACATCGGAATTTCCCGTGTGGGAATTAGGAGTGGTAAAATGCGGCGTTATGCCTTTTTCTCTACAAAAGAGTTTTATTAAGATGTTATTGAATTCGTTGTCCATGATTAATATTTGTGGTTTCCCTAAGTAAGATATTCTTTCTTCAAGTTTATGTTTTATGGTAACCATATTTTTATCATCAATTTTGTGAACGCTAGCTAATTTTGTAAATCGATCTATCGTCGTTAAAAAACAAGTTTTTTGAACTTGGAATATGTCCAGATGAACGATCATATTCGGTTTCTTTGGAGTTTCTGTTATATTGAACAATTTTTTTATTGGTTTCCTGTCATATTTATTTTCGGCACAGGTGGTACAACTATTTATAAATTTATTAATAAATTTAATCAGATTTGGACAAAAATAATAATTTTTAATTTCCTCGAAATTTTCTATGACTCCTCGATGATTAGTATCATTATGAATTTTTTCTATTTCGGCATATACTTGTTCTTCGTCTGTTAAGTCGACAGCTAATTTTGAACATTTTATAAATTTAATCCCTGAGTCATTACTGAACAAATTGATTAATTTTTGTTGAATAACGTTGTATTTATGATCTTCTAGTTCCGAGTAAATACCAATTTTTCCTTTTCTCAGGTGAATTCTAAACAAATCATTTAAATAATTTTCTCTATTTAGATCAGCTTCTTCGATGTAAATTACCTTATACTTGCGGAAGTAAAACTCTATATCTAGGTTTTTCGACTTGACAATTCTTACTTGTGTTCTGTATTTATTTACGATTCCCTCACTTATAGGGAAATGATCGTTACAATTTTCTTGACCTGAGTGAATGGTCGTCCCAGTTGAGGAAACTACGTCGTCAACTCTGCTCTCAGAATTGATTTCTTCACTTGAAAGATGGAAAATAGATTTTAAACCAACATCGTCTTCGGTCTTATGACCCTCAGGATACTCTATTCTACTCAAGAAATCGGCAACTTTATTATCCTTGCCTTTTACATAATCTACCTCAAACTCGTATTCTCCTAATGATATTTTCCAACGAATTATTCGTTGATTTGGTTCTTTTAATGTATAAAGCCACCTGAGAGGCTGGTGATCCGTTCGGACCAAAAATTTTCGACCATATAGGTACGCCCTAAAATACTTCACTGCCCATACAATGGCCAGTAACTCCTTTTCGATTGTGGAGTAATTTTTTTCATGACCGTTCAAAGTCCGGCTCGCATAACATACCGGTTTGCCTTCTTGGCTTAAGACGGCTCCTATTGCTACATTGCTTGCATCGGTAGTGAGTACAAATGTTTTATCAAACTTTGGAAAGGCTAAGATTGGATATGTTGTTATAAGTAATTTCAATTTTTCAAATGCTTTTGCATATTCGTTGTCTGTTCCAATGAGTTTTAAGTTAGCATCTTTTTTTAAATATTTAATAATTGGTGATGCAATCATAGAATAGTTTTTAATAAATTTCCGGTAATATCCGGTTAGACCTAGAAAAGATTTAATTTCTTTGACAGTCTTAGGTGATCTTACGTTATTTATGGCCATTATTTTAGATGGATTGGGCTTTATGCCGTCGGAAGTAATTATGTGCCCCAAAAACTCTGTTTGTTTTGATAAAAACTGACATTTAGTCAATTGAATTTTCAAATTAAATTCATTAAGCTTCTGAAATATTTTAGTTAGTATTTCAAAGTGTTCGCTTATGGACGTGGAAAAAACCAATATGTCATCCATATATATTATGCAATATTTATTTACAAAATCTCGCAAAACATGATTTATCATCCGCTGAAAAGTAGCGGGAGCATTTTTAAGGCCGAAAGGCATTCGAATGTACTCAAAATGGCCCATCGGAGTCGAAAATGCTGTTTTCTCTATATCGTTTTCATCCATTAGAATTTGATGGAAACCCTTAGCTAGATCTAAGGTAGAGAAGTAATTGGCACGACCCAGTTTATCAAATAGGAATTCAATATTGGGCATCGGAAATTTGTCATCTATTGTGACTTTATTTAGATTCCGATAGTCAATTACAATCCGCCATTTCTTTTCGCTATCCTCTGATTTTTTTGGTACTACCCACAAGGGTGAACTATATGGAGACTTACTTGGTCTGATAATTCCTTGTTGAGACATTTCTGCTATTTGCCGCTCAATTTCTTCTTCGTGTACCTGAGGATAACGGTAGTTCTTTGAATATATCGGTTGATCAGAAGTAGTTATTATTTTATGGCGTATACAATCGGTAGCAGTTAAATCTTGACCCTCTTTAAAAAATGTCTTTCGATTTTTATTTAAAAATTTTGCAAGTTTAACTTTATCCTCGTTATTAAGGTCCTTATTTATTACCTTATTTATATCAAATTCGTCTCGCTCTAAGTAATTTATTTCTTCATATCTATAAGGAGCCTCGTTTTCCTTACAGATTGTTATTTCATTGCCATTTACAATCAATTTGTTATTTAATAGGTCAATTATTGCCCCTATTGGTGTTAAAATACTATTCCCTAGTATACAATCGAACGGTTTATTACGAAAATCGGCTAATTTTATTGACATGGTTTTTTTATTGTCATTGAACTCACTCGGAATTGATACGATGGCTTCATGCGAAATTGAAGCATATCCAGCCATAGTATTTATCTTAATTAATTTCCTTAAAGCGCGAACTGTTTTAAACTGCTTAAAAACTCTATATTCCCCTAAACTAATAGCGGATCCGGTGTCGATTAAACACCTGACCTTAATTTTTTCAATTGTTAACAATATTATTGGTAATCTGCATCCGGCCACGGTTCCCGAAAATTTTGGATTTGTACTGTGTCCACCTCCATAGGTTCTGGTTGACATGGATTTCTCTTTGGGTAATTATTTTGATACCTCTGTGATTGATTTCTAAAATTCTGATTTCCAAAATTTTGTTGTTTGTTTTGATAGGTTGGAATTTGATTCCTAAAATTTTGACTTCCAAAATTTTGTGGTCTGTTCTGATAAGTTTGTGTTTGATTTCTAAAATTCTGATTTCCAAAATTTTGTGGTTTGTTCTGATAAGTTTGTGTTTGATTTCTAAAATTCGGTTTGTGATTGGTATTGAAGTAAGAGTTATTGTGAGGAGTTTTATTTTGCGCTAAATCATACATTTTCTTCTCATTAAATTTTTTCAAAGAAATATCTTTAATTATATTATTCTCTAAAAAATATGAATACGCTGTATTTATCGAGCATATTTTATTCTGTAACAATAATGTCCTAATGTGAATGGGTAGAAAATTGATATATATATCGAATATTATAAGTTCGTTATTCTCGGGAGTATACATTACATTCTGCTCTAAGCAGTACTTCCTGTTCATGTCACTTAGAATTTTTCTAAGTTTGTGATGCAATTCTTCAAAATTGTTTGCATTAACATTTAATGCATCATTTCTTAAATTAAAAAAGGATCTTTTTATTCCAAATTCTTCTTTAAGCCTAACTACAATTTGTTCCCATGAAGGGTTAATTAAAGATTCGATTACTTTTAACGCCTTGCCCTGAAGACGATTGCTCAGCACGTTTTGTAGAGTTATCTGGTGATCGGCAGGTGTCAATGATAGTATGGTCCGAACGTCCCTCAGATAATTGCTGATCGTGTATTCATCCGTTCCGTTGAAGAACGGCAACCTTCTCGCTTCATTCAGGCTTTCTGCTAAAGTCAAAGCCATCTTGTTTGTTGTTGTTTTTTTTTTTCGATGTTCTTGTTTTAGTTGTGTTGCAAGTTTTGCTAGTTTTTGCTACTAATTTTGTTTATTAGCGCTTGTTATCGCTATCTATAGTTTTTGCAATTATTTTCACTTCTTGTCTTGTGCTACTTCTTATTTTTAAACACAATATTAGTTTTTGTTCTTCTTTCAAGAATTACCAAAGTTATAGCAAATATTTTGTGTTTTTCTTTATTAATTTATTAAATTGGTTTTTATGGTGTCACTCGTTATATTTTTTTTTTCTTATTTTTTTTTTCAACGTTTCTGTAAATTATTTTTGCTTTATTTTCCTCACGAAATAATTCACGAAATGGGTCTATGTTCTTTTAATATTTTAATAATAAGGACTACAGTTTTTCACTCTGTATCCCATCCTCGTCGCCAGTTTTATGTTAAATAAAAACACTTTTATTTTATTTTAATTTCAATAGTTTTATGTTAAATAAAAACACTTTTATTTTATTTTAGTTTCAATTTATTACGAAAGTTTTTTCTTCCGGAGCGTACAACTACTACGTTACAACTAACTTAATAATTCTCAAACAATATCTTAAGTATCTAAGAACTCAGAAGGAGTTCGAACTGGAAGACAGATTAGTGCAAGATCAGCACTAATCTATCTTACGAAAGACTTCCATTCATTGTGAAATAGTTTTGGAAGCGAAGACAAAATCTGCAATCAAATAATCTGCAGCTGTGTAAACAAACACCGGATGGGTGTGTGTTTATTTAAAATATGATCAAACTGAGACTTGAGAAGTTTCAGTTTGATGTTTACTTAATATTACTTTGTTATTGAAATCGCCATGGGTGAAGCTTGAATTGAAGCTTCAACCACACTTGCGGATTCCGATGATTCAGAATATATAACTGACGCTCAATGTTGTGTATGTGAATGTAATGCTTTTCATAATAAGAAAAAAACGCAATTTGTTTATGTGTATTTTGTTTTTATTTAACGAATTTTTTATTTAAGTAAATTATTATTTACACACTAAGGGAAAAAAATATTAAATTTATCCAAAAACTTTTTTAATTTATCCAAAAAGCGAGTAATTTTTGCACCAATAACACATTTACTTAAATCGACTACTTAAATATTTAAAATTTATTTAAATACTTTTTTAATTAAATAAAATATTAAAATATTTAAACAGAATTAATAAAAAATGTATTAAAATTATGCACGAATATATTTTATGTTAATATGCGTTATTTCCCTTAGTGTACATATAAGAATTCATATTTAAATCAAATAAATAAAAAAAAGTAAAATAAAAAGTAAGTAATTAAAAAATAATACAAAAAAATTAAAATTAACCAAAAACTATAAATGTAAACTATGTTTATAAATATACATGAAATAAATAATAATTAATTAATATTAAATTGCTGTTAAGAAACATTATTTGGTCGACATTATTTGGATTTTTCCCAAATACTTGACAAGCTTGCTGGTGTTGCGAAACCTATTTTCTAGCCAAACACACATAACTGTAAATAACATGGTGTGATTTGGTGTCTCCATACCGATTTTAATGAGTTGTCCTGTGCACCATGCAAACGTTCAAGTAATCCGACGGCCACACGTGACAATTTTGTCATGACAATAACAATACACTCACACTTTTTCACCAATACAAGCAAGCTTTGGCAATTACTAATCTATTGCCAGGCAGTTGTCAGCATGACAATAGGCTGGCAATAACATTGCCAATAATTCGACGTTTGTATTGAAATTGACGTAAATAATAGTGGTTGGTGCACAAAAAAAAGGGAACATTTTGAGTTTTCATTCATCTTCAATTATTTTAGGTTAGAGATGCTTACAGCGACACAGAAAAATTATAAATATAATGAAATAACATTCATTGTCAGGCTGCCGACAATGATTTGACAGAATATACGTATTCTCAATTGTCATGGCAATACTATCTCGTGTGGCCGCAGCGTAAGCCATGTCATTATCGAATTCAATAATAATTTGTTTGAATCATACCTAGCACTGTTGTAGCAAGCCACACTCAACAAGTTTGAACAACATGGCTTGGCTTGACAATTAGTTGCTGTCGCACAAATCATTATTCAAGCAATTAGTCTTACCCTAGCCTTTAATAAAAAATCAAAAATTATAAAAAAACTCAACTTTAGTTCCGTGTTGAAGTTGTAAACTGCCGTCATAAGAGTGCGGCACACAGTGTTTCGTTTCATACAAGTTAGACAGAGAAAATTATTTTGTAGATTTCTTTGAAAGTTTTCGATGTTTAAGGTATAGCAAAGAACAAAAAAAGTATTTAAGAATCCTTGGACAAGTGGGCGTGGCAGCTCCCATACAAAGTAAAACCATTTTACGCTACATCATAGAAAAGAAATAAGTTACAATATCGAAATCAATAGTAGACATCAGTTATATAATTTCTAAGCAATCCTCAAAATTAAAGCGCAATCGGACAAGTGGGCGTGGTAGCTCCTATACAACCTTAACACATTTTGAGCTATGTATATCTTAGAAACGAAAAAGCTATAATCGAATCGAATTCAAAAGTAGACGTCAAATATATGCTAACTTAACAGAGTTAGTAGTATTTCTTACTTACCCTTACCCTTTTCTTACCCTACATTTGAAAAAAACGAATGTTTTTTTTTTGTGTTTTTTTATTAAACGTTATAAAATCCAATTATTTCTTTAAATTACATGTTGTTAAGGTTTGATAGTTAAACTATTTGAAGAAACTGCTGCAATTACTAGTCGTAATAATCACTATTCGATTCGGAACATTCACTGATATCAGAATTTGAATCTTCTTCTTCTGTGAATTTTTGTGGTTCTTGTTGTTTCTTGTAATTTCAGGAGCAATAAGGAACTTTAAAATTTTTGGCGATATTTTTCTAGTATTTTTTAAAGGTGGTTCGCGGAAAGAATTAATTAAAGGATCAGAAATAACCAACAACATATTCAGCAAATCTGTATTTATATTAATTCTTGAAGATTTTCGTGTATGTGACATTCGAAATCTTCTACAGTCTTTATTTCGAGCTTCTTGAGCTTCTTTTTACCTCTGTAGCATGGCAAAGAATTTTGTGCACACTAACGGGCATGCAATACCAGCTATACAAATATAAATATTTTTTTTTTTATGTTTCTGAAGTAAGATTTCAAAAGTTAAGTTTATCTCGAAACCAGATGATAAACAGCTGAGTACAATATACAAGTTTTTTATTAGTTCCTCATCTAAACCAATTATTGCAGCACTTTTTTCGTGATTTCGATAAAATGTCCGAGCAGTATTGCCATCGTTTGAAGTTCCAAAACCTGGCTTGGGTTTATCGATTATGAGACTCATTTCATCTTTGAAGCGCGATTGAATAATTTTCTTCCGTCTTTTTACTACTAACTTATCGCTAGGTGTCCATTTCTTTACATCTAGTCGGTATGCAATATGCAAAAAGCATTCAAGTGATTTGATCCAGGCATGCAGAGTCGACAAGCTTTAGGAATAAAATTCGGATCAAGGTTCTTTGATGTTGTGTCCACAAATGTAACAAGATTGTGGATATCTGTGAGATGTTAAGTAATTGGCAATTTTACCATCGATCATAGTTAAAACAAATTCAAATTTAACTTTAATCTTTTTCAAGTTAATTGAATGCTCAATGTCTTGCAGTTTTATAATTTGATCACGAATATTATTAAATTCGGTAACTGACAACTCTTCAGTTTCTTTGGCAAACAAAAATTTAATTGGGCGGCAAAGTCGGGTAGAAGACGGATATTTATTTTGCCACACAACTTCTTTTGGATTAGTAGTTAAATGGAACTGAATAGGCACAAATGAAATTACAAATAAATACTCATCAGTTGTACCCTGTTCCTGAAATTTTTTTATAGTTACTGTGACCCGAACTGCCATCACCACCCCACTTACAAATTAATGTTAACGTGTTGTTATCAGGTATGTTTTCAGCGATAACATGTTCTTGCACTGTTACACTAAGGGAAATAATGCGTATTAACATTATCCACGACTGAGTATCAATTTTACTTAAATAAATACGTGGATAAATCAAATATTTTCCTTACAACTCGTTTTTTTCCCGTATTTGAATTTTATTTATACCACACACGTACACACATATTCCATGCAAGCAAGCAGCAACAGCATCGCACACGTACACACATATTCCGACAAGCAGCAACAGCATCGCACTCTGTTCATGCAGTTCATTTCTTGCAGTTGCAACCTTAGTTCTTATAATTCTCATTTCGTTTTTGTTGCAAGGGTAGTATAACAGGGATATTTGGCCGTACGTACGAGCGATTGCGTGCTGAAATAATGCAATTATGTAGGGTGGAGTGACAACTCGACATTTTCCCACGAATGTGTCGCACCGATTGTCATTTGCCTGCATATTTTGCTTTATTAGTTTGTTTTATTATTGCCATTCTACCGTTCTATAGTTTTATACTATTTTTGACATATGGTGTCATAATATTGCACCGACTGTCAAAAATAGTAAAATATTATGGAACGAAAAAAGAAAATAAAGTAACCATGCTAATGGTATAAATGAACGCAGCTCGTTAGAAATATTTGAATATATTGTTTTTTAATTTCAATATTTTTTATATAAATTTCCTTTAGATGTGATGGTTTTATTTTCAAATAGTAAATTTTTAAAAGATATTTAAAAAATTCGTGCATAATTTTAATATATTTTCTATTATTTCTGATTAAATATTTTAATATTTTATTTAATTAAAAAGTTTTTAAATGAATTTTAAATATTTACGTAGTCGATTTATGCAAATGCGTTATTGGTGCAAAAATGACTCGCTTTTTGGATAAATTAAAAAAGTTTTTGGATAGTGTAATAATCGTATAGTTGTAAGATTCACAATGTCTTGAACATTAATGCAAGCACTATTTTCATTCACAACTATTTTCATTCCAGCTTTTTGCGCTGGAAAACATTTATTTTTGGCCTTTGTTAGCATCCAAAAAGATGGATATAATAAGTGACCAGCTTTAATTGCATTTTTCCGTAATAGAGCCCTGCATGAGTATGCTTTTTGTCTACTCAAATACCATGGTATAATAATACAAGGTAGCATTGACAATTGCTTATTTTCTCTGCTACAAGAAAGCATCTCCTGTCAAAAACAGCTTTTTGTGAAAATGCATCTGCAGCTGCTGAGGTTGTTGTTTTTTTCACTTCAACGGCTTGAACATTGCTTGTGTTTTCAATGGCGGATTGTGAGCGCTCTCTTTTTGAGTATATTTTTTGACAGAAGATGTTTTCCCAAGCAACTGTCAATACTACCTTGTATTTTTTTTTTTTTTTTTGGATTCGCCCGGAGGTAAGAAATCTTCATAGATACGTATGACCCGAGCCATACGCATGCATGATTTACATTCTAAGAAGTTCCCGGATCAGTCGGACTGATAGAATGCACCTACGTGCTAAAATTTACCACCTGTTGGCAAATAAAAGCCTCCATTAAGCACAATTGCTTGGCCTTTCAGCGGAAATTAAAATTAAATAAAGAAACATTTAAAATTTGAGAATTTTTGTGCTTATGTAAATATCATAAACATCATCGAATAAAAGCACATTCTTCATAATACGAAGCAATACAAGACAACATCCAAAGTAATTTATTAGACCCTATATAACCGCATTTATAATTGTTGTCATTCGGCTTGGGGCCACTGTCCAACCCAAGATCCTACGTGGAAAAGAGATGCAACTCTCAAACACCAAACCAATACCAAACACAGCACAGATATACAAGTATATATTGTGCAGGCACAATATATTTATATTTTCGGGACACTTAAATAAGGGAACACCGAGCTAAAGTTATTATTTGGATATACATTTGGGCCAACGCAGGAAAAAACTTGTATGGAAAAGAGATAAACTCTGACACGCCAAGCCGAGAGACACGGTATACATGGTCACATTTCAAACTTGGGAAGCTATAGAACTAAAGATCTAAAATAATTTCATGAAAAAATAAAGCAACGAAACTGAATAAAACGAAAACTTAAAGTATCTATCATATTTGATGATGCTTATTTGTTAAATCGTAAAATCTACAGAATTATCGCGAGTTATATTTATTGAATACAAGGAATGCTTTAAGTATTCAAACGTAATATCATTTTACGTTTTAAGACATCCACCGAGTCAGAAAAATTTATCAAGTTCAAGTTGCCATTGAAATCACTACACATACATCGCAAAGGGTCGTGAAGGGCATAATTAGAAGTGCACTGACTCAACTTAAAAAGCTGGAAATGTCTGGCTCCGCTCCTAGGGCTGTTGAAGTTTAATGAAGAAAGGAGTTATTGTGAGTCTATATCCTGAGTAATTTGTATAAAAATGAGAAATTGAGCATAATTCTTCTGCTTCTTAAGGAAGGCAGGGAAATAATTTTGAGGCGGGTTTCATAAGGGGGAAGAATAAATTTGGGTTCCAACGATAATGTCAAGCAAAAAGTAAAAATTGTTTTTGAATCGATTCTAATGCATCGATGTGGACATTGTATTGAGGGTTCCATATTACGGATGCATATTCAAGAATTGGTCTAACAAGCGAAGTATAAAGTATTTTAGTAGTGAAAGGATCGTTGAATTCTTTACCCCGTCTTTTAATGAAACCAAGGACACCTCAAGCCTTATTTACCACCAAATTAACTTGAAGATTGAAACGAAGTTTAGGATCAATAATTACACCTAAATCAAGAAAACTGTGTACAATTTCTAAGTTAGTATTATTTATAGTGTAATTTATACTATTAGCAATTCGACGTGAGAATGTCATTTGCTTACATTTTTTTAAGTTTAATTATTTCGCCTAAGCTATTAATTCCAATTCCACCAACTAAAGCAATCTTTGTTTCACGCTTAGCTGCTGATACAACTGAAAATGATATAAAATTTTTTATTAATTCAAAGTTAAATAGTGATATGCCTCTTTCGACCCAAAAATTCAAATATTTAAATGCGAGACTGACTACTTCTTTTATATTGACTCTTCCGGAAAATTTATTTAATACTCTTGTGGATGTAAACTTTTGGCCCCGTAATACAATTGTTCATGAATTTGAATTCAAAACCAAACCGCGTATTGCAAATGTTGTACACTTGCCTCGTCCTTCTAATAGTTCTCAGTACCATACAAAAAACGATTAAAAAATCACAAGTTTAAATTAGAGCTTGTGTATCAAACCGTTAGAGGTCTCAATTCTTAACTTTCCGAAATTTTCATTAACAGTTTTGATTTTGAATATAACTTTTAATTATTACTGAAACTTGGCTTCGCTCTAACGTTTTAAATTCTGAAATAATGTCCAATAAGTAGCAAATTTTTCGTTAAGATCGCTATGATAAGGTCGGTGGTGGCGTTCTGATAGCTGTCCATAACTCGCTTGCTTCGGAACAATTAACAATTCCTGGTACCAACGACCTGGAGTTTATTTGTGTTACAGTTATAGTAAATAATAATACTATTTTTCTTACTTGCTCTTACATTCCACCTAAAAGTGATTTAACAATTTACTTAAACCACATTAATGCCATCGAAACAGTCCATAATATGCTTAAAAATATGGATACTATTATTGCATTAGGTGATTTCAACTTATCTTCTGTGTCCTGAAGTATTTCCGATGATTCCGCATTTCTTACTCCTATTTCTACCTCTGATTGGATAAATGATTTCTTAGATAAGTTGTCCGATCTGTGTCTTCAGCAGGTTACAAATATTCTTAATAAAAATTACAGATCTCTTGACCTTGTATTTGTAGACAGATGCACTTCCATAAATCTCCTCGAACGACGGAGAAACCCAGTTTCTTTTCCGGAAGACGATTATCATCCAACTCTTGAAATAACAATATTACTTGCCAACAAAAATGAAAATAAATAAGCTCCAGATACGCGAAATAATAAAATTTTTAACTTTAAAAAAACAGACTATGTTAAACTTCATGCTCTTCTCGCGCGGATTGACTGGTCCCCAATCTTAAATAATAGGTCTTCGTTCTCTTTTTATGATGTTAAATCTTTAGTACAGTTTCTCAATAATACCTTGCAAAAATGTTTCTCATTATCTGTGCCAAAAAAAAAATAGTAATTTCAAACCTTCATACCCTCCTTGGTTACCTAATGAGCTTAAGTCTTTAAAAAATTCAAAAAATCGCTTATTTAAGAAATATAAAAAGTCAGGCTCTAATTTAGATTTTGCTTGCTATTCCTCTTGTCGCTACAGATATCAACTAATATATAAACAATGCTACTTTGCCTATATAGCCAAAATAAAAACTCAATTCAAAGATAATCTGAACCTTTTCTACACTTTTGTCAACTCAAAACGAAAAACCTCCAGCTTCCCACCTCTTATGAAATTCAATCATTAAGAATTCAATCTTTCGATCTTGCCACATCGAAGTTTCCAACATGTTTACAAACTTCTTTAAAACAACTTACTCCGATATACCATTGAGCATGAGTCTTGAATATCCTTACCTACCACCAGTTAACTCTTTTGAAACTCCCGTAATAGATTCTAATATAGTTATGCATTACCTTCGACAAGTTAAATCTTCTTTTACGACTGGTCCTGACGAAATCCCGAGCTGCATTTTAAAACATTGTTCTATTAGTTTGTGTTCTCCCCTATCAAAAATGTTTAACACATCCTTGCACAGTGGTCATTTTCCCTATATATGGATAAAATCTTATATAATACCTCTTCATAAATCCGGCTCAAAAATTAATGTTTCCAATTACCGAGGTATCGCAAAACTAAGCGCAATCCCTAAGTTATTTGAGAAAATTATAACTGATCAAATAACCCACGTCATATCTTCCTGCATTTCCACCTCTCAACATGGTTTCTTAAAGGGAAAATCTAAGTCAACTAACCTCTTGGAGTTTACTTCGTGTGTCATCAACAGTTTTACTTTATGATGACAGACTGACGTTATTTATACAGACTTTAGCAAAGCTTTCGATTGTGTCAATCAAAATCTTCTTCTAAAAAAGCTTTATCTAATTGGGTTTCCCGTCAAACTATTACACAAACTATTACAAACTATTACAAGTACTTCGACTCGTACTTGTCGAATCGTTCTCAAAAAGTTTTATATAAGAATTCTATGTCAAAAAATATTTTGGACACATCTGGTGTTCCGCAGGGAAGTCATCTTGGTCCGATTTTATTTTTACTGTTTATAAATGACATTCCTTCTGTAATAAAACACTCTAACGTCTTAATGTACGCCGATGACGTGAAACTTTTCCTAACTTACAAATCGCCTGAAGATCAACAACTCTTACAATCGTATTGAAATAGTCAAGTTGAGTGGTGTAATTTAAACCTGTTTTTTTTGGGTTCGCCCGGAGGTAAGAAATCTTCATAGATACGTATGACCCGCGCCATACGCATGCACGATTTACATTCTAAGAAGTTCCCGGATCAGCCGGACTGATAGAATGCACCTACGAGCTAAAACTTACCACCTGTTGGCAAATAAAAGCCTCCATTAAGCACAATTGCTTGGCCTTTCAGCGGAAATTAAAATTAAATAAAGAAACATTTGAAATTTGAGAATTTTTGTGCTTATGCAGAGACTATATATTCTATAGACTTTGCATAAGAATGAATCGAAACGTTCCTCTCGAAGTTTAGCCCGCAAACATTGGGACCTGGAAAAATATGAGAACGTGAAACAAAAAAGCAGGGCTGATCATAAACTTATGTTGCTAGATTTTGTTGATAGACTCTAGAACTACAAAACCTTATCAACAAAGTTGTAGGTTAGACATGTTTATTTTATTTTTTCATTGAATTCTATACGGACAGACGGCTTGCTTGTTTACATTTTTTTTGCATGCTTTTTGTTGTTGCTCAACTTTCTCATTTTTGCAGGATTTTCTTTGCTGCTTTGGCTGCATTTCATTGATCGTCAGAAAAGTTATATTTTTGCGATTTTGTCTATTTCAATGGATCTATAGAAAAATCGTAATTCTGTAACTTTTTAAATTCTGATTGGATTGAAATGCGCCCAAGGACAAAATTGTAGATAATTTTATAACCTTTTAAATGGCATCAAAAATTATTTTTTAACTATATTTATTCATTGCTTTTACTAAAAATTTTTTGCATGGTTTTTGTTGTTGCTCAACTTTTTCAGTTTTGCAGAATTTTTCATTGTTGTGGCTGCATTTCATTGATTCAGAAATGTTATATTTATGCGATTTTGTCTATCTCAATGAAGCTATAGAAAAATCGCTGTAACATTTTTAATTCTGATCGGATTGAAATGCACCCAAGGACAAAATTGTAGATAATTTTATAACCTTTTAAATTGCATCAAAAATTATTTTTTAACTATTCATTGAGCGCTAGAAAAGTTATAGTTACGCGATTTTGTACCTATATCTCAAATTATGAAGCTATAGAAAAATCGCTGTAACTTTTTCAATTCTGATTGAGTTACTACCCAAGGCATCTCAAATTATTTTTTTACTAAATTAATTATTTTTTTTTTCAATATTACAACTACTTTTTTATATTGTATCTATCTACCTATTGATTTATATCCACCCGATAGCTACCTAAATTATAAACATTATTCATATTGGTCTAGTTGCCACGCAGCTAGACCAACTACGTTTTATTGTTGTTGCTGTACATAGGATGAGCTGAGATCGTGTGTTTGCGTTTTCGACACAGTTATGATTTTGTATTTCTTACTTTGTAATGTCTGCAAGCTGTAAAGTAGATTTTTAACTTTAATTTTTTATAAATGCACTTGCGAAGTGATATTTCTTTCTCTTTACGTCCTAGTGCTATCGAGAAAGTGTCTTTTTGTGACTTCCGTGTTTTTTGTGTTTTTATCGTGTCCTCAAATTTTCTAAAATTATTACTGTCGTTTGATCGCGTATTTTTTTGAAAAGTGACCGAGTATTTAACATTTTTAAATTGAACCATCTGTTTTTTTCAAAACAAATCCCAACTCTTTTTTAAATTAAAAACTAAACTTTCAGAAATTAAATAATCGTTGTTAACGTGTATTTTTGAAAAGTGACTCAGTGTTTTTAACATTTAAATTGTACCCATCTGTTTTTTTCAAAACAAACGCTAAAACTATTTTAAATAAAAACAATGTCAAAGTACGTGTGTGCCGCAAAAAATTGCGAAAGTGTGCCTGACATTTTTTCAGCCACCATTAGAATGTTTCGGTTCCCAACCGATTCATTGCTACTTCAGAAATGGTGTGCTAATTTAAAAATAGTACATTTAGCTGATATCAGCTGCAAAAGTCGAATATGCAGTCGGCATTTCGACTCATCTTGCTTGGGAAGCAAAAAACTGAAACAAGGTTCGATTCCTAGCATTAATCTTGGTGAGTTTATTATTATTATGAATTGTTTATTATAAAGTAAATTTAAAATAAATATTAAAAGCTAAATAAAAAAGATCTGTGTTTTTTACCAAGCGAGTAGTCAAAAAAACGACTGCTTAATAAGGGTTTTGTCAAACTTGGAACTCCAAATCGTGAAAACGTGAATACTTAAAAACGTCAAGAAGTAAACCCGTGTACTCGTGTACACGTGAACACGTAATTTTGCTACTGCACGTGTAGTACGTGTTTATTAATCACGATTAGTTCAAGTACGTGTTTTCAAAAACGAACTTTATGGAGTTTGAATTTCCGTGTACACGTGTAGTTCGAAACACGTGCTTAAGTTGGAGCTCTACTTGGAAGCATTGTCAAATGTGTCTGCTAGACCCCACGTCAGGTATATTGTTAAATTTAGAGGACGTCAGCTGCAGAGGGTTAAGCGAGTATTCATATGATAAGCGGGCGTTTTTTTAACAGCTCGCTTGGTAAAAAAAGCAGCTAATATTAAAGAACTACTGTTTTGTATGCCACACCTTTATACTACTTTCTCTGTTACTATGTTGTGGACACCCCTTATTTATAATTTTGATAATTATTTAGGACATAACGATGACAATTTGCATTTTCCTCAACTGAAATGTGACCTTCGCGAAAGCATAAGGACATGTGATGTTGCTGGATGTGGCAACGACTCACGAGACGGGACAATTCACCTGTTCCCAAACTGTCCAATTCGGCGCCAAGCTTGGCTCGAGGCATGCGGCTTGGAATTTGATCAAAGGAAAAAATTGTATATCTGTGAAAAACATTTCAAGCCCACAGATATAAATGTAAAAAAACTCAGAGACACGGCTTTTCCTGTGTACCGAATAGGTTTAAGAGAAGAACCTCTTACCATTAACAATGTTAATATTTTCGAGGAAAAGGAAGAAGAGCGTGAAAACAGTGTATGCGATAACTGCTACAAGTTCTGTAAGCTCGCAGATTTGTACAAAAGGAAATATTTGGGTATACAAAAAGAGATGAACAATAGAGAAGAGCTCTACTTGAAATCAGAAGAAGATCTTTTGCAGAAAATCAATTCTTTGAAGGAAGATATAAAAAATTTAGAAGAGTCTGCAAAACAACTGCAAGTGCCATCAATTGCTGGCTCGTCAACCCTTGCAAACGCATTTTCAAGAGTTATTTGCAACCAGCGAAAAGTTAGAGAGTACTCCAATGAGGAACGGGAAATTTTTCAGGCAGTAAATTATTACTCGTCAAGGGCGTATAGATTTTTAAAAAACGGTCTTAACTTTAATCTCCCAAACATTACAACTCTGTGGAGATGGCGACCGATAAAAATCGTAATGCCAGGTATAGTTAAAAGAAATATTTATTGTCTTATTTAAATTATACGAAGTATTTTATTTTATATTTTTATAAAATTTTGAAAAAAAATGTACATAAATAAAGTTTTTTATAAATAATAAGTAATTTTAAAATAAAGGCAAATAAATTAATAACAATTCTATTTTAATAAAAAATCTGCACACAGCTCATCAGCAGTGAGATGGAGCAGCATTTTAAAAAATTAGCTGCCAGCATGAGCGAGCAAGCACGCAACTGCGTATTAATATTCGACGAGGTGATGCTCAGAAGAGAGCTCGAGTACAATGGGACTCCAGATCACATAGATGGCTTCGTCGACGTAGGTGATGGTGATCGCAGGAAAGTCCTTGCCAACACAATGCAGGCGTTTATGGTTAGGGGGCTTATGGACAACTGGAAGTACGTCCACAGTTTTTATTGCACAGCCCAAGCAATGAATGGTATGTTTTCATTATAAAATTGATTTGATAACAATTTAAACACATAAAAGTCCAATATTTAAACGTCCAAATCCAAACCCTTGTCCACATCCTTAGATCAACCGTTGTAACCGTAGAAGCCTTGTAAAAAGCAGCATTAATGTAGAAAATTTATTTGTTTGTTTTGCTTATTTTTCTCATTTAAGGTGAAACCTTGTATTCTATATTGATGGGTGTTATTTTGTCAGTCTTAAACTGTGGGTTCAAGTTGAAAGCCATTATAGCTGACCAGGGTTCGGCAAACGTTTACTGCGTGCATAAACTCACAAATAGTTTACAAACAAACTATTTTGTTTTTTTAGAAGATAAGATTTATGTCCTTTATGACTATTGTCATTTGTTTAAAAGCATGATAAACACATTGCTTGCAAATGATGTAATCACCGGAAAAGGGGTGGCTAGTTGGGAGGTGCTGAAGGAGGTTTACGAAATCGACCAGTCCAGAACCCTCCGAATGTTGCCGAAAATTACGGAAAAGCACATTTTCCCAAAATTATTCGACAAGATGAGGGTTGGACTTGCAGTTCAGGTTCTTAGTAATGCAGTTGCTTCAGCTATTCGTCAATGCATAGATGGAAATCTTTTTTCCAAAGAAGCAAACAGGACGAATGCTGAAGCAACTTTGCATTTTATTCTGAACTGCAATGATGCATTCGATTATTGCGATAGCAAAAATTTTCGCGATAAAAATATTAATAGGTGTCCGGTCACAAGAGATTGTGATAAATTAGAAAAAAATGAAGGAATTCATTTGTTTTCTGAAAACGCTACGACTACCAAGCAAAAACCACAATAAAAACAAATGCATCGCAGGCTTAGTTTTTACGTTGCAAACAATGGTTTGCTTGGTAAGTGATCTCTTCCAAGATCCAAATGTTAAATTTGTGATGCTTGGAAGATTCAATCAAGATAGCGTTGAAAATTTCTTTGCTGTGCTTAGATCACAGTTAGGCAACAACATCGATCCATCCGTGAGAGAAGTACAATACCTCTCAGCAAGAATATTGTCAATGAAGCTCCTGACCCATAAGTTTCATGCTCGCAATTCAAATTGTGAGAATGATAATGATCTTATGCTGGAATGGAACTTCACTCCATCCGATGAAAGTTCATCGTTAATTTTACCAATAAGTCCGTCCGATCAATTCGTAACAATTCCAGAAGAATTAGAGGAAACTTCTGAGCCCACTTCCTTAAGCCCGTTGGAAATAAAAGTGGGTCGTTATTTTGTTGGGTACGGTTTGAGGGCGAAATTTGAAAAAAAAATTAAATGCGAAAGATGCCAAGAAAATCTTCTGAAGCTTGAGAAATTTTCTTTTGACTCAGAATCTTTTCTTGGCATTAAAAATTTTAGTGACAGTCGCCTTCTTTTGAAGAATCCGTCCGACGACTTCTTCGATATTTGTGTACAACATTTTTCGATATACAAGGGTATATTCGATAAAAGTTGTCACGAATCCGGCTTGAAGAAGCATATTGTAAAGTCCTGCATTGCACACTCAAATCGTTCAACTCCAGAGTGGTTCGATGAAACTGGTAGTTGTTTTGAGCACAGGCAAATCATTTTAGATTTTCTGATAACTGTTTTGATTCGAAAGAACTCAAAATGGTTAAAAGAAAAACTAGAATCCGATGAAAAAAACAAGAAAAGAATACGATCCAACGATCGGCAAGCTCAAAATAATGCAAAGATGCAAAGGCTTGTCAATCGTTAAAAGTCCGTTTGTTCGTCTGAAAGTCTGTCTGTCAAATCGTCGTTCTGATTTTTTAAAAGAATCCGTCTGTCACTTCGTCCGTTTGTCCTTTTCTCTTTTTGTCTGTCAGTCTGTTAGTCTGTCCAAATGTTAATCCGAATGAATTCACTGCCGGAAATCGATTTTGTTGCCTAAGTCCGTCTGTCCGAAGTCCATTGTCCGTCTGATTGATTTTTGGATATTTTTAAGAAAGTTTTTGCTATCACAATAATAAAGTGCATTGGTCGTCCTCTCAGCACTGTGCAGCTAGCCACTGAATGGACCGAATTTTTTCAAAAGCAATGTGTTCCTCATGCTTTTATTCATTTTGTTTTTTTTTTGCTTCTACTTAGAAGCAATTTTTTCTCTCATGCTTTTATAAGTATTTTTATTTTGTATGAATGTAAATTCTTACAGTCGTATTCATAAAAATATTTTACAAAAGCTTGGAAAAGTGAAATAATTAAAAAGTTTTTTAATATTAAAAAGATTTTTGCATAACATTTTATAAAACATGCTTAAAAATGATTTTAGGTTCAATATGAACATTAAACTGCTTTAGTTTTTTGAAACTGTTCTATGCACTGCACAATTTGTCACTTTATTATATTTTTTAAATATTTTCATATGGTTTGATAATATTTTATTGTAAATATTTTTTTTTTTTATATACATATGAACATATTTTGAATAAAATATTTATATAAAAATGTTTCGTTATATTTAAGAAAATCTTTTTTGTTCCATTTTCTTGGCATGATTTGCTTGATGTTTGTTTTATGTAAAACGCTTTATTATTTGCATTCAACAAAATTTTGTTTGTATGTGTTACTAAAAATAAAATATTTATTTATTTTATATGAAAATTTTTCCTAAATGCTTGTTTTTGTTGTATTTATTGAAAATGTAAAAATGTTTGTATTTTTTATTGAAAATAAAATATTTATTTATCTTAATTGAAAAATTTAATCTTTTTATTGAATATTTCAGTGAAAACAAAGTAAGTACAGCAACAACAATAAAACGTAGTTGGTCTAGCTGCGTGGCAACTAGACCAATATGAATAATGTTTATAATTTAGGTAGCTATCGGGTGGATATAAATCAATAGGTAGATAGATACAATATAAAAAAGTAGTTGTAATATTGAAAAAAAAAATAATTAATTTAGTAAAAAAATAATTTGAGATGCCTTGGGTAGTAACTCAATCAGAATTGAAAAAGTTACAGCGATTTTTCTATAGCTTCATAATTTGAGATATAGGTACAAAATCGCGTAACTATAACTTTTCTAGCGCTCAATGAATAGTTAAAAAATAATTTTTGATGCAATTTAAAAGGTTATAAAATTATCTACAATTTTGTCCTTGGGTGCATTTCAATCCGATCAGAATTAAAAATGTTACAGCGATTTTTCTATAGCTTCATTGAGATAGACAAAATCGCATAAATATAACATTTCTGAATCAATGAAATGCAGCCACAACAATGAAAAATTCTGCAAAACTGAAAAAGTTGAGCAACAACAAAAACCATGCAAAAAATTTTTAGTAAAAGCAATGAATAAATATAGTTAAAAAATAATTTTTGATGCCATTTAAAAGGTTATAAAATTATCTACAATTTTGTCCTTGGGCGCATTTCAATCCAATCAGAATTTAAAAAGTTACAGAATTACGATTTTTCTATAGATCCATTGAAATAGACAAAATCGCAAAAATATAACTTTTCTGACGATCAATGAAATGCAGCCAAAGCAGCAAAGAAAATCCTGCAAAAATGAGAAAGTTGAGCAACAACAAAAAGCATGCAAAAAAAATGTAAACAAGCAAGCCGTCTGTCCGTATAGAATTCAATGAAAAAATAAAATAAACATGTCTAACCTACAACTTTGTTGATAAGGTTTTGTAGTTCTAGAGTCTATCAACAAAATCTAGCAACATAAGTTTATGATCAGCCCTGCTTTTTTGTTTCACGTTCTCATATTTTTCCAGGTCCCAATGTTTGCGGGCTAAACTTCGAGAGGAACGTTTCGATTCATTCTTATGCAAAGTCTATAGAATATATAGTCTCTGGCTTATGTAAATATCATAAACATCATCGAATAAAAGCACATTCTTCATAATACGAAGCAATACAAGACAACATCAAAAGTAATTTATTAGACCATACATAAAAAAAAAATAAATAACTGGCCATTTCAGCCCTTGAAAGGACTTTGACCTAGCTTCTTATGATCAATTGTGTTGTGCGTGTTATTAAGTTTGTACACAATTGACCGAGAACCGGACCTACATGTGTAACGCCGACTCCGAACGGCGATGAAAGGAATGTTCTTGTTCTCAAGAAGCTTTACATGGCATTTTGAATACTCTCTGAGGTTTGCCATTGTCTGCAGAGAGGTGGCGGCCGTACAGAAAATTTATTTTAATTCAAATCATTTTCTGTCGCTGCTGGGGTTCGAACCTGGGTTTCCAAGTTCGTTGACATAGCGGCCACGCACTGTAACCAATTACGCCATGGACGCATTAGACCATATATAACCGCATTTATAATTTTTGTCATTCGGCTTGTTGTTGTCAAGCTCTATTGCTCTCAACAAGAGAATGTGGCAATTTTGATTCACTGACATGTAAAAAATTCAAAAAGTTTGTTGTTTTTTCAGTGTCATTCAACATTGCCAGATGCAATGTTCCTTTATTATAAAGACATAAAAAATAAAATATGCCTATTTCAACTTGACAAACTCCATTCTGGCAGTTCCGCTCAAAAACATTCAGCAAGAAAATTAAAATAAATTTAATCAAGTTGAAGAGATGCAGCAAGTTTTTGTTGCTCTCTCATTGAGTGTGGAAAAAAATAGAGCGCATAAACTCCATAATAAGAAAAACTTGCTGAAGTTGATCAATGAATCCAGCTTAAGCAAAACACGAAAGGCCGGTGAAATGAAAGCAAAACAACGAAAGGCCGGTGAAATGAAAGCAAAACAACTGTGAAACTACACTCAAAACAATTCGAGCAACGTAGCTGCTTTTTTTCTGTAAAGGGGTAAATACGGAAGTTATTGCCCCTATGATACATGCAATTTTTATCAAAGTTTTTATTAAAAAATATTTCTATTTTATTCTGGACTAGTGTTCTATCTTGAGGAATATTACTTTACTTTTAAAAAACAAACATTGCATAAGAAAATTAGGTTTTCGAATGTAATCCCCCTATAAAAAATTTGTACTACGTTTTTTTTTTAGTCAGTTTGACATTTTCTTCTTTCTCACAGCTGACGTCACAACAAAGCGGACATGCGCATGGCGTAATCTATTATATATTAATCTTGCTCTCACTCTATTTTATGCGAAAGTAATAGGCATCCCAGCGGTTCGAAATGGCAGCAGCTCTTATAGAATCACGATCGAAGTGCTTCATCACTGTTGCTGGTCCAGCAGGAAAGAAGCACACTCTTCGAATATTTATTTCCTTTGCGTTTCTCTCGAAGCAAGCAAGCATAGAGACAAAGTTTTGAGCTTTTCTCCATTGTTGTTTAGTGCATGCCTATTTGTTGTTCAGTTGCGATTCAGTTTTCAAAGTCAGAAGTCATATGGCACGCTAAGCGGTAATACTTACTTACTTATATGGCGCTTACAACCGTAAGTCGGTTTTGGCCTCGTAGAAAAAATTGCGCCAGCCATTTCTGTTCTGCGCTTGCTGGCGCCAGTTGGAAACACCAAGCGTGGTCAGGTTATCCAACACCTAATCCTTCCAACGAAGATGTGGGCGTCCTCTTCTGCGTTGACCACCACCTGGCACCGACTTTTTTCGCTGAAGCGTCGTTTTCCATTCGCTCAACATGACCTAGCCAGCGGAGCCGCTCGATTTTAATGCGCTTAACTATGTCGATGTCAGCGTACAGCTCATACAGCTCGTGGTTCCATCGAATTTGGTACTTGCCATTGACGCAGATTGGACCGAAGATTTTACGAAGGATCTTTCTCTCGAAGGCTCCCAGAGTCTTTTCATCAGAACTGCTCAACGTCCAGGTTTGTGCTGCACATAATAGGACGGGCATGATTAGTGACTTATAGAGCGTGAGTTTTGTTCGTCGAGAGAGGGTTCTGCTTCTCATTTGCCTACTTAGCCCAAAGTAACACCTGTTGGCAAGAGTTATCCTTCGCTTTATCTCAATACTGACACCGTTGAAAGAGTGTACGCTGGATCCCAGGTAGACGAAGTCCTTAACAACCTCGAAGGAGATGTTGTCAACAGTGACGTGGTTTCCAAGACGCTGGGACTGTTTATTTGTTGACACTAGGTATTTCGTCTTATCTGCGTTCACTACAAGACCCATTCGACTCGACTCTTTCGCTAACCTGGAGAATGCTGCACTGACTTCGCGCGTATTATGGCCAATGATATCGATATCATCAGCATACGCCAGCAGCATAATACTTTTGTAGAATATCGTGACACTGCGTCTCAAATCAGCAGCTCCGATGATCTTCTCCATCATCAGGTTGAAAAAATCGCACGATAAGAAATCACCTTGTCTGAAACCTCGTTTGGTATCTAATAGAGGAGTGAGATCCTTCCCGATCTTAACCCGGCGTTAGTGTGGTGGGGTATGACATACCCCAGGGACCTTATTTCCTTCAATATCTTCTTTGTAGTATTTGTATGTTTCAATAAAACTATTTTTTAATTCAATTGCAACGCACTTAAAATATTATTTTTTTTAACATTAAATCAATCAAGAAATGAGAAGCTATTTTAATTTTTTCGATAAAATTTTTTTTGTAGTATTTATACAGCTTATACTTTTGGGGTATGTCATACTCCACCACACTAATGGCGTGACTTTTTTCCACCACACTAACGGCGGGTTAACTGTGCTGCTGGTGTTGCTCAGTGTCATTCTGCAAAGACTGATGAGCTTTGCAGGAATACCAAATTCAGACATGGTGGAGTATAGATGATTCCTTATTGGACTGTCGAAGGCGGCTTTATAATCGACAAAAAGATGGTGTGTGTCGATTTGTTTTTCTAGGGTCTTCTCCAAGATTTGTCATAGCGTAAATATCTGGTCTATGGCGGATTTACCAGGTCTGAAGCCACACTGATAAGGTCCAATCAGCTGGTTTACGATGGGCTTCAGTGTTTCACATAATACGCTCGACAGAACCTTATATGACGCGTTCAAAGTAAAAGGAAGCAATATTTTTTATGCAAGCAAAAATCGAAAAGAAAAAGGTTCAGCGCAAAAGTGAGCACAACTTGGTTGCACGGCGCATCAAACAGAAGTTGCACATGGATGACGGTTGCAAGCGAACATTGAAAGTTTGCATGAGGATTGGAAAAGAGGTTGCGGGGTACATGGTGAAGAGCAATAATGCTTGGTGTTTGTTTGATCTAGTTTATGCTTTGTTATGAAAGCAGTGTGTGTCATCAATGCAAAATCTCAATTTTCAGCATTTTCTGCGTTTTGATATTTTAATAAATAAAGTCGCCCAGTTTTGAATGAAATTATAAATTTAAAGATTCTTAAAGGGATTTATCTTATTATTACTTTTTTATGGGCAATGGTTCTAGATTATTGATTTCCAGCAAATAATATGAATAAATAATTATTTTTATAAATCAATTCTAATTACATTTTTATTTTTGAAAACAATGAAACTTAAAAAACTATTCGTGTTTTTCGGGATTTATTTAAGTCTTACCATGATGATGATTTAACTTTATAAAGGAGGTAGGCGAGATTCTTTCGTTTTTTGCAAGACGATTTCTCGAAAACTAGAGAAGATATGAACATTATATTACGTTCTTTTATTAACTATACCCATATTTTGTAAAACGAACGCAGTCGTTTAAGATTTTCAGTCTGGCAATACCTTTTTCGTATGAAGTAAAACAAAGTTTTATTCTCACTCAGAAATTTTCTACTAAAATATATTGCCAGATAAGAAAACCCGAAGTGTCGTGATTGCGTGCGTTTTATAAAATATGGCTATAATTACTTATTATGTATTCCAACATCCAGAGTTTCAAAGAGGCAACAATGAGAACTTATAAGAATCATCACTAGCTAAATTTTTATTGCGATTTCGAACTTGCTAAAGGGCTTCATCAGAAAATCTATAAAACTTCTAGAATTTGTATTAAGCCCGCTAGCCGGCTAGTTTTATGTATGCATATTGTCGCCCTATGCCCCACGAGGGGTTAAAGGAGAAGAAGAGAAAAAATAATTTTGACACTTATTGCGTGTCAGGTATAGCAATAAGTATGCATAAATGTCAGAGCCATGTCCATCTGTCTGTCCGACTGTCGCCACGATTACGGGCGTATTTTTCAAGTTATCTATTTGAAAATCGGTGTTTAAGCTTTTCTCTTTAGAATGAAGGTCGATAATGATTCAATAATGAGTAGAATCGGATAAGAACCACACCTACCTCCAATATAAAGAAATGTCATGAACGTAATAAAATCTTCATAAGTTCCCTAGTTTTCGAGAAATCGTCTTGGATTTTAGCATATACATTTTTCTTTTTAAAATAAAAGTCATGAACGAAAATAAGTCGAACGAAAGAATCGCGCCTACCTCCTTTATGAAGTTAAATCATCATCATGGTAAGACTTAAATAAATCCCGAAAAACACGAATAGTTTTTTAAGTTTCATTGTTTTCAAAAATAAAAATGTAATTAAAATTGATTTATAAAAATAATTATTTATTCATATTATTTGCTGGCAATCAATAATCTAGAACCATTGCTCACAAAAAAGTAAAAATAAGATAAATCCCTTTAAGAACCTTTAAATTTATAATTTCATTCAAAACTGGGCGATTTTATTAATTAAAATATCAAAACGCAGAAAATGCTGAAAATTGAAATTTTGCATTGATGACACACATACTTTTATAACAAAGCATAAGCACGATCAAACAAACACCAAGCATTTATGCTCTTCAGTATGTACCCCGCAACCTCTTTTCCAATCCTCATGCAAACTTTCAATGTTCGCTTGCAACCGTCATCCACATGCAACTTCTGTTTGATACGCCTTGCAACCAAGTTGTGTTCACTTTTGCGCTGAACCTTTTTCTTTTCGATTTTAGCTTGCATAAAAAATATTGCTTTCTTTTGCTTTGAACGCGTCATATGCGATATTAAGAAGGCTTATTCCACGGTAGTTGGCACAAATTGTGGGATCGTCTTTCTTGTCGATTGGGCAGAGCACACTGAGGTTCCAATCGTTTGGAATGCATTTTTCCGACCATATTCTGCATAGGAGCTCATGAATGCATTTAAGTAGAGCTTCGCCTCCATTCTTGAAGAGCTCAGCAGGTAAGCCATCGGCTCCTGCGGCTTTGTTGTTTTTTAGCCGAGCTATAGCTTTCAAGACCTCACTATGGTCGGGCAGCGGAACTTCAACGCTGTCGTCCACAATTGGGGTTTCCGGTATGTCATCTCTATTGGCGGGATTGTTGTCGTCGTCACCATTCAAAAGCCAAGAGAAGTGTTCCCTCCACATCATCAGTGTACTCTGGATATCTGTCACTAGATTCCCATTTTCATCCTTGCAGGAAGAGGCCCCGGTCTTGAAACCATCGGCCAGGCGTCTTATCTTTTCGAAAAATTTTCGGACCTCATTCCTGTCACCATGCATCTCAATTTTTTCGCACTCACGCATTTCCGCTTCCCTTGGGATGCTACACTGGCTCTATAGTTTGAAAAACTTAATACATTCACACTTTTTTACAAAAACACTTACACTGGATTCACTTTCACGCCACTTTAATCGCTACTGGCAACGAAATTTCAGAGTCAGTGGATTTTGACAGCAGCGGCTAGTGTATGTCAAAAAGGGAGATATCAGTGTTGTTTTTAATTACTTTTGGTGTATTTATTTTACTTTTGGTATTTTCCCCGATTTTGTACAGGAAGCAACACTGTTGGCTTGTTTACAATTAAAGCAAATAGAAAATATAAACAAAGATTGTGAGTTATAAATTGATTGTGAAAAGTTGAAGATAAAAATTAAAATAAATGGAAAAGAAATTAACTCAAAAACAAATAATTAAATTGATTGAACTGTATCGTTCCAATGATTTATTGTGGAACATGAGCATTTCTGCATACAGGCTCAATGACCTAAAAGTTAAGGCCATTGATGCAATAGCAAAGGAAATGTCTTTGCCTGTGGACATTGTTAAGAAGAAAATACGTACGCTAAGAAATACGTACACTGCTGAAAGGAGGAAAATGATTCATGCCAAAAAGTCTGGATCAGCTACAGATGAAATGTATGTGCAGTCAGTGTTTTGGTTTCAAGAAATGCGCTTCCTTGATAGCTCCATCAACATTCGGAAGTTTTCTGATAATGCGAATCATGTAAGTATGTTGTTTTATTTATAAAAACTAAAAGGTTAAAGTTTGTGTTTAGGCATCTGTGCTTCCGAGAATGGTAACCGCTGTGAATTTTTGGAATAATTTACTTGAGTTATTTTCTATTTTTTTTTTTTGCACCAATGGACGTATATTTTCAACAGGGACTGCATACAAAAAAGCACTCAATGAAAATAGCAATATTTTCAAATTATTTTCATTTATTCATTAGTCGTTTAAAAAGTACAAAAGATACATGTGACTTAAAATTAATTAGAGTAATTGGGTTAAATATACCTTAAATATACTAATAATTTAACAAAAACTGAGGAGCAATATTAAAATAAAATGTTTATAAACTTTTTCCTGCAAAAAAAGGACGCTGGTACTTTTAATTCTTGATATGATATCTTTAATTTTTGATATCTTTATGATATCAAATGAGATAATGAGGAAAAATGAGATATCTTTAATTTTTCCCATTGGAAATCAACATTTCCATTCGTAATTAAATAAGTCGCCAGCTCATCCCTTTTTCGACAGGCATACTTGTAGGTATTGGTATGCTGTTTTCCAATCGATGTGAATACATCAGGGAAATTTCAGGTTAAAAATAGCATGGCATCGGTACAATCTTAGTTTTCGTTAAGTAATTGTGCAAAACGTGTCATAACAATTAAATCAATTGTTGATGTCAAGGATGCAATTGGTCGATCAAATATTCTGAACCTGGGTGCCAATCTTAAAAACGCCATTTCTGCTACCATCCTAGCACAGCAAAGCCTATAGTTAAAAATTTCCTGCTGCATACTTAGCTTAATGACCAACTATAAGGCTTCATAACATTTCTGTCCAAGCTTAAAGCGTCATCACCAACAAAAAAAAAAAACGGAGTTTTATTGCCTTCACCTATGACAAGCTCCTTAGGTTGCGGAATTTTCAAATCTCTTCTTTCCGAAGCATTATGCAGGAATCCATCTTGAAATATGGTGTTGTCCGAAGCTTTGCCTTTACTTCCAACATCTATAAAAGTAAATCGGCAATGCGCGTCCACTTCTGCAAAAAGAACGATGCTAAAGTACCCTTTGAAATTGTAAAATAGGGATCACGATTTTGGTGGAGCAGTTATTTCTATGTGCTTCCCATCCAAAGCTCCCAGAGTATGTGGAAATTGCCATAGGGGTTAGTCCGCCGAGATTGATCACAAAATAGCAAATTCGGTCGCTCGACTATTTTAAAAAATTTTTATTTTTTACAATAGAAACATTACACAAATTACGTAATGTTTCGGCATCTTAGAACTGCTTTAAAAAAAAGCATTTCACCCGTGCCCATTGTAGATACTTGACCACAAAGTTGGGGCAAATTTGAGATTTCTTACTTTTCAAAGCGATGTAACCCAAAAAGTTTATGATCTAGTCACTTTAAAAAATTAAGTTCTTACTAAGACGTACCTAACACTAAAAAAAAAATAGGTCTGCCACTAAATTTTTTTTTTAAAGTTACCAAAAATTACGATTTTTGGAAATTTTAAGGTTTTTTTTTAAATTAAGTAACATCCCAATTAATTTTTCTGATATGTAAGATAATAGCCTAAGGTATAATAAATCTTATGTTTTTTATTTCTTACTGTATGTTTAATAGGAGCTGAGATATGATCATTACCGCAAGCTCTATAATATACGAAAATCGCTCGTGGTTGCATGACAAATATGGCCGCCATTTTGCAAATACAACAAAAAAAATTTTTGAAACCAGTTCTAAAATGCCGAAACATTACGGAATTTGTGGTAAGAAAATAAAAATTTTTTAAAATAGTCGAGCGACCACTACGTGATCAATCTCTGCGGACTGACCCATAGGTAATTGAAATCATCTGCTATCTTCTTCCACTCTTCTTCCGAGTCAGAAACCTATAAAAAAATACAATGATATAACAATAAGCAATTTCACAGTTCGATTAAAATGTAAATTAATAATATTTTCTTTTAGACTAGTGAGAATTCTTTTGATTTTAATGAATTCATTGAAGAGGAATTTGAGACGAACACAAGCAACTATTCAGATTCAGGACCGTCGAATCGTCCAAACCAACAAAACTAAAAATTAGACGAAGCAATGGAAAAATTAATAAATATTGCCGACAAAAAAAATGAATTTACAACATTTGGTGCAAGTGTTGGTTTGCAGCTTCAAAAGTTACCCGAAGAAGAATCATATTCCCTAATGGGAGAAATTTAATAACGCAAAGTAAAATTAAACACGTCAAGAAACCAACTAGATTCACACCAACATTCCCACTAAGTAAATCGTCACTAAGTAGCTCGGCCGAATGTGCCCGATTTGCGGCGTCACCATCATTGAGTCCAATAGAGAGTACCCAAACATCAATGTTCGCTTTGGTTGAATGTACTCAGTCAACATCGACACCTCATAAAAACGAACATCAAAATAACCTGCTTCACCGACATTTTAAGTGCCACAATTTCCGATACAGAAATTGATTTTTCCAACTCTTAACCTTATATCATAAAATAATAATACATCAACAAAACAATAAAGGTAACAATTTTCAAAATCAAAATAACTTTAATAATACAAAAATAATTAAAAAATTATAATAAACCCTTTTCCCTTTAAGTCATCTAATTTGAAAGCCACTGATCATGATATAATTATACAGGTAGCATTGACAAGTATAGATTTTCTCAGCAACATGGCAACGACCATCTGTCAAAAACAGTTGTTCGTGCAACAAGAATTAAACGAATGTAAAAATAAATAAATTCCGCAAAATATGTGCGTTAAATACACAATTATAATAATGAAAGTTGTGAAAAAATTATGTGTGATATGTGTTTAACGTTTTCCAGCCGTGGTGTTTTAATAATAATTGGAAACTTCTTTAATTTCGTCCATATGCATCTGCAGCTGCTGAGGTTGCTACATTTGAACGTTTTCAACATTTTTTCTTATGTTTGCACTTAATAACACAAAGTTCACAAGTTATCTTCGTTGTAGTAATAATAATTCACTATTGATTAAATAAAATAGGCAATATTTTGTAAGAAAATGTTTGGTTATTTGCAAGCGCTGAAACATAAACAATGGCGAAAACATAAGAAATAATTGAACGCTCTCTTTCTAGACATTTTTTTTGACAGATGGTCGATGCCCAAGCAACTGTCAATACTACCTTATATTATTATACCATGGCCACTGATTACATTTTGTTTGTTCTCTTTACGTAACCTACCATGTTCTGTTGAATTCGTTACTTTTTGTCATCTCTACATACTATGCTAATAAGCATCCCTGTGAAGTTAACGAACCGAAGCAAAAACACAATAGTCGAATTATAAAGATACATATATATATATATATATATATATATATATATATATATACTTCTCCTTATTACTTTCGATATTTTCTTTTGAATTATGGAAACCATTTTATGTTATTAGTTGCTTTTCTATTCTGTTCTGTTCTTTCTGTGATCTCTAGTATATGAGGCAAGTCGTGTCAATTGAAAATATAAATTAAATAAAATATATATATAAATATTAGAAAACTTCTTTTATTTCTACTAAGAGGATTTCCAACAGGTTATGGGCCCAGTCCATGCCTAGTGTAACATATAAACTGCGTTAATATTATTTTCGTTTAAAAGACA
This sequence comes from Pherbina coryleti, assembly GCA_943735915.1. Lineage (NCBI taxonomy): Eukaryota > Metazoa > Arthropoda > Insecta > Diptera > Sciomyzidae > Pherbina > Pherbina coryleti. Next base: position 109,560,221 of record OX030949.1, read on the forward strand.
ATTAATAGAAAAAGTGAAACGAAATATTAAACCGTTTGATGGGGAGAAGTATTCCATTTGGAAGTTCCGCGTGCGGGCGCTTTTGGCAGAAATTGATGCGCTTCAAGTAATTGATGGTGAACCGCCAAAAGAAATTACTGAGAAATGGAACCAACTCGAAAGAAATGCGAAAAGTGTAATAATTGAATATTTAAGTGATTCATTCCTAGGATTTGCAACAAGCGATAGCACGGCTAAACAAATATTTAAGAATTTAGACGCCATATATGAGCGAAAGAGTCTGGCATCGCAATTAACTGCAAGAAAGAAATTGCTTTCGATGAAATTAAAGGTAGAAATTTCGCTTTTGCAATTTTTTAACACATTTGACGACTTAATAACTGAATTGCTCGCTTCTGGAGCGAAAATTGAGGAAATGGATAATGCCATCATCTTATGACGGCATTATAACCGCCATTGAAACATTGGCCGAAGACAATTTAACTTTGGCTTTCGTAGAAAAACCGATTGCTTGATCACGAAATAAAATTAAAAAGCGACAGCAAGGATACAAGTACAAAAGTGTTGCAAGCATTGAATAATGATCACAAAAAAGAAAACAAAATTACTAAAGCATACAATTTCAAAAATAAATACAAATTCAAGACTTATAAAAACAATTTCAAGCCAAATATAAAGTGCCACCACTGTGGTAAAAAGGGCCATATGAAGAAAAATTGTTTTATATACAAAAAGGTCTTAAATAATCAAAACAGTGATAAAAATAAAACTGCTCAAGTTGCGACTGCGCAAGAGGATAGAGGATTCGCTTTTATGCTGAGACGTGAAATGCCAAATCAAAAATCAGGGAATGTCTCTTTTCTTTTAGATTCTGGAGCTTCTGACCACTTGATAAACGACATAAATCTGTTTGAACATTTTATAAACTTGAGATCGCCAATGAAGTAGCTATTGCAAAGTGTGGAGAATACATTTATGCTACAAAAAAGGGAATAGTGAGACTGTGCAGCAGTTTTAAATATGAGATTACTTTCGAAGATGTTTTGTTTTGTCCTGATGTACCCCAAAACTTGCTATCTATGAAGAGGATGCAGGATGCTGGAATGACAATTGAATTTCATTCAGGAGGTGTCAAAGTCAGTAGAAATAGCCAAGTACTCATTACAGGTAAAAGTATGAATAATTTACCTGTTGTTGATTTTACATTATGTAAAGGAGTATATGCATGTAATATAAATAAAATTAGTGAGTGTCGTTTGTGGCATAAGCGGTTGGGACATATCAGTAAAGGTAAATTTATAGAAATAAAGGCAAAAGATATGTTTGAGGATATTAGTTATTTAAAGAATGTGCAAGCAAGTAATGACTTTTGTGAAGCTTGTATAAATGGTAAACAGGCTAGGTTGCGTTTTGAAAAATTTAAAAACAAAGACCATATAGACCGACCTTTATTTGTAGTTCACTCTGACGTTTGTGGCCCTATAACACCTTCTACTATTGATGGAAAGAACTACTATGTTGTTTTTATCGACCAATATACGCACTATTGTGTAACATATTTGATTTCTTTTAAGTCTGACGTTTTTGCCATTTTCAGAGATTTCGTCGCCAAAAGTGAAGCGCATTTCAATCTGAAAGTTGTTCATTTATACATAGACAATGGTGGAGAATATTTGTCGAATGAGATGCGCGATTATTGTGTTCAAAAAGGCATTAGTTACCATTTGACAGTTCCACATACTCCTCAATTAAATGGTGTGTCTACAAGGATGATAAAAACAATAACAGAAAAAGCTCGTGCTATGGTAAATGGAGCACAGTTAGAAAAAACTTCTGGGGTGATGCTGTGTTGACAGCAACTTTTCTGATTAATAGAACTCCAAGTAAAGCACTGAAAGACAGTTCAAAAACACCATATGAAATGTGGCATAAAAGAAAGCCTACATTAAAATATTTGAAAGTTTTCGGTTTGACAGTATACGTTCATAATAAAATAAGAAAAAGGAAATTTGATGAAAAATCAAATAAAGGTATACTTGTCGGGTATGAACCGAATGGTTATAAAGTGTGGGATGTGGAAACTCAAAAATTTAGGGTAGCAAGAGATGTTATCGTTGATGAAACTAATATGAACAATTCTAGGACTGTGGTGGAAGCTGAGTCACAATCAAATGACTCAGAGTTTCGGAAAGAGAATACGAAATATATCGATTTAAATTTCCTAATTGAGAGTAAGGAAAGAAAATCTGATGAACTCGAATCAGATCAACAGCCTAGTGAAGTGGTAAAGAATAAAGAGTGTGCCGTTTGAGTTGACACTGGTGTATTAAAACATACTGTTGAACACAATAATGAGCATCAAAGTTCGCAATCGAGCGGAGAAGTTTCTGAATTAAGGGATGATTTCTATATGTACAGTTGTGTGATGAATGCAGACTCTTGTGTTAGTGCTACACCAAATTCAATAGAAGAAATAAAAATAAGAAGTGATAGGCTTCATTGGGAAAACGCAGTAAAAGAAGAACTCGATTTACATTTCTACAACAACACTTGGTCTCTTGTACAAAAGCCTAAAAATAAAAATATTGTTGACTGCAAATGGGTTTTTACTTGAAAACACGACGAATTAGGTAATCCAATAAGATATAAAGCTAGACTTGTTGCTCGTGGGTTTACACACGAATATTTAGTAGATTATGATGAAACATTTGCTCCAGTGGCAAGAATATCAAGTCTTCGATTTATGTTGTCATTTTCAAACCAATTTAATTTAAAAGTCCACCATATGGACGTAAAAACTGCCTTCTTAAATGGTATGTTAAAAGAAGAAATTTATATGATGGTTCCTCAAGGTTTGTCATGTGAAAGTAATAAAGTTTGTAAATTAATTAAAGCAATTTATGGACTTAAACAGTCAGCTAGATGTTGGTTTGAAGTTTTTGAGCAATCATTAAAAGAAATTGGCTTCGGTAACTCAACTGTAGATCGTTGTATTTATTTTCTTGACAAAAATAATATCCTCAGAAATATATATGTCTTTTTATACGTTGATGATTTGTTAATAGCAACTGCAGATGATAATACTATGACTAAATTTAAAACTTATCTAATGACTAAATTTAAAATGACTGACTTACTTGAAAATCGATATTTTATTGGAATAAAAATTGAAAGGAAAAATAATAATTTTGAGTTAAGTCAGTCTGCTTATATTAAAAACGTCTTAAAGAAATTTAATATGGATGACTGTAAACCAGTCAATACTCCACTTCCTAGTAAGCTCAATTATGAAGCATTAAATTCAGATGATAAAATTGATGCACCATGCCGTAATCTTATTGGTTACTTAATGTATATTATGGTATGTACACGACCAGATTTAAGTACATCCGTTAATATCTTAAGCCGATATAGTAATAAACAAAACAAAGAGTTATGGCAATGTCTAAAAAGGATTTTAAGATACCTTAAAGGTTCAATTAATTTGAAATTAATTTTCGTTAAGAATCCAAATTATACTGATATGTTTATTGGCTATGTTGATTCTGATTGGGGAGGAAGTGAGACTGACAGAAGAAGCACGACTGGTTATTTATTCAAAATGTTCGAATCATCTCTAATTTGCTGGAGTACAAGGAAGCAAAATTCTGTTGCAGCTTCATCTACTGAAGCTGAGTACATGGCATTGTTTGAAGCAGTTAGATAAGCTTTGTGGTTAAGATCTTTACTTAAAAGTTTGAAAATCGAACTGAACGAACCTTTTAAAATATATGAAGATAACCAGGGTTGTATAAGCATAGCAAGTAATCCCTCATGTCACAAAAGGTCGAAACATATTGATATGAAATACCATTTTTCGCGGGAACAAATTGAAAATAAATTAATAAAAATTGAGTATATTCCTACAGATAGACAGCTTGCTGATATTTTGACGAAACCATTACCAGCAGCACGATTTGTGGACTTGAGAAGCCAAATTGGACTCTATGAGCAACGCGAAAATGAAATAAATGTATATAATATTAAAATGGTCTGATTGGGTTTTACGCCAATCCTTGTAACAAATGTTGGATCATACTATTGTAATACCCCAGAGTTCACTACTTGCCACTAACAAGTTTTTCTTTTGTAATACTTTATATTTATTTATTTATTGTCATTACTATAGTGTTTTTCAGGAGGTGTGTTGAATTCGTTACTTTTTGTCATCTCTACATGCTATGCTAATAAGCATCCCTGTGAAGTTAACGAACCGAAGCAAAAACACAATAGCCGAATTAGAAAGATGCATATATATATATATACTTCTCCTTATTACTTTCGATATTTTCTTTTGAATTATGGAAACCATTTTATGTTATTAGTTGCTTTTCTATTCTGTTCTGTTCTTTCTGTGATCTCTAGTATATGAGGCAAGTCGTGACGATTGAAAATATAAATTAAATAAAATATATCTATAAATATTAGAAAACTTCTTTTATTTCTACTAAGAGGATTTCCAACATGTTCCTTATACCATGAATTTTTCTATGAATGAATTATAGTTTTATTTTTAAGAATTTAAATTTATAAAAGCAATAAAATAAAAGAATATTGCCCACGTCAGAAACGGTGTTCTGTATTAATCACACAAAGTCTGAAAACTATTGATTATTAATTATTCCAGAAAAAAACATTTTTAATGTAACAGATTTTTAATAAGTATAAAATGCTTGCCATATCAAACACTTACTTTAGTGTATTGGTTTTTTAGTGATCCATAAGCCGCTTTCAAAACTTCGGGTATAAACAATCCAACTGTGCTTCTTGACACTCTAGTCAAGAATTCAAGGGATCTCAATGAGTCTCCAGTGGCCAAATAACGGAGTGTTATCGCAAGGGTAATTCTTGGAGGTATTGCCGTCCGCATATGCGTGTCTTTTTTTCCGTCAAATATCCTTGAACCTAGCATTTCAGTAAATAATATTATACAATTTCAGATGTATGTGTGTACCTGTACCTGTATCTCTATCTCTATCTCTATCTCTATCTCTATCTCTATCTCTTTCTCTATCTCTATCTCTATCTCTATCTATCTCTATCTCTATCTCTATCTCTATCTCTATCTCTATCTCTATCTCTATCCTATCTCTATCTCTATCTCTATCTCTATCTCTATCTCTATGTCTATCTCTATCTCTATCTCTATCTCTATCTCTATCTCTATCTCTATCTCTATCTCTATATCTATCTCTATCTCTATCTCTATCTCTATCTCTATCTCTATCTCTATCTCTATCTCTATTTCTATCTCTATCTCTATCTCTATCTCTATCTCTATCTCTATCTCTACCTCTATCTCTATCTCTATCTCTATCTCTATCTCTATCTCTATCTCTATCTCTATCTCTATCTCTATCTCTATCTCTATCTCTATCTCTATCTCTATCTCTATCTCTATCTCTATCTCTATCTCCATCTCTATCTCTATCTCTATCTCTATCTCTATCTCTATCTCTATCTCTATCTCTATCTCTATCCTCTATCTCTATCTCTATCTCTAACTCTATCTCTATCTCTATCTCTATCTCTAAGTGGAACGACTCGTGTAAATTGATAACCAAATTTCGAGGCTATGCTACTTATAATTCCAAAGTTATTCGATATCGCAAATTTAGCTTGTATGGGCGGAGCCACACCCCTCAGTTTTCTCAGTTTTCTAGTAGAAGAATATCACCCAATAGTAATTCCATACTGAATTTCGTTGTTAAACGACGTTTAGTTCCAAAGCTATCTGATATCAAAAATTTTAAGTGTATGGGCGTAGCCACACCCCCTTTTCCAAAGCCCATCCCAGTTTTATAGTATAAATATATCACCAAGTGGAAACTCCATACTGAATTTCATTATTATACGGCATTTAGTTCCAAAGCTATTCGATATCATAAATTTGAATTGTATGGGCGGTGCCACACCCCTTTGGCCTATACTTGATACATTTTGCTAGTCGAAGGACGCGACTAAATAGTACGCTCCTACCAAGTTTCATTGATGTGTGACTTATAGCTTGAAAGTTGTACCGAAAATTTGGTCTGCTGAAAAAGTTCCACGCCCCACATTCAACGCCCATAAAATTTTACCTGTGGAACGGCTCTTGTAAATTGAGATAGAACACCGAATTCCGATACTATGCGACCTATAACTTCAGAGCTATTCGCTACCGTAGATTTGGGTTGTATGGGAGGTGCCACGCCCCCTTATTTTAGGGGGATGAAAAATAGATGTACACGAAAATCGGTCGAGCCGTTTCGGAGGAGTTCGATTACGTACACCGTGACAGAAGAATTTTATATATTAGATTTCCAATAAAATGGCTTTTCTGAAAATCTTCCAAGGAACAGCCTCCGTTTTGGTTCTAAACTACACATATTCCAACAATAGAAAAACTTACCAAATGCAGAATTTCTTCAAACTGATGAACATTAAAACGAGTAAAATTTCTGAAATCCCTCTCGTCATCTTTCCATAAACAATCCTTCAGCAAATGCGCTTCAATATCAAGGTCAGGCCTTTTAATTAACAATGGCTTCACCCAGTATCTCCTATTTATTATTTTATTTTGTTTTTCATTTATTTTTGCCTCTTTTTCTTCACTTTTAATTTTTTGAGTTGATAAACAACTGCAATCTCGGCTAGCACCTTCGCATTCGACGACATTTTGAAAACAAACTCAAACTGGAAATAAAGATCACGCAAACTGCAATACCAGCGAGAACATTCGCATACGATGAAATTGTTTTAATGAACTTTCACTTGCATGTGTAGCACCTCTTGCTAGTAGCATGAGAGTTCAAAATTTTTCGAATCATTCGAACAGTACATGTATTCTTTCGCACTTTCACTGTCACTGGCCTGTGTAACCGGCCTGTAAGAAACGACGAGAGTAATAACACACTGCTGAACTTATAACAGCAAGACCAGCTTTTTGCAATAAAAAGTAACGCAAACACTAGGTACACTGAATATGAATACACATACACTGAATCAGGCATGACTTTTTCGGTACAATTGTACTATTTTGGTACAATTTTACACCTTTCCTACTTTCCTACTACCGAAGCGTTTTTACTACATTTTATTTCATTCAGTGAAAGTGTGTACATTTTTAAATTGGCACATTGCCCGATTCAAAATTTTTATAAAATGCAACATTTTTAAAGTAACTTATTTTTTCATATTTTTGCAGCTCTGATGATTTACTTAGAAATCAATCAAGTTCATATATAAATAATTTTCTAACTATTGTTAGATAACTCTATTGTTGTTCCTGTGCTTTTATTTAACGAATACCGACAAATTTGTTCATGGTTTGATTGTCCCGATTTTCCGTAATTTTTTGTCAACAGGTATATATCATGAATGCGGAGTTCATTTTTTAAAAAAAGTGGGCGATATTCGACAAAGGGGCGTGTATTTCAGTCAATATTGACACTAGGGTACTGAAATTTATAGCCATATTTTGTAAAACGAACGCAGTCACTTGCGTTAAGATTTTCAGTCTGGCAATGCCTTTTTCGTATGAAGTAAAACAAAGACTCTTTCTCACTCAGAATTTTTCTACTAAAATATATTGCCAGATACCCAAACCCAAAGTGACGTGATTGCGTGCGTTTTACAAAATATGGCCATTACAGTAAAAATACTGGGGTAGGCAGAATTATTACAAATTACGGTCAATAAAGTGGGCGTTATATGACAAAGGGGTGTGGTCATATTAGAAAAACACTGTATCTCGAATAGTATTGACACTAGGGTACTGCAATTTAGTACATGGGTAGGCATAGTAATTACAAATTACGGTAAAAAAGTGGGCGTTATTCAAAAAAGAGATGTGGAAATATTATAAAATAAATACTATACTATAGTATTATAGATATAAAAATACTTTATCTTAGTTAATATTGACACTAGAGTACTAATATTTGGTATACAGGTAGGTGGGTAGGTAGAATAATTACAAAAGTGGGCAGGATTGTAAATAGGGTGTGACACTTTAAGAAAAGTACGATATATCGGTTAATATTGATACTTTGGAACTGAAATTTGGCACACGGCTAGGTAGAATCATTATAAAGTACGATCAATAAAGTGGGCGTGATTATAAAAAGGACGTGGCACTTTAGTAAACATTTTAAAGAGACAGAAATGGAAAATACCCAACAAACTTTCAGGAATAAATAAAACAAATTTTTTATGAACAAAGTTTCATGTTTGAAATTTTCCTCTATGTGCCTATGACATAAATATTCTCTAAAAAGTTAGAAATAAAAACTTTTTAACAAAAAAAAAAATAAAACCGACTTCAAAATCACTATAAAGTAAAAAAATAATTTTAAAGAACTTTTCCCATTAATTTCTTGGTCAAATTTTAAAAGTTATTTATGTGTAGTATAATATTGGAAATCTTATCATTTTAATTTTTTCTATTTTGTTTTATTATCATACATATATTAATTGCTTTATGTGCATAAAAGCTTTGAAGCAACAATCTTTTGAAAATGCTGAGAAAGATGAAGATTTGTCTCAAATGTATGCAAAAGTTATAAATGTAGTTATAAGGATATCATTTCTTTTCAATTCTAACGATCACTTAAATATCAAGCGAAAAAATATGAAGTAGCAGTCCTTTAAGAATGAAGGTCAAAGTTTCCTTGGAGGGAAAAGAAAATTCGTTATAAGGTCAGAAGCGCACGCTGGTGGCCTTGCGCATATAGAACGTAATTCTTTAGCAAACGTTGTAAGATTATTTTCTATTCAAATTTAAAAAAAAAACCAATGAAACAGACTTAATTTAGCAACAATTTTATCTTTACAAGAACAAAAGAGATTTTTCAATTCTAGTGGAAAACAATGCCACAATATTGATTTTAGAAGTTATATATCAAATGAAAAATGTTCTGTAAAAAAAATTTAACGGACAGTTAAGAATTGCTTGACTGAGGATTTTACCATAAACTTATACGTTGTTTTTGTACTACAAGAAGAGCCCTTAACTTGTTATTTATTAGTTGAGTTTGTTTATTAGTTATAAGTTTGTTTATTAGTTTAAGTTCTTATTTTTTACTTCTAAGTTTTTATTGTGGCGGCCGTGGCGCAGTGAGTAGATTGCGTGACTCACGCGCCTGAGAACCCCGGTTCAATTCCATCTGACACAGAAAGTTTTTCAATTTAATTAATTTTTCTGTTCGACCGTCACCTCTCTGCAGGCAATGACAAACCTCAAAGAGTAAATAATGCCATGCCGTTTCTTGAGAATTTAGCCTTTCAGAGTCGGCATAAAACTAGTAGATTCAGTTCTCGATCAATTGTGTTAAAACATTTAACCCGTTTATCGGGTCATATTGACCCGAGGCACTTTTCATTTGCAAAAAAAACGTACTTAAAATCAAAAAATAAAAAAAAATACCCTTTTATTTGTTGAACTTTTATCTTTCCAATCAGAATGAAAAAGTTGTACATATGTGACATATATGCATTGCAGAGACAAAAAACTGACATGTGCACTATACGTTTATCTGGGTCAAAATGTCCCGACATTTTCTACCATTCGATTTGTATGAAGGATCAGTTTTTGTAGTACTTTTTTCACTTATTTTTTCTATTGTGCAATCTTTTCTAAATTTTTTGCAACTGTGAGCGCATTGGAGTTGAGAGACAGCATTATTCTGTAGTTGGCGTATGTATGCTTTTTATATGAATCTGTTGTGCATGTACAGTACAGGTCGAAAAAAAAAGTTTGAAAAGTGCACCCCTTATTTTAAAGATGACCTCGAGACAACTCCGGGGGTCCAATTACAAGATGTGAACAAATTTTTAAGAAGTTTAATTTTATGATTAAAAAAATTGATTTCAAGGGGGTGTTGAATTGAGGTAACAGAGTTTACCAGATGAAAACTCAAAAGTCCAAAAGCTCTGAGAAGAAAATGTGCTAGTAAAGCCCTTTTTAACGCTATATCATTTTTTGAAATCGGACACAAAATGCATAAGTTATGGAAAAAAGACCATTTTGGCGGTTTTTCCGCGGGTCAAAAATAAATAAATTTTTTTTTTGTTTTTGGAGTTGTCTCGAGCAGAGAACTGCAGCGAGTAGTTATAAACAGAGTTGACTCGAGTATATACTCTTAATTTGGCGTCTACTTCATATTCATACTCATTACAAAATGCTGCTATATTCATAACACGCAACTTAGCTCCAATGCTTCATGCTTCATACTCCGACTCGTAGTCGTACGTAGCCGGTATGATATTGACTCGCTACCAATAAGTTGCGTTCAACATGTTGCATATAGCATGAACAAGTATTTCAAACGAATGATCATGACTTCCAGAGTTGCCAAAATTGCGTTAATAAAGAATTTTAGCTAGATTTATGTTATTGAATTGAATATTGATTGTGTGGTAACACTAACCATAACGGTATGAAGGTCAAAATTTTTAATCTATATAATTTTTTGAAGTGAATGTGTCACAATTTTTTGAATTGCTGCATATATCAAAGCTAAATTAGTAAGTTTATAAACTATTATACCTATAAATATTATGAAAAGAAATAAAATTTAATTCTCAACAGGATTAATGAAATGGTCAACATTACTACAATAACGGATAACATTATAAGTGGCACCTTTGAGTATATACGAGTACATATAGAGAAATTACTTTGAGTTGTGTCACTCTCGCACTAGATGGCGCCACATACACCAATTTCAGATTTCTACGCTGGTTTGTATATTTTTTTTTAATATCTACATTGATCAAACATACAAATGAACAGACAGACAGCAATGCACAAACACACACACAGTGTTGTTTTGTTGGTTGAGCTGTCGCATTAGTTGTGTGTGCGGTATGATCCCGTTAAGTTGCAACTTGTTTGTTTGTGTTTTTGTGCTGCTGAGGCAAGCGCATGCGTGTAGCATTTAATTCTTATATGAACTTTTATGGAGTTTGGATGTGCTACTCATTATATTTCTATTAAATTTTCAAAGAAAAAATGCCATCGAAATGCGTACATAAAAATTGCTACAATGTTTCTACACCATGTGGTTCGTTGTCATTTTTCATTTACCAACTGATCAAAGACGAATGCTTTGGATCAAGAATTCAGACAATGAAGAATTAAAAAATTTGGCTTAATATGGAAAGGCAACTACAAAATTTTGCGAAAAGGATTTAAATACATCATGTATAGTTCAACGAGCTATAATGAAAAAACTTCTAAAAACCTCCATACGACTCAGTATCCAAATATTTTCCCATGTACGGAAGATAGCTTGGATCTTTGTTTTGAAAGGCTTTTAACCCTAAAATGCCCAACAACACCGATTTCATTAAAAATAAATTATGTTGTGCTAAATGATCCCCTGAACACGACCCCGTTTTTATTTTTTGGAAAAAATTTTTGTTTACAAGTTATTAAAGAAAACATGGCTGTATCCAAAAAGATACAGTGGGTATTCCGACGTATACCATCAATCAGCTTGGTTGTAGGAGTTCAAGGCAGAAACGTGGAAAACGATTCCTTTTATGATAACTAGACTTACTTTTAATTTTTTTTACTCAAAAATTGTTAATAGTTTAAAAGATATTTCATGTCAAAAAGCGAACTTTCCGTAAAAATTAAAAAAACTATTTTTTGAATTTGACGGTCAATAGTTCCCAAACCAACGAAGTTATGCCAATAATTATATTTTTGTTTTATACTTGCAATTTTCTGAGTGAAACTACATATCCAGCATTTAAGTTTTGCAATATTTTAAAAGAAATAGCTTATTTTCTCGGTTGTATCAAAAAAGATACGCTGGGCATTTAAGGGTGAAGTTCATGTATAGAGAAAAATATCGAGCCTAAGCCAACCCGTATTTTAATTCAAACATCAACGATTGCTCGATCAAGCATAATTCATTATGTACCACCTCATTTAAAGGCAATATCTTTAGAATAAGAGACTTATGAGCCCTTTTATGACGACCTAGTCTGAGAATCTATACGAACAAATTAAAAAAAAAAATAAAATGGTGAAACTAATTTTTTTTCTCCTAAACATCCCAATAACTTTGTTCAAAACTCACGCATTCCACGGCACATCTTCAGATGCCAAAGCCAAAAAACCGAGTGTCGAAGATATGGTTACAAGCAAAATTAATCAACTCTTTACAAAAAAAGCGTCCCTGTGAGAACATTATATCACTCGTTTTCTTCAATAACGTTACAACTCAAAAAATCAGATTTTTCAGGAGAAGCATTTTAAGTTTTGAACAGACGAAGGAAATTAATTCACCATTTTCAAAATATGGACAAAATATCAAATATACAAGTACTACTGTAATGTACATTGTTTAATCCATACAAAGTGACAAACTGGATATTATCGATATACATATAATACGATCTAATCGGAAATATATTGAGGTGAATGAATCACAAATATTATTTTTCTGCAAAAATTAAAGAAGATATCGTTACCAAAATTGTACACACATAGATCATGGTAACACGAATGTTGCTGTGTAATTAACTCAATTATGTTTTTTGGATTGTAACGTCATTGAAGAAAACGAGCGATATATACTGACATACTGATGCAACTTACTCGTCGCAAAACCTCTCATTGGAAAAATTAAGAGAGGGATTTATTTTTAAAATGAGACCTGAAAATATCTTTAATACCCCGGGATCTATATAATAATAATATCTAATAATATCGATTCTAGTTTTATTTATTTTATTATACTAGTGTCGCCTTTGGTCGAAATTCGACCATTTAAAAATTGATTTTTTTTTTTTTGTATTTTTAGTGAAAACATTTTTTTCTTCCTTCACTCATGTGGAAATATAACCGAACTCATATCGCAACATATGTACCACCGGCAGGAAATCACAAAATAGAAACTCTATTCTGTGTTTCCATGTTCTATGACTTTTACTTCCAAAGCTATTCGATATCAAAAATTTGGTTTATATGGGCAGAGCCACACCCCCTTTTCCAATGCGCGCCACGATTTTCTACTAGATGGATATCTAGTACCAACTCAACTTCCAAAACATATTGAGTTTCATTGTCATATGGCATTTACTTCCAAAGCTATTCGAGATAAAAACTTTAAATTGTATGGGTGGTGCCACGCCTCCTTGTCTAATGCTCGTTCAATTTTTCCAGTCAAACAACACGACCAAATAGGAAGTTCCTACCTAGTTTCATTGATTTGTGACTTATAGTTTGAAAGTTATAACAAAAATTTGGGCTGCTGAAAAGTTCCACGCCCCTTTTTTAACGCCCATAAAATGTAACCAGTGAAGTGGTACGTGTGATTTGTGGTCGAATACCTATTTCGGAAGCTGTGTGACTTATAACTCTAAAGCTATTCGATATAGCAAATTTGGGTTGTATGGGATGTGCCACGCCCACTATATTTATTCGGTGCTCTCCTTCTCCCCACTCTTATTGATTTTAAAAAAAAATTGTCAAAATCGGTTGAGAAACACGGGAGAAAATGGTTCTTAACTGTTCTGCCTACGCCTATTTATAAATAGATTACGTATATTAATTATAAGTACGCATAATTTTTTTATTTTAAAATTTTTTTGCCTTTTTTGTTACTTTATTTAAAATGAGTTGTTTTTATGTTATGTTTAATGTTTTTCTTTATTAAAATAAAAAGCATAAAAATATTCGTTGGAACAATAGTATGTTGAAAATACATATTTGTTTGGAGAATTCACTGCATTTAAAAAAAACTGGCAAAATGTATGCTTTTACAATTTCTTAAAAAATCACAAAACTGAAATAAAAATGCCCAAAATTAACCGAATGAAAAAGATTTACTTCAAAAGTTGTCGACATGTAGGATTTATCGACATATTATTTTTCAAAATTTTAGATATTTAAATCTAGATCAAGGACTACTTTTTCCTCTCTAAACTCCTGTAAAAAAATAAAATCGCTTCAACAGCAACAGGCTTTGTTAGTTTTGTGCACACATACTGTGATGACAAATTTTGGTCATAAAAATTTGACACACATTTTTAAAAATGTACTACCTTATTACAATGAAGAATTTATTTTGTTTTGAATTATATTTTACTATTATATAACTTTTATTTTATTAAAAAAAAAAAAAATATATTAAATTGAATTTTAACTTAAAACTCTTTTAAAACTTTTCATGTGAGGGAGCAAGCACCCTGTAAAGTTGCTTGCAACGGGACAATCGGATGTTCAGAGTCGAAGCAAACCGGTTTAAGCAAAACAAGAAACAACAAAATGCAAGCGAGCACGTAGGCCACCGAGGGTATAAAAGGCCGAACAAGAGAAGAAATCAGGTAGTTGGTGTACAGCAGGAGCCGAGTCTACATTTAATCGCGTGTAATATAGTAAAGTAACCATTATCAGGACATCGACAGCGCTGCTAGCAAGGACTATCAACCATAATCAGGACATCGACAGCGCTGCCAGCAAGGACATCAATAACCGCAGTCAGCAGCGACGCTAGCAGATACGTCAACTGCGCTGCCCACAGGAACGTCAACAGCGCTGCCCGCAATAACGTCGGCAGGGAAGCAGACTAAACACAGAGCAGAGGATCGCCTTTTGCCCTTCAGAAAGGACACAGTGACGTGAGGTGAGTACGCCTTGCATTTTTGCATTTTTCCCTATTTTGTTTTTTTTATTCGCTTGCTATCAGTATTCGAGTTCTACTGTGCTGATAGACAAGAATCCTTGGTCTTACACGGACATATCCATGATCCTTGGCAGTTCTTAAATATATATTTTTTTTATTCACTTTTTATCAGTATTCGAGTTCTACTGTGCTGATAAATAAGAATCCTTGGTCTTACACAGACATATCTATTATCCTTGAAAATTCTGAAGTCATAGTTCTTTTCCCTATTTTTTTTTATTCGCTTGCTATCAGTATTCGAGTTCTACTGTGCTGATAGACAAGAATCCTTGGTCTTACACGGACATATATGATCTGATATTTTTTTTTGTTCGCTTTTTATCAGTATTCGAGTTCTACTGTGCTGATAAATAAGAATTCTTGGTCTTACACAGACATATCTATTATCCTTGAAAATTCTGAAGTCATAGTTCTTTTCCCTATTTTTTTTTATTCGCTTGCTATCAGTATTCGAGTTCTACTGTGCCGATAGACGAGAATCCTTGGTCTTACACGGACATATATGATCTGATATTTTTTTTGTTCGCTTTTTATCAGTATTCGAGTTCTACTGTGCTGATAAATAAGAATTCTTGGTCTTACACAGACATATCTATTATCCTTGAAAATTCTGAAGTCATAGTTCTTTTCCCTATTTTTTTTTATTCGCTTGCTATCAGTATTCGAGTTCTACTGTGCTGATAGACAAGAATCCTTGGTCTTACACGGACATATCCATGATCCTTGCTAGTCTTAAATATATATTTTTTTTTATTCGCTTGCTATCAGTGTTCGAGTTCTACTGTGCTGATAGACAAGAATCCTTGGTCTTACACGGACATATCCATGAACCTTGCTAGTTCGTAAATATATATTTTTTTTATTAAATTATTCGCTTTTTATCAGTATCCGAGTTCTACTGTGCTGGTAAATAAGAATTCTTGGTCTTACACAGGCATAGTCGTTATCCTTGGTAGTTTAAGTTTAGATATTTTATTGATTTGATATTCGCTTGTTATCGGTATTCGAGTTCTACTGTGCCGATAGATAAGAACTCTCAGTCTTTGACAGACGCATTAGTGTACCCTTTAGGCAAAGTCTACTCTCGGTCGTACGAGAAACTCACCCGTCACGGTGTTACGAAGGGGCATTACAGGCGCAAGAGAACCACATCAAAGGCGATTACCTCGAACCAGGAATCCAGGATCCGAGAAGCTAAGTTGTATTTTACGTTTAATATAACCTTAAGGCAAATTTATATAAATATTACTTGTAACGTTTGTAAGAGAAAACTAATAAATAATATATAAAACGAAATCAGTGTCTCAAAACTTATAAATAATTGTACGACCCTGGACACCCGCTGATCTATCCCCGCTATAGATCCTGGGAAAAGGAAGTCGTTACAATACATACATACATACATACTTACTCATAAACACTTATGTTTACAAATTTCTTTATGGATCATTTGCCTCAATCATAGTCTGTGTCAGCATCTTAGCGATTGTTGAGTAAGTACGCCATCTAAGCGGCAGAGTTACTCCCTAAATTTGTTTTGCTGAAGTGGTTTTTCTATATATATACTCAAAGGTGGCACCTACACATTATCTCAACGCAGGAAAGCTAAGAGCAGTGTTTAGACAATATTTGCTGAAATAGAGAAAGACGATGAATCTATTTTGGATGGACTTGTGTGTTGTCGCACATGTTGTTGTTGTTGTCGAAAATTGTTTAAGTTCAATGGCAAGAGCACGTCCAATTTGAATCGTCACAAGTGTTTTCAACTTCGATTGAACGTGGAAGTTTTAAAAAAAGCCACTGATCTGGATAAGAGAAGAGCGCTTGATGCATGTACATCGTGGGTTGTTGAAGACTGCCGACCATTTTCTGCTGTAGAAGGTGTAGGATTTTATAAAATGGTGGATTGTTTCATACAAATTGGGAATAAATGTGGAGAAAATGTTGACATCAAAGACTTGCTGCCTGATACAACAACAATATCACGCAGAGTTGAAAAATTATCACGAGAAATAAATGTGATGTAAAAAGTGAAATAAAAAATATTGTTAATAGCGCTGAGGCCTCTATAACACTTGACATGTGGACTGATAATTACGTAAAAAGAAATTTTTTGGGTGCAACTCTGCATTATACAAAAATTTTGGGCTAGCAGATATAGTTATTGGATTAAAGTCTATGGATTTTACAAGGTCAACCGGAACAAATATAAGAAATAAATTACTTTGCTTATTGTGTGAATTCGATATCCAAAGTTTGGAAAACATTATTTTGAGGAAGTAATGTAATCAATGCTCTTCAGAATACTACCAGACTTAATTGTTCTAGTCATTTGTTGTCTAATATTTTGAATTCATCCTTTGATTCTACGGAAGAACTTGCTGAAATTATAAATACAAGAAAAAGATTATCAAAATAATATATAGATGTGTAAGAAAATTGTGAAATATTTCAAAAAAACGAATTTGCAACACATGCTTAATACAACACTAAAAAGTCACTGCCCGACACGATGGAACTCTCACTTTGCAATGTTTCAGTCAATAGTTAATAATTGGTTAAAAATAAATGAAATAATTTCAAATAGCAGTGAAAGCCAACGATTATTAAATATTAATATCTCAACTCTTCAGAGCTTGGTTACGCTGTGTCAGGATTTTGAAATTATTTTTAAAAAACTGCAAGTATCCAGTTCACCATCATTGTGCTTCGTCTTGCCATCAATTATTAGGATACAGAATATTTGCAAACTCAATCGTATGGATGCTTCACCAAATATACTAACGCAAATTGAGCATAAATGGATTTCTAATTAAATAATCAAACAAATGCCACAGCAGCATCAGTCAACTTCCGATCTTCAAGTCCAGTATCATTATCAGTCATTTCAGTACCATCATTTTCACAATATCCAATCGTTAATTCCGACAACTAGGTATTGAATGTTGCAAGCACTTCAACAGGCATAATTCCTTCTAATTCACAAAACATTGCTTTTTTTCTTCCCTGATTTATTATTGCAATCTAACATTACTGCATCAGAAAACGCTAGAGATGAAGTTGAAAGGTATTCAAGAGAAAATGTGACAATAAATGCAGATTTAATGTGATGGAGTGGTGAAAAACTCATTCTAGCAGTTATCCAAAGCTATCAAAATTTGCCTTAAGAGTTCATTCTATTCCAGCAAGTAGTACAGCGTCAGAGCGTGTATTTTCTTTAGCTGGGAACATTATAACAGAAAAGCGAAACAGAATTGCACCAAAATCTGTTGACAGTATTTTATTTTTAAATTCCTATTATAAAAATTTTAAAAAATAAATATTTTTATCTACACTTTTGACAATATAACCCACTAGTCAGAATGAGTGATATAACATTTTCAATTTTTATGTTTTTTTTTTTTATGTTGATAGTTTTAGCGACCTTAAAAATTAGCAAAGTATTTTTGTTGACTGGCTTCAGGTCATGGAAAACAAAATACAAATTTTTTTTTTTTTGATTTTTGTTATTTTTATTTTCGATATTTCGAATTGACAATGCAATTCATCATCAGGAATCTGAAGAAACAAAAACACGATTAAAATATTTAACAACAATTTTTACATAAATTTACACAATTTAAAAATCACAACAAACAATTCTTACATTTTTTTTAAAAAATTTTTTTAACGTATTTAACAACGATTTACAACACTGCGAAAAATTTTGAACACAGGGTCTTACAAATCAGCGACGAAGAATTTCATACTGAAAATATTAAGAAAGTAAAACTAATTCTACAAAAAAATGACTTTCCGATTCGTTACATTAATACAATCATAAAACAGTGCAATATTAATCAGACCTCTTCTTCGAAAACACCGGAAATTAAAAAACCTTTCAAATCTGTGATATACGTACCTGAGTTCGCTGAAAGATTCGCCGCATCTGACATTTTTGACAAGAACAAACCGTGCAATATTTTAAAGAACCTGTTTAGTAAAACCAAAGATCCGATCGACAAACTTGACCAGTCCAATCTTATTTACAAAATTCCTTGTAATTCTGACGGCACCAATGTATGCAACAAGGTATACATTGGTACAACTAAATCAAAATTAAGGACACGGATTTCATCCCACAAATCGGATATTAAAGCAGGGCACAACAATAGCCAAAAAACAGCACTTGCTTTGCACTGTTTAAAAGAGGGCCATACTCCCAACTTCGACAAAGTGGAAATCTTGCAACGAGAAAACCATTACTCAAAAAGACTCACTCTAGAAATGCTCCACATATCACACACTCCAAGCAACATACGTATGAACTACAAGATGGACACAGAGAACTGCGCTCACAGCTACAGACACATAATAAGCAACAAGGGGGACAATATGCAATAGAGGACATTTTAGGATTTAGTTTTAAACACTCCGTGTTACATTAAATACGTTAAAAAAATTTTTTAAAAAAAATGTAAGAATTGTTTGTTGTGATTTTTAAATTGTGTAAATTTATGTAAAAATTGTTGTTAAATATTTTAATTGTGTTTTTGTTTCTTCAGATTCCTGATGATGAATTGCATTGTCAATTCGAAATATCGAAAATAAAAATAACAACAATCAAAAAAAAAAAAATTTGTATTTTGTTTTCCATGACCTGAAGCCAGTCAACAAAAATACTTTGTTTTTTTTTTTTTATTTTCATGATTTTTGAGTATGTGAATATAATTATCGTTTTGTGTTTAGTATAAATAAAAAACCTCATTAAATTGACATATCTTCTTATTCATTTTTATGAGAAGCTGGTTTTATATACAAAGTATGTTGTTTTATGTATATTTTTATTTCATTGAAAATTCTGTGGTAACCCTTCTGCTATGCTAACAGCGACAAGAACAGAGCGTAAGTTCAAAAGCAGCCACTGCGTTTTCATAGAAAAATACACGAGCATTCCTAATGAGTTACGGGACTTTTGCTTGAGCTATGAGTATTTGGTATGACTGGTATGATTTATAACTAGTGGTTTTATGTGACGTTCGATCAGTGCTGTCAGGTTTCAGCGAAAAAAATCGCCATTTTTGCATAAAAATTAACATTTTTCCCCGTTTTTAACTTCGAGTTTCCCCGTTTTTCCCCCGGTTTTTAAATTTTTCAATAAATAACAATTTAAAGAAATAATAAATTCATTAATTCACTTAACTAAAACTAAAATAAATACAAACAGGAAAAATGTACGTATCTATACGAAAATTAAAAATAAAAAATGAAAAATTTAAGCGATATTGTATTTTGCGTTCGTATCAAACAAACGTTTTACGTTTTTGAGATTATAAAAAATTGTTGGAAATTATTTGAAATATACATATTGTTCTACATATTATCAAACCAAGTAAACAAGAGTATGTGTATTATTTCTATTATAAAAAGTCGAAAATTCTGAATTTTTTTCAATTGCAAAGCAATTTTTATATTTCATTAAAGATTTACTGCGAAAAGTTCTGCATTGAGAGGTATTGTCAAAAGAGTTCCTTATTTTTGTTTTATTTAAATTAATTGTTGAAAAAGCAAAAAATTAACGACAATATTTATGTTTTTTTTTTAAATATCTGAATCAATGAGAAATATAACTTCTTTCCAGAATTCCTGGATAATTTCTGATGATATATTTGAAACACTTATATTTCTGAACGATCTATATTCTTGGTCAAAATCATTTCACTCGGATTGATCCAATAACCTGTGAAAATATTTTTAAGCTTAAAGTTTTATTTTTCATTTTTACTATCTATGAATAGGGACGTAACGATACCACTAAAGTATCGATACTTACTCATATGAGTAGTAAGAAAATTTTCCGATACTACTCATATAAGTAGGAACAAAGTATCGATACCTACTCATATCGATACTTTTCGGTTAAAAATAATTATCACTCATACGTCGGTATGAAACAATTTTATGTAAACTTTGTATGAGTGTTTAGCAGCAAAGTGACGTCAAATCATAATTTTTTAAAATTAAGTTTTATTAAGAACTATTTTAACCCATTTTATACCGCTGTTGCGTTTTTGCAACACCAACTTTTATGAATATTATAAAAATTACTAAAATGGTCCTAATATAAAATACATCCAAAAAATAGAATAGTGGAATATTGATTGCGTTCAAAGTGAATTTTTCATCGTAATGTGCTCGCAAAGTGTTCAAGAGCCAAAATACAAGGAGTCAAAATTAAAAAGATATCTTAACTGAATCGGGTAGCGCTACAAAATGGGTTAAAGTAAAGTTTATAGAAGAGACTAAAAATTGTTAACCCTATTTTCAGAAGATCCGATTATAATAGAATATAAAAGGTATTTAAATAAAAATAGAAAGAAAAAATTAAAAAAAATAATTCAATTTTATTTAATTTTTAATAAAACATCAAAACAAAAAAAAAAATGAACAAAATAACAAAAAATATATAAAACTATAAAAAACTTAGACAATAGTCAGGTAAAACAAACATAAACTTGCGTATTTCTGAAAAGAAGAAGCTCGAATAATGGTTGGTATGAAAAAAAACCAAATGAAACAAAGAAAATAAACGTCAAAATAAATGTTTTTTTTTTTTTTTTTTGAAAATTTATTGGATCCTATTTTCTTTCATTTAGTACAATTCTCTCTGCATTTCTATAACAAATTGAAAAACTCATGTATGAACACTGCACTGAATATTTTGCGCATTATTTTTTCATGAGCAAGAATTTTTGTTTTGCGGGTGACTTTCAATGAGACGCAAACATTATATATGTAGATATGCTTTTTTTCATTGTTTTTCATCACAATTAGTGAAGTATTAAAAAAATAAAACTTTTTGAACAGTTTTTCAAGAATTAATCGTTTTTATTAGAATTTTTTATTCGTTTTCAAAAAATTTTTATTATTATAAATTCACAGCAGGAAACTTAAAAATATAGTTTAATAACAATATTAAATTCTTGCTCAAGTCTTAATTTAATGCATTAAATTATAAATAAAGTTATGATTAATCCAGTCAGAACGTGCGACAAACCTCATTGTTCCTAGGCATAACTATCTAAACAGTAGCAGATTCTTCTTCATCAGCACCATTAGACTTTGGAATTCACTACCTAACTCTCTAAGACAAATAACTTCTCGGACCAGCTTCAAACATGCTATCTTCAGCTATTATAAATCTTTAAATCAATAAATCTATTCTTTTATTTCTGTGCTATTCTCTGATTTTATCTGTGCTCAAATCTTTCTCTCTCTTTGCTCTGTTCTCTCTCTTTAATATGAACTTTTATCAGATAGGTCTTGTATTACTTAATAGTTAATAAGATTTTTATTTATTCAATCAATGTTAGGTTAGTTTTAAGTTAATCAATGTTAGTTTTAAGTTAATCAATGTTAGTTTTAAGTTAATTTTCTTTTTAAAAAAATTCAACCAGTGTTCAAGTGTTCATGTCTATTGCAGTACTATAAAAGACAAAGTCTTAATGTACACCATTATAAATGAATAAATAAATAAAATAAATAAATAATTAATGTAATGAATAAAAATTATAGTACTGAAAAAAAAAATTAAAAAATAAGTTCATAAGTAAAATTAAAAAAAAGTCGGTGAAATGGAATCTTGAACCAGTCAAATTTCTGGAAAAAAATGTGTGTGCAAAAATATAATTTGATTTTATGCAAAAACATAATTTGATTTTATGCAAAAACATAATTTAATCTTCATTAGAGCAAATTGAAGATCTTTTTCACTTGCTTGCAGTGTATGTGAGAGTATGTGTATGCTAGTATACCGAAAAGAAACAAAATCAACGCAAACCTCTCAAAGTTCAGATCAGTGCTTACAGTGTATGTCAAGAATGATAGAAACAAGATTACGCGTTCCGCAGTCCCGTTATCTAATGGCTTTTTTTCAATTGAGTGCATGACGTCACACAGCATTTCTGCTTGACAAAAACGTATGCAAATGTGCGATCGCTTAGGCAAATTGACGAAATTGAAAATAAATTCTTTCGGAAAAATAAAGTAAAAGTATCTACTCTTCTGTATAAAAATATGAATATTTTCGTATACGAAAAATATGAATTTTTAAACTTTCAAGATTTTTATCTTCTAAACTATTCGAGACCGACAAAATTTGATTATCCCTCACTTTGGCACCAATCTTTTACTACGTCATCTGGCACTATTTACGTTTGTAAATATTTTTTTGGCATTATTAAAGATAAACAGAAACTCAAACTTTACATTATTTTTTAGGTGGAATATATGTATTAACACCTGCTAAGTTCAATTCCGGAAAAATTTCACGCCGCTCTCAAGTGGTTTAGAAGTTATAGGGTTCGCAAGTTGGGAAAATGGGCCTAGAAAAGTCGTGTTTTTTTCCAATTTTTTCCAGAATTTCCAACAAAATCTAGCATTATGGATGTCAAAAGTTATATCAAAAAGTTATTAGCCATTGAAATCCATGCATTACTTCTTACGATATAGTGTTTTACATATTATGCGCACTTGACGGTCCAGCCCTTTACGAAATAACCAAAATGTAAGTATGAAGATCAAATTAAAAAAATTAATAGTTCCAATGAATAAAAAAAAAAATCAAAAGAAAATTCTAAAATTAAAAACAACTTTTGACATTTTCAGAAAGAAAACAAAAAAATAGCCACAGAGTCCAAGCCATATTCAAATCGAATAAAAAAGAAAGGAGTTAAGGCAAATTTAAAATTGGGATATTTACAAATGTAAATAGTGCCAAAGTGTGGCTTATACCAATAGGTTTAGGAGGTCCATATACATAATATAAAAATTGGAAAAAAAAATATTTAGGCGAGGGCCTCAAAGTAAAATTATTCCAAATATCGGTAGTGACGTCATGCTCTCTCTCTCTCATTTGCGGAACGCGTAATCTTGTTTCTATCATTCTTGAGCATATGTGAGAGAACAGATAAGGCATAAGCATGGTATAATAAACAAGGTAGCATTGACAACTGCTTATTTTCTCTTCTACAAGAAAACATCTCCTGTCAAAAACAGCTTTTTGTGGAAATGCAGCTGCTGTATTTGTTGTTCTTTTTTAACTTCAACGTTTTCAACATTGTTTGAGTTTTCAATGGCGGATTGTGAGCGCTCATTTTTTGAGCATATTTTTTGACAGGAGATGGTTTCCCAAGAACTGTCAATGCTACCTTGTATTATTATACCATGAAGCATAAGCAGTGAAGCTCGTGTGCAGATTTTCTCTTCACTACACGACCTGTTGTTTAACTTTTATTCAGTTACAGTGTACTCTTTAGCAGTGAAGCAGAGTGTATTCGCTTTGCGATTAAACCTGGGGTGCGCAAAAGGCCGCCCATGGGCGGATAGCTTTCACACGCATACGACAGCTTTCAATTAAAAAAGCTTTTAAGTCGATGTTCGGACAGTTACACTTAATAAAATGTTATTCAGTCGCTGTGCGAACTTCATGTTGCGTTGCCTTATTAAACACAACTCATCGTTAGTGCGTTTGTTCGTTCATTCGATGCGATCTGTCGTTGTGCGAGCTTCCTGCTGTTTAGTTGCGGTCGTTTGCTTTTGCGTGGCCTTATTGAATACGACAAGCTACCATTCTTGCGTTTGTTCGTTCATTCGATATTTTGACTTTGTGCAAGCAGGTTGTCTTATTCATTATGCTCTGATTTTATTTTTATGTACATGCCAAAATGTTTGATATAAATTGGGAAATTGAATTCTTATTTGCAGACAATTTTTTTGGTGAGGCCGAATGCATGGTGTGTCACCACAAGGAGACACGTGTAAGAGATATTATGTTGAAAGACATTAGGTGCGTTTTTTTGGCATCGCTATATACGCTTAACAATATTTTTTCATACAAAAAATGCTTAGCTAAGACAGGATAGTTTTAGCCGCTTAGCTCATAGTCGCCGATAGAAACACTATTGCCAGATCAAGAAAGTGGTATTTACATGATTTATTGGCAGCACTTTTTGGAAAACAACCATGTTTACGTCAGACCGGTGATAGAAAAAAGTTTATTTATACACAAACAAAAACAATTGAAATGGAGAATGCTGCCAAGTAGTGACAAAAAATATTAAGCGCTTATAAGCGTTTTTTTTTGGACAATCGCATATAGCGATGCCAAAAAAATACACCTATTATAAATTATGTCATAACGAATACAATGTCGTGTTTAATAAGGCAACGCAGTAGCAAGCAACCGCAACCATTCAGCATGAAATTCGCACCACGCCTGATAGTATGCTGTGATCGCACGAATAAACAAACTAGTGCTTTTCGTTCAGTGCAAGCTGTGGAAACAAAAGCTTTGCAATACAAACACAAAATGTGAATGTATAATTTTGCGCACCCCTGGACTATACTCATGCAGGGCTCTATTCCGTAAAACTTTGTAACTATGAGTATTTAATTTAGCATCGACATATGTAGCAAGACCTCCTTCGGCAGTGTATAAACGTTGGTGTTTATTTTCCATCTTATACCTTTTATATATTATACAATACATTAAATTTAAAGTATGAAATATATTTTAATAAAACATATAAACACTTAGAAAATTACAGGAGCAGTTTACAATTCACACAAAACAATAGATTCTACATCATATTGTTAATTCATAGAACTATCAAATATCGTTAGTTCAAAGGACGCACAGAGGGGTATTTTCGAAATCTAGCCGGTCAAAAGTCGGGTTTTCAAATTTCAACTGGGTTAAAAAAAACTCTTGCAATACAAAAGTCAATATCCAAAGGATAGTATGTATCACTTTCCCCGGCCCTCGCCTATTTACCGATAAA
The DNA here is from genome assembly GCA_943735915.1 of Pherbina coryleti. Classification (NCBI taxonomy): domain Eukaryota; kingdom Metazoa; phylum Arthropoda; class Insecta; order Diptera; family Sciomyzidae; genus Pherbina; species Pherbina coryleti. Next base: position 109,585,761 of record OX030949.1, read on the forward strand.
ACAGTTGAAACTTGATGCTTCCTGTAAGTAAAAACAAAAATATTTTTGAAGATCGTAGCATTATAAACACTTGCTGCATTATTCTTTTTATATTTGGTTCTTTTTAAAAAGCATGCAATGAGTTATGATTTAGCAGATATATTTGTACACTATTCACAGAGTTTTTATTAGAAAAGTTTATTTAACACGAAATAAATACGTACTGAAAAAGTTATTAAGAAATTATAAGTATAATTATAATCTTAATATTTGAATACGGTCTTTGATTATTTATATTGAAAACAAATTTGAGCTTTAGGACAAGCATGTTGACAATAAGACAACATGAAGACAAAGAAGGCAACAACCAACAACAACAACAACGGCTCTGTATCCCTTTCAGACCCGACGCTTATCTACTGAACATTTTTTTATGATTTTTGAAAGTTATATTTATATATATAACGACCATCAAATGAAAATATTCTCAATGTTTTGGTTTCGCAATTTACATATCCTTCAAGGATTTTCAGAACACGCAAAATTGATGCAACTTTATCTGAAACCCATTTTTTTAGCAACAAATGATTCAAATTTATTTGAAACATCAAAATTTATTATTTTTTTAGTTCAAATGCGTTAACTTCACTAGTTTTACACTGAAGTTTTACGTTCTATATTTTTTGTAATTGAAGACACAATTTACCTCTGCGGCTCATTTTGACAAAACTAAAAAGTTTATCAAGAATTCCACGCGTGTTCAAGTAACGGTAAAGCGAATCGCGGAACAGTGTGAGAAACAAAAGAAAACAATAACAAGCACAATCGATTCATTTCGTTCTTTATAACTTTCGTTAAATAAAAGTGGAAATATTAAAGATAGAAACCACCCGCACAAACGATGCATCACGGTCTGAAAGGGGTATAGAGCAACTCACACAGCTTGACTCTACAGACTGTTTCATTGGCCGCTACACCTCATCTACAACTCATCAGTAGTCTTGTATGACTTTTCACTGTGATCCACTCAAGCTACTTAGATTCTACTTATACTGCCAATTATGCCGAGAAAGTTACCCAGAATTTATTTTGACGGAAGAACGCATAAGTTCTTATCTACTTCGATGCACCCTGTATCAAGGTTAGCCTTAATTCATGTGCATCTCAGAGTCGATCAGTGAGCGGGTCAGTCAATAAGAAGCGAACGCTCTATGAAATTATTATATACGAATCTTTAAACGATTTTTCGATGGGTAAATTTCATCGGAAATATATGGTCACAAGGAGTTTTTTACTCAGAATTTCATGTAGCATTTGAAACTGGATATTACTAGCATGGAAAAAATTACTCCTATCTAATATGCACACCCAAGCACATGGATATGAGCGTTTGAGGTATAATATACGTGTAAATTTTTCGAAAAAAAAAAACTTTTTTTTAATGTGTTCTTAATAGTTTTAAGAATATATATACACATTTTTAAATCGATATTTAAAAAAAAACAGAAGTTATAACGGTTTTCGTTAACCTATGTCTAAGCTCCATACAACAAATAAAAAACTTTAAACGCGATTTCCTCGAAACTAGTTTTTTTTAAAACGGTTCGATAGATAACTCGAAATCTATTGGTTCAATTTAAATTATTGTTTTTGCATTTTGTTCGTTATATTGTCCTTTCCTGTTCGTTATATCCCCCCTAATTCAAGTATTTATTTTTTTTTTGTTTTTTTTATATAAACAAAAAAAGCGCGCGAAAATGTATCTATTTTCGAAATTTTAACTTCAACTTCCGCCATAATGAAAAAAAAAACCTCGGTGGTCTTCCGTAGGGGGGGGTGCTTAATATAAGGTCTATGCTTTAAAATGTAATTTAATTTTTTTGTTTCCGATACATGGGAAAGGCCATATCCATCGAACCGTTTTAGATGTCTTTTTTACAATGCCTTATTCAGCGCCCTCTATATAAAAGCCAGAATTGTATTTTAAAAAAAAAAAATAATTGTTCAAGTAGAACATATATCGGCAGCTGCTGTTTAGCCAGCTAAGCGCAGAACGCCGATATCAACACGCGCAAAATGTTTAAGCAACAAATATTTCGGCCAGCTAAAAGCAGAACGCCGACATCAACACGCGCAAGCTCAAATTTCGCTTGCACTCAATATGCGCGTTTTCAGTGCAAGGCCAAGCAATGCGTTGGAATGCAGGTGCAAGCGCTGGGAAAATAATTTCACGATATATGCTTCTTCATCAATAACCAATCAAATAAAATAAATCAAAATAAACTTATTGTGAGAAATATTTTTATATACTCACACAAGTAACTTCACCTTATGTATAGAATATTTTTAAGTACTCATACATATCCATTAAGTTCAATTTATGTAAATATATTTGATATAAATAGGAGCAATTAGCTCATTAGTTTTTAAGATTTGTCAAATAAAGACCTTAGCTTCCCCCACCAGTGGTAAGAAGCTAAAAGGAAAAATCTTCGTTTTACTAAAAGAAGTAAATCAACATTGGTGACCCCGACAAAAGTCAAACCTTTTTCAAAATCAGTGAAAATATAAGGCGTTGATTAGGCCATAACATAATCACAAATCCTTTTTCAAAATCAGTGAAAGCATAAGGCCGTTGATTAGGCCATAACATAATCACAAATCCTTTTTCAAAATCAGTGAAAACATAAGGCGTTGATTAGGCCATAACATAATCACAAATCCTTTTTCAAAATCAGTGAAAACATAAGGCGTTGATTAGGCCATAACATAATCACAAATCCTTTTTCAAAATCAGTGAAAACATAAGGCGTTGATTAGGCCATAACATAATCACAAATCCTTTTTCAAAATCAGTGAAAACATAAGGCGTTGACTAGGCCACAACATAGTCAAAAAATTGCTTTTGATACAATCAGTGTCAAATAAGGCATTGAATGGGCCATAACAAAGTCAAAGTGTAAAAATAAGTGCACAAATATATAAAAATTGTTCCGCAACTTCAACTTGAACTTCAAACATGAGCATAACAGAGCTTGTAAATAACCAATCTGATATTGGCAAGGAGATTGAGCGGCAATACGACAACTTCAAAAAAGCAAACAAGCTAAGGAAGTAGAAACCTTATTATGGCAAGGGGTGTTACAATGCCCTTTCAGAACTATGGGATGAGTTCGAAGAGAACCACAAAACATTGGAAAGAATCATCCCAGAAGAGAAACGCAAGGACCACACCTATTTCTATAACAATTTTTTTACACAAGTCAAAATTGTTAGAGATAAATACCTCACAAAAATGCAAGAAATTTACAAAGTGCCGGCAGAAAAATTAGAGTTTATTGATGACAAACCGGAACTAACAAGAGTTCCAGGCTTAGTTCGCCTTCAAAAAATTGCAGTAAAACAATTAAAGTTAACACTGGAAAAAAGTAACTCCGCATTGCTAGAAGCACCAACAGAAGATTTTGCCAGAGTAATGCTGGAAGTTATAGCCACACAATGGGCAGCCTTTTCCAAACGCCATGATACCATTTGCTTGGAAGCCGATGACAACGAGTTAGAAGCCTACAATTTCGACACATTCATCGAATTAGAAGACTCCATTCAAAAGGCAACAATCGACTTACATCATGTTATTAGAGAAAACACCCAAAACTACAAAGGCATAAACGCAGGGGCCCAAGGCGTAAATCTCCCCTGCGTTTATGCCTTTAAAAGGCGTCTTAAATCAGATCACACATCCGTGGTCGAATGCAGTTCGAGAGGGTGCACTCAATGCGGCAAAAAACACAACACGTTGTTGCATTTCGAGCAAAATAGCAAGAACGAAGCAGCAACAACCAATTCGAGACTTCCAAAATCAATGCTGGCATCAACATCGGAGCTACAAGAACACCAAATTGGAGCTGCTATTGCACATTCAAACAATGCATCGTTAGCAGCATCATCAAGAGGCTCATACGTCTTCCTGGCAATAACAATAGTCAAGGTCAAAAACAGCAGTGGCAACTTCATCAACTGTAAGGCAATCCTGGATTCCGGAAGCCAGTTAAACCTTATTATAACACGTTTAGCCAACAAGCTCGCGCTTGAAACAACAAAACACTCTCTCAATATAACCGGCATTGGAAACAACACATCAAGCTCAGGAAAACGCACTAATTTTGTCATCGCATCAACTAATTCTGGTTTCACTGCAAATATTGAAGGTTACGTTATTGACCAAATAACCAACAATCAACCAAGCAGTAGCATCGACATAAGCAAATGGAACATTCCGAAAAATATCAAATTAGCAGATCCGACGTTCCATCAATCTTCTAAAATAGATCTTCTAATCGGAGCTGAACTTTATTCGTCGTTAATGTCAATTGGTCAAATAAAAATTAACAAAAATTTGCCCACGTTACAAAATACTGTATTTGGTTGGGTAATAATTGGTAAAACTACTGCAAGGGATCCTGATCAAGCTTTCTGCGGCATTGGACGTGAGGACGACGATCTAAATGAACAAGTTTCCCGTTTTCGGGAAATGGAAGAAGTCCAAACTGAAACGAAACTTTTAACGGAAGAGGAAGAAACTTGTGAGCAAATCTTCAAAAACACTACAACTCGTGATTACGACGGGCGTTACGTGGTTCAGTTGCCATTAAAATTGGATCCAATAACACTTGGAAATTCAGGCAGCATGGCCATTCAGCGCTTTAGGTCATTGGAAGCTCGATTCAAAAAAAGTCCAGAGTTGAAAGAGGCATATGCAGCCTTCATCAACGAGTATGAAAATCTTGGACACATGGAAGAGATTGAATACAAGGACATAAAAAAAAGACAATACTTTCTCCCTCATCATTGTGTACTCAAGCCTGACAGTTCAACTACAAAATTGAGGGTCGTATTTGATGCATCAGCAAAAACATCAAATAACATCTCTCTAAACGATATTCTACTTGGAGGACCTGCCATTCAAGATGAACTGTTTTCAATTCTGCTACGATTCAGGCAACATCCATACGCAATGACCGCGGACATTGCAAAAATGTACAGGCAATTTCTGGTTACTGAAAATGACTCTCATCTACAAATAATTATTTGGAGAGAGTCCGAAGGTCATCCATTCAAGTTTTATCGGCTCAAAACTGTTACATATGGCACCAAGAGCGCCGCATATTTAGCAACCAGATGCCTCAAGCAATTAGCAGAAGACGAATGTGCAACTTTTCCATTTGCTGCTGCAGTAACTCTTAAGGATTTTTACGTTGATTTCTTCATGAGCTCCTTTAAAACCTTAAATGAAGCACTGAATACACAAACCGAATTAACCCAAATGATGCAACGAGGAGGATTGCAGCTTCGGAAGTGGTGCTCGAATCACAAGGCGCTACTACAAAATATAAAACCAGACGAGCGCGGAATTAATCTTAATATTCCAACAGACAATGGGCAGTTCACTAAAACTCTTGGATTAATTTGGCATCCACAATCGGACATATTCTTCATAAAATCAACATGGCCTCCACCAAAAAGGTTCACAAAACGTTAAATTTTAGCAGACATTTCACAGCTCTTCGACCCGCTTGGTTTTGTAAATCCAGTGATTGTGGTGGGAAAAATATTCCTACAAGAACTTTGGGACATGAAACTGGATTGGGATGCAGCTCTACCCCAAGAAACTTATTCAAGATGGCTCGAGTTCAGGAACCAACTTCCCAAGCTGGCCAAATTAAGTTTACCAAGACAAGTGCTCTTGTCTGATGCCGTTTTAATACAACTGCACGGATTCTCGGACGCTAGTGAAAAGGCTTATGGAGCCTGCATCTACTTGAGATCTGAGGATTGTGAAGGAAAAATTGCATCACATTTACTATGCGCAAAGTCTAGAGTAGCCCCAAGGAAAAATCTGTCTATAGCTAGATTAGAGCTTTGTGCAGCAAAGCTTCTCGTACAACTTATCAAAAAGGTTCAAAGGGCATTAACAATCACAATCGATGAAATTGTTTGTTGGACAGATTCGACCATAGGCTTATCATGGATTGCATCGCCATCCTCCAACATGAATACCTTCGTGGCAAATAGAGTAGCAAGCATTCAGCGCTCTACAACAGCAAGACAATGGAAACAGATAGCTGGAGACAACAATCCAGCTGACGTACTTTCCAGAGGACTTCTTCCAGAACAAATTTTGAAGTCCCATTTATGGTTTTATGGACCCACATTCTTTGAGTCTAATGAAGGAGATTGGCCCATTCAACCAACTATCGTCCAAAACTGGTCTGAAGAACGAAGAAGGCAGAAAACGATACTGACAACCACAGAAAATCCTGCAGCCATCGAACGGATTAACTCTCACAATAAATTCAGACGTTTGCAACGAGTTGTCGCCTTCATGCAGAGATTCATCAGCAATTGCCGGAAGAAAAAACTAAATAGGATCACATCCAAACATCCAACTACCGAAGAACTCGAAGATGCATTAGCAATAATTGTCAAACATATTCAGCTCTCACAATGGAAAAACCTAAATAATATAATTCAAGAGTTTTGGGAGCGATGGTCCAAGGAATATCTTCAAACCTTACAAGCAAGGACTAAATGGACGAAAAAATCAGGAAACATCTCTGAGGGAACATTGGTACTGCTAAAGGATAACTTACCTCCTCGGCAATGGCAAATGGGGAGAGTTGTCAAAACCAACGTGGGAAACGACGGCTTGGTACGATCCGTAGATCTTAAGGTTAGATCCGGTACCACCAACAGATCAATTCATCAAATCTGTCCACTGCTGGAAGATTGCCAACCAATTACTCCACCTGATTTACCAATCTCATCATCGAACGAAAAGAAACTATCGCAGACACCACGACAACCAGTTGCACTATGCACAACGCATCAGCCGGTCCAGTCACCCAAACAGCCAAAAACACGCAAACGCTCATCAAACAGGGCTGAAAATTCCCAAGGCGGAAAGAGGACAGCGACAGGCATCATCGCACTTCTGGCCTTAAATTTAATTTCCACAAGTTTAGCCCTAATTTCCAGTAGCAGCCTTGTTCAAATCACACCATTCCAACAGAATCCCGGAATATACTTTGAAGAGACAGGCGCAATTAATCTGGCACAGGGCCACTGGAACATACTTGTTTACTTAAACCTTAGTTCATACTTTGCTGAACTTGAAGGCTTCAAATCAATTCATAACGACATGACAAACATTTGTAAAAGGTCAAACGATTTTGTCATATACTGCCAATCAACTATAGTAGAGATCAAGCATAAAATCGAAGAACTAGAAAGAATTAACGATCTAATTCATCACCATCATCCACGACCAAAAAGAGGTCCGTTGGAAATTATTGGATCTATTCAGCATAGTTTGTTTGGCGTGCTGGACAAGGAATATGCTAACTACATCGAAGGAGAAATTAAAAAATTTGCCGACAACGAAAATCATTTGCTTTAACTAGCCAAACGGCAAGAATCGATGATTGAATCAACGCAAAATATATTTCGAAAAACAACCAGCCAAATTTAATCACAATTTGATTCTCTAAAAGGACATGTTCAGGAAGCAGCACAAATTGAGATATTCACGGCCTTAGCAGGATACGCACTCATATTGATGAACAACTATGAAAGGACCCAAACTGAAATCCTAAATATACTCACAGAATCTTACACAGGGAAACCCAGCACACAGTTGTTATCACCAAACCAACTAAGGCAACAGATTTATTTTATACGAGAACAACACCCATCTTCTCTCACTCTTCCAGTTCAAGGAGAGGACTTACTAGCCATATACAAATTAATGACTGCGAAAGGAATAGTGCTCAAGGACAAGATTGTTTTTAAACTACAAATTCCACTTATCAATGTAGAAACATTTACGCTTATGCATTTGTACCCTCTACCAACTCAGGTGGGAAGCAATTTTTTATTCATTCAGCCGTCTTCAGAATACTTAGACATCAACCTTCACCAAAACGCATTTTTTCCATTAACGGCAGCGACACTAAACAAATGCCATAAACTTACAAGTTACAATTTCATATGCGCTCAAACTCATCCCGTTTATTCTAAAGAGTCCTCATAGCACAATGTGAAATAAGCCTGCTAAACGATAAAGATCCAGATTTATCACTATGCAAGGTAATGGCAACCATCTCAATACTGGATCCAGTTGGGAACTCCTGGACAATTGATTTTCTCCGTTAAAACGACGTCAATAATCAACGTCGTGTGCAAAACACAACGCGAAAGACGAGAACTATCAGGCAGCGGGATCATCAACCTTGCTCCAGGATGTACTATCCGCCACCGGACAATGACGATCAAGGCACCAAGCAACCTTGAAACTTCTTCAAACAAGACCATCACCATATCCAGCAATTTAACGGCAATGATGTCGAAGTAACCACAAATACAGCCTCACAACATCTCACCTCACTCTTTATGAGAATTCGATACACAAAACATCAGGGAAAATAAAATTTTATTGAATATGGGATTGAACCAGCACACTTCATATGAAACCTATCACCATATTCATCACTACATTTCAGTATATCTCATCAAAGCCGCCGTTATCCTTATATCACTATACATTTATCGACGCAACAAATTCACCTTAAGAAGTCTTGAACTGCCCCTCGATACCCTTAGGAGGGGGGAAGATGTTCAAGTAGAACATATTTCGGCAGCTGCTGTTTAGCCAGCTAAGCGCAGAACGCCGACATCAACACGCGCAAAATGTTTAAGCAACAAATATTTCGGCCAGCTAAAAGCAGAACGCCGACATCAACACGCGCAAGCTCAAATTTCGCTTGCACTCAAAATGCGCGTTTTCAGTGCAAGGCCAAGCAATGCCTTGGAATGCAGGTGCAAGCGCTGGGAAAATAATTTCACGAAATATGCTTCTTCATCAATAACCAATCAACTAAAATAAATCAAAATAAACTTATTGTGAGAAATATTTTTATATACTCACACATGTAACTTCACCTTATGTATAGAATATTTTTTAGTTACTCATACATATCCATTAAGTTCAATTTATGTAAATATATTTGATATAAATAGGAGCAATTAGCTCATTAGTTTTCAAGATTTGTCAAATAAAGACCTTAGCTTCCCCCACCAGTGGTAAGAAGCTAAAAGGAAAAATCTTCGTTTTACTAAAAGAAGTAAATCAACAATAATATTTTTATAAAGTATTTTTATATATAATAACCTGTATAAATTTAAAAAAAAAAATAATATCTTCTTATATCTAAAAAATTTTTTTGAAAACAGCTTCTGTTTTTGGTTGCTACACGTATATTACCTTAAAGTTGAAAAAAGGCAAAAAGCCTTGAGACACAAATTCACTCTAATGCGAATTGTAAGAACCTGTACTTGATTTTCGGGGGCTTATTACCAGTTGCGAATCTAGGATTCACAACTGGTAATGCCGAGGAGGCAGCTGAAACGGCTTTTAGGGCGTTTTTTCCCATACAAAAAATTCTACAAGGGGAGAGATGGGGGGTTATAGCCCTTTCAGCCCGTATGTAGATCCGCCACTGGTTATCACTAGCAATTTTGACAAAAAAGGCAGAATACAATTTATTTTAGTTGTTTTAACGTGTTTTTTGTTAAAAGTTCGCCACAGCATTAGTTCCCCATAGCTGTACTATCCAAGTTAATTCGACGTCTACAAAAAAATGTTGAAGAATGGAATGAATGGTTGTCGAGGAATTGGTTTTCTTTAAAAAAAATATTGTTTTCCCGTGCGAAACATAGTTACAAGCGATTCTTTTTTTTTGACCCTCAAGGACCTAAAAAACAAAACTTTGGTCTAAAATCCAAAACTGTAACATGTTTTTATTAATGATGGTCTATTGTATGTATGCCATGATAGTTTCAGAATTATATGTTAAAAATGAGAGAGATATAAATATTTTAACTTTAAGGCTTTTTCCACGATTTTCTTCAACTAAAACAAAACCGCTGGTAGCACTATCTCAAAATTAAAAAAAAAAATGTTTTTAAATTTTGGTTTTCATATTTTGATGTAACCATCCAATTTTCCAACGAGCTCGGTTGATTGTCGAAGAACTGTTTTTTTTTAATCACCCTAATGTGCAGGGATTTATAAAATAATGATATTAATGTCCTGGTATATCGATTGCTGTCTTGTAGGGTAGCTTCATTTGAATTAGTTCTAAACGGCGTTATAACAGTTTTTGTCAATTTGTATGCGATATCTCCTATAATCCACTGAGCACCATTGAAGTATTCGGATGGACTTTTGGATAATGCGCAATTATTAAAAATCCTGCTGTCACGGACACTTTCTGGGTAGCCAACAACAATATGTCGGATCCGCACCTTGTAGTCACAGGTTGCTTGCACTTTCAATGAATAGATGTGCTTACGTGAAAAATATGCCTCTGGATCTTGTTGCGGTTTCTTCGCCAACTTAATTTCAGATCCATCTACGTACTTATGCAATGCGGTAACTCATGTAAAGTCTCCAAAACCAATTGTTTTCGTTCTTGAGCATCTGGCCAAAATAAGAATGTGTTCTTAAGCCTAAGAATAGATTTAAAAACTTTCAAAGTAATTCTCTGTATTGTTCCGTCATCTCGGATTCCAAAAATCCTTGCAATTTTTGGAAATTGAAGCACCTTCGTCATATGAGCCCAATTTGTGTAAAACTATCATTAATTGCATTGCACTTTGGCGGCCTCGGTAGTCGAGTAGGTAGCGTGCTCGACTGCTACCTCAGAGGTCCCGGGTTCGATTCCCGGCGTGGCCATGGTCCTTCCTTTAAACCTTTCGCATTTGCACTTTTCTATCCTCATTTCTAATCAACTGAAATTAAAAATTCATCAATATTTACGACTTCAAGTTGTAGTTGATGGTAGTGAAGTTTGTGGATGAGGATTGTCTTTTATAACTTGAATTGACTGAGGTAAAAGCATAACATTTGCCTCTGATTCAAATTCACATGTTTCTTTGGCTTTCCACGCTTAGAACATCCTACACATGTTTCACTTGATTGCCCTTTCCTTCCCACTAATCTATCACCCCATTTAGAACCAAGGCAGACTTGACACTGAATTTCCAGCTGAAATCCTTGGTTCAAAGCTAAAAAAAAAAAAAAAACTTGAAACGTGCTCCAGTTGACGCGCATAAGCTCCCTTAGCCTATTTTCATCCAGTTTGGGTAAAACTTTTAGCAGAAAGTAGATTTAAGAACGGAATTTAAAACCATTGGTGCGGCATATCTAAAATTCTCAACAATTGCAAAGGACAAGGTAAGGTTCATCTGCTTCCTCAAATGTTGCTGCAAAAAATCAATATTTGCTTTTAATTTTAATTTTTGGTTTTAACATTTACCATAAACTGTATCTATTATTTGCGAAATTAGTAATTGCTGGAAAGCAGATTGTTTTAAATATTTTACTAATTCCTTCTTTTTGCTTTGCTTAGGCATGATAGATATTTAAGTTGTTATTTTTAATTTTTTTTTTTGTTATCAGCTGACATATGAATGACAAATTAATCAAATGTCTAAAGGTGCGTTTCTTTAACATAGGCTCGAAATTTTACGATATTACGAAATGGGAAATTTTAATTGTTAAGGGAATACCCTTTGTCACTTAATGAAAGCTTATTTTAAAATTTGCGAATTTGAATAAATAATTTTTCCTGTTTTTCTTTTAGACAGCGAAACATACCCTTTTTAAAACTCTTTTTTCTCTGCATGGTTACCTTTGCCCCACCACAAAAATTATGCGCGAAGACAACACCGGAAAGAAGTCCACAACATAGTCCACAAATTTTATAAACTCAGTTTGTATTTAATTATATTAATTCATTATACAATGGGCCCAATCACGAGGTTTCCGTCGGAAATTCGAAATTTTCCGTCGAAAAAAATACAATCACTTTTTACGACGGAAACGATTTTGCTGTCAAATTCACTCACTTAAATTTTGAATGTGAGATTGTAAAAAAATAAGACATGAAAGTTCTTGAACAAAAAATATAAAAACAATAAGCATATAAAAGAAGCATGGAAAATAAATTTAATTATTTGGTTTGATTTGGGCGAGGGGTTAATTAATTTGTTTCCAGTTTAAATTCCTCCAGACTTAGTTTTTGCATTAAACTATTTTGCCCTTTTTTTCTTCTAAGTTTTCCTCTAGTGCTTTGGTTATACGTCTCGTATAAGCTTCAATGCCTCCTAAACTAAGCTTTACATTGTCCTACTGTGTGTTACGACATGTGGGATAGAAAGTATAACCGAATTTCATCACACTGTCATTTTTAATTTTTGTATAAAGAAATTAATTTTTCTCTTTTAAACTATCTCACGCAGTCACATCGCACTTTCATTCAATAAAAATTTCAAAATTGAAAATTCTTAAAATGAATCGGGACATAGCAGATATTGTAAGCACTATAAATGTAATTTGTGCATTAAAAATAGAAAGCAGGAATTATTTTGCTTGCTTTTAAACTATAACGAAGCTGCCGGTCTTCCGGCTCTATAGCTGAGGTATGCTAAGCCGCTGTCCAGAACTCGACACAAAAATTTATATTTGGGATTTTTAAAAATATAGTTTTTAATTATAAAAATATTTAGTTTTATGTTGCTTACAAATATGGTTAGTAAGTTGGTGTGGCGAGCGATGTGGTGTTGGTGTGGCGAGAGATATCTTGTTGGTTTGAATCGGCTGTGCGTTTTGACAATCAGGAGTTATCGCTTTGGCTGATGTCTGTTGTGTTAATCAGGCTGCTATTCTTTTCTCTGACTACCCACTTCCGCTCTGACAGTCAGCGTCTTGTTGGTGGCGATCTGACGATGCGCCTTCTAGGTGTCTTTTTCTCTCACGTGCGACCTGACGGTGCGCTTAATATAAACCTTTCGAAGTCACGTCCACAATCAAGCGACCTGACAGTGCACTTCCTAACCTATACTTGACCACCCGTGCGACCTGACGGTGGGCCTAAGTATATACTCTACCAGCTCTTTAGCTTATACACTGCGACCTGACGGTGCGCTTCCTGACCTATACTTGACCACCCGTGCGACCTGACGGTACGCCTAAGTATATAAACTACCAGCTCTTAAGCTTAAACAATGCGACCTGACGGTACGCTCCCTAACTTATACTCCACCACCGTGCGTCCTGAAGGTGCGCCTAAGTATATAATATAACACTTTTCCCACGACAAAATAAAATACGTTGTATTTCGTCCTCAGCCTTCACCTGATATCCTTGTCAAATTTATTCTTCCAATCCTTGTTAGCCGTGACAATTCCTCTTTATATTTTCCTCCGTTTGGTCAGCTTTCTTCAATTGATGGTGCTACAGCTACCCTTGTTTAACCAACCTTCTTCTCTTGATGGTCCGTCAGCTACTCGCTTCTAACCAACCTTCTTCTTCGATGGTCCGTCAGCTACTCGCTTTTAATCAACCTTATTATTCGATGGTCCATCAGCTACTCGTTTTCAATCAGCCTTCTTCCGTTGGTGGTCCGTCAGGTACTGGTTTTTCAATCAACTCACTGCTTCAATCATGCCTCTCGTTAGACTATGCTTGCTGGCATGGTATAATAATACAAGTAAGCATTGACAGTTGCTTGGAAAACCATCTCCTGTCAAAAAATATACTCAACAAGAGAGCGCTCACAATCCGCCATTGAAAACACAAGCAATGTTGAAAACGTTGAAGTGGAAAAAAAAAACAACATCAGCAGCTGCAGATGAATTTACACAAACTGCTGTTTTTGACAGGAGATGTTTTCTTGTAGAAGTGAAAATAAGCAATTGTAAATGCTACCTTGTATTATTATACCATGGCTTGCTGGTACCTCCTGTTTCATTTGTGTTTGCATATATCTCTCGTTAAGCTATGCTTGCTGGTACCTTGCGTTGTATTTGTATTTGCTTGTACCAGAGATAATGAGATGGGAAACTTCGTTTCTATAGTGAATTCTGTTGATTTTGACAGCTAAAAACGCTTCTTCTCCAATTTTTTATGTAATCACGTCTTGTGTATGTGAGTTCACCTCATATTTGTCAAAAATAGGTCCTACACCGAGAAAAGTCTTGCATATTTAAAAGAAAATTGTTTTTAGCTGAGCAAGAATCTTGTCAATAATAGTCGATTAATAACTTTTGTTAATATAGAAATGTCAGTTTTGTCAATGTAATTTATGGAGTTGCTTTGATAATACACAAAAACATTTTTGATAGAAAAAAATTTAATCTTCTTCTTCTTATATATAAAAATGAAATGCGTGTGCGTTAGTCCTGCTAAGGCTCAGAAACCGCTCGGCCGATTTTAATAATTCTTTTTTTGTATTCTTGGCCTTAATACAGATGTGGTTTAGGAAAAAATAAAATTACAAAAAACTCGAAGGAACAGCGGAAAAATCAAAAAATCGAAATTGGTAATTTTGTATGGGAATTGCCGTCACATTCTACTTTAAATAGCCAACAAATCTTAACGACTGGACGGATTTAACTCAAATTCGGCATACACATTACATGAAGCCTAGATTAGGTTATGGCATACTTTGTTTTGACCACGCTTCTTCCGCCTCTTTTTAAGAAACGTAAATTATCCTACTAGCGTACTATTGTTAGCAAAACTGTTCGTCTAATTAAATAAAAGAAAATTCTGTTATTTTAACACCAAAACAATTCACATATCTTCAAAATTGCACAAAATTTCAGTACAGCGTCTTTTTCTAATAACATCCTTTCCTTAGAATAACAAAAAACTATCATTCAATTTCTTTTCGTTGATAAATTCAATTTAAGCACTAAATAAACCGTATTTGAAGAAAGCTTCAACATATTCACTTTTTAGTCAAAAAAGGACACAAAAGCTGTCATTTCAATAAATAAAAAAAAATTATTTGTTTGCCCATTGTGAAGATCGATCCTTAGACCACCTTATGACTTAAAAACTGATGGTTGAGCTGACTATTTTTATTCAAATTGAAATGTACTACAAAAATTTCCTAATAGAATTTGCAATAAAATGAAATAACAGCACAATCTTCTCAATTCGAATTATAGCAGCTTTTCATATTTTTCTTAGACAAAAACAAATCGTGTTTTTCATCTTAATCTTATCTTCTATCTTTCTATCTTCTGAATATATAAATATCAATTGCCGTGTGTTAGTCTTGCTAAAACTCGGAAATGGCTCGGCCGATTTTAATAATTTTTTTGTTCGCCTCAAAACTGATTTGGTATAGGAAAAAAGAAAATAAGGAAGAACCCAAAGCGAAATAATCGAAAGAATTGAACTCGGAAATGGCTCGGCCGATTTTAATAATTTTTTTTATTTGCATCAATACTGATTTGGTGTAGAAAAAAAGAAAGTAAGGAAGAACCTAAAGCGAAAAAATCGAAAAAAATTGAAATTTGTAATTTTTTGAGTCGTACAGTGTTCATTACAACTCCAAGGAGAAGACGAGCCTGACATAGGTCTACGAAGTCAGTCAAATGCGCGGCGAGGTAATACACGCGTAAGCCACACTGACCAGCGAGCGACGGATAATGAAAACAGTCAAATTGTCATGTCCGAATAAGTGTCATTTATAAACAAAACAGAGTGGCATACATAATAACGCCCATAACTCGAAAACTTATTGCCCAATTCGAGCTGTTGTTTTATTTTTGTGTGTTCGTCTACGCACAGGGTAGCTGTTAACAGCAAAAAAATTGTAATTTTCTCGGAAAAATCGGTGTTCCATACATTTTGTATGGAAAAATAAAAATAAAAACAAAATCGATTTGAATTTCATAATTCAAAATGCAATTTCTGGATAATTACATTCGTTCCGATCAGTTGATTGTATTCAGAAAAAGCAACCAATTATCGAACAGTGTTCCTGAATTCATTGTGTTTAGAAAGAGAGACAGCCCTGCCATAAGGCGTAGCCCTGCCCGCATACTTTTCTTTTTGACATTTTGCTTTGCTCTGTTTGAGCTTATCTCTATTCGTAGTTTCTGGGCTTATCATGCTGTCACGCTTTGCGAACACGTTTTCTGGCAAGTTACAATAAACCATTTAATTAAAAACTCAAAACAGTTCGAATTTTATTGAACAAGGTTCTAGACAGTTTCATTGCCATCGTTTAACATTTGGCATCCCTTGCGGGGAACCTGATTCCTCAAAAACACTTTTTTATCAAAACGATTGACAACTGGCAAAGTAGCTGGCTAGAAAATCTGAGTGACATAACCTCACATTCTAGTTTCAATAAGCGAAGCGTGAGAACTTCTCAACATATTGTGTTGCAATGGCTGTGGCAAGAGAAGAATCTGTTGCACGATATATTCAGAAGTTTTCTGCAAACACTAATAAAACTGCAAAGATCAAACAGACGAAGGGATTTCTGGTTGGAAGAAGAAAACTGCTTGAAGACTATTGGCTGAAATTCATTGCAGCGCATGATGATGTTTTAGCTTCGGAGGTCACTGTGGACAACGAAGAAGAGCTGAAAAGGTTAGCGACAGATAAACGATTTACAGAAATCGAGACTGCTTATTGCGAAGCGCTAGGTGAACTGAATGATTTAATCGATGAGATGACGCAGCATGGAAACGATACAATTCATCACTCGACTCTGAATCCTGGGCCAGTGATTCACATGAATACTTCAACGTCTATGCTACCTAAAATTGAGCTGCCTAAATTCAGCGGTTCTTTTCAAGAGTGGCTTACATTTAAGGACATGTTTTCAACTTGTGTAATCAATGACACATCTCTTGCTGCCGTTCAGCGGCTACACTATCTTAAAAGTAGTTTGCATGGCGAAGCTGAGGCGCTACTTAGAAATTTGTCAGTTATTGAAAACAATTTTCAAATAGCTTGGGATATTCTCACACAACGCTACGACAACAAACGCAGACTTGTCAAAACATATATGCGAGACATTGTGCTACTTCCATCAATGAGCTGTGAGTCGGCTTCATCAATGCGTGCAATTTTGGATGGTGTCACTGAAGCTGTTCGTGCTCTTGCGCAGTTGGGGCGTTCGACTATATACTGGGATGACTGGCTTATTTTTATGGTCACTGAAAAGTTGGACCCAGTCACCGTCAAAGAGTGGGAAATGTCACTAAAATCTCCAAATGAGATTCCAACGTATCGCGAGTTAGAGAAGTTTTTAGAGAATCGGTTACAAGGTCTCGATACCATGGTAATTCTTGCCAGACCTAAGTCAAACTACGAAAATTCGAAGCAATTGAAATCAATGCAGATTCGAAGCCACCAAACTAACATTCTTAGGTGTCCAAGCTGTGCAGGTAAACATATTCTAATGTTCTGTTTAAATTTCAGAAGATTGTCGCCGTCAGAAAAACTGGACTTCGTGGCCAAAGCAAGGCTCTGTAAGAACTGCTTCAAGGTTGGTCACAGCAGCGATGAGTGCCCATCCGCTTACTTATGCAGAGTATGCCAACAAAAACATCACACCATGTCGCACGATAGCTTTGAAGTGAACATCGTAAATGCAAATCATACCTGCACAGCAAAAGCCGATGCTAGTGTCGCAGTTGGTTTAGTTCCTGTAATGTTGCCAACGGCTCAAATTGTACTTCAATCTGACTCTGGAAATTTTCTTCGACTTCGAGCGCTTCTAGACAGTGGCTCACAGGCTTCCTTTATAAGCGAATTTGCTGTACAACAACTGCAATTACATCGCCACAGATTTCAAGTTCCGGTGACTGGAGTCGGTGGGTCACATGTTGGAAAAGCCACTGGTCTGGTACACTTTTCTGTCAGTTCTATCATCGACCCAGTTTTCAAGATTCGTTGCGCAGCTTTAGTATTGCCACGTTTGGGGCACCTGATGCCCTGCGAACATGTGAATCCCAACCTGTTTGGTGATTTCCTAAAACTAGACCTGGCAGATTCACGATTTTACAAACCTGGATCTATCGATGTCATTCTAGGAGCTGACCTGTTTGGTTCCCTGCTTCGACAAGAAGTTAAAAAATCAACATCCGACGGCCCTGTAGCACAAAATACTCACCTCGGATGGGTCATTTATGGACGCTTATCCTCCTCAGCGACTCTATAGCTGAGTACAACTTTTAATGCATCAACGATGACGGAGCTCAACGATTTAGTTCAAGATCTCTGGAAATTCAATGAGCACGAAGATGTCACATCACCAGATACCATGACTCAAGACGAGATTTACTGCGAAGAATTTTTTGAGCAAACAGTACGCCGCAACGATGCAGGACGCTACGTTGTTAAATATCCTTTCAAAAATTCCATCGATCTGGCCGCACTTGCGGATACTAAATCTGATGCCTGGAAGCTTTTTCACTATCAACAAAACCGCCTGGACAAAGAGCCTAATTTAAAGACACTGTACAACAATTTTATGACTGAGTACTTAACTCTTGGGCATATGGAGGCCGTACTAGAGACAAATGAGCCGAGACCAGTGTGCTACATTCCTCATCATGGTGTGTATAAGGAGTCAAGTTCTACCACGAAGTTAAGAACAGTCTTCAATGCTTCCAGAAGGACTAAAGAAGGTGTTTCATTAAATGACTGTTTGCATGTGGGACCCAAGTTACAAAGTGACTTACCATCAATAATTTTAAAGTGGCGAACACACCGAATTGGATTTATGGCCGACATCGAAAAGTGTTACCGTCAAATTTTGGTAGACCAGGAGGATGCTGACATGCAACGCATTATATGGAAAACCAAAGAGGGCCTCCCTGCTGTGTACCGACTACTTACAGTCACATATGGCTTGAATTGCTCACCATATTTGACCATGAAAGTATTTCAAAAGTTGGCCAAAGATGAAGAGTCAAAATTCCCTGTAGCTGCTAAAGTTCTGAGAGAGTCCTTTTACATGGACGATTGCCTTCATGGTTCCGAAACAATCCAGTCAGCTCTTGAACTTCGCAACCAACTACAACAATTACTACAGCGTGGAGGTTTTTATCTTAGAAAATGGAGTTCAAATTCTACTGAATTTCTGCAAAAGCTTAACATTGAATATCGTGAGGCGGATGGCTGTTGTGATCTTAATTTGGATCGTGCAACTAAAGCTTTAGGGCTCTATTGGTTTTGTCAAGCTGATTGTATTGGCTACAAAGTTCAGGTAACACCTCTTTCAGGTCCTCTCACAAAAAGACAGCAGCTCTCCGATGTTGCGAAAATTTACGATCCACCTTGTCTTTTGGCACCAGTTGTTATCACTGGAAAAATTATGTGTCAACAGCTTTGGCTGGTTGGATGCTCTTGGGACGACCCCATGCCTGAACCATATCAACAGGATTGGAGTAAATTCCGAGCCGAGTTGCAACTGATTGAAAAAGTTAAAGTTCCACGATGGATTTACTCATCTCCAGATGTCAACAATTATCAGCTGCATGTATTTGCAGATGCGTCAACTTCAGCGTATGCAGCCGTTGCATATCTACGAGTAGAAACAGCAGAAGGAAGTATTAATATCTCGATTTTAATGGCCAAAACTAAGTTGGCGCCTTTAAAGAAAATAACAGTGCCATGCCTAGAATTAAATGGTGCACTTTTAGCTGCAAAGGTAACCAAAAAGTTGCTGCAAACACTTGATTTTCAATCATTACAAACGTATTGCTGGTCGGACTCTAAAACGACATTAAGTTGGATTAGGTCAAATCCTGGTATTCACAAGCAATACGTGGCCAATCGAATAACGAAGATTCAAGAGATGACATCTATTGATTCATGGCGGTACGTCCCTACGAAAAGTAACCCAGCTGATGTCGCATCTCGCGGTGTTTTTCCATCGCAACTAGCAGAGCTCGATTTATGGTGGTCTGGTCCCTCGTGGCTACATCTGGAGAAAAGTAACTGGCCAGTTCAAGAGCAGGTGCGAGAGCAGAATTAGTAAACGTAACAGCATTAATGTCAGCAGCTTCTTTAACGACTGTCACCAATGATCTGGCCCATACACTTCTTAGCAAGTATTCTAACCTTAACACTCTGTTAGGGGTAACATCGTGGTGTCAGAGGTTTATTGCGGCTAGATTGGCCCTTCCACATGAGAAAACGGCATGGACCACATCTATGGAGCGAGAAAAGGCCTTGAAGTTTTATATAAGGTATGTTCAAAAGAGTAACTTTTTCAATGAAGTTTTATGTCTTCAGCAGGAAAGGCCTATCCGTACTAAGAGCAAGCTGTTGAAACTAAACCCTATGATAGACGAAGAAGGTATCCTTCGACTCAATGGCCGCCTCAAGAATGCATTGATGCCCGCCTCCGAGCGATTCCCTATAATCCTGCCTAAAGAGAGTCCACTTACATCAATTCTTATCGCCCAAGCTCACGAAGTAGAGATGGGTCGTTCCGAACCTGTATAGTTCCTGGAACTATGTTCACAGTCGGACATAGTTCCAATCGTTCCTTCCATTCATTTTTAGCATGTCCAAACAGTTCCGGTTGCAATGAATTTTTTTTCTACAAATCAATATGAACCGACTTCTCTTTCACACATGTTATGGCTTACACGAATTTGTGATCGACTATAAGTGCAAAGATATGTTTGCGAACGAACGAAACAACTGATGTGTGAAATGGTAAGATGACATTTCGACGTTCTTGTTGCGCGCAATGCTGTGTTTACTTCGTTTTGAAATGCTTTCATTCAATCGAATGGAACTGCGGAACTAGATAATTCCGCGGACATGTTACAATCTGCTGCATATGAGTTGCATGAGTTTCATTCAATGAAATGGAACTGCGGAACCAGATAGTTCCGCGAACATGTTACAATCCGCTGCATATGATTTGCATGAGTTTCATTCAATCAAATGGAACTGCGGAGCTAAATAGTTCCGCGAACATGTTACAATCAGCTGCATATGATTTGCATGAGTTTCATTCAATCAAATGGAACTGCGGAGCTAGATAGTTCCGCGGACACGTTTTGCAACTCGAGAGTACTCAATTTGTTATTTTTAAGCACTTATAAGTTACATACGAACGGACGTACAGACAGACGGACATGGCTAAATCGACTTGGATGGTGATGCTGATCAAGAATATATATACTTTTCTATACCTATGCCTCTTTATGGGGCTTACAAACAGAGTGACAAAATTAATATGCCCCTATTGAGTTTTTCTATGGGAGCCCACCTAAGGAGTGGTCGGAGGGAATAGGTGTCTAACAAAAAAATGTTCCTTTTTCAAAAGTAATGGGGGTCGGTCATACATATTAATCTTCTTCGGCCTTCTCTTAAAGCCCTTCTGTTCAGGTGTAGAGAATACATATACAAAAACCATAAAAAATTGCTACTACAGCTCAAAGGAACTACATAGTTCCGCGGACATGCTTCCGCGAACTAGTTCCGCTGTACAAAAGAATCGTTCCATGTTCGTTCCGACCTCGGAACTGTTTAGCACAAGCCTATCACGAAGTCACTTTGCACGGAGGTACCCAAGCCACATTAAACTTTCTGCGAAGACGTTACTGGATTATTGACGCGCGTTCTGTCATCAAGAAGTACATTCATCGCTGCCTTAAATGTTTTCGTCAGAAACGTACTACGACCAGTCAATTAATGGGAAGTCTTCCCATGCATCGCTGCACGGCTGCACCTGCTTTCCAACGTTGTGAAATAGACTACGGTGGCCCGTACAAGATCCGGCCAATAAAGGGGCGTGGCTATCGAGGTCATAAAGGCTATGTTGCACTCTTTGTGTGTCTAAGCACACGAGCTATCCACCTTGAACTTGTTAGTGATATGACGACCGACACTTTTCTTGC
Organism: Pherbina coryleti; assembly: GCA_943735915.1. Taxonomy (NCBI): domain Eukaryota; kingdom Metazoa; phylum Arthropoda; class Insecta; order Diptera; family Sciomyzidae; genus Pherbina; species Pherbina coryleti. The sequence continues at coordinate 109,607,535 of OX030949.1, forward strand.
TGCTCTCCGACGATTTTTTTCACAGCGAGGATACAGTCATGACATCTATAGCGACTGTGCGACAACATTTACTGGTGCCAACTCCATTCTAAAGGAAGATTTTGCTGCCTATCGTCAACAGCTAGAAGCTGGTGCTAGGTTTTTCGCGTGCCATGGAGTCTCTTGGCACTTCATCCCACCAGGCTCTCCCAATTTTGGTGGAATCTGGGAGGCCGGGATTAAAAGCATGAAGCATCATCTAAAGCGAACTGTAGGAGAGGCTATCTTAACCTTCGAGGAGTTTTATACGGTGCTTAAACAAGTGGAAGCTGTGCTGAATTCGAGACCGTTATCCGCGTTATCTGATGACCCCACCGATATAGAAGCGCTCACGCCTGGCCATTTTTTGGTGGGCGGCCCCCTCACTGCGGTTCCTGAACCCAACATCCTTGACATAAAACTTAGCCGTCTCTCCAGATGGAAGCAAGTCCAACAAATTCAACAAGACTTTTGGAAGCGCTGGAATCGGGAGTACCTCCATGAATTGCAAGTCCTACCTAAATGGCGTTTGACAAGGCATAACCTGAAAGTTGGTAACCTGGTTTTAGTTAGAGATGAACGTTTGCCACCCACGCAATGGGCGCTGGGTCGTGTCGTGGAAGTCCATGCTGGTGACGATGATAACATACGCGTCGCAACAATCCGTACTCAATCTGCTATACTCAAGCGAGCAATTTCCAAACTGATTGTACTGCCGATCGATGATGAACATACTGACTCATGCGGTGGGCGGCTCCAGGAGGATCCCGTAATTTCGTCCCGCTTGGACGAGGTGGGCGGAAATGTTTAGAAAGAGAGACAGCCCTGCCATAAGGCGTAGCCCTGCCCACATACTTTTCTTTTTGAAATTTTGCTTTGCTCTGTTTGAGCTTATCTCTATTCGTAGTTTCTGGGCTTATCATGCTGTCACGTTTTGCGAACACGTTTTCTTGCAAGTTACAATAAACCATTTAATTAAAAACTCAAAATTTTATTGAACAAGGTTCTAGACAGTTTCATTGCCATCCTTTAACACATTGATTTGTAAGGATTACAAATAATTTGCCTCTGAAGGTTGGATCTGTTATCATCATGCTTCGGAGACTCAAACAACCGAAATTGTGCAAGTGAACAAATTGGTCGTGAAGCAACTCAAGAATAATGTCATTCAAACAACGATGAACGCTTTTGAGTAGAGAAATTCAAGGGCGAAGAAGTGCTCATTCCAAGAATTTAATTGATTCTAACCGATTTACCTTCGAGTTCAAAAACGTTCAATTCAAATTCAGTTCGACTTACATCGCCATGACAATCAATGAATCACAAGGCCATTCTTTGTAATTAATTTTTGGACTGTGTGCTGGATTAAATCAAATCTAAACTTATTTTCTACCTTAAGAATAATGAGAAGATACGAGTAATAACATAATATATAATGTATATAAAGATAATGGAGCGCAAAGCAGTGCGATCATATAAAGAGAGAGAGAGCAAGTAGAATATGCAAATGCAGCGTAAACATCTTACACCTGTAGCATGGAGATGCAATCAGTATTTTAGATATAGATATGCAGACGGAAGTTCCGCTCACAAAATTATATGGAAAAAATATAAATGTTTGAAAGCCTTCATCTTTGGTTACTTTTGCTAACGTTGTCTATCAAAAAGCATTGAATTGATCTGACGTGTGGTTCCCTCAACCTGCTTACATTCCGTGTAAATAAGGGATATTAGAGTGTTTCATTTAATCAATAATTGAAATTCGATTGGCACCATTTGTTGTCGATTGCGAACGTTCGATAAAAAATTAATTTCGATCGAATCGTGATTGCTCGAAATTATTTCAATAAAAAAATGAATTTAGGGCGGGACGAAGTTTGCCGGGTCCTCTAGTTTAAAATAAAAACACTTGTTCTATTTACAAGTGCTGTTGTTAGCAGAAAAACATAAATCAATTTCTTTCAAGAACAGCTATGTCTTTGCTTTGAAAACTCTGGTCTAATTTTAAAATGCATGAATTTGTTTGAACAAAAATTGTAAGTTAGTTTTTCCCTATGTGTACACTGGTGGCTTAGCTGTCGAAAGTGATATATTCACCAGCGCTCATGTCCACCCTGAGGGGTGAATTCATCGAGAATACATCGCGAAGGGTAAGTTTGTCATGAAATTTTACTAACACATTTATAATATTTGCATTAGTATTGACTGCATTTTAGCATACGGCTGTCTCATATCTTTCCTTTTCATATCTTTCTTTGACAGCTGAAATCCGTCAAGATGGTCAATGTGCCGAAACAACGTCGCACTTTCTGCAAAAAGTGCAAGTGCCACAAGCTGCACAAAGTGACCCAGTACAAGAAGTCAAAGGAGCGCAAAGGTGCTCAGGGCAGAAGACGTTACGACAGAAAACAACAAGGTTTCGGTGGTCAAACCAAGCCCATCTTCAGAAAGAAGGCTAAAACTACCAAAAAGGTCGTGTTGCGTATGGAATGCACCGAATGCAAGTACCGCAAGTAATCTGCTTTGAAACGTTGCAAGCATTTCGAGTTGGGAGATGACAAATAACGTTGTTTTTCTGTTAACAGCGTATTTAAATTTTTATTGAAATATTTTCGTGTTTTCAACGAAATGAACACTACGGTAAAAATGCAAATACTTAGTGCTTTTATTTTATACTTGAAATGATGGAAAAATGTCGTTTTTGCCGAAGTTTCCAATCTCATTATCTCTGCTTGTACTTCTAGTATTTTCTTGTGCCTCTCTCTTGTTTCTCATTGTAATTGTTTTTGCTTGTGTCTCGTGCACTGATGTTAACGGCACAGTAATTACTGTTTTCTACAGTAATTTGACTGCTCATACAGTACGACAGTAATTTTTTTAAATATCAAGTAATTTCAATGGCCGGAAAAAATATAAAGTTTTTTTAGAAAAATTTACTAAAATCACATTTGTAACATCATAATTCTTCTCATAAGTTTACCATCCCTGGAATTTAGTGCAAAATGGAACGATGCCTTGATAAATTTGTGGATTATAGTGTACACATGGCTAGTACTAACAACCGTACAATTCCAAAGAAACCATTTTGCGCTTTTAGGAAGATCTATTTACGGTCATTTAGATGAATAATATATAAAATTCTTAATTTTTTTTAAATGTATTAAGTATCCAAATAAATTTGTAACGTTTGTATATTATAAGCCGTATTCATAAAAATATTTTTAAAAAATTAAAATTAATAAGCTATTAATAAAAAGCTTTTTAATGTTGGAAAGTCTTTTAAAATTATGTTATTCATAAATGTACATGCTTTGTAGTTAAAATATGAACACTTTCGATTTGTAGTGGGATGAGTGTAAATAATGGTTTGTGTATTAGATAAATTCAATGACTTTTTATTTGTTTGTCACAATTTCGTCAACATTTCGATATTTAAACATCAAAAGATTTTCGAAGCTACCCTCTGCACTGAAAAAAACTGTTATTTTATTACCTTTTTTTGTAAATATTTTTAAATGTTTTGACAAATTTTCTTGTCAAATATTTTGAATTTTTATTTAAATACTTTGCAAATGTTATATTTTGAATTATTTTATGCTTTGTGAGGAGTTTATAGCATGTTTCAACCATTGTTTAATATCCTCTCTTTTATAAACAAACATTTTCAAACATTTTTTGACATTTTGTTCGCTTTTGATATATTTTGAAATAATATTATATTTTTGACAAAATTTGTGCTCAAATGAGAACAAAAATAAAATTTAAAGGGGTTTATTTAAGTTTTCAACCATTTTTAAAATTTCCTCAATTATGAAGCATTTTAAACTCTATTCAACGTTTATGAATAATGTTTTTAAATGTTTTCTTTATGAAGGCTTTATAACAGGACCGTTATTTTTTATGAATACAGCCCAAGAATAATATATAATAGATTACGCCATGCGCATGTTCGCCATTTTTGTTGTGACGTCAGCTGTGAGAAAGAAGAAAATGTTAAACTTACTAAAATAAAAACGTAGTAAGCAAATTTTTTATAGGGGGATTACATTCGAAAACCTTCTAATTTTCTTATGCAATGTTTGTTTCTTAAAGAGAAATAAATATTTCTCAAGAAAGAACGCCAGTCCAGAATAAAATATAAATATTCTTTAATACAAACTTTCATAAAAATTGCATGTATTATAGGGGCATTAACTTCCGTGTTTATCCCTTCACAGAAAATAACAGCTACTTTGCGCGATTTGTTTTGATAGTAGTTTCACAATTGTTTTGCTATAATTTCGCCGGCCTTTCTGGTTTTGCTTATATTATTGAATATTTCGTAGCAAGTTTCACGTGACTCTCACGCGAAACGTAGGCTGCGCAGTATATTTTCTATCTGCGCACTGTTGGCGTACTTTATTATATACTAGAGGACCCTGAAAACTTCGTCCCGCCCTAGATTAATTTTTTTATTGAAATAATTCCGAGCAATCACGATCTCACCCGAAATTAATTTTTTATCGAATATTCGCGGTGCCAATCGAATTTCAATTATTGGTTGAATAAAACACTCTAATATCCCTTATTTACACGGAATCATTGAATAATTATAATTGTAATTATTCAATGACGGAATGTAAGGAGGTTGAGGGAATCACATGTCAGATCAATTCAATGCTTTTTGATAGACAACATTAGCAAAAGTAAACAAAGATGAAGGCTTTCCAACACGCGAACATGTCACATATTGTGGTGGTAATCCTTGCAAACCAATGAATTCAGGAACACTATTCGATAATTGGTTGCTTCGTCTGGACATAAACAACTGATTTGAACGAATGTAATTGTGCAGAAATTGCATTTTGAATTATGAAATTAAAATCGAGTTTTTTTTTTATTTTTCCATACAAAATGTATGGAACATCGATTTTCCGAGAAAATTACAATTTTTTCGCTGTTAAAAGCTACCTTGTGCGGAAACGAACACAAAAAAAAAACAAAGAAAAAAGGGTTCTTATGTATGCCACTCTGTTTTGTTTATATATGACACTTATTCGGACATGACAATCTAATTGTTTTCATTATCCGTCACTCGCTGCTGTGTGGCTTACACGTGTATTAGCTCGCCGAGCATTTGACTGACTTCGTAGACCTATGTCAGGCTCGTCCCCTCCTTGGAGTTGTAATGAACACTGTACGACACGAAAAATTACCAATTTCAATTCTTTCGGTTCTTTTCCTTCCTTCCTTATTTTCTTTTTTCCTACACCACATCAGTATTGTGGCGAACAAAAAAAAAATTATTAAAATCGGCCGAGCCATTTCCGAGTTTTAGCAAGACTAACGCACGGCAATTGATAATTAAATATTCAGAAAATAGAAGATAAAAACGCGATTGGTTTTTGTCTAAGAAAAATATAATAGGCTGCTATAATTCGATTTCAGCAGATTGTGCTGTCATATCATTTTATTGCAAATTCTATTAGGAAATTTTTGTAGCACATTTCAATTTGAATAAAAATAGTCAGCTCAACCGTCAGTTTTGAAGCCATGAGGTGGTCTAAGGCTCGATCCTCACAATGGGCAAACAAATAATATTTTTTTTAAAATTTTTTTTATTTATTGAAATGACAGCTTTTGTGTTCTTTTTGGAGTAAATAGTGAATATGTTGGAGCTTTCTTCAATATGAAATCCCTATGATTTATTAAGTGCTTAAATTAAATTTATCAACGAAAAAAAATTGAATGAAATATATTCAAAAACAACGGAGTTATTTTCATCGAAAGTAGGAAATACGAATTTCTGATAGTTTTTTTGTTATTCTAAGGAAACGATGTTATTAGAAAAAGAAGCTGTACTAAAATATTGTGCAATTTTGAAGATATGTGAATGCTTTTGGTGTTAAAATAAGAGAATTTTCTTTTGATTATTTAGACGAACAGTTTCGCTTTGCGATAACGCGGAAGAAGGAGCGTGGTCAAAACTAAGTATGCTGTAACCTTATCTAGGATTCAAGTAATGTGTGTGCAAAATTTGAGTGAAATCCGTTCATCCGTTAAGATTTGTTGGCTATTTAAAGAAGTCTGATGTGGCAATTCCCATACAAAATGACCAATTTTGATTTTTTCGATTTTTCCGCTGTTCCTTCGAGTTTTTCGTAATTTTCTTTTTTTCTAAACCTCATCTGTATTAAGGCAAACAATACAAAAAAAGAATTATTAAAATCGGCCGAGCCGTTTCTGAGCCTTAGCAAGACTAACGCACACGCATTTCATTTTTATATATAAAGATTATTCTTGAATACAGCCGATATAATAAAACAATTATATAAAAATTTGCGATTTTATTGATTTTTTATTCGTTTTAGTTATATAGTAATTCCATAGTAATTTTTGTTCCAATTCACAGTAATTTTGCACCAAAAACAGTAATTTTTCGTGCCAAACACAGTAATTTCAACAAATTATGTTAACATCACTGGTCTCGCATCGCACTGTATGTGTTAGGGTTGGATCGCTGGTAGAGGAAATACTGGTTTCAACACGTGTTTCTCTCTATCTCTGACTGAGGCTCAATGTTGTATTGAAATCATGGTATACAAGGTTGCATTGACAGTTGCTTGGGAGACCATCTCATGCCATGGTATAATAATACAAGGTAGCATTGACAGTTGCTTGGGAAAACATCTTCTGTCAAAAAATATACTCAAAAAGAGCGCTCACAATCCGCCATTGAAAACACAAGCAATGTTGAAAACATCGAAGTGCAAAAAAACAACAACCTCAGCAGCTGCAGATACATTTTCACAAACAGTTGTTTTTGACAGAAGATGTTTTCTTGTAGAAGAGAAAATAAGCAATTGTCAATCCTACCTTGTATTATTATACCATGCATTGAAATCGTATGTTAAGCCTTGCTGTACTTTTGCCGCATTGACCGCTGCTCACACCAACAAAATATATACATCTTATACTATGCGTTTATGTTGCCACAGGGTGCTTGGTTACATTCTATATCTAATTTAACTACTTTCATATAGTTTTAATAATTCAATTATTCAATTAATAATAGTACAAAAACAATTTAAAGGCAAGTAATAATGATAAATAATTAAATCCAAAATAATTCAGTTTCAGCTTCGATGATAGAAATCGTGTGCACCCAAAACTGACTGCTGGTTTTGGATCGTCACAAAACATTTGATGAAATGTAACTTGCAGCTTGGTGATTTCCAATTCACATAAATTCGAAGAAATCTTATAAAACTCATATCTAGTCGAATAGAATGTGTAATGAAATTAGAAACAAACCTAAAAATTAAAATGTAGAACGACATATCAAAAAAATCAAAACCGGTTCGTACACACTTTTTTTCGTTTTTTACACCATCCTACATTCTATCACACATGAAAATTTTGACGTGTCGTAACACACAGTAGGACAATGTAAAGCGGCTTTAAGTACCCTGCAAGAACACTCCTGGTAAATTAATTGGTTATTTAACTGATAATGCTAACGAAAATATTGGGCAAGCTTTATGGACGAGTTTCTATTAGTTTCTTAAGAGCAATGGGAAAAAACTACCCGTACAGTTATGCTAGATGAAGTCATTGAAAAATCTCCATATTTTTTCTTAAAACCCTATTTATTCCATTTTTGCAAGCAAAAAATCCCACAAAAAATCCTATACCCAATTCATAAGAAATAAGTCTAAAATTTTTTATATTACAATACTTCATATATTTTACTCGTGTTTTGAATTTAATTTACAAAAACTAAAAATGTATATTTAATAAGTTCGATATACTTATACATTTTGTACTTGGAATTAATAGTATATATCAGAATGCAATAACTTAAAATGTTTTTCTGTACAAACAAATTTTACAGAGTTAATATTTTTCTTTCTAAATGCAGATTTAATAACGCAAATTGAATTCAAATTTTCTTCGCTTAACTTATTTCTTTTTTTTGTTTTTATATCTGTAACGATTGAGAAAATTCGTTCAGCGTCAGCATTGGAATGAGGCAATGTTGCAATGAATAAATACAATTTGGTTAAGTTTGGAAAAAGTTTATCACCATTGATAGCTGTTCTATCAGCAACTGCCTTCCAAAAATCAGAAACTTTGCAACTATTTGTTAGGAATTAATTTTTTTCTAAATCGTTATAAGAAAAAGGAAGGTCATTCCATTCATCGCTTAACGAATAATAATCAATATCAACACAGTCTGCAACATTGATTAATGTTTTTTAATGTGTCCTTTTCTCGGCGAAAAGAGCAACTTTGGGTTCTAAAAATTCCAGAGACTTAAAAAAAATTATCATTTATTGGAAATTTTTCAAAAATTTTTAAGATACAGTTTTTAATAAAATGCCCGCAGCTTATTTGAACTAATTTTGCCTGCTCAGCCTCAAGACAAGATGTCATGTTTAAAAACTCGCTATTAACATATATTTTCTGCAGATAATTCAGTTTCTTTGTTGACAATGCAATCATAAGTAATTCGACGGTGCTTTCGAAGAAAATCTTCCAACAGAAAATTGCGGCGAAGAAAATCTCTTTTTTCAAAATGCGGCGGAAAAAATAACTTTTATCAAAATGCGGCGAAAAAAATCACTTTATCAAAATGCGGCGAAAAAATCTTTTTCGTGTTACTTTTTTCGTGTTAGACAGCGTGTTTTCATTGCTTTTTTTAAAAAGTTTTTATGTAAAAAATAAAAAAAGTTTTTATGTAAAATTTCGAAACAATCATATGAAATATTGTCGCGGTCTAAAACTTTAGTTGCGCCAAAGTGACGTACGGATAAAACTACACGGCGACCATTTTATGTGTAGTCATGAAATGACGATTTTGTTTTGTCCGGACGTAATCACTGTGCGTTTGGAGTAGCGCCCAACACACACATGCACTCCAGTGGTCATTAAACCACTTTATTTATTACTTTCGTAACTCGGTCTGGCTAAGGTTTCTCCTTGTGCTCCATGCTCGACGAAACTGAAATCCCACGAGTGACTAAACGCACGGAATTGCGTGACAAATAAAACGAACAGAACTAGGACTGTCATTGTGAAAAAAAGTAAAAATCACTTGGCCAATTCACAATGAGGGTAGCCATTGTGGGTTGTGGAAGATGTGGAGTGTTGCCACACCAATACTAACACATATGCCGCCAAGATGGAAAAAACACTTGGTGGGTAGAAGGATTTATTTAAATTTGCTCAAAGATGCACCTGAAAAATCCTTAAAAAGATTTTAAAAATAGGTGTGAGCAAAGCCTTCAGGTTTGAATACCGGTTTCTGCAAAAACCGCATCTGTGTTAGGAAAAAGATGGCTGTGTTTAGGTTCCCATCTTGTGGAACTTAAATATCGCCAGTCTGCACCGCTGGTTGGCAGTTCAGTTCGTTCCGAACATTGAAGCAAGGTGGAAGTGTGCCAAGAGTGTGAAAATTGTGCCAAGTGGTTTTTTGACCAACGATCGAAAATTAAAAAAAAAGGAAAAAAAGTGATATATATATATGATATATATATATATATATCTATATATACATATATATCCACCTAAGTGAAGTCCTGGAAGGCCAGGAACGGAGGACTCCAGCTGTCAGGGAGTACCTTTTTATTTTATATATACATATATTTATGAATTTGCTTCTGTGTGTTGGTGCGCTCGCCACACACGGTGATTAAATTTTATTGTCCGGTCGCTTGACTCTACACGCGCCGCTTTTGTTTTCGGTTCTTTTCTTGTCGCGCGTATTACTTTTTGCTCTGTACTCGCTTTGGCGCGTTTTCTTGTGTTAGGCCCCTCGCACTCGAGCCTAGTTCCGTCAGGAACAGGTAAAATAAATTAATTCCACCGGTGGAATTGTGAGCGGGTCCAAGTCATCTCCTTGGACCCGCAACTTGAGTGCGACCCAAAATTGGGTTTTTTTTTCTCGTGGTATTCTTTTTTAAATCGATAATTAAAAAAAAAAAAAAAAAAAAAATCGCGATATTGTAATAATAATACAAATATTTTTTTATCGTGTTTTATTTTCTTTTGTCCCACTGTGCAGAAGTTTGATAAGACTTTTATTAAAAAGTCTTATCAAACGCCTCTGCATATTGTCTTCGGTTTTTCTGTCGTGGTAATATAAACACCCACACCCGTCTCCGCTGAGCAGGTGGCAACCCTTGTCGTAGGCACTATTGTGCACTTGGGTTCCACACAAGCTGTTCGCGCATTAATTAAAGAAGTGTTAAATTCGCGATCGTGTCAGCATATTTTTAATTAATATCAGAAAATCGTTAATAATCGTTGTGCGCAAGTGAATTAAAATTACAAAATTGTAGTAAAATAAGTGCCGCTACAATATATCATTATGTTACATTTTTGTTGATAAAAAACATTTTATAGAGTACTGTAAGGAATTAAAAGATGAAATTATAAATAGAAATAATTATTTGAAAACATAATTTTTTCCAGAAAAATTGTTCCCACTCCTTAAAAAATACAGCGTTGTTAACGTCACACTCTGAAAAGAGATTTTCTTCGCCGAATTTAAAAAAAACGGATTTTCTTCACCGCATTTTTTGATATGGATTTTTTTCGCCGCATTTTGCAAAAACATATTTTTGTCGCAGCAGTTTAAAAAAGGATATTCTTGATCGCGTTTAAAAAAGAGATAGTCTTCGTAAGGACCGTCGAATTGCATTCCCTGAAGAAATTAATTGGACGGTTTCCTTTTTTAACCGACTTCAAAAAGGAGGAGGTTCTCAAGTTCGTTGGTTTGTCCGCTTTTTTTTGTTTTTTTTTTTTTAAATGTATGTACATCGATAACTCCTAAAGCACTTGCCCGATTTCCGTAATTTTTTGTCAACAGATAGATACTATGAACGCGACAAAGGGGCGTGTCAATATAAGAAAAACGCTGTATTTCAGATAATATTTACACTAGGGTACTGAAATTTACAGTAAAAATACTGGGGTAGGCACAATTATTACAAATTACGATCAATAAAGTGGGCGTTATTTGACAAAGGGGTGTGGCCATATTAAAAAAACACTGTATCTCAAATAGTATTGAAACTAGGGTACTGAAATTTAGTACAGTGGTAAACACAATTTTAAAAAATTACTGTAAAGAAAGTGGGCGTTATTCGACAAAGGGGTGTGGCAATATTGGAAAAACACTGTTTCTCGAATAGTATTGACACTAGGGTACTGAAATTGAATACAGGGGTAGACACAATTTTTAAAAATTACTGTAAAGAAAGTGGGCGTTATTATAATATTAGAAACACACTATATATCGAATAATATTGACACTAGGGTGCTGAAATTTAGTAAATGGGTAGGTAAAGTTACTACGAATTACGGCCAAAAAAGTGCGCGTTATTCAACAAAGGGGCGTGTCAATATTATAAAAATACTATATCTTAGTTAATATTGAGACTAGCGTACTAATATTTGGTATGCAGGTAGGTGGGTAGGTAGAATCATTAAAAAAGTGAGCGGGATTGTACACAGGGTGTGGCACTTTAAGGAAAGTACTATATTACGGTTAATATTGATACTTGGAAACTGAAATTTGGCACAGGGCTAGGTAGAATCATTATAAAGTACGGTGAATAAAGTCGGTGGGATTAGAGAAAGGGCGTGGCACTACAAATTGTAAGGAAACAGAAATGGAAAATACCCAACAAACTTTCAGGAATTAATAAAACAAATTTTTTAAGAACAAAGTTTCATGTTTGAAATTTTCCTCAAGAATACTATTGCATTAAATATTTCATATTATCTAAAAAGGAAGAAATAAAAACTTTTTAACAAAAAAAAAAAACTGACTTCAAAATCACTACAAAGTAAAAAAATAATTTTAAATAACTTTTCCCATTCATTTCTTGGTCATATTTTAAACGTTATTTATATGTATTATAATATTCGAAATCTTATCATTTTCATTTTTTTTATTTTGTTTTATTATCATCAATATATTAAATTCTTTATGAACATAAAAGCTTTGAAGTCGGCGCTTATCTTCGTCGGGTAAAAATCTTTTCCCAGCTTTAATTACAAGCGCTGACGCATGGCAAATACATTTTATAAGAATAACTTTATGGTCAATATCCTTTTGCAAATGAAAGTAAAAAGAATTATTAATTCCTATCATCGCACTCGCATTGTCCGATGCCATAGCAATAATATTTTTCAATGGTATATTTCTGTATAAAAGTCACTTTTTCACTCACTTTTTCTAATATAAAAGTGATCCGCCCACTTTTATATAAACCTCCAAAAATGATTCTGTACCTTCAAAATAAAACAGATAAAAACAATTTAATTAAAGAAAAACACAATTTATAACTAGTAAGAAATGATCTTCCAATGGTCGAAGTTAAAATACCCCCAGGGCCGAACCAAAGTATATTCAAAGTTTTAAGCAGACAATAAAAATGTTTATCTATTTCAAACATTTTCGTCATAGTTTTAGAGGAAAATATTCATTCATACTCAGAGTGCATATTAAATATTAAAGCTTATTTGCAAAATTTCAAGTCCATATATTCATTTTTGTGGAATTTAAGGTATAATATACGTGTAAACTTTTCGAAAAAAAAATATTTTTATTTTGTTTAATGTGTTCTTTATAGTTTTAAGAATATACATACACATTTTTAAATCGATATTTAAAAAAAAACAGAAGTTATAACGGTTTTCGTTAACCTATGTGTAAGCTACATACAACAAACAAAAAACGCGATTTCCTCGAAACTAATTTTTTAAAACGGTTCGATAGATAACTCGCAATCTATTGGTTCAATTTCAATGATTTGTTTTGCATTTTATTCAATATTTTGTTCTCTAAGCATCCCCCCTAAATTCAAGCATCTATTTTTGTTTTGTTTTTTTATATAAAGAAAAAAGCGCGCGAAAATATATCTGTTTTTCGAACTTTTTACTTCAACTTTCGCCATAATTAAAAAAAAAAACTCCCGGGGGTCTTGCGTAGAGGGGATGCTTAATATAAGGTCTATGCTTTAAAATGTCATTTGATTATTTTGTTTCCGATACATGGGAAAGGCCATATCCATCGAACCGTTTTGGATATCTTTTTTTCAATGCCATTTTCAGCGCCCTCTATATAAAAGCCAGAACTGTATTTAAAAAAAATATTTTTTTATAAAGTATTTTTTATGTACAATAACCTGTATAAATTTAAAAAAAGAAATAATAACTTCTTATATCTAAAAAAATTTTTTGAAAACAGTTCCTGTTTTTGATTGTTACACGTATATTATACCTTAAAGACATTTTACCTCTTTAATAAAGTCACTTTGTATGGGAGGTTGGCGTTATTTTTTCCGATTTGGTTGAATTCCATCCTTAGAGTGTATATTAAATTTCAAAGCTCATTTGCAAAATTTCTATGATTTCAGTCTATATATTAATTTTTGTGGAATTCTAAGAGATTTTACCGTTTTGATAAAGTCACTTTATATGGGAGGTAAGCGTGGTTTTCATCTGATTTGACTCATTTTTCAACTTGATCTTTATTTTTTATATACAAGCTTATATATTGATTTATATTATATTATATATATTTTATTATATATGTATATTTCATGATGATAGCTTGAAAATTACGGCTGTAATCGTCTTGAAAACAAGAGCGTCTTCGGGCAAAAATTGATTTTTAAGACTTTTTTCAAATTAAGTGGTTTTTCTTAGTGGCAGCTACAAGCAGCAGGTTTTTACAGAAACCGAAGGTACAAGTTCTATATTTTATGATAGCTATAGCCTTTGACTATAATAATGCTATATTTGCTAGATATCTATATATATAAAAAAATGTTGTCAAATCTGTTTGTGACGAGTGTTTGAGAGTTCGGCTGGGTAAAAAAAAAATCTGCCGATACCATTTTGTAGGGTACGTTCTCTAGATGGTTTTAAAAAATTGTTTGAAAATGACAAGGGGGCGTGGCACCTCCCATACAACCCAAATCTACGGTAGCGAATAGCTCTGAAGTCATAGTTCGCATAGCATCGGAATTCGGTGTTCTACCTCAATTTACAAGAGCCGTTCCACAGGTAAAATTTTATGGGCGTTGAATGTGGGGCGTGGCACTTTTTCAGCAGACCAAATTTTCGGTATAACTTTCAAGCTATAAGTCACACATCAATGAAACTTGGTAGGAGCGTACTATTTAGTCGCGTCCTTCGACTAGCAAAATTTATCAAGTATAGGCCAAAGGGGTGTGGCACCGCCCATACAATTCAAATTTATGATATCGAATAGCTTTGGAACTAAATGCCGTATAATAATGAAATTCAGTATGGAGTTTCCACTTGGTGATATATTTATACTATAAAACTGGGATGGGCTTTGGAAAAGGGGGTGTGGCTACGCCCATACACTTAAAATTTTTGATATCAGATAGCTTTGGAACTAAACGTCGTTTAACAACGAAATTCAGTATGGAATTACTATTGGGTGATATTCTTCTACTAGAAAACTGAGACGTCATTGAACAAGGGGGTGTGGCTCCGCCCATACAAGCTAAATTTGCGATATCGAATAACTTTGGAATTATAAGTAGCATAGCCTCGAAATTTGGTTATCAATTTACACGGGTCGTTCCACTTAGAGATAGAGATAGAGTTAGAGATAGAGATAGAGATAGAGATAGATATAGAGATAGAGATAGAGATAGAGATAGAGATAGAGATAGAGATAGAGATAGAGATAGAGATAGCGATAGCGATAGAGATAGAGATAGAGATAGAGATAGAGATAGAGATAGAGATAGAGATAGAGATAGAGATAGAGATAGAGATAGAGATAGAGATAGAGAAAGAGATAGAGATAGAGATAGAGATAGAGATAGAGATAGAGATAGAGATAGAGATAGAGATAGAGATAGAGATAGAGATAGAGATAGAGATAGAGATAGAGATAGAGATAGAGATAGAGATAGAGATAGAGATAGAGATAGAGATAGAGATAGAGATAGAGATAGAGATAGAGATAGAGATAGAGATAGAGATAGAGAAAGAGATAGAGATAGAAATCATTTCCGCTACGACAGCAACGCGTCGGGTATCAGCTAGTTTTCTACTAAATTTTATTTAAATTTTCATTTGTAGGAAAATTTGCAGTCATGTTTCTATGATTTTTCTATTTTTATGTGCAAATATTTTTTTATTGTATTTTTTAATAAATTCAATGGCGGATCAGACATAAAAAAATCCAAAAAACAAAATCTTGAAATATACTTTTTGCTCGAAGTTATTATTGCATTAAAAGGACTCTCTTTTTTAGGTTTTATTGAGCTTATTTTTGTTAAAAATATTTCAACTTTAACGAATTTTATACAAAAAACCATACAATACATCAAGTTTCCAATATCACATTCATAATAAATGTTTTATAATGTGACGAATGAAATTATTTTTTTATAAAATTTGAAAAAAAAACGATGTCATCCTAAAATCGAAAAAAGCGCAATGTGCGGCGGGCTACCTGTCTTTAAAGGGTTGTACGTTGGGTTTGAAGCCCACCACGTAAAAACACATTTCAATGAAAAATATAAGAAAAAAGATAAAAATTATCCCCAAATCTGATGACGAATACCGCAAACGAAAAACTGACAATGATTTAAGGATATGCACTTGAAACGTTCCAACCCTTAATTTGGATGGTGCCTCTATCCAACTGATAGATATCCTAGAAAGATACACAGCTGATATCACTGCAATCCAAGAAATACGATGGAATGGGCAGGGTTGCTTACAGCAAGAATCCTGTGATATCTACCACAGCGGCCATGTGGAGAAGCACGAATTTGGATACGGATTCGTGGTTGGCAAGAGACTACGGCATCATGTCCTGCGATTCACACCAGTGAACGAACGACTTGCCATAATCCGTGTCAAGGCAAGATTCTTCAACATAAGCCTGATTTGTGCGCACGCTCTGACAGAAGATAAGGACGATGAAACCAAAGACAGCTTCTACGAGCACCTTGAAGAGGCCTATGAGCGCAGCCCCCACCTTGACATAAGAATCGTGCTTGGTGACTTCAACGCCAAGGTGGGAAAAGAAAATAACTTTGATCCAACAGTCGGAAAGTTCAGCCTCTACGACAATACGTCCGATAACGGAATGAGGCTGATTGACTTTGCCGCAGCGCGAAACAAGGTCGTTAGTAGCACTAGATTCAAGCATCTCAATATTCATAAAGCAACTTGGCTGTCTCCTGATCAAAAGACGCGCAACCAAATTGATCACGTTTTGATTGACGAAAGGCACTCTTCTAGTCTTTTAGATGTACGCACACGATCCGTGATGCCAATATAGACTTGGATCATTATTTTGTCGCAGCCAAGATCCGTACACATCTGTGCGCAACCAAAAATGCGCGCAATTCAGCACAGAGAAAACTAGACGTTGAAAAGCTGCAATCAAAACGAACAGCCGAAGACTTCACTGCTCGATTCTCACTCCTGCTTCAAGAAAGCACTCCTTCGATCGACGATATATGCGCGCAGTGGAATCACATTTCCCGCTCTATGCGTACGGCTGCCGAAGAGGTGATTGGCTATCACCGTCCTCGCCGAAACCAGTGGCACGACCAAGAGTGTCGCGACGCCACTACAGAAAAAGACGCCGCCTACAAAGCCACCCTGCAGTCGGTTGTAACGCGTGCTGCTAAAGAGCGTTACAAAGAGGAGAGGAGGGAAAAAAAGCGCATTTTCAGGCGAAAGAAAAGAGAAACGGAAATGCGTGAGTGCAAGAAAATTGAGATGCATGGTGACAGGAATGAGGTCCGAAAATTTTTCGATAAAAATAAGACGCCTGGCCGATGGTTTCAAGACCGGGGTCTCTTCCTGCAAGGATGAACGTGAGAATCTAGTGACAAATATCCAGAGTACACTGATGTTCTCTGTTCTAGGCTTTTGAATGGTGACGACGACAACAATCCCGCCAATAGAGATGATATACAGGAAACCCAAATTGTGGACGACAGCGTTGAAGTTCCGCTGCCTGACCATAGTGAAGTCTTGAAAGCTATAGCTCGGCTTAAAAACAACAAAGCCGCAGGAGCCGATGGCTTACCTGCTGAGCTCTTCAAGAATGGAGGCGAAGCTCTATTTAAATGCATTCTATGCATGAGCTTCTATGCAGAATATGGTCGGAAGAATGCATTCAAAATGATTGGAACCTCAGTGTGTTCTGCCCAATCCACAAGAAAAACGATTCCACCATTTGCGCCAACTACCATGGGATAAGCCTTCTTAATATCGCATATAAGGACCTGTCGAGCGTATTATGTGGAAGACTGAAGACCATCTTAGACCAGCTGATTGGACCTTATCCGTGTGGCTTCAGACCTGGAAAATGCACCATAGACCAGATATTTACGCTACGACAAATCTTGGAGAAGACCCTAGAAAAACAAATCGACACACACCATCTTTTTGTCGATTATGAAGCCACCTTCGACAGTCCAATAAGGAATCACCTACACCCCACCATGTCTGAATTTGGTATTCCTGCAAAGCTCATCTGTCTTTGCAGAATGACACTGAGCAACACCAGCAGCACAGTTAAGATCGGGAAGGATCTCACTTCTCCAAACGATACCAAACGAGGTTTCAGACAAGGTGATTCCTTATCGTAACTTTTTCAAACTAATGATGGAGAAGTTCATCCGAGCTGCTGATTTGAGACGCAGTGGCACTTTATTCTACAAAAATATTATGCTGCTGCCGTATGCTGATGATATCGATATCATTGGCCATAATACGCGCGAAGTCAGTGCAGCATTCTCCAGGTTAGCGAAAGAGTCGAGTCCAATGGGTTTTGCAGTGAACGCAGATAAGACGGAATACCTAGTGTCAACAAATAAATAGTCCCAACGTCTTGAAAAACTACGTCACTGTTGACAACATCTCCTTCGAGGTTGTTAAGGACTTCGGCTACCTGAAATCCAGCATTAACTCTTTCAATGATGTCAGTATTGAGATAAAACGAAGGATAACTCTTGCCAACAGGTGTTACTTTGGGCTGAGTAGGCAATTGAGAAGCAGAGCCCTCTCTCGACGAACAAAACTCACGCTCTATAAGTCACTAATCAAGCCCGTCCTATTATATGCAACACAAACATGGACGTTGAGCAGTTCTGATGAAAAGACTTTGGGAGCCTTCGAGAGAAAGTTCCTTCGTAAAATCTTCGGTCCAATCTGCGTCAATGGCAAGTACCGAATTCGATGGAACCACGAGCTGTATGAGCTGTACGTTGACATAGACATAGTTAAGAGCATTAAAATCGAGCGGCTCCGCTGGCCGTAATCGTAATTTTAGCACAGACAGACAGACGGACGAACAGACGGACAGACGGTCACAGCTAAATCAACGCAGGAGGTGAAGTTGATCAAGAATATATGTATATATATATATATATATATATATATATATATATATATACATTTTTGTACCGGAGATGTATTTTTATCTGCGTTATGCATGGAAAAATGCATACTTCCCATACAAAAAGGCCTTGTATGGAAGAGGGCGTGGTAGTAGATCTATAACTATAATGTTTGGTCAAATTTCTTTCTTTGGCATAGAAAGCATTGGTATAAAATTTCACAATTCTAGATATTATATTTTTTGAGATAATTGCAAATGCTATCCTAAAATTGAAAAAAACGCACTGTGCGTCGGAGGAAAGCTTCCCGGCGAGCGGAAAATCCGACAGTATCGCGATTGGGATCATTATATTTCACTCAATATAATACCTTTTGAACTGATTTTTTGTAAATTGTTTCTAAGAAAAGTTTATTTATTTCAGATGAATTACATCCTCCAAAGCGAAAAAGAATAAATTAAACGTATATAAATATACATATGTACAATGACAGTCAAAAGATTTCTGGATTTAAATATGAAATTAATTAATGGTTGCTTTTACCTTAGTTAGAGCTGACGCCGATAGAACCATAGTGATCCTAGTGACGTTGTCAAAATTAAGATATTTTTACTTACAGCAAAAAATTTTTCATCCATGCCATGCTTTTTAGAACAATTTTATTGAGAAATCCCAAAATCCAAAAGCGTTGCTTTTATTTTCTCAAAGTGACAAAATGTTACTTAGATCACTATGGTTCTAACGGAGTCAGGTATTGTTTGTAGATGCGGATTTTTGATTTTAAAGCCTCACAGGATAAAAGGGATGTAGCTGCGAAAAAGTTCTGGAGTTTTTTTCAAGCATACATTTTTTTAATTAGAATAAACAGTTTGTCTTGAAAAGAAATCCGTAAAACAATGTATGGTGTATAAAAAAGATCCGTAACTGTCGATCGACAGTAAGTATATATCCCAATGAAAAAACATACGATCAATGTACAATGCAATACAATGATTTCTTAAACCAATGTAAGATACATTCAAGAAATCAATTTGCGTAACTTGAAATTTATCAGATTAATGTAAAGTACATTGAAAAATGCAATGTAAAAATCATTTATCCAATGTATGATGTATTAAATTAGCAATAACTATACTAAATAAATCAATGTAAAAATACGTTGGCTCAATATAGGAAATATAAAATCACTGTGAAATATTATGTTATATTTTATGTATCAGGATACATTTCCCTTATGTAAAATACATAAATATAATGTACTTCTACATAGGTTAATTTATAATGTAAAAAACATAATGTTAAGGCACATTTATATGTTAATAAGTACGTTTTCCGTTGTGTTGATAGAGAAACATTTCTTACTTTCATTTAAAACATTGTTTGCCACTTCTTTCTGTATTAATATATCTTCTGATGAGCAGTAAAAATTATTGATTAACCCATAACGTCCAGGATTTTGCAGTTCTCTCTGAATTATTGCGAGAGGGTATGAGAAAGGGTATACCCTCGATGATAAATTTATACCTGCCAACTTATCACCTGCTTATCTTATGTCTTCGAAGATGATTTTTAAATTATTTCTTTTTTTGTATTATCAACAATTATTTTTTGTATCTCAACTTAAAAATGATGATGACAGGTTACAAAATTTTTATGTAAATTTAAAATATAAATTGTTTTTTAAAAGTCTTGCGAATGTTTTACTCCTATATCCCTCCGACTTAAATACACCTACTTACAAAAAATGAAAGAAGAGAAAAAAGTTTTTGAAGACATACTGGAATGAAACAAGTAAGAAATTATCTTCGACTGGGTCGAAGTTAAAATACCCCAACGGCCGAAGCAAAGTATATTCAAAGTCTTAAGCAATCAATAAAAAGGTTATGTGTAAAAACATTTTCTTTGTAGTTTTAACGGAAAATATTCGTTTTTGTTTTTTGATAAAGTCACTTTGGATGGGAGGTAGGCGTGGCTATCACTCAATTTCGTTGAGTTTAATACACAGAGTACATGTTATATATCAAAGTTCATATGCAAAATTCTAAGTCCATATATTAATTTTTGTAGAATTTCAAGAGATTTTACATTTTTGATAAAGTCACTTTGTATGGGAAGTAGGCGTGGTTTTCGGATTTGATTGAATTTCGTACTCAGAGTGCATATTTAATATCAAAACTCATGTGTAAAATTTCAAGTTAATATATTAATTTTTGTGGAATTCGAAGTGATTTAACCGTTTTGATAAAGTCACTTTGTATGGGAGGTAGGCGTGGTTTTTATCCGATTTGGCTCATTTTCGAACTTGACCTTTATTTTTTAGATAAAAGCTTTAATATCGAATTTCGTGATGATAGCTTGAAAATTACGGCTGTAATCGTGATCACAGACAAAGTTTTTCTCTACTAGAAAACTGTTCGGACGTATTTGAACTATCGCTCGTTAGATTTAACGTATTTGAATGTACACAGCAATTGTTGATATAAACATTGTTGCAAGTGGGTGCACTTCGAAAATACTTTATAAATTGCTATCCTAATTAAAAATTATTGTAAACAAAAACACATTAAAACATATAAAGTGACTAATTGGTCTCAACAAGACGGCTGCATTAACACTAACAACATCAAACAGTGCGAGTGTTTTTTTGTTTTGTTTTTTGGTTTTTTCATCATAAAATAAAACATTGCTCTTGTTGTCACAATGTCTAACTCTTCTGCTTTGCGCTCTCACCATACAGTACAAGGTACTCCGCTTCGTGGTGCTCGCGGTATTAACCCAACGATGCCTGGTACGCATAAATTGTCACAATATGGGACCCCGCGTATAGTGCAGTTAATACACCCAAAAAAATCCATGCGTAAAATACACGAATTGTAGCGTATATATAACGAAATATTTCGTGGTTTTAGTCTACGAAAGTCTTTTGTAAATAAAACTAAAAAATTTCGTGCATATTACGAAAATTTTGTTAAAATTTACGAATTTTTTCATTAAATTATATGAAAATTTCGTAAATTTTGTAAAATTTTTGTTAAAAACTTTGCTGTTCTTACCGCGTGGCGACTAGATATCATGGGGGTGATGGCTGCGCATCCTCTAGTGACTGCGGAATATAAGTGCATCCGCACTATGTGCTTACTCTACGACTGGATGCGCAAGACAATTTCTTACTGCTGAACAAGGGTAGCTCGGAGCAATCGCTAGCAATATGCCTTGTACTTACTGTAAAAAAACGTACTTGTTCAATGTAACGCTGCAAATATGTGATTCTTTGACCTACACTGAAAAAAAAGATTAGCTTAAAATTTAACACAATGTGTTCAAAAAATATGTTCATAATTTGACTTTTTTTCATATTTTTTTCAAAAGTTTTAAACACATTTGCTCTTACTTTGACGAAATTTGTTGCAAGCTATTTTTTAAAAACAAAATTCGTCAAATGAATAGCAAATGTCGTCAATTTTAAAATATTTTTTTTCTGTGTACGTTACATTTCACTTAAAATTTTGTTTTTTATTACGAAAATATTTCGGTTAATATACGAAAGTTTCGTTCCAAAAAAAATCGAGTTAAAAAATATAATAACGAAAGTTTCGTAATATAAATGAAAGTTTCTTGTATATTACGAAACTAGTTTTTACGAAATTTTTTTTCGTAAAATAAAGGGATTATTTTGAGTGTAAAAGATAGTTTGGGCAAGCAGAATGAGCTCATGGACCAGCGAATTACCCAACAGAACGAGCTCCTGGCTGCTAAAATTCAGGAGTCTGAGAAACGGATCCTCTGTGATTTTGGTAGCAAGCTTGCTGACTTACGTCGCGATTTATCTGCTGTTATTCAAAGGGTAACAAAGTTGGAGACAGTAGAGTCGGATGTTGAACGTCTTAGGTCTAAGCTTGATTTGGTCAAGGCGCAACTTGCTAAGCAAGAAAATCTAACTGATTCTTGTGACATTCCACTGTACGGTATACCATTCATCGAGAACGAGAATAATTTATCAACTTTTCATAATATATGCAATAACATCGGCATCGCAGCTCCTAATGTCAAAAGCATTTTCCGTCTCAAAAGTGGTACAACAAATAAAACTCTGGATGGAATAATCATCATTAAACTGGCTTCGTGGCGTCCGTGGCGTAGTTGGTTAAAGTGCGTGGCCGCTATGTCAAAGAACCTTGGAGACCCGGGTTCGAATCCCAGCAGCGACAGAAAATTATTTGAATTAAAATAATTTTTCTGTACGGCCGCCACCTCTCTGCAGACAATGGCAAACCTCAGAGAGTAATCAAAATGCCATGTAAAGCTTCTTGAGAATAATAACATTCCGTTCATCGCCGTTCGGAGTCGGCGTTAAGCATGTAGGTCCATTTCTCGGTCAATTGTGTACAAACTTAATAACACGCACAACACAATTGATCATAAGAAGCTAGGTCAAAGTCCTTTCAAGGGCTGAAATGGCCAGTTATTTATTTATTTATTTTATTTTATAAACTGGCTTCACCCTATGAAAAAAACTTCGTGTTAAAATCTATTGCTAATTTTAAAAGGTCAAATCGTGGTTTATTACGTTTACATCATGCGGGATTTGATTCTGATATTCCGATCTATATAAACGAAAGTCTCACTAAATTAAACCATACTATACTGCAGGCAGCTATAAGGTTAAAAAAGCAAAAACAATTAACCGCTGCTTTTTCTCTTCGAGGTGTCGTGCATGTGAAGTTTTTCGATAGTGAAACGCATCGATAGCTTAGCTCAGATTGAGTTTATCGTAGGCTCTCGCTCAGCTGAAATGCAGAACAATGTCAACAACAACAACAACATCAACAACAACAACAACGACAACAACAACAACAACAACAACAACAACAACAACATCAAAAATAACAACATGGTTTCTGATGAGACCTGTTTCTTTTCGTGCTGCTGTGGGCGCACAATAACTCACGTCGACTCGCTCCGCAAATTAAAGCTGGATTCACTGATCACCTTCAGCATCTTTTTGCGAAAGCTCTATTGCTCTCAACAAGAGAATGTAGCAATTTTGATTCACTGACATGTAAAACATTCTGCAAGTTTGTTGTTTTTTCATTGTCATTCAGCATTGCCAGATGCAATGTTCCTTTACTATAAGGACATAAAAAATAAAATATGCCTATTTCAACTTGACAATCTCCATTCTGGCAGTTCCGCTCAAAAACATTCAGCAAGAAAATTAAAAACTTGATAAAGTTTATCAAGTTCAAGAGATGCAGCAAGTTCTTGTTACTCTCTCATTGAGTGTGGAAAAAAATAGAGCGCAGAAACTCCATATAAAAAAAATTTGAAAAACATGCTGAAGGTGATCAGTGAACCCAGCTTAAGCGTACAGTATATATTAGGCTGACCATATGTTTTAGGCTGACCATAAGTATATGTTATTTGAAAATGTTTAATTTTTTTTTCTGTTTATTTTTGTATTAGTTTATATGTATATCTCACTTTTTTATTTCATTTAGGTATGTATTTTAACAAGAAATTTTATAACAATTGCACGGGGAGGTAAATATTATATTGAAAATGGATTCTTTAAATAGTGTTAATATAAGTTCCACTGACAATACATATGCTTTAATTCGCGTGTTATGTAAACAAAAAAATGGTTTAAATGCACAAAGTCTTGTAAAAAAATTGATGAATTTAGATATATTTTTGAAAACTCTGATGTTCATGTTATATGTGTCTTGTCTCGGAAATGTGGTTCGTTCCAGATATGCCTGATGAATTATTTAAAGTTAAGGGTTATAAAATATTCCGGGGGTGCTGCTATATATATAAAAAGTGAAATTACGTGCAAATTAAATTTTAAATATGAAATAGGAAGTTCTATTGAATATTTGTTCGTTGATATTATGTCTGGCACTGAAAAATTACGTGTTGGCTCCGTTTATACGCCCAATCGTAATATCGACATGTCCTCATTTTTAGAATCTGTTCAATGTTTGTCCTTGTCTTATACGAATATTTTAATAGCTGGTGACTTCAACAGTAACCTTTTGTCTGAAGTTAATTTTATTAATGAGGTGAATTCCCTAGGCTTATACTCTGCAAACATGACTGAACCTTCACATTTTTCTATTACTTCTAATACCCAACTTGACCTTTTTTTATTAAATGACATATCAAAAACTTTTCATTTATGACCAAATTTCTTGTGCAATATTTTCAAAAAACGACTTGATTTTCCTAACATATGACTTTCAATTGTGCAATTAAACGACTACTTTTAGCTTTAGAGACTTTTAAAATATTAATTATACACAACTAGAATCTGAAGTTAATTTAATTGATTGGAATGTAATATACACCTAATTCTGTTTTAGCACGGTCTTTTTTACACGGTTTTGATTTAACACGGTTTGAAATTTTAAATTTCTTTATTGGGCTTAAATTTTTTTTTGTCAAATTTAATTTTTGCAAAATAATATGTTCATATCACAAATTGAGGGGAATTCCTTTTTTGTAGATACAAGCAAATTTACTTGTCAAAGTAATTGAAATGTGTTTATATATTATGAACTAACAAAGCAATCAGATGTCAGTGTTTGGTAAAGACATTTTTATAGGCAAATTTGTTTTTCTAACGTTAAATTAAGTATTTTATATTCATTCAGTTATTTATATATTTCTAATTTTGTTAAATATTTTAATTATCCCTAAAAGAAAATGTCGAAAATTACAAATACAAAATAAAAACGTAAAGCTATTTCGGTTTTTTCTGGAACCAATCTACCGTGAAAAAACAGAATTAGGTGTATTATATCTCTTCCGTCGATGAGCAAGTTGCGATAATGAACAGATGTTTAAGTTACCTGTACAAGAAATTTGTGCCAATGAAAACAAAGAAAGTAAAACCAGGCGATCGCCCTTGGTTTAACGGTACTATAAAAATACTAATTGAACAACGCGACTCTGCTTACAATCGCTGGAAGCGGATTAAAACTTCTGAACTCCATAACCAATTTAAACAAAGAAGGAACAAAGTCACTTGGGCTATTAAAGCAGCTAAAACTCAATTTTATGAAAACAAATTCAGCAATGCAAAGCAGACTTGGAGTTTGATTCGCGACATTGGTGTCAGTAAGAAAACTACTTCATCATGTGCAATAAATGTTGACGAGCTTAACAGCAGTTTCGTTAATATTCCTATGCCTGTGATACAAACCAATGTTTATGAAAATTCCATCTGTGATAATAACTGTGATATTAGATTTAGTTTTAGTTGTGTTGACTAATTCGATGTATTAAGTAGTTTTTTGTCCATTAAATCAAATGCTGTTGGCTTCGATGAAATTCATCCAATTTTTATAACAGCTTTGCTACCAAGACTTTTACCAATATTTACTTTTTTTTTTAATTCTATATTAACAAAATCAGTCTACCCATCTTGCTGGAAAAAAGTTAAAATAATTCCAATCGTGAAAACTGTTAACGAATATAGGCCAATTGCAATTCTACCGTTCATTTCTAAAGTCTTCGAAGACTTGATGTGCAAGCAATTAAACAAGCATTTTTGTGATAACGGTCTCTTAACCGACCGACAATCCGGCTACAGGCCGAAGCGAAATTGTATAACAGTACTGATAGATGTAACCGAAGACATAAGAGTGAATTGTGATGCCAGCAAAGTTACTTTTTTGACTCTTCTTGACCACTCGAAAGCTTTCGACACAGTTGACCACGATATCTTGTCTTCTAAGTTAGTGAGTATGTATAATTGTTCATTGTCTGCGTCTAATTTAGTGTCGTCATATTTACGAGATCGGTCTCAAGCGGTATTTGTGAACATATTACGTCGAAGTTTATCGCAGATACAAGAGGTGTACCGTAAGGTTATCTGTTAGGGCCCTTATTGTTTTCTATTTATGGTAACGATCTGCCCAGAGTGTTGAACTTTTGTAAATTACACATGTATGCTGACCACGTTCAACTATATGAAAGTTGCAGCTTGGACTCTATGAACAACTGTGTCCTAAACTACAATGAAGACCTTTGTAAAATAAACGACTGGGCGCTTAAAAACGGATTGTGTTTAAATCCAAAAACAAAACTAAATGCATTGTCATTTATAAAAAGAAAATTGACCTATCTCTTATACCTCCATTGACTCTAAATGGATCGAACATTGTTTTTGTGGATACTGCAAAAAATTTCGGTATTATTTTCAATAGACACTTGTCCTGGAAGGATCATATAAACTGCACCGTTGGTAAAATTTACGGCATGCTCCGTACACTTTGGTTTACACAATATTTCACTCCTCACAGAATAAGCATCCTTTTAGCAAAACCATACTTAATTCCAACTCTACGTTATGGTTGTGAATTTTTCGCTAATTGTGATTCGTTCAGCAGACATAAACTTAACGTTATTTATAATAACATATCACGTTACATTTTCGGACTTAGGCGATCAGATCACATTTCCAAGTTTTCTAGACAAATTTTCAATATGACTTTCGACAATTTATTAAAATTCAATACTATTGTGTTGTTACAAAAAATAATTGTTTACAAAGAACCCAAATATTTACATGACCGCCTACACTTTCTTAGATCTAATCGATCTACTCAAATTATAAATACAATTAAGGCATACTCATCTTATTTCAGAACGACAATTCTATATATATTCTATTCGTCTGTGGAACTCTCTATTTACTAATATTAAATCTTTCACTAATCCTGTGCAATTCAAAGCTAAACTTTATAATTATTTTTCTTTGTTGTAATAATTTCAATATTTTTGTAAGTTTGTTGTATGTTATGTTATCACTTATCGGTTCATAAAGAACTTGTTTAATTATCAAAACTTGTTCGGCTGGCCGGACATGACATGACTATAACCACTTTAATTATTATAATGATTCAATAAATTGTGCTATTTTCGTTTTTTCACTATTATTTTTTATACTTTTATAATAGTTTTAAGTTAATTTTTGTGAATTAATTAATTAATATTATGTTATCTGTACTGATTTTAATCCAAAACATTACTAATACTATATTAAGATTATTATATCTTTTGTATTAGGAAAATAAATACTTAATAAATACTAAAAAATACTAAATACGGACAGACGGACAAACAAGCGGACATGACTAAATCAAATCGGGTGGTGATGCTGATCAATATTATATACATTTTTCTATATCTACCGCACCGCCTTATGGGCGTTACAGACGGAGTGACAAAATTAATATACCCCTTTTACGTTTTTTAAACGTGGTGGTATAAAAATTCATCAACTGTGCTCACAAAATCGATTTGCAGAGGTCTAAGAGCTGGCGATAAGCACTGAACCGGTGAATGTTTTGTCTTTTGAAATTTATAAACCCATCTTAACCTTCAGCTTATAAAAATTATTTATTTTAAAATAAAGGTTGTAATGGATTACATTATCTATTTAACTCGCCCCATTTTGAGCAAGTGTGAGGTCATTAATTTCCCCTTAACTTTTTGGTATGAAGACCGTATGCCAGGAGTATTTACCCAATTTCCACTTACTACGGAACCAAATACGGAAACAAAGTTAAATTTATATTTATGTATTACGCACATTTCCGTAAAAGAAGGCAGTCACGCTAGTTTTTGCTTAAAATTTTTTAAGCCCATTGGCACTCATTCTAATATGAATAATTGTATATACTTTATGTTGATATGAACTCCTATAGTTTACCTTAAGTTTAATTTCCGAACTATTTTCGAGTGCAATATTTTAATTCTTCATCCATTTCTGGTTTATTACTGAGAACAATATTTCTCTAAGCACAACAAGTCCTAAGGTTCTTACGATAAGTTAAGATATTTCACGTTCAATCGTAGTAACCATTATAAACCATTAACGCAGTTAAGTCATTATTTAGAGGCTTAGGCTTATGGGATTTATCAAGGGATTTGGATTTGTAAAATTTTAAAACAAATGGTTTTGTGCATTTTCAAAATTAATTCCAACAGAAGCAAAGATAAATTTGAAAAAAAGAATTAAAAGAAATTTTTACTTATATATTTACTTTTTTAATCTCATAATATCATAACTCCCATTTATATTAAACCTGTTACCAAATAATTTTTGATCTATCTTGAGCTCTACCAACTTTGTTGTTTTTCTGATACGAATATACATTTTTTGTGTCATTAAAGCAAATAATTAGTTTCTTTACTAAGTTTCTTAATCTTTAAACTAAAAAGTGTTCTTCTAATATTCTAAGAATTATGTCAATAAGACTCTTAATTTCATAGATATTTCTATTTCATATTGGGTGCATGCCCTTCAAATAAAATTTGTACAAACTTTTTTGATTGATTTTTGATTTATAAATGTGGGAAATTTACCATGAAACGCTACACAGTGAAAAAAGCATAAATTGTTGAATTTATTACAAAAATATGCGTTCAATCATGGTTAAGATGTGCCAAATTCGAGTAAATTTTCCAGACTTACGTCTCAGAAGACACTTGAAAACGAGGCTATCGATTTCTGTGAGTTACATTAATACGAGACCTTTGATTTATGTGAGTTACGTTGGAATTCGAAATCACTTATCACACGGAATCGTTTAGAAAACCAGATATAATCATAAAAGAATCTGATGATTACAAATCTTTGATAAGTTGGTAGAGCGATCAATCAAACTGCTGTCCCCTGTCTACTAGAGGCTTACAATGTACGGAGTTTTAAATGAATTCTTTATTTTGTGTTTAAGCTTATATTTTATATTTTTTACCCTACAAAACTTTTTTCTTATCGATAAAAATAGACTGAATATTATAAACGTCAAAATGAAATTTCTATTGTACTGATATTTTTTAGTTTACAAATAACAAACTTTTAATATATCTTTTAAAATTTTTACAGGTGTTTTGGGAGTATACATCTGTAAACTATGCAAATCAGCTTAACTCTGGTGCTCCCTTAAGTAAAACGGAATTTCAAATAATGTTCAAGGAACCAGGAAGGTAAATAATACTAAAATACAAACAGAGTGGGCCAAATATAAGTTTGTTTTTAAATGCAATAAAATGAATAAAATGAAATTTTTTCCATGTATTATGGCTTTATTAGTAATAGTACGTTCACACCTAAGCTAATTTGCTCATTTCGGCCAAAAAACGCAAATGAGAAACGTAATTTCCCATAGAAATATTAATTTGAATATCCAACTCATTTCAACGAAATAATTTCACGTTAAACACAGCTCTGAGCATATTAAACTGCTTTGTGAACATACCTTTCAAAGCAAAATGTAAGAAAAATTTGTACACAGAAAAATTTTATCAAAACAAAATATGAAAATACAACAATAATAACCGTCAAACAAAATGAGATTTATAAGTGTGAACACTTTTTAATGAGATATTCAAATTTGCTCATTTGGCTTAGTTGTGAACGTAATATAAGAGCAAACATTCTCATTAATTATGAACAGCTATGGGCAGAGAGCGCTCTGAGAGCGTTGAGAGCAAGAATTGAGAGCATAGGCTTATATAGCAACACAAAACGCAACAATAAATCAATGACAAACACAGAAAGAACACCACAGAAAATTTAAGTGTTGTGGTGTCCATACCCGATTATGAAACACAACGTCGTTCAAGCTTCGGCTGGCTTCGCAGTAGCACATTCTGTCACTCCAATTTTCCAAGACCTTGTTGATGATTTCGGGCTGTAGTTCACGGATTGCTTGTATGATATTGGCCTTAAGTGCTTGAATCGTTTCCAGATTGTTGGCATAACATCGGTTCTACATGGTTCCCCACAAAAAAAAGTCCAAAGGGGTCAAATCACAGCTCCGAATTGGCCAATTGGTTGATAACATGATTTGGGAATTTGGTGCGAAAAATATCGATTGTGGCATGGCACGCCTTCCTGCATGTACCAGAAGTCGTCCAAACTCATGTCTCCAATTTCAGTAAAAAAAGTCTGTTAACATGGCTCTTTTACGTCCACCGTTGACCGAAACGTTCTTTCCATCCTCATTTCCGAAGAAAAATGGTCCAATGATGCCACCACTCTACAATCCGCATCAACCTGTTACTCTCTGTGGATGAATCGGCTTCTGGACAATAACGTGTGAGTTTTCCGAGCCCCCCAGATGCGGTAATTTTGTTTGTTAACATAGCCACCGAGATGAAAATGCGTCTCGTCAGAAAATATGATTTTTAGCCCAAAATCGTTGTCCAATTCAAGCTGCTATGGCCCAAACTGCGAAGCAATAACGAAGCGGATGGTCGTGCTCCTTCAATTGCTGAGTCAATTCGACCTAGTAGGCGCATAATCCGAGATCTTTGTGCAGAATTTTCCTCAGACTAGTACGTGAAATGTTGAGCTGTTGAGATCGGTTTCGAGTTGATGTTCGTAAATTGAGTCTCACACTGTCGGCTACAGCAGCCACATTTTTGTCTGTGCTCACCGTACGACGACGCACGTTGGGCAAAATAAAGGTAAAACTCTCGCATTAGGGGTTATTGGGAAGTTACGGGGGTTTCAATTTTTTCAATTGTTTTTGTAATCTAGACACATTTCTTATGCGGAAAATTAGTTTTGTTTGTTAAATTATCGTATGATGTAGTTTCCACGCTCAACTAAAGATGGCGCTTTTTTAAAATTTTTTGTTTATTTTATTTTAATATGACACCACTCAATAAAATTGCCTATAAAATCTTTAATTAAAAAAAAAATTAATGAAAATTTACCCAATGAAAGCTTATTAATACACTCAGAAAAAAACATTGGTAAAATCAAAATTTTTCATTGGTATATCTGCCAATTTTACATTTTGTTTCATGCTCAAAAGTTTATTCTTTTGTATTGAAATGGCTGAAGCTATTGTTTTAAAAAATTTCCCCTTTTAAATCAATATGTAAAAGTTTTGAAAAAAAATGTTGGAACAAAATGGGTTATTGTATAATCAAATACTACAAAATGTTTTTACAATTTTAAAATGTTGATTTAATATCGTTTAGCTTTTTAAAATGAAATGTTACAAATGTAAAAACAAAATTGTTCAGGTTTAAGCAAGCGCCATACTTACAACACAATAATTCGTACACTAAGGGAAAAAAATATTAAATTTATCCAAAAACTTTTTAATTTATCCAAAAAGCGAGTAATTTTTGCACCAATAACGCATTTGCATAAATCGACTACGTAAATATGTAAAATTTATTTAAATATTTTCTTAATTAAATAAAATATTTAAATATTTAAACAGAATTAATAAAAAAAATATTTTTAAATAGTGCACGAATTTTTTTAAAATGTCTTTCAAATATTTAATATTTGAAAATAAAACTATGACATTTAAAGAAAATTTATATAAAAATACTGAATTTAAAAAACAACATATTAAAATTCAATAAGAATTAAAATGTATAAGAAGAAAAATATGCAGGTAAATGACAACCAGAAAATATCAAGTTGTCACTCAACCCTACATCATTTCATAAAACGACTACCCATTGCATTCACAAATCGTCTTGGACAAATATCCACCCTATATTACCCTTGCAACATTAACTAAATGAGAACTATAAGAAACCTGCAAGAAATAAACTGCAGGAACAGAGTTCGATGCTGTTGCTGCTTGCTTGTATGGAATATGTGTGTACGTATGTGGTATAAATAAAATTTAAATACGGGAGAAACGAGTTGTAAGGAAAATATTTGATTTATCCACGTAAATATATAAATAAAATTTATACTCAGGCGTGGATAATGTTAATATGCGTTATTTCCCTTAGTGTAGAATTCTTGCAAGTCCCATTCCAGTAGCAAATCTTGCAGTGACTCCATATTTTTTTTTTAATTTTCCACTTTACTTTTGCTCGAACTGTTTTTTCTAGAAAACACACGAACGAACGAATCGAAGAAAAAAAGAACAAAACCAATGCTTGCTTATAATTTTAAAATTTTGAACTTTTGATTGACGTTTTCAAATTTCATCTTTATATGCATTGAAGAATTTATCGATAAAATTAAAAATCTGTGAAACATAACGGAGCTACATTCAATTCAATGTATTCTTTTTTTTCATTTAAGACATTAAAAGCTTGTTTTCAAAGGTTTTATTTTAACAATTTTTAACATTTTGAATCAACATTTTACAGTTTTTGAGAAAACATTTTTATTTGTTATTTCAAAATTTTTATTTTTTGAAGCAAAAGTTTATACTTTAATTTCAAAATTTTTATGGTAAAATCAAAAGTTTTTATGTCAAAATGCTAAAATGTTAAATTCGATGCGGATTTTTTTCTGAGTGTAGGGGGTTAGTTCTGTGCATTTTTTTTAGAGTTGTTGTTCTTGGGACGTCCGTGGCGTAGTTAATTAAAGTGCGTGGCCTCTATGTCAACGAGCCTGGAGACCCGGGTTGGAACCCCAGCAGCGACAGAAAATTATTTGAATTAAAATGATTTTTCTGTACGGCTGCCAATTCTATGCAGACAATGGCAAACCTCAGAGAGTAGTCAAAATGCCATGTGAAGCATGAGAACAAGAACATTCCGTTCTTCGCCGTTCGGAGTCGGCGTTTAACCTGTAGGTCGGGTTCTAGGTCAATTGTGTACAAACTTAATAACACCCACAACAAATTGATCATAAGAAGCTAGTTCAAAGTCCTTTCAAGGGCTGAAATGACCAGTTATTTATTTATTTATTATGTTCTTGGGACAGTCCCGCATGTTTGAATTTGTGCGTTTATTGTGTTTTTTCCTGAATATTCGAAATTTTTAATAAGCTGTAATTTTTTTAAATTTACTCAAATCCTTGAAAAATCTTCTGGGCCTACATTTCAAGCATACCTCTCTCTGGTGGTGCCAAATTTTTCTGCGACTACTTGTGCCTCTTCGAATATTTGAGCTTTAAACTATGACTATGTATACTACAGAGTACACTGAGAAAATTGAACGCCTTAAAATTAAAGAAAAAAAGTTGTTAAAAGACTGTAACCAAAATATCTTTGCTACAAGGAAAAGATCGTGGCACTAATGATTTAATCTTTAACTAAGCAACTGCTGCATCTTTGAAACAAAAGACTGAAGTTCTTTGAAGCTAAATCATTCAAAAAATATTTGCCGCAAAGGTAAATTATTTACTATAACGATAAATAAAAATAAAAATAAATAACTGCCCATTTCAGCCCTTGAAAGGACTTTGACCTAGCTTCTTATGATCAATTGTGTTGTGCGTGTTATTAAGTTTGTACACAATTGACCGAGAACCGGACCTACATGCTTAACGCCGACTCCGAACGGCGATGAACGGAATGTTCTTATTCTCAAGAAGCTTTACATGTCATTTTGATTACTCTCTGAGGTTTGCCATTGTCTGCAGAGAGGTGGCGGCCGTACAGAAAAATTATTTTAATTCAAATAATTTTCTGTCGCTGCTGGGTTTCGAACCTGGGTTTCCAAAGTTCTTTGACATAGCGGCCACGCACTTTAACCAACTACGCCACGGACGCCACTATAACGATAAAGTACGCAAAATCAACAAATTTTCTTTGTTTTCTTGAAGCTAAGCATCGTTGTTTCAAAGACAAAGTCTTTAACTTTAAAGAATCTTTTCTACAAAATCATATTCTTCTTAAAAATACACACGCTTATAGTTCGCAGTTACTTTGTGGGCAATATGTACTATATAAAGCAATTGATGTATTAATATGTATAAGTTGTAGTTAGCACTAGAGTAAATCTCATGGGTTATGGGTTAAGGGTCATGGGGAAGGGGGAGGGGTGGGAAGGAGAATGGAGAAGGAGTGAGTAATAGAAAGAAAAGGAGGACATATTACAATGATAGTATTAAGGATATCGACTTTTTTAAAGAGGTACATCTTTGTCACAAGAATTTAAGTCTTTGATATAAAGTATATTTTTCATGGGAATTTAACAATCTTTGTGCCTTTGCCGTAAGGATGTTTCATCTTTGGGCACAATCTAACCAATAAAAGTCTTTGTGGCAAAGTGTATTTTCTTCGGTTTTACGATTTTTTTCCCTGAGTGTATGCACTGAAGCTAAAACGTTCGATTACCCGCTATTTTGCCGTATAGGTATAAAACGTGAGAACAAAATGTTTACCAAAAAAGGGGAGTGGCGCGCCCACTTTAACTCCAATTTCAGTGAACAAGCTATAAAATGGGTTTTATTCAACATAAGGAAAAATATTTGATATATGGTAAAAAAAAACATTAAAACTATTTCGTGTGAAAAAGTGGGAGTGACTCACGCAAGATTATGACTTATACAAAGAATACACAGAGAAAAAAAGTGCGCTTTAAAGTTAAAAGTGAACATTTTTAAAATATTTTTAAAGTGCTGCTCCCTTAAGGATCTTATGGGAAAAAATAAAAAAAATAGTTTTAAAAGTGTTTATTTTATGTTTTAAAGTCCTTACTTTGAAGCATAAATTGAAAATTTTTGATTTTAAAGTGAACTCTATCAACTTCAAATTGCCGAACTTTAAAAATAAAAATAAACAATTTTAATTTTTAATTTATCAATTTAAATTAAAATAAACGTGAAAATTTTAAAATTTAAATTGAATTTTAATATAATTGCATTTAAAATAAATAAATTGTGGCGTCCGTGGCGTAGTTGGTTAAAGTGCGTGGCCGCTATGTCAAAGAACCTTGGAGACCCAGGTTCGAACCCCAGCCAGCGACAGAAAATTATTTGAAATAAAATAATTTTTCTGTACGGCCGCCACCTCTCTGCAGACAACGGCAAACCTCAGAGAGTAATCAAAATGCCATGTAAAGTTTCTTGAGAATAAGAACATTCCGTTCATCGCCGTTCGGAGTCGGCGTTAAGCATGTAGGTCCATTTCTCGGTCAATTGTGTACAAACTTAATAACACGCACAACACAATTGATCATAAGAAGCTAGGTCAAAGTCCTTTCAAGGGCTGAAATGGCCAGTTATTTATTTTTTTTTTATTTTTGCATTTAAAATAAAAGTATTTACTTTAAAACTTAAAATGGTTTAAAAAAAAAAATTGCTAACTTTTTACTTCAAAGCTTTCACTTTAATAATTAAAGTGTACATTTTTTATTAAAGCGTTGATTTGATATATTAAAGTGTTTTACTTTAATATTTAAAGTGTCAGTTTCTCGTTTAAAGTGTTCATTTTAACTTTTAAATCGTTTCACTTTAATAACTAAAACGGTTTCTTCTGTAAAGTGTTCATTTTAAATATTAAAGTGTTTGCTTTAAGATTAAAAGTTTTTATTTTGTAATTTAAAGTGTTACATTTTTTTAACTGTAAAATCCACTTTAAATTGCTTTTTTTATTTAAAGCGTGTCATTTAGTTGACTGAGTGTACATCTCAATTGTATTGTTTATTTTCAATTTACTGTTATACAACGCGTTGTGATTTAAGACGATTTTAATCGAGTAAAATAAAACGAAAAAGTGAAAAATAATATTTCAGCATGAGCGGTAAAAACGAAGTAATGCAAGAGGGAAATTTATTGCAATTTTTGTGCAATGCTGACGAAATAAATGACCCAAGTATTTTAACATATACTTGCGTTATTGCATAAAGTCCATTTAAGGAAAAATTGACTGAAGACGACACGGACCTCCTAAATCTTCTAAGAGAATTTCATCTGGAAAACCTATTTAATGATCTAAAAAGTAAGTATATCAGCAATAAGAACCAATATTTCATATGAGTAACATAACGTGTTTTTTAGATTCAAAAATTACATTTAGGAGCTTAAAATATTTAAGCAAAGAAGACATTGCGGAGGCAATACAAAATATTGGATGTCGGGCAGAGTTCAGAGAAAAATTATTTTTCTGGCGCAAGTCTCAGGTAATATACTTACTTATATATATATATAACTTTTACCAGACTAAATCACTGTTTGCATTTGTTTTTTCAGTTTGGAATTGAAGACGAAACTTTGAGCCAGACGTCAAAGGTTTTTAATTGGCTACAAAAACCTCGTTAAGACGATTCACCCAGTTCATCACCTAACTCTGTTAGTAGAGTTGGTCTACAGGTAAAACTTAGCAAACAAAAATTTGGTATACATTTAAGTTAATGCATTTGATTACATCCGCTGTCCCATATTTTGAGCGAAACTTCAAAGGGAATCCAAATAATTAAATATTATCGGGAGAACTCATGCTTATCTAATAACCATCGTGACAGCATTATTAAAATAATTCTGGAGGAAGTCATGGTAAAAGAAGTCAAGCTCAAACCTGAAGACTTCTCCAGAATTCTTAATGAAATAACTGTGTTATTTCCTACGGAAAAAGACAGTCAGGTAATACAAAAATCAATTCAAAATTTTTTTCTAATGAGGACATAACAATGCTTTCCGATACAAGTTGTTAGATTTGATTATCATTTTCAATCCTATGAGATTGGGAAAAAACAAAATTGCCTTAAAATTATTAATTTATCCCATTTCACATGTGCGCCTATGAATTTGCATCAAATTAACAATGGGAATTAACAATGGGAAGACGTATGCAAGGCTCAAAAAACTATAATTACTTATTATAATTAATTTATTATTTATATTATTAGTTTCAAGATATATCAAGAATGTTCCTGAGTTTTAACTTGTTTTGATTCTAAAATTTATGTCTGAAAGAAAAAAAAAATAATGAATTTTATTACTTATTTTTTCTATCACTTTTTTTCTATTATTTAAGCAAAAAGTTGTATAAAAACAATTTATAATATATATATGGGTAATTCCATGAAATTTCGCCAAATCAGCGTCACCACGGGTCTCCGGAATCGCTGCGCCAGGTTGATCATCGACAGTTGGCATGAATACTAGATGATTTTCATAGATTTCAAATTTCGGATTCACCGCCCCTGCTCTACGGCACACTAGCAAAGCTCAAAAAACAACTGTTTTAGGCCATGTGTTAAAAAAATCATATCTCGGCGTAGAAATAAGATTTCAAACTCGTTCTTACGCCATTCTCTTTGTAATAATACGTACTTTTTAGTAAAAAATTGGAAACCCAAAGTAACGGATTATAAATGTATTATTCATTGATATATGCACACGTATTTAAGCCTTTTTACAGCATCTTCTTGGGCTTATAACTTTGACGAACGATAATATTTTCTAACTTCCCGGGTTGCATTTTGTTTGTTTACTTAATTTTCAACATTTTGCGACCCAGAACGATCAGTTTTGACCATTTGTTGCCTAGTTATAGCGCTTTGAAGTTTGCATTTTTCTTCATTTTAGCCATTTTAGCCATTTTTACCTGCTTATATCTCGCTTCTACCTTGATTTTTTTTCAATTGATTCCCACCAAAATTTAGTTTCAAACACGCATAGTATGATCCAATAGGTCCGGGGGTGTTATTTCGATATATTACATGCTAATGAGGCCAGGGAAATCTGCGCAAATCGAGTACATTTTTATACCCCTATGTTTAAAAACGTAAACGGGGTATATTAATTTTGTCACTCCGTTTGTAACGCCCATAAAGAGGCGTGGTAGGTATATAAAATATATTTATTTTTGATCAGCATCACCACCCGAGTCGATTTAGCCATGTCCGTCTGTCTGTCCGTCTGTCGTCACGATTACAGCCGTAATTTTCAAGCTATCATCACGAAACTCGATATTTAAGCTTTTATTTAAAAAATAAAGGTCAAGTTCGAAAATGAGCCAAATTGGATCATAACCACGCCTACCTCCCATACAAAGTGACTTTATCAAAACGGTAAAATCTCTTAGAATTCCACAAATATTAATATATGAAATTGAAATTTTGCGTATGAGCTTTGATATATAATATACACTCTGAGTATGAAATTCAACGAAATCAGGTGAAAACCACGCCTACCTCCCATACAAAGTGACTTTACCAAAAATGTAAAATTTCTTTAAATTCTCCAAAACTTAATATATGGACTTGAACTTTTGCATATGAACTTTGATATATAACTTGTACTTTGTGTATGAAATTCAACCAAATCGAGTGAAAACCAAACCCACCTCCCATACAAAGTGACTTTATCAAAAAACAAAAGAGAATATTTTCTCTTAAAACTATGACGAAAATGTTTTTACAAATAAAGATTTTTTTGACTGCTTAAGACTTTGAATATACTTTGGTTCGGACGTGGGAGTATTTTAGCTTCGACCCAGTCGAAGATCATTTCTTACTAGTTTATTTTTGTGTTCCGGATATAATATTCTCTCGGGTCCTGGTGAGGTAAAATTGTCGATCACAACGTTGAATAGAATGCACATTGACTGTTTAATATCTATATGTAATATGAAATTTCTACACATCGTACGGAAATTGGCATGTGCACGTTAGTAGGAGTAGATCAGATTGTAAATGTAAAAATTATCTGATACGTTTTCGGACTTTATTTTGATAACATATTTTTAAATTGATAACGAAAATGAAAATTGAAATTTTCTACATTAAAATTCATTATTTGATGTCTGATTGATGACTGAGACAAAAATTTGCAAAATGTCCATAAACCATAAATGTTTTTATATCTTCTGCACGATCTTAGAGTCTTTCTCATCAGACAAGACTTTTACCATAATAGAATCTATACTTACAGGTTTAAAATAATGATACTTTCGACATCAGACGTCAGAAAACGTATCAGAAAACGTATCAGTTATAATAATCAGAAACGGACAGACAGACGGACATGGCTAAATCGACTCGGGTGGTGATGCTGATCAAAAATAAATATATTTTATATACCTACCACGCCTCTTTATGGGCGTTACAAACGGAGTGACAAAATTAATATACCCCGTTTACGTTTTTAAACATAGGGGTATAAAAATGTACTCGATTTGCGCAGATTTCCCTGGCCTCATTAGCATGTAATATATCGAAATAACACCCCGGACCTATTGGATCATACTATGCGTGTTTGAAACTAAATTTTGGTGGGAATCAATTGAAAAAAAATCAAGGTAGAAGCGAGATATAAGCAGGTAAAAATGGCTAAAATGGCTAAAATGAAGAAAAATGCAAACTTCAAAGCGCTATAACTAGGCAACAAATGGTCAAAACTGATCGTTCTGGGTCGCAAAATGTTGAAAATTGAGTAAACAAACAAAATGCAACCCGGGAAGTTAGAAAATATTATCGTTCGTCAAAGTTATAAGCCCAAGAAGATGCTGTAAAAAGGCTTAAATACGTGTGCATATATCAATGAATAATACATTTATAATCCGTTACTTTGGGTTTCCAATTTTTTACTAAAAAGTACGTATTATTACAAAGAGAATGGCGTAAGAACGAGTTTGAAATCTTATTTCTACGCCGAGATATGATTTTTTTAACACATGGCCTAAAACAGTTGTTTTTTGAGCTTTGCTAGTGTGCCGTAGAGCAGGGGCGGTGGTTCCGAAATTTGAAATCTATGAAAATCATCTAGTATTCATGCCAACTGTCGATGATCAACCTGGCGCAGCGATTCCGGAGACCCGTGGTGACGCTGATTTGGCGAAATTTCATGGAATTACCCATATACATACTAAAAATTCTTTTCTATTTTTATTGTAGAAAAAATAAAAAATTAATTAAAACAAACTTGTGTTTTTCTATAAAATAGGGCCAAAAGCAATTAAAAGTGTGCATTTCGATTCAAATATGAACACTTTTAAATTAAAGTCGAACACTTTTAAAATGGATCGAAAGTTAACACTTTTAATTTAAATGCAGACATTTCAAAAACTTCTTAAAGTGTTCGTTTTAAATTTTAATGCGTACGTATTTAAATTTTTTTAAAAGTTTTCAATTTAAATTTTAAATAAAACACTTTATATTAGGTTAAAAGTGTACTTAAAGTGTTCATTTTTATTTTAAAAGTG
Organism: Pherbina coryleti; assembly: GCA_943735915.1. Lineage (NCBI taxonomy): Eukaryota > Metazoa > Arthropoda > Insecta > Diptera > Sciomyzidae > Pherbina > Pherbina coryleti. The sequence goes on from OX030949.1 coordinate 109,647,835, forward strand.
TTTATGCTTAAAACTTAAAATTTAAAGTGAACACTTTTAAGTTAAATACTTTTCTTAATAGCTCAAAATCATTAATGAAAACTTTTAAATTAAAAGTTGCTTGTATGGAGCTTAAAGTGTTTTTAAAGCGTTTTTTGGCTGAGTGTACATACATAAAATTAAAAAACTAACGGACGTATTCATAACTAGTAAGAAATGATCTTCGACTGGGCCGAAGTTAAAATACCCCCACGGCCGAACCGAGTTATATTCAAAGTCTTAAGCAGTCAATAAAATGTTTATTTATAAAAACATTTTCATTATAGTCTTAACAGAAAATATTCGTTTTTTTTTATAATATCACTTTGTATGGGAGGTGGGTGTGGTTTCCACCCAATTTGGTTGAATTTCATACACAGAGTGCATGTTGTATATCAAACTTCATATGCAAAATTTCAAGTTCATATATTATTTTTTGTGGAATTTAAAGCGATTTTCCTTTTTGATAAAGTCACTTTGTATGGGAGGTAGGCGTGGTTTTCATCCGATTTGATTGAATTTCATACTCAGAAATTATTTTAAATATAAAAGCTGATATGCAGAATTTCAAGACCATATATTAATTTTTGTGGAATTGTAAGGGATTTTACCGTTTTGATAAAGGCACTTTGTATTGGAGGTAGGCGTGGTTTTCATTTGATTTGGCTCATTTTCGAACTTGACCTTTATTTTTTAGATAAAATCTTAAATATTGAATTTCGTGATGATAGCTTGAAAATTACGGCTGTAATCGTGATCACAGACGGACAGACAGACGGACATGGCTAAATCGACTCTGGTGGTGATGCTGATCAAGAATATATATATTTTTCTATACCTACCACGCCTCCTTATGGGCGTTCCAAACGGAGTGACAAAATTAATATACCCCCATTTACGTTTTTTAAACGTGGGGGTATAAAAATTTAGAGTGCTTCCTTTTTTAAGAAAACTTGTTGGGATTGTTAAATACGAATTCTAATTAGTTGATAGTTTAAATCAGTTTTGAGTTTTAGGTTACTCAAATATTAGAAAAATGTGGTGTATAAATTGTTAAAATTGTGTAAAAAGGGGTTAAAAGTAGGTAATCGGATAGTTGAAAGAAGTTTTATAAATCAAAATTTCTATAATTGTTTTTGAGTACCTTCATAAATGTCTGAAATGAATTATCGGGATTAATTTAGGAAGCGAAGGGTTAAAACATGATTTCTTTCCAACTGGGTACAATTTTATTACCATATTTATTAGCTTAAAGCTGTGAATTAATTTTAACTAATACCTAGAATATACACTCTGGGAGTTTGTTATTTGGGCGTGAAAGGGTTAAACAAATTTTCTTTAGGTGAGAACAATGTTTACGATGTTTGAGCTTGAGTCGAAAATAAATAGAAATAATCTCATGGTTCTTTCAAGTCATCTTTTTTTCTTTTTGCAAAAGAAGAAAATTTAATAAAAATTAACAACTTTTTAAAAGGTTAATGAGGAATTTTTATCAAGTTGAAAATAATTCCTTAAAATATATTTTGAGGTTTTAAAATTAGTTTTTTTAAAAAAAAATTATATCTACATATGTTTCAAGGCTTTTAAAAGGTCTAAACTTCCAAATGTAGGGTACTAAAATTTAAAAGCGAAAAAAGTGAAAAGGTACTGCCAACTATTCTTAAATGCTTTCTAAATAAAATATCAAAAATTGGTGCTTCTTCGTCTAACCGTTTAGACGTTACAGCTGTTTTTTAAGCGATGCGAGCGTTTTTCTCATATATTTCACAACTTGCGACGGGGACCGTGAGTGTTGTCCACTAGCACACCAGTCACACGAACTTTTTGCACAAACTTGCGTGCAGCTGGCACTCATTTCTTTCCGCGGGGGTATGATACTGACTTTGTGTCAAGATTTCGATCGGTAAACAGCTGTCAGTGTCAAAATAACTTATGATTTAAAAATAAACCACTAGATGGCCCATCCGTACATGTCATGCGTTCCGACACTTATGGAGGGACGCTCAGTTAATCGTTCATAACATTAAAACGAATTGACATTTTTTTTTTAAACTTTGGGAACATTTTTTTTGAATGGGTTTACTTATAACTAATGGGTTAAAAAAATTAATTTTTTTAAGTCTTTAACCCTCACTTTGGCACCAATCTTTTACTACGTAATCTGGCACTATTCGCATTTGTAAATATTTTTTTGGCATTATTAAAGATAAACAGAAACTCAAAATTTACATTATTTTTTAGGTGGAAATATGAATATGTATTAACAACTGCTAAGTTCAATTCCGGAAAAATTTCACGCCGCTCTCAAATGGTTTAGAAGTTATAGGGTTCGCAAGTTGGGAAAATGGGCCTGGAAAAGTTGTGTTTTTTTAAATTTCCAACAAAATCTACCATTATGGGTATCAAAAGAAAGGTTATTCTGTAATCTATTCAAAAAATTAACCATTGAAATCCATGCATTACTTCTTACGATATAGCGTTTTACATAGTATGCACACTTGATGGTCCAGCCCTTTACGAAATAACCAAAATGTAAGTTAAGATCAAATTAAAAAATTAATAGTTCTAATGAATAAACAAAACAAATTTCAACAAAAATAAACATTTTTCATTAAATTAGCACTTCCACCTACAATACCAAAACATGACATATTGTTATAAAAAATCGCGCTTTTTCCACACAACTTCAATTGTTCCATTTTTTATATATATTCTGTAAGGGGATTTTTGCACTTTGTGTATTTTTTGCAAAGCACACTGCGTTGACAACTGTTTTTTCAAAATTCAAATACGGGAAAAAAACGAGTTGTAAGGAAAACATTTGGTTTATCCACGTAAATATTTCAATAAAATTTATAGTCAGTCGTGGACAATGCTAATATGCGTTATTTCCCTTAGTGTAAGGATGGGACCAAATGGAGCGCCACCCCACTTGGATTGCAACTTGTGCGACAACAAAATATATTTCGCGAAACCCATTTCATGGGGCTGAATCCTTGTACAAAGAATTTAAGCGATGTAGATACTGGTGATTTCGATGACCACGATATGCTACCACAAGTTCAGGAAATTAATGAAGAAGCTTCTGATGCTGAAAACGAGGTGTATCCTGTTGAAATGGGGCATGAAGGTGACTCAGAAGAAGAAATTGAATTTGGAGACGACACCGCAGATGCAGAAGAAGCAGTAGAGGTTGAGCATAATAACAGAGCAAATTGTTTTTTTGTTGGTAAGGATGGAACCAAATGGAGCGCCACCCCACCTGGATTGCAACTTGTGCGACAACAAAATATATTTCGCGAAAACCATTTCATGCGACCGAATCCTTGTACAAAGAATTTAAGCGATGTAGATACTGGTTTTGCTCTTATGCATCCGACCATTCAATGAATTATATGTCGAAATACCAATACAAAAGGCAAGGCTGAGTACGAAAAGTTACAGATCGCTAGGAGTTCAAACTGTGAAATCAATAGTTCACGGTAAGTCTTTATTCATTTTAGGGTGTCATTTGAGTTCTAACTTTGCTAAACCATTTCTTTTTATTTTGCAGTAAATATGTTTGGGTAGATGTTTCCGAGGAAGAGTTCAATGCTTACTTTGTCATATTATTGGTGATGGGATGTCATTATTCCAATTTTGATAGAATTTTATCATATTATCCATTATCTGCTCAGGTATACACGGGAAAAGTCGATGGCATTAGAGATAAAAATCAGGGAGAAAGAATAGTGAAGGAATTAGTGGAACAATATAAAAACTATGGAAGAAATGTCACTTGTGACAATTTTTTTACTTCGCTTTCACTAGCTGACATTCTAAAAAGTTGGCGATTATCTTTGGTTGGTAAAATGAAAAAAAATAAAACGTGCTTGCCTCCAGATTTCAAAGCCTCGCCAAGCCGAGGAGAGCTTTCAACCATATTTGGTAATGGAAGAAACCGAACAATTTGTCCCTATGTTCCCAAAAAAAATAAAGCGGTCGTTTTGCTTTCTACAATGCCGTCCTACAATACAATCTCGGACATAAAGCAAAAACCAAACATAATTTTCTTTTGAAGCCGTACAAAAGGAGGCGTAGACATTATGGATAAAATGCTGGGACAATATTCAACAAAACGCAAGACGCATCGCTGGCCGTTGGCATATGCTAGATGTATCAGCACTTGGAGCTTATATAATACTAGCGATACCCGGCGCGCGTTGCTGCACCCGGCAAGTATATTGGAAATAATAAGTAAATTCAAAACTTTTATTAGTCCCTTAGTCTGACACCACGCTCATGTTTGACTGCCCTTTACAGTTTCCCAATAGCAGAATATCACTCCCAGGTGGCAATTCCATTATGAGTTTCAATGTCCTGTGATTTTAACTTCCATAGCTATTCTGTATAGAAAATCGGGTCACACCGCCTTTTCCAATGCACGTACCAGTTTTCCAGTAGAAAGACTTTGGCAATTAGTAACTCCATACTGAGTTTTATTTTCATGCGACGTTTAGTTCCAAAGCTATTCAATATCAAAAATTTGACTTGTGTGGTCGAAGCCATAACCCCTTTTCCTATGTCCGTCCCATTTCTTTTTTAGAAATACATTCTCCATTCTGAGTTTCAATGTTATGTGACTTCTACTTCCAAAGCTATTCGATACCTAAATTTGAATTGTATAAACAGTGCCACGCCCACTTGTGAAATGGTCACTCAATTTTGCCAGTCAAAGCACACAACTAAATAGTACGTTTTTACCGAGTTAAATTGATATGTGACTTATAGTTCGAGAGTTATACCTTAAATTTGGGCTTCTAAAAAAGTGCCACACCCCTCGTCCAACGCCCATAATATTTCACCAGTGGTACGGCACGTGAAAATTTCATTCGAATATCAAATTTCGATGCTGTGTGACCTATAATTCCAAAAATATTCGATATCACATATTCACAGAAGGAAGTATCCAATTTGGTTCAGTCGTTTTCAAATTTTAAACAACCGAACAAACCAAGATAGATAAGAATATAGATAGATATACATATATAAGAGGGCATATACCCCATAGCACAGTTGCCAACAGTGACCATATGAATTAAAGTATTAAATTTTAGTCTGATAAGACCCGTCTGATATATAAAATTTTCATTAATTTGTGGGCGGTAAAAGGAGATGTGGTAAAAATATTCACATACGAACCATGCTACGGCCAATAAGAACACAACAAAGAAAACCTCAAGCAAATCGGACGCTCCGTTCTTGAGTTATGGAATTACAAACACAAATCACGACTTGTTTTATATACAGTGACTCAAAAAATTGATTGCATTTGAATTTCTTACAAAACAAATATTACAGGAAAACGATAAAATGAATTGTGAAAAGATCATATATTTTAACAAACTTAATTTTTGTTAAATAAAAAAATATATTATTTCTTTAATTATTCAGACTTTGTAGTCAAATAAAATTAGAAAAACTAAATAAACATATTTGATCATTTATTTGAGTGATTGAGGTGGCCAGTCCAAGACGTTTATAGAATTTTGCTGGAACCACGTTCTTGTTATCCTAGCCGTATGTTTTGGGTCGTTGTCTTGCTGAAAAATTGATTAATCCAAAATAACTCCTCACATATCCAAACTTTGGAAAAGGTTTGCGTTTAAAATATTAATATAGTCCTGTGCTGTAATTGTTCCTGTAATTCTATGACACTTCCCAACTCCCATCTAAGTCATACACCCCCACAGCATTATTGAGCCTACTCCAAATTTCACTGCTTGCTGAACATGTCTATTGGATAATTTTCCACCTTTTTTTCTCCAAGTCCACTGCCTCCTATCAGACCCAAATTAGTTAATTTTGGTTTCATCGGACCATATAGCCTTCTTCCAATCGTCAATGGTGTAGTTTTTGTACTTACGAGCAAATTTGAGCCGCAATCTCTTATGGCCATTAGACAATAAGGGTTTCTTTACCTTAAAGCGACCTTTAAACCCATTTTTTCTTAGAACATTTCTAATAGTTTCGTCCGAAACATGAATGCCGTCATTTATTTCCAAGCTTTTATTTATTTCAATAGCATTGTCGTGTACCCCATGTGTAATATGACGTGCTATTCGACACCTTAATAAATTTGATATAATGGGTTTTCGTCCAGCGCAGTTCTTAATCGTCAAATTTTCACATTGAGCGTGAACTTTACTAACTGTTGAAATGGAGCACTTTACAGATCGAGAAATTTGCCTATGAGAAACACCCTCACGCAAGAAATGTTCAATTTGCTTAAACTTTTCAGGTGATATTGCTTTCATCTGAAAGAATTTTCAAATAATTACATTTCGTGGTTATAAAATTAAAAACTAGTTTAGTTTTACCTTAAATAAACAAGTCTCACTAAAATCAAAGTTTATGATCACGTTCAATAAAATAGACTTTGATGTTTGGATATTCTTTTATTATTTTTTAGCAAACTCAAAAAATTGATCGAATGAACTTTTAGTGTTTCCACTCCAACACTTAAATAAGCACTGAAATTTTTTTAAAAATATAATAGAACAAAATTAATAACCGTTACTTTTACAGTAGTGGCTTTAATAATTTGTACACAATATACTGATACACGCACTGCTTACACACATGGGATCAATTTTTTGAGTCACTGTATATATAGATATGGGAAAATCTTTAAAATGCCATATCTACGGAACCAATGGGCCAATTTCAAGGAAACTTTCCCAACGTACCCTGAAATTTTTGTTGAAATCGGTCGACCCGTTTCCGCAGTAAGTGGTGACATAAAAATGTAAACTACCTTTTATATAAATAGATTTCATATATACAACTATAAACTAATGCGCACATACATACTTTTCCTGCTATAAACAATATAAGGTATTCTGCTATTCCTGGATAGCTAATATGGATTAACTTCTTTCATGAAATTAGCATAATTTGGCAGCACTGAGTCTGAGTCGAAAACAGCAACAACATTTGTCTCATTTTCTCTTTTTTGTTTTCGTATAAAGCGAGAGTACTACTTATTTTGCGAGAGTACTACGTCATAGACACTGTATTATATTTATTTACATATGCTTATGTTTACATATTTAATTATTTTTAGCATTTTAATGTAGGCAATTTCATTAAAAAAGAATTAACTTCCGTCTATATTACACTTTACATTGTTGTTGCTTCATTAGCTCATTTTTTTTCTATCATGCTTATAAGACCCCTTTTACATTGGTCAAGACTTGAAATCAATTCTTTGCTATTCCCTTTTCAACTTACCCTCTCTCACGTTGATGTCCGCGTCTTTCATCAACAAACTCACAGACTTGATTTCAAGTCTTGACCCATGTAAAAGGGGTATAAGCAAGGCGTAATCAAAAAGAGCTTGGACAATGGAAAAGAAATAAAAAGCTTTGTACTGCTTAATGCAGTGTTTATGAATAATTTTCTATTAAGTTTTTTAGATGGTATATAATCTCAAATTTTAAAAATTTTTTAGGGTAGGTTTTAAAAAATAAAGTATGCAATAGCTTAACTTGACTAGAATGACGCTTTGAATTAGTAAAAGAATTATTAAAATCGGTTCAGTAGTTCTTTAGTTTAGAGTACACGAAGATACGTGATAAGCCTTTTATATAATAGTATAATATGATAATAGTATAATATAATAGTATTTTATATAATATATAATGTTACAGCAAAAAACGGTAAATATTTATTTTAAGTATTCAAAAGACATTGCTATTCATTACCTATTTATTTCTTCTAAAATAGGTAGGCGTCGTCTCTTTTTGCAACAATTGCGAGAACATTTGTGTATGCCAATGATTTTGAAGAGGGCCTAAATTCCTCGGGTTGTCTCGCACTTCTGAACCAGAAATGCTATCGGGTGCATTGTGGGAGAAAGTATTGAATCATTTACTACAACAGACGATTTCATTCCAAATGAAGATGATCCTGGTGATTCGAAAGTAAAAGGTGCTTGCTACATGTGCTACCACGAGCAAGGCAAAAGAAAGCGGTCAACATGAAAAATGTGCGCCCAATGCAAAAAAACTATATGTGTTGAACATAGCAATGTTCAGACAAAATGTAAAGACTGCTTCAAAAAATTAATATTAAATTTTTTTTCAACTAACCAAAAATATCTCTTCATTAATATTTTTCCAATAAAAGCTATTAAATATAAAATATGTATATATAAAAAATATGTGAAGAGTTTTTCCTTATCATTTTTTTTTGCTATAATTAATACAAAAAAAAGGAAATTATAATACATTATATTACAAATTAAGGGGGGGAAACGCAGTCAGACCTTTTTGCATTTTCTTAAAGCCTTAAGTCTCAAGAATATGTGGTGAAAATTTCAAGTCGATATCTCAAAAAATAACAAAGTTATAGCCTAGTGAGTGAACCGCCGTCTAGAGCGCGCAGTGCTGGCGCTTATTTTCAAACGAGTTTTTCTCGAAACCATGTTTTCAAAGTCGGTGACCAAGATTTCTCGAAGCTCAGTGAACCGATCGTTTTGATTTTTTTGCTGGCTTATTGTACACATAATAATCTCGTACTTGTCATAGGATTTTTTTTTTTTGCTTCGTTCATTTTTTATATATAGGCAAAACTATGACGAATTTTTGGTCGAAAATCGTTTTTTTACGTTCGAAAGTCCGCCATTTTGTGAAAAATCAATATTTTCAAAAACGGCTATGACAAGTACGAGTTTTAAGTATCTACTTTAATAATATATTTAATTTTTTTGTTTCAGATGAATTTAGGAGGAGCAATCTTGGTCACCGCATTTCTCCTTTTTTTCAGAGCGCTCTACAAAATCTGCTGTATGGACCTTAATATTAAATTTTTTTTAATAAAAAAAAAAACTAAAAATACTCTTGAATGTGTATAATTTTAGGTATCAAAACGCTCATTTAAAAATATCCCATAGGTCTCCTTAAAAATTTCACAAACATGACCTTTTTTTCGGCCTCTGGCTGCGTTGCTCCCCTTAAAAAAAAAACACCATAAAAGCCTTTAAAAAACAAAATATTTACATATGTAAATAGTGCCAAACTATACAGAAAATTCTAAAATTAAAAAGAACTTTTGACATTTTCAGAAAGAAAACGAAAAAATAGCCACAGAGTCCAAGCCATATTCAAATCGAATAAAAAAGAAAGGAGTTATGGAAAATTTTAAATTGGGATATTTACAAATGTAAATAATGCCAAAGTGAGGGTTAAACATATTTTACCTCTTAAAATACAGAACAAAAGCACCAAATACCGAACAGTTGTCTATAATACAACACCGAGACTTCATATAACATATCACTACATTGTATATTTATTACTACATAAATTTTCATTATCTTTTAGATATAAAGTAACAGCTACACTTAAGTATAATGAAATCGAAAAAAAAGTTGCGGCCGATGTCGAAATAGATTCCAACATTTTTTCAAGTTACGAATACGCTCAAATCGCTGATATGGAAGTAGAAGCTAGACATGAACTTAAGTTTACTGTGTTTGTTCTGGATCTAATTCCAAACTGTAAATCGGGATGGTCCAGTGCGCAAGAAGATGGTTTTTTATATATAAATCAAGATGAACTTGTAAGTAAATATATAAAATTGTATAACTTTTCCATTTATAACAGATCATTTACATGTGTGTGTAAGGGTGGTCCTTATTTCTTAATTTGTAGTTATACTGCATAGGACCCCACCAACTATAACTTTTATGCCAGCCAGTGGCGGATCCAGAAGCTTCATTTGGGGGGCGGGGGGGAGGGGCGATCGTAGTTCGTCAAATAAAATCAAAAGCAACAAATCTATCTATATATATAAAAATAAGTTGCATTGTGTATGAAATTGATGTTCTCTGTAATGCGTGAACCTATTTTGTTTCTGGAATTTTCCATGAAAGGTGACGTCAATACGAAGGTTTTTTTGTACAAATGGTCTTTGTATGTGTATTGGTTCATGAATTATAGGCATTTTAATGAAGTTATCAACAATACAGGTGTGAAAAAGTACAGCTGCGCACATATGGTGTATATGAGGAAATATTTGCAAGGGTAATTGGAAATAAATGGAATATTGGAATAATTTGGCAAGTCTCACTTTAGTTTGCATTTGCCTTTTTTCCATACCCCCTTTACCGCCTACAAATCAATAAAAATGCTATATATAAGACGGGTTTGGTCGTATTAGACTAAAATTTGGTAAATAAGTTCGTATGGTTACTGTCGGCAACTATACTAAAACTGGGCGTGGTCTAACTTTATACACGCCTATAATAAGTTCGTATGGTTACTGTCGGCAACTATACTAAAACTGGGCGTGGTGTAACTTTATACACGCCCACTTTTTAGAAATCATTATTATTACTGAGTTGTACATGTTTTGACAGTGGAACTGGATATGCAGACGTTATGGGCCCAAGAGATAGTTACTATATATTTGAGCGAACATTAGACAAGGGGGAATTTGGCCACACAGGCCAAATTTATGATATCGAATTGCTTTAGAACTAAATGTCGTATGTAACTATGCAATAGACTCCTAAAGGCCTCATCCGATTAGCATGAAAATTTGTGTATAGAAGTTTTTTGGTACGGTGCGTGTTTGTGGGCTATCAATTTTTATCCACCTTGAACACCAGAGGGCGCTGTAGTACAAATTTTTGGCAAAACCACTTAAAAATCCCAAACGGCTCATGCGATTAGAATAAAAATTGGTATATAGTAGTTCTCAGGTACGATGAGTTTTTTTACAGTATCTTCTTTGAACCACCTTGGACACCAGATGGTGTTGTAGTACAAATTTTTTACAAAATGGAATATTTTTAGTTGTTATATATGGAAATATTTACAAAATATAAAATATTTCCTAAATTTAGTAAAATTAAAATATTTCCGTTATTGTGACAGCAAAAACGTGAACATATCGTGAAAACTATGAAAAATTTTACTACAACAATATATTTAATGCAACATCGTGCTCAAAAATGAGAAAACCACAATCAGAAATTTAATTTTGTGACTTTCGATTCAAATATCTCCGCTGCTTTTTCATACACTTTGTTAAATTTTTTTTGTCTTAAAGCTTCATTAAAGTACTATAAAAACCTTATTGCAAAAATACCGTTAGTTGAGTATATATATTTTAAATATTTTTTTCAAAAAAGGTATATATTTCCTACGGTTTTCGTCGATTTGGCTACATTTTGATAATTTAGTTTGTATGCTCACTGTCGGCAACTGTACTAAAACTGGGTAATGTCCACCTATGTACTAGGAAACTAAGATGAGCATTATATAAGTGGGTGTGGCTCCGCCCATACAATTAAAATTTGTATTATAGAATAGCGGCGTCCGTGGCGTAGTTGGTTAAAGTGCGTGGCCGCTATGTCAACGAACCTGGAAGCCCAGGTTCGAACCCCAGCAGCGACAGAAAATTATTTGAATTAAAATAATTTTTCTGTACGGCCGCCACCTCTCTGCAGACAATGGCAGTCGGCGTTAAACCTGTAGGTCCGTTTCTCGGTCAATTGTGTACAAACTTAATAACACGCACAACACAATTGGTCATAAGAAGCTAGGTCAAAGTCCTTTCAAGGGCTGAAATGGCCAGTTATTTATTTTTTTTATTTATTATCGAATATCTTTGAAAGTAAAAGTAGCAGTACTTACATACAAACTCAAAATGGAGTTACTTTGGTGATCTCCTGCTACTGGGAAACTGTAACGGGCAGTAGAAAATGACAGTGGTGTAAAACTATGAGTCTAAGAAAAGTTTTGAATACACCTATTATGTTCCCATATAGTTGTTCCCAGGGTGCAGTAACGCGCGCCGGGAAAAGGTTAGTATTCTATAAAATGTAAAAATCGTTTTGTTGAATAACCCGAAAATGGCGATATTTTAAAAACTAGTTTTTCGAATATATTAAATAAAAAAGAGTTAACCAGTTTTCATGTACATGAATTAAAAAACATTTTACATAACTTATATAAAAATGAAAAGGGAAATATAAAATTTTTATGCTTACATTTTTGGATTAAATATAAACATGCATAATTTTAATATATTTTTTATTAATTCTGTTTAAATATTTTAATATTTATTTAATTAAAAAAGTAAAAAAAAGTAAAATATTTACATAGTCGATTTATGAAAATGCGTTATTGGTGCAAAATGACTTGCTTTTTGGATAAATTAAAAAAGTTTTGGATAAATTTAATATTTTTTCTCTTAGTTCAATAAAGGGTCGTTCATAAACTACGTTACCAATTTAGGGGGGTGGAGGGGTTTTAAAATGTACTACGATAAGTAATGATAGTGGGGGAGGGGGTCTCACATATAGTAACGCGACCAAAAATAAAAAAAAACTTGAAAAATTTAAATTCTGAAATCAGTTCAAGATTGTCTCCTATATTTGTATTGTGGCTTGTATTTCGTTTCAAAAACATCAATGAATTCTCATAAGTGAGTTTTATTTAATTTAAAATAAATTGGTATAAGAAGTACATACTATTTAAATAAAACAATTTTAAGGAAGCATACTTATAAAAACACTGAAATTGTTGCTGTACAGGTGCAGCCTTTACGGGTATTCTCTCAAACACCAGGCGAATTTCTTTGCATAAAAAATGAGGATACACTTGAATGGGTCGACATAGAATCCGTTAAAGAATTCTATTTCGAAGAAGTTACGGAGAAAGTTACTTCGAAGTTTCCAGCTTCTTCAATTCCAGTGATTGATAGCATCGTCTCTTGGATTGAAGATGGAATCGTTTTTATAGATGAAAATAATGGATTCTAAACATTTTTTCTTAAAATTATCTAGTCATGATAGCACACCTACCAAGAGCTAGTAAATTTTTAATATATTTTTATTATATATTATAAAATATATTATATTTTATTATATATTTAATATATTTTCAAATATTTTTTAATCAATTAATTTTTTTATTTCATATACTACGTTACTTTATGGAGGGAGGGGAGGGGTTTTGAAATGCACTACGAAGAGTAACGGATGGGAGGGGGGGGGGGGGTAACAAAAGTTAAAAATCGGTAACGTAGTTTATGAACGAGCCCTAAAGCAAGTCCGTTCAATCTTTCTTCTGTTGTAGATCGCAAATATGTTTTAATTCTCTTCAATGTAGAAAATGATCTTTCAGCAGTTGCTCCACTTGAAGGCAATGTTATTAAAATTTTAAAAAGAGTATGACTAAGAGGATATACTTCAGCAGTGTAATAGTTGCATTGCACTAGTACTTGAATCATACTTTTCTCTTTCACATTGCAAGTGCCACATCTCCAACTCATTAATCAAAGATCTTTCTAAAACCTGTGAGGATTCTTTGAAGAAAATGTAATATCTTTTACTTAGTTTTCTCACAGCTTGTATAGGTAATGTAATGCTCTTCGAGGTAATGGAATAAGGAAACAGTACTAAAAATTAATACAAATCCAATGTAGTTGTTGAAAATCGACTTTTTAAATCCATCATCACATTATCCAGCATAGGAATATAAACAGCTTGTCTGAAATATGCTATGGTATCTTTTACTGGATAATTATTGCGGTTCTTTTGAAAACTTGCTACACGTGGCATTTGAATTTCTACTCCAATATTATTTGCAAATTTTTCAACTTCTTTAAAAATAGTTTCAAATTTTATCTCACAGGATTCTCGTTTCTCCTGTAATAAATTTAAAGTATCTTGAATTGTATACTGCGCTGATTTGACATCAATTTGAATTCTCTGTTGGTTCGTCTGACATGTTGTACTTTCCTAAACGGGTTAATAGTTTCAAAATGAAAAGGAAACATTCAAACAATGAATTATACTATACTATACTTATACTATACTGGTATTGCATTATTTAATAGAACTGTTTGCTTACGCTAAAATAAATACTCAGGCACAAATGCTTTATTCTAAATATGTTTTGAGACTAGCTTGGAGAACTTGTATATTCACAAAGCTTTGTGGGGGCGGGGGGGGGGGGGGGGGGGTGATCGCCTAACCGTGGATCCGCGCTTGATGCCAGCATGTTGTTCCTGCGAAATTCGATACAACACAACCCACACACCAAGAGTCTTTAAACCTAAGAAAACGAACTATGTGGACAAATGAAGCAAAGAACTTAGCAATCTTACTTATAATAACTGTGTATCGTCGTTGCGCATACAAAAAAGGTTATGTGTAAAATTTGGATTTTTTTTTATTATACCATTTAATTTGGTACCCCATCCACTCACCAAATGGTTTTTTGATATTTTTATTGGTTTAGAAGTTAGCAAATGTGGAAGAAAAAGCAATTGTTGTATGCGCAACGACGATATACAGAGTTTTCCATTTCAAGTTTCAGAAATAACATCCCTGGAATTTGGCAGCTGTTATATATCGTCCAAACTGATTTTTGTGTAGTTAAATGCTTGCGATTTTACCATATTATTTTTCAGTTAGGGCTTTATTGCAACAGAAATTTCCAGGACAACTTATTTTGAGATTTGGCGATTTCAATTAGCCTCCGAGATCGTACGATTCTCCGATGACGCCTCCGGACTTTTTTTTGTGTGGCTACGCAAAAGATTGTGTTGACGGGAATAAACCTCAAACTCTTAAGCAATTTAAAACCAACAAGTCAAGTTATGGCCCACAACCCAAAATTTATTGCAAAAATTCAAGGCTCTTGATACTAGTGGCTCAGAACACGTAAATGTTGCAAAAATTCAACCAGTGAGGGCAACAGCTCGAGGAGAACACAAAACGTAACAGCGTTACATGCATAAACAAAACCATGTAATTATATAATAACTAGCTGGTACCCGACGCGTTGCTGTCGTAGCAAAAAAGATATCTATCTATATCTGAATCTCAAACTCAGTCTCAATCTCAATCTCAATCTCAATCTCAATCTCAATCTCAACCTCAATCTTAATCTCAATCTCTATTTCTATTTTTATTTCTAGTTCTTTTTCTATCTTTATCTCTATTTCTATCTCTATCTCTATCTTTATCTCTATCTCTATCTCTATCTCTATCTCTATCTCTATCTCTATCTCTATCTCTATCTCTATCTCTATCTCTATCTCTATCTCTATCTCTATCTCTATCTCTATCTCTATCTCTATCTCTATCTCTATCTCTATCTCTATCTCTATCTCTATCTCTATCTCTATCTCTATCTCTATCTCTATCTCTATCTCTATCTCTATCTCTATCTCTATCTCTATCTCTATCTCTATCTCTATCTCTATCTCTATCTCTATCTCTATCTCTATCTCTATCTCTATCTCTATCTCTATCTCTATCTCTATCTCTACCTCTTTCTCTATCTCTATCTCTATCTCTATCTCTATCTCTATCTCTATCTCTATCTCTATCTCTATCTCTATCTCTACCTCTATCTCTATCTCTATCTCTATCTCTATCTCTATCTCTATCTCTATCTCTATCCTTATCTCTATCTCTATCTCTATCTCTATCTCTATCTCTAACTCTATCTCTTTCTCCATCTCTATCTCTATCTCTATGTCTATCTCTATCTCTGTCTCTATCTCTATCTCTATCTCTATCTCTATCTCTATCTCTATCTCTATCTCTATCTCTATCTCTACCTCTATCTCTATCTCTATCTCTATCTCTATCTCTATCTCTATCTCTATCTCTATCTCTATCTCTATCTCTATCTCTATCTCTATCTCTATCTCTATCTCTATCTCTATCTCTATCTCTATCTCTATCTCTATCTCTATCTCTATCTCTATCTCTATCTCTATCTCTTTCTCTATCTCTATCTCTTTCTCTATCTCTATCTCTATCTCTATCTCTATCTCTAAATGGAACGACTCGTGTAAATTGATAACCAAATTTCGAGGCTATGCTACTTATAATTCCAAAGTTATTCGATATCGCAAATTTGGCTTGTATGGGCGGAGCCACACCCCCTTGTTCAATGACGTCTTAGTTTTCTAGTTGATGGATATCACCCAATAGTAATTCCATACTGAATTTCGTTGTTATACGACGTTTAGTTCCAAAGCTATCTGATATCAAAAATTTAAAGTGTATGGGCGGGGCCACACCCCCTTTTCCAAAGCCCATCCCAGTTTTATAGTAGAAATATATCACCAATTAGCAACTCCATACTGAATTTCACTATTATAGGGCATTTAGTTCCAAAGCTATTCGATATCATAAATTTGAATAGTATGGGCGGTGCCACACCCCCTTTTTCAATGCTTGCTCAATTTTTCTAGTCAAAGGACGCGACTAAATAGTACGCTCCTACCAAGTTTCATTGATGTGTGACTTATAGCTTGAAAGTTATACCGAAAATTTGGTCTGCTGAAAAAGTGCCACGCCCCACATTCAACGCCCATAAAATTTTACCTGTGGAACGGCTCTTGTAAATTGAGGTAGAACACCGAATTCCGGAACTGCATAAAATTCATACATTTACTTTTCATATCAATTAAAATCAAATTTGCAAAAAAAAAAATTTCCAATAGGTCCAAAACCCTTCACTCAAACACATATACTAACTCGACCAAATCAAAACATTTTCAAACAATTTTTTTTTTAAAACCATTTAGAGAACGTACCCTACAAAATGGTATCGGCAGATTTTTTTTTTACCCAGCCGAACTCTCAAACACTCGTCACAAACAGATTTGACAACATTTTTTTATATATATAGATAATAAACTGGCCATTTCAGCCCTTGAAAGGACTCCGACTGAACTTCTTATGATCAAATTGTGTTGTGCGTGTTATTAAATGTTTGTACACAATTGATCGAGAACTGGATCTACAAGTCTTATGCTGACTCCGAACTGCTAATGTGCATGTTCTTAAGAAGCTTTACATGACATTATTTATTCTCTGAGGTTTGCCATTGTCTGCAGAGAGGTGGCGGTTGAACAGAAAAATTAATTCAATTGAAAAAACTTTCTGTGTCAGATGGAAATTGAATCAGGGTTCTCTGGCGTATGAGTCACACACTCTACCCACTGCGCCACGGCCGCCACCATGTAATTACAGAATAGGTTTAATTAAGGAGTTAACTAGGATTACACGGTTCAAAGTTAAATCCATTAAAAAATCAATTTTTAATGTAATATGTAATAAATGTGAACAAATTAAAACTGTCACGTGTTAAACTAAGAAAAAACATGACAGTCTAAAGTGGAGTGTAGGGTTGCATGTATTCGTATAAAGTGGGCCTACAATTTTTTATGCCCACTCCGATAAGTTGATGTTCATGTTCTCAAGAAGCTTTTACACGGCATTTGTCATACTGCCAGGTAACGGTTTACGCAGAAGAGAATGTCAGATACGCTTTTTCCAGTTTAATTTTATTTCTATTCTTAACAATTTTGCATTGCTGCTATCCTCCTTTTTTGTATTGTAAAAATGTGTCATTCGGTAACTTTAAGAACCCATTCCTTGAAATTTAACCATTCCATGTACTCAAGAATAGAGGAGACTGAGGATAATCGAAATTAAATAAGGATAAGGCCTTCCTCGCCTCTCAGAACGCAATGTCTTTGACGTTCAATGTTTCTGGTATATATGCATAAAGCACCGGATTCTACTTGTATAGATGTTATAACAAAGCTATTCTAGATGTAATGATTCAGAAAGTAACATATCCTTCCTACCGTAGTTATATTTTTAATTGCTTTGACATGTGACTTGGCTTAATATTTAATCAAAGCAAAGACGATCTTAATACATATGAGACTCACGTAAGATGTAAACATACATATGTACTATCTCTTTAAAAAGTCTTGTTAAGAGCAGCAAAACCAATCTTTGCCCAGACCACAAGAATATTGAAGTTTAAGGCGTCGGATTTTTTGGTATTCAGATATCTCGCACTTTATAAAGATGATCACTCCTCTGTTTTTTGTGTACTTTTGGCAATTCAGAATTGTTTCTATACTTCGATACTTCTAAAAATTCCCAAACTGCTTACTTTAAATGTTTATGCATCAAAATAAATATCTCAAAACGTAATTAATACATTCTACGCGGTTATGATGACACTTCTCAACGTAAGTATGTCCGGCTTTCGGCTTGCAATAGACGCTTCCAATTCTCTAATAGATATAATGGACCTCAAGATTATATTTTTGACGGACTATAATTTCTGAAATCTAAAATAGGTTCTGTCAGATAATGAATGTTACTTTTTTCTTTTAAATATAGTTTACTAGCCTTTTCCCGGCGCGCGTTGCTGCATCCTGGGAACAACTATATGGGAACATAATAGGTGTATTCAAAACTTTTCTTAGACTCATAGTTTTACACCACTGTCATTTTCTACTGCCCGTTACAGTTTCCCAGTAGCAGGAGATCACCAAAGTAACTCCATTTTGAGTTTGTATGTAAGTACTGCTACTTTTACTTTCAAAGATATTCGATAATAAATAAAAAAAATAAATAACTGGCCATTTCAGCCCTTGAAAGGACTTTGACCTAGCTTCTTATGACCAATTGTGTTGTGCGTGTTATTAAGTTTGTACACAATTGACCGAGAAACGGACCTACAGGTTTAACGCCGACTGCCATTGTCTGCAGAGAGGTGGCGGCCGTACAGAAAAATTATTTTAATTCAAATAATTTTCTGTCGCTGCTGGGGTTCGAACCTGGGCTTCCAGGTTCGTTGACATAGCGGCCACGCACTTTAACCAACTACGCCACGGACGCCGCTATTCTATAATACAAATTTTAATTGTATGGGCGGAGCCACACCCACTTATATAATGCTCATCTTAGTTTCCTAGTACATAGGTGGACATTACCCAGTTTTAGTACAGTTGCCGACAGTGAGCATACAAACTAAATTATCAAAATGTAGCCAAATCGACGAAAACCGTAGGAAATATATACCTTTTTTGAAAAAAATTTTAAAATATATATACTCAACTAACGGTATTTTTGCAATAAAGTTTTTATAGTACTTTAATGAAGCTTTAAGACAAAAAAAATTTAACAAAGTGTATGAAAAAGCAGCGGAGATATTTGAATCGAAAGTCACAAAATTAAATTTCTGATTGTGGTTTTCTCATTTTTGAGCACGATGTTGCATTAAATATATTGTTGTAGTAAAATTTTTCATAGTTTTCACGATATGTTCACGTTTTTGATGTCACAATAACGGAAATATTTTAATTTTACTAAATTTAGGAAATATTTTATATTTTGTAAATATTTCCATATATAACAACTAAAAATATTCCATTTTGTAAAAAATTTGTACTACAACACCATCTGGTGTCCAAGGTGGTTCAAAGAAGATACTGTAAAAAAACTCATCGTACCTAAGAACTACTATATACCAATTTTTATTCTAATCGCATGAGCCGTTTGGGAGTTTTAAGTGGTTTTGCCAAAAATTTGTACTACAGCGCCCTCTGGTGTTCAAGGTGAATAAAAATTGATAGCCCACAAACACGCACCGTACCAAAAAACTTCTATACACAAATTTTCATGCTAATCGGATGAGTAGTTTAGGAGTCTATTGCATAGTTACATACGACATTTAGTTCTAAAGCAATTCGATATCATAAATTTGGCCTGTGTGGCCAAATTCCCCTTGTCTAATGTTCGCTCAAATATATAGTAACTATCTCTTGGGCCCATAACGTCAACATATCAAGTTCCACTATCAAAACATGTACAACTCAGTAATAATAATGATTTCTAAAAAGTGGGCGTGTATAAAGTTACACCACGCCCAGTTTTAGTATAGTTGCCGACAGTAACCATACGAACTTATTATAGGCGTGTATAAAGTTAGACCACGCCCAGTTTTAGTATAGTTGCCGACAGTAACCATACGAACTTATTTACCAAATTTTAGTCTAATACGACCAAACCCGTCTTATATATAGCATTTTTATTGATTTGTAGGCGGTAAAGGGGGTATGGAAAAAAGGGGTATGGAAAATTTTTACTATGCCTATATTTTTCGCGCAAATGCAAACTAAAGTGAGACTTGCCAAATTATTCCAATATTCCATTTATTTCCAATTTCCCTTGTAAATATTTCCTCATATACACCATATGTGCGCAGCTGTACTTTTTCACACCTGTATTGTTGATAAGTTCATTAAAATGCCTATAATTCATGAACCAATACACATACAAAGACCATTTATACAAAAAAACCTTCGTATTGACGTCACCTTTCCAGAAACAAAATCGGTTCACGCATTACAGAGAACATCAATTTCATACACAATGCAACTTATTTTTATATACAGTCCTCCAACGAATAATCGGACAAACATTTTAGATTTATTTTTTATATAATATATTACGAAGTAGCTAGAATAAAGAAAAAACTGGTACGTCATATTATTTGCTGGTTATTTTTTATTACAATATGCAAAAAATAACAACAACAAAAACTTTTGTAACCAAAACAAATTAACAATTTAAACAAAAGACCTAATTTCTGCTACTCAACAAATAATCGGACAAAATTAAAATTCAATAAATAAGATGGAAGAAAAGGAACATTGAAACGTTTTTTATATTTTGTGGCATATCCTTTGGCTTGGAGTACTGCTTGAAGTCGCTTAGGCATTGATTGAAATAGATTATTGCAGAACTCTGGTTCAATTGAAGTCCAGGCTTGCAATAGGGCTTCTTTAAGAGCATTTACGGAGTTGTATGGGCGCGTGTAAACTCTAAGAGCTAGCTCTTCCCACAGATGCTCAATTACGTTTAAGTCCGGGGACTGCGGTGGAGTCTGTTATAGTTTGGGACAGTTGTGGATCAACCAAAGCTTCGCAACTCCCGAAGTGTGTTTGGGATCGTTATCCTGTTAGAACGCAAAGTTGTCTAGAATGCCCAATTTTTCTGCTCTCTGTTTGACATTCTCCTTCAGAATCTTGAGATAGACGAACCTATCCATTTTACCATCTATAAAATGGAGATTGCCTACCCCAGCACTGAACATACAGCCCCAAACCATTACAGAACCACCACCATGCTTAACTGTGGCACGCGTGTTTCTTGGTTCGAATTCTGCATTTTTTTGACGCCACACATGCGGCTTCCCGTCCGATCCGTGCAAGTTAAATTTGCTCTCATCTGTATAAAGAACCTTTAAAATAAAGCAAACAATTAGAATAATATAATTATTGATCTTTTAAATAAGCTATTACCGTTTTCCAAAACGCGTTTGTTTTAAGCAAATATTCTTGAGCAAATTTGATGCGATGTTTTTTATTTTTGGAGCTAATAAATGGCTTTTTCCTCGCGATTCTTCCGTAATAATTGTGTCTATGCAAACAATTCCGGATTGTATTCACACAAACATCTTTACCGGTGGATTTTTTTAAAGAAATTTGCAAACCTTTGACCTTTTTGAATGGATCTTTTTTGATTGCCATTACTATACCTCTTTCTTCTCATTCAATAAGAATTTTTCCTTGGCCTTCTCTGCTCTTGTATAAAAGCCTAAATTCTTCACGGTACCTTTTTATAATGTCGTGGACAGTGGATCGACTTTTACCGACCAATTCAGAAATTTCTCGCACTGTCTTTCCTTCCGCATTCAATTTGACAATTAACTGTCTTACTTCAAAAGAAGCTTGTTTTCCTCTTGGGGCCATTACAAACAACACACAATCCTGTTCTAATTTAAATTTAGTACTGGTAATAGTTCAATAGACTAATATGCAAAAAATAATTACAAAAAATATAACAACTCTTAATTGTAACGGTGTTTTTTGCTTGCTTGTTATTATGTCCGATTATTTGTTGAACACAAGAAACTCACCTCTTCCCTAAATCTAAACCGGTTTAGTGTGAATAAAGTTTTTTTGTTGTATTTTTTACATGATAATAATAGCAACAAACAAAGTAAATAAACGACAAAAAAAATTTTGTTTTATTTCAGCTTCATCGTAATATATAATACTAGCATACCCGTTCCCAACGTTGCTTGGGAGTATAAATATGATATAAAAACATATTGTCATATCTTTACGATATATTGGTCTTATGGCAACACTGCAGCAGAAATTAACTGAGTGTAACTATTCACTCAAGAGACCAGCGCGGTGAGTTGTAGAATCTCACCTCTCTCTCTCAACAAAGAGCGTGAGCTATTGTTTGCTGTTATTTTGTGCTGCAGCATGGCAGCATGAATTAAAATGCATGAATTCTTAAATAATTAAATAAAAAGTTTTACCAAAAACGTAGTAGACCCAGTAGCAGGGTCGCTTATTATAGCAATTGAATAGTGAAAGAATTATTAAAATCGGTTCAGCGGTTACCCCGTGATTGAACGATAAAAATCCGAGAGAACCCTTTTATATAATAGTATAGATATATAATAAAACTAAAATGTTTGTCCGATTATTCGTTAGAGGCACTGTATATAGACTAGAGGACCCGGCAAACTTCGTCCCGCCCTGAATTAATTTTTTTATTGAAATAATTCCGAGCAATCACGATCTCACCCGAAATTAATTTTTTATCGAATATTCACGATCGATAACAAATGGTGCCAATCGAATTTCAATTATTGGTTGAATAAAACACTCTAATATCCCTTATTTACATGGAATCATTGAATAATTATAATATAGAATGGACACCGCCAACATTCGCCACTACGCCATCCACATGTCGCTGCAATCGTTTTGGATATCACCAAAGCTCTTCACCTGGTTTGTGCACATAGCTAAGAAAATCCCAAAACAAACAGAAATTACTCCAAAAACAAACAGAAATAAAATCCCACCTTCTTCAAGGTCAGTTGCTTCGACTTCGCTGACAAGTGTTTTCGTTTGTGTTATTTGATTTTTATACAAATTGTGTAGAATGATAATTTAATAGAATTGAGTTTTCAGGCTACAAATAATGCTGCAGTTTATTAAAAATGCATTAAAAATTAATATTATCATGTTTATTTATAATATTTATGCATGTATATAAAAGTAGTAATAAATAAGACAAATATATAGAATGAATTGACAGCAAAGTATAGTTATTGGCATAGCCTTAATGTATAGTTATTGGCATCAAATTAAAAAAAACATAGTTAACTTTAAATATATCTTAAAATATATTTTTATAACTGTAGTTGATTATTTTATTTTAAACTTTTCTTATTGAAATGCCAACAAAACATAACTTTGCTGTAAATTACTCTTATAAAGAGTAACAACGTTTCTACAGAATAAAAAAACAATAATTAAAATGTCAGCACACCATTGCACTATAGGAAATTTTACCCATTTTTTGGCCAAAAGTCAGAATTACAAATTTTTGCAAAGTGTTTTTTTTTTCTATTTAATATAAAAAAATAATAACAAGGTAAGCATGTCTGTTTAAATTTTTCGACAGAATTTATTTGCTGTTACTTTATCACATGTTTTGCTTGCAATTTCTACATTAGTTATCAAATAACGATTGAGTGCAGTGAATTTTGTGATAGTTTCTGTTAAAAGTTTTCATAATAAAACTATATAGTTTTTAAAAACCAAAAAATGGAAAATAATGTTGAAGGTGAGTACTTTAATGATAAATAGTGAAATGTGGGTGAACTCATCTATTAGTTCGATTAAAATGGAAAAATTGAAGTGACCTTAAGATGAAGTTATGGAATTATGAATTGAAAATTTATTTAGACTTACAAAAAAACGATAGCACATGATAGCCATGAAATCATAACAGTTCTCTAGGAAAATCAATTATCTTCCGAATTTCATCAATTTCAATAGCGGATATGTGCTAACTTTTTTAAAAAACGCATTTTTCCAGGTGACTACTTCGTACCAAATGCAGAGTTATTCAATATATGGCGAGAGAAACACAACCAAGATGATAAAAGAGCCGCTATTTGTGCCCATTTCTTTTCATATATTACTAAGAGTGATTGTTCTGAAAACTGTAAACAATATATAAAGGAGCAGTCACGAGTATTTTGTTCAAATATGAATATGAAATGGCGAAAAAGTTGTAAGAGTTCTAAAGTTTTTGAAAAACAGCATGCTGTTTGGCTTCAGGGCAATACTTCGATAAGAAAACGTGAAGCGCAGTCTGCCTCCACTAAATCTAAGCCTGGACGGCCACAGTTAACTTTTTGCCAAAAATCTGAGAGAACAAAAAGGCGGGTTGCAGCAGAAATCTCTAAAGATCAAAATGATGAAGTTGAACCCCTAGTTCTTGCTGCATCTGCGGCTGCTCGTAAAGGTAACCAATTGGATTTAGCAGTGGTTTTAAAAGAGGTTGTCAGTACTCCAACTAGAGCTGCGAAAGTACGAAAACTAATTTCAAGAGCGACACCAACTAAGCTATCTGCTGATGAAGGACTAGCCTTTCTTTTAGAAAACAACTTTTCAAAAGAGCAATATTGTAATATAAGGAATCAAAACAAAACGTGTAATTCCGATATTTATCCTCTATACAAACAACTAACATGTAGTAAATATAAATGCAGACCAAACGGCGTAATAGTTTCTGATACATTAGCGAAAGTTCCGTTGGAAATGTTACTGAAGCATACATCCGAAAGAATAATAAAAGTGCAAGAGGAAGTTATATCCACCTTAATGGAAACAAAAAAAAAACGACATTTTGTACGCCGAACTCATTGTCAGTTATGGATTTGACAGCAGTACTGGCTATTCCAACTATAAGCAACAGTTTGAAAATGCAGGTTCGTCTCAAAATTCTGACTCCTCTCTTTTGGCCACAACAATTGTACCTTTGCATTTAATAGAAGCGTCCGGAAATATTTTATGGAACAATCGTACTCCACAATCTATTAAATTTTGTCGACCATTAAAATTAGAATACACAAAGGAGACAAGAGAAATTATTTTAAAGGAAAAAGAAAATATAGAAGAAGAAATAAATTCCTTCCTTGAGTACTTTTGAAGTAAGTCTTAGTGGAAAAATAACTTTGTGCGTTAAATTTAAATTGTATTTTACTTTAATTGACGGCAAAGTATTAAATATATTGACTGAAACTAAATCTAGTCAGACGTGCTCTATATGCGGTGCTACACCAAAGGATTTTATGAGCATAACAGATTTCCAAAACGAAAAATTTAAGCCTAATGAAGAGAACTTAAAGTATGGGATAAGTCCACTGCATTGCTGGATCCGTTTTTTTGAATTTGTTGTAAATGCAGGTTACAAAATTCACATTAAAAAGTGGCAAATAAGAAACGAAATTGACAAAGCGTTAGTTGCAAAAAGAAAGGCAGACATCCAACAGTTATTTTGGGATGAAATTGGTTTGCAAGTTGATAAGCCTAAGACTGGAGGCTATGGAAGTACTAATGACGGCAACACGGCCCGGCGCGCGTTCGAAGAACATTTGAAATTTTCTGAAATTACAGGCATTGACAAAGAACTCATTTTTAATTTAAAAGTCATTTTAATATCCTTATCATGTCAGCTTCCTTTAGATTCCAGTAAATTTGAAGACTTTTGTTTTCAAACGGCCACAATGTTCATGCAGAAGTATCCATGGTTGCCAATGACAGCTACTGTACACAAGGTTCTTGTACATTCGCGGCAAATTATTGACTCGACTGTGCTTCCAGTTGGATGCTTTGGTGAGGATGCATCTGAATCGCGCCACAAAATATATAAATCCGATAGATTTCTTCATGCACGAAAAAGTAGCCGTGTGAATAACTTGACAGACATTTTTAATCGAGCCTTCGACACATCAGATCCCTACATTTCCAGCCTTTCGTTAAATAAACGCATCAAACACCAGAAGAAATTAAAGCTTCCACCAGCAGTGTTAAATTTACTCAAATCAGAGGAGCAAAATTTTGTGGAAAATTGTCAATCAGATGAAGAACATTCCGAAATCGAAGATGAAGAAATGAAGAATTGTGGCATTTTGAACCCATGTATTTTAAATGTAGTTGACGATTTGGAACTCGAAAATCTTATTTTTGAATAAAATTCTTTTTAAAACATAACTTTGTTGTTATATCTTTGAATTAGTAATATAAATGTCTACGGTAATCTTTGGAAGCTAGGGTACAATTGAAAAAAAAAATTTAGTAAATTTTTAAATAAATTTTTTTTTCAGTGTATGTAAAACTTTAGGGGTTCCGCCCTCCCTCTTAATAGTCTTCCGTGAGTTATGTCAAAAAAAATCATTAAAATTGGTCCAGCCGTTTGGCTGTAATTGATTTTGGCCAAAAAAGTTGTAAAATTTCCTATAGTGCATTGGTAAATAAGCGATTTGTTTATATTAATAAAGTTTTACCAAATGCATACTCAAATTTTTAGCAAACTTTTTTAAATAAAGTAACTATCTTCATATATGATTTAAGTTGTCAAATTTTTTTAGTTTTCTTTTTGCAGATTTTACTTTAGAATTTATTATCTTGATTCTGGCGCGTATAAGAACACGCAGTGTATGCAAAATCATATAAAATTTATGCTCTGCATTAGAACAGGATATTGCTATTTCTAGTTTTGTCTTGCAAATATTTTTCAAAATTCTTAAAATATTTTCTTTGAAACAATGTGAATCAAAATTTTTTCAAAAATATTTAAAATGTGTTGTATAATGACTGAGAACTGTGGAGATGGTATTGTCAAACCACCATGATGCGTTCCTTCGTATTCACGGACTTCAATTAGTTTTGATTCGCTTGAATATGTTTTGGGGTCTTGATCACACATAAATGGCTTGCATGCTATGCATTGGTATTTTTTCCAAATAGTTTGTGCAATATATCCGGAAAAATATGCTATTGACATGTCCTTAATGTTTGGAACAACATCTGATGATTTTTCCGAATCGGAAACGTCAAATTCGAACAATAGCCACCTTAAGCGAATTAAGAAACCACTGAGTTATTCAGCCATATTCCAGAATCCGTCGTAGCATATATATTCATTCGAAATTCGTTTACATTTAAACCACAATTGAACCAATATAATACTGACAAAAAACAATTTTTCATTTTAAATCTTTCAAATTTGCTCTTTTTATTTCTCTGTTGTTGAAATCAGCAGTTTTCGAATTTCCGAAATTAAATTTGTTTCCGTTCGGAATTTGGCCTCATATATTTCTTGTTTGGAGATTTCAGGAGCTCTTCAATGGAGGGGTTAATGTTTTATTCTTCTTCGTCATAAACGAGATGAGGATTTGAAATGCTGAGCTCGTTGGTGTGATTTGTTTTCGCCATACCAAAATTTTTAAATTTATTTGAATATGTTTTTGGTTTATCCGTTTAGTTAACACTTAGTGAATAACACTCATCATCATTGCTTTCAAGTTCTCTATTTTGTTCAAAATTTATCTCTGCCAATACTGGTCTTTTTTCTAAATTTGATTTATTACTATTTTTCTTTTGTTTTTTGTCACTTTACAAAATTGGTACTGCACTTAATGAAAGTCTTGATTTAAAGCCACTCATATTAATGAACTTATTTTCGAAATGTTCAGCACATATAAAAAATATTTCATTATCTATTAATTTAGAAGAAAAGCTGTTTCCCGAGTTTTTGATCCAAATTTCACACCTATCATATTTTGGCATAAGAAATCTTGGAATGCCATTGCTTTTTTTATTCTCACACCCGACGTAATCACAATACTTCATCTCACTTAATTTAAGATATATCTTTCAAATAATTTTTTAAAATAAAAAACTTCTACACGCTAACTTCTACACGCTACAAAATAAGCAACAATTTAGCAATTGCTGATATAATGAAAAAAAATATCTTTAGAAAGTAACTGTTTAATTAGAAAAGGACTATTCCATTTAACAAAACAAGTGAAAAAAATACTGAGGGAAATTTTCTATATCTAAGCGAAGAGAATTAATTTGGGTTAAAGAATTGGATAATTATGTGTAGTGCAAATATCTGCCACATAGCTGTAACGTCGCTTCAACGTCGGCAGTGTCACGTTCTATTAGTAATTATTCAATGACGGAATGTAAGGAGGTTGAGGGAATCACATGTCAGATCAATTCAATGCTTTTTGATAGACAACATTAGCAAAAGTAAACAAAGATGAAGGCTTTCCAACACGCGAACATGTCATATATTGTAAGCCATGCAAGAAGCTTGGGAATTCAAGATTAATAGTTATAGACATATAGCTATACATACATTTTTTACAAATAATTTAAGACATACATTGTTTTGCACTAACATTTATTTGAGCAAGATTTATATTGTTTCCATATAATTTTGTGAGCGGAACTTCCGTCCGCTTATTTATATCTAAAAAAATGAATGCACCTCCATGCTACAGGTGTAAAATAAGCTGCATTTGCATAGTCTACTTGCTCTCTTTCTTTATATGATCGTACTGCTTTGCGCTCCATTATCTTTATATCTTCTTATATATAAAAATCTTATATATAAAAATGAAATGCGTGTGCGTTAGTCCTGCTAAGGCTCAGAAACGGCTCGGCCGATTTTAATAATTCTTTTTTTGTATTCTTGGCCTTAATACAGATGTGGTTACACAAAAAAAATTAAACAAAAAATTACAAAAAACTCGAAGGAACAGCGGAAAAATCGAAAAAATCGAAATTGGTAATTTTGTATGGAAATTGCCACAGTATAAAGTATCAGACTACTTTAAATAGGCAACAAAACTTAGCGGCTGGACGGATTTAGCTCAGATTCGGCACACACATTACTTGAAGCCTAGATTAGGTTATGGCATACTTAGTTTTGACCAAGCCTTTTCCGCCCCTTTACAAGAAACGCACCTATTATATTTTTCTTAGACAAAAACCAATCGTGTTTTTCATCTTATTCTTATCTTCTATCTTTCTATCTTCTGAATATTTATATACTCGGAAATGCGGATGTAGAGTAGGAAGAAAGAAAATAAGGAAGAACCCAAAACGAAAAAAATCGAAAGAATTGAAATTGGTAATTTTTCGTATAGTACAGTGTTCATTACTAATCCAAGGAGAGGACGAGCCGGGCATAGGCCTACGAAGTCAAATGCACGGCGAGCTAATACACGTGTAAACCACACTGACCAGCGAGCGACGTATAACGAAAACAGTCATATTGTCATGTCCGAAGTGCCATATATAAATAAAACAGAGTGGCATAGATAAGAACGCTCATAACTCGAGAACGGATTGTCAGATTCGAGGTGTCGTTTTTTCTTTTTATTTTTTGTGTTCGTCTCCTCACAAGGTAACTTCTAAAAGCAAAAAAATTTGAATTTTCTCGGAAAAATCGATGTTATAAAATCTTTTCTTGTATATCTTATATATTAATACGCAAACATCAAATGTTGTCGTACACTTTTTCAATATTTATTTTAGAATAAGGACAATGAAACGTATATCATTCGAAAGGTACTGC
Source organism: Pherbina coryleti (assembly GCA_943735915.1). Taxonomy (NCBI): domain Eukaryota; kingdom Metazoa; phylum Arthropoda; class Insecta; order Diptera; family Sciomyzidae; genus Pherbina; species Pherbina coryleti. Next base: position 109,677,218 of record OX030949.1, read on the forward strand.
ACCATAGATGTGCCGAATTATGTTAGATTTTAAATTGATGACCTTTGACCCGAAATATTAACGTTGAAAGTTTATATCAATTTTAGTTAGGGATCTCAGAACTGGGAAGAGGTAGAATGAAGAATGTGGTATCAGATGAAAGGTCTGGCTACACAATATGATTGAATATTAGATTGGTGACCTTTGACCTCAAATATGAGCGGAAAAAGAGCATTTATTAAATAAAAGCTAAACTATAAGAGATGGAAAAACATGATATAAGAAAGAAATTAAGACATTCATAAGATGTGCAAGAAATACTTTGATATTTTTCACCATCGTTTACGGTTACCCTACAATAAGCACTTTTTCATGTAACAATTGTCAATATATATTGTTATGGTAAAATTGCTTACAAATAGTAAATTTTGAAAAATTTCCGTTACTTTGACATCAAAATTATTATGATATCTCGAAAACTATAGAGGTTTTCAGTACAACGTTTTTTGTATGGAAATTCGTTGGTTGAGAAAAATAACGGTATACGAAAACTTTTTTGCTAATATTTTCCACGAATAGTATGTTAAAAAAATTTCCCGTTATTATTATTATTATTATTATTAAAAGTATTGCGATATTTCGAAACCTGTAGATTTTTTTCCATGCAATGCATTTCTTAAAGCAATGTCATTGCCTCAGAATGAGAAAAAAACAATTGATATTTCAAATTTTGATTTTGCATGCAAATATCTCAGCCATTTTGCAATCGATTTTCCCTAAATTTTCTTTGTCTGAAAGTTTAATTAAACAACTTTTGAGAAATAAGAAAAGATTTACCGTTACCTCACTAATTCAATTTCTTATGTTGTTTTCAAAAAAACTCTAAAATATTCAATTTTTGCTTAAAAATTAGACCAGACATTCTTTTTTTGTAATATTATTTTTGTTTTTCTATTTTCTTCTCTCACACTCTTTCATATACCATATCATTTATTTGCAAAAATTGCTTCATTTTGACACATCATTTAATTAAGTGTTTCTATCATCGAAAATCATGAGCTACCCCCTATGATTTTTTTGATGAAAATTACATTTTTCAAAATGTTGTTTTTGTATTTTTTATAAAGTTCTACAGCTAAAAAAATAATTTCTGTGAAAAAATTTTTCAAATATTTCAAACCACTCCAAAGTTATATACACAAATATATGTTTTAAGCCATTTCCTTATCTACTTTATATATTTTGCAACAATAAAAAATCAATGGCATATTATCTCCCCTTGATTAAAGTAACCAGAATGCACTAAATGCAAAAGTAAAAAGTAGGACAAGATTAAAGTATAGAATTGGACAAGTATTAGGATAAGAGTTCTGCCAAGAATTGGGAAGATAACTTCAACAAGGACTGAGTCAAAGGTAAGGACAAATATTGAGATATACCTAAAACAATATTTGGGGCAAGATTGGGAAAAGTATATGGACAAGAAATAGAACAAGGAATAGAACAAAGATTTGAACGCAATAAGTACAAAAATTTAGAAAGAAAGTGGGACAAGGATTAGGAAAGGATTTGAACAAGAATAAGGTCAAGAAATTGGACATCGATTAACACAAGAATTTGGAGCGGAAGTAGGTCAATTATTAGAACACATATAAGAATAAGAATAAGAATGAAGACAAGTTTGGGAACAAATGCAAGGATAGGGACAAGATTAAGATACACTGTCACGTCAAAACCTACCAATGCGTCCACGATAAAGCCAACTTCTTTTTAACTTTGCCAAGCGTTTTTCCATTAAAAAAAAAAACAAGGGAAAAATCGATATTCGTATTGTCGAATTTCGACGACAGGCGATACTAGTAAAAATGAAATGCGTGTGCGTTAGTCTTGCTAAGGCTCAGAAAAGGCTTGGCCGATTTTAATAATTCTTTTTTTGTATTGTTTGCCTTAATAAAGGAAAAACTAAAATTACAAAAAACTCGAAGGAACAGCGGAAAAATCAAAAAATCGAAATTGGTAATTTTGTATGGGAATTGCCGTCACATTCTACTTTAAGTAGCCAACAAATCTTAACGACTGGACGGATTTAACTCAAATTCGGCATACACATTACTTAAAGCCTAGATTAGGTTATGGTATACTTTGTTTTGACCACGCTTCTTCCGCCTCTTTTTAAGAAACGTAAATTATCCTACTAGCGTACTATTGTTAGCAAAACTGTTCGTCTAATTAAATAAAAGAAAATTCTGTTATTTTAACACCAAAACAATTCACATATCTTCAAAATTGCACAAAATTTCAGTACAGCGTCTTTTTCTAATAACATCCTTTCCTTAGAATAACAAAAAACTATCATTCAATTTCTTTTCGTTGATAAATTCAATTTAAGCACTAAATAAACCGTATTTGAAGAAAGCTTCAACATATTCACTTTTTAGTCAAAAAAGGACACAAAAGCTGTCATTTCAATAAATAAAAAAAATTATTTGTTTGCCCATTGTGAAGATCGATCCTTAGACCACCTTATGACTTAAAAACTGATGGTTGAGCTGACTATTTTTATTCAATTTGAACTGTACTACAAAAATTTCCTAATAGAATTTGCAATAAAATGAAATGACAGCACAATCTTCTCAATTCGAATTATAGCAGCTTTTCATATTTTTCTTAGACAAAAACAAATCGTGTTTTTCATCTTAATCTTATCTTCTATCTTTCTATCTTCTGAATATATAAATATCAATTGCCGTGTGTTAGTCTTGCTAAAACTCGGAAATGGCTCGGCCGATTTTAATAATTTTTTTGTTCGCCTCAAAACTGATTTGGTGTAGGAAAAAAGAAAATAAGGAAGAACCCAAAGCGAAATAATCGAAAAAATTGAACTCGGAAATGGCTCGGCCGATTTTAATAATTTTTTTTATTTGCGTCAATACTGATTTGGTGTAGAAAAAAAGAAAGTAAGGAAGAACCTAAAGCGAAAAAATCGAAAAAAATTGAAATTTGTAATTTTTTGAGTCGTACAGTGTTCATTACAACTCCAAGGAGAAGACGAGCCTGACATAGGTCTACGAAGTCAGTCAAATGCGCGGCGAGGTAATACACGCGTAAGCCACACTGACCAGCGAGCGACGGATAATGAAAACAGTCAAATTGTCATGTCCGAATAAGTGTCATTTATAAACAAAACAGAGTGGCATACATAATAACGCCCATAACTCGAAAACTTATTGCCCGATTCGAGCTGTTGTTTTATTTTTGTGTGTTCGTCTACGCACAGGGTAGCTATTAACAGCAAAAAAATTGTAATTTTCTCGGAAAAATCGGTGTTCCATACATTTTGTATGGAAAAATAAAAATAAAAACAAAATCGATTTGAATTTCATAATTTAAAATGCAATTTCTGGATAATTACATTCGTTTCGATCAGTTGATTGTATTCAGAAAAAGCGACCAATTATCGAACAGTGTTCCTGAATTCATTGATTTGTAAGGATTACAAATAATTTGCCTTTGAAGGTTGGATCTGTTGTCATCATGCTTCGGAGACTCAAACAACCGAAATTGTGCAAGTGAACAAATTGGTCGTGAAGCAACTCAAGAATAATGTCATTCAAACAACGACGAACGCTTTTGAGTAGGGAAATTCAAGGGCGAAGAAGTGCTCATTCCAAGAATTTAATTCATTCTAACCGATTTACCTTCGAGTTCAAAAACGTTCAATTCAAATTCAGTTCGACTTACATCGCCATGACAATCAATGAATCACAAGGCCATTCTTTGTAATTAATTTTTGGACTGTGTGCTGGATTAAATCAAATCTAAACTTATTTTCTACCTTAAGAATAAAGAGAAGAAACGAGTAATAACATAATATATAATGTATATAAAGATAATGGAGCGCAAAGCAGTGCGATCATATAAAGAGAGAGAGAGCAAGTAGAATATGCAAATGCAGCGTAAACATCTTACACCTGTAGCATGGAGATGCAATCAGTATTTTAGATATAGATATGCAGACGGAAGTTCCGCTCACAAAATTATATGGAAAAAATATAAATGTTTGAAAGCCTTCATCTTTGGTTACTTTTGCTAACGTTGTCTATCAAAAAGCATTGAATTGATCTGACGTGTGGTTCCCTCAACCTGCTTACATTCCGTGTAAATAAGGGATATTAGAGTGTTTCATTTAATCAATAAATGAAATTCGATTGGCACCATTTGTTGTCGATTGCGAACGTTCGATAAAAAATTAATTTCGATCGAATCGTGATTGCTCGAAATTATTTAAAAAAAAAAAATGAATTTAGGGCGGGACGAAGTTTGCCGGGTCCTCTAGTCTATATATATAAAAAAAGAGCTTATGTTTGTAACTATGCAATAGACTCCTAAACTACTCATCCGATTAGCATGAAAATTTGTGTATAGAAGTTTTTTGGTACGGTGCGTATTTGTGGGCTATCAATTTTGATCCACCTTGAACACCAGAGGGCGCTGTAACACACATTTCTTACAAAACTGCCTAAAACTCACAAACCGCTTATGCGATTAGAATGAAAAGTGGTGTACAGTGGTTTTCATTTACGCTGAGTGTTTTGGTGCTATCTTTTTTGACCTATCTTGAACATCAGAGGGCGCTGTAGTACAAATTTTTTGCAAAACCACCTAAAACTCCCAAACCGCTCATGCGATTAGAATAAAAATTTATGTATAGAAGTTTTCAGGTACGATGAGTTTTTTAATTGTATCTTCTTTGAACCTCCTTGGACACCAGATGGTGCTTTAGAACAAATGTTTTACAAAATCGCATATTTAAGTTGTTTTCTTAGGTTACATATTCAAATATTTACAATATATAAAATATTTCTTAAATTTAGTAAAATTAAAAAATTTCCGTTATTTTAACATCAAAAACATGAACATATCTTGAAAACTATGAAAAATTTTACTACAACGATGCAACATCGTCCTCAAAAATAATGCAACACCGTGCTCAAAAATGAGAAAGACACAATCAGAAATTTAATTTTGTGACTTTCGATTCAAATATCTCCGCTGCTTTTTTATACATTTTGTTAAATTTTTTTTGTCTTAAAGTTTCATCAAAGTACTATGAAAACCTTATTTTAAAAATACTGTTAGTTGAGTATATATATTTTAAATATTTTTTTCAAAAAAGGTCTGCAATTTTGGAGTTTTCCTCAAAAAAAGGCTCAAAATTTGTTTTTGATGTAAAAATAATTTAAATTCAAATTCGCAAATTTTCAACTCTATTTAAAAACTATAACATTGCAAAAGTGCAAAAGTTATGCGCAAAAGTTATTTAAATTTTACGCAAAAATTAAAAACAATTTTTGTGATTAAAAAAACAAGGCCTACCCTTTGATTTTTTCGAACAAAATTTTTTTTCCAATATTGTGTTTTTATATTTTTGAAAAAATAAACAAGCTAAAAAATTTATTTTTTAGAAAAAATTATCTTAGTATCTCTTACCAATCAAAAGTTATAACCAATAATCTATATATACAAAAAGCAAAACGCTGTCTGTGTGATGGCTGGAAACTACTGGAAATTACTGAGCCGATGGAACTGAAATTTTGGCAGTACATTTTTTTCAAGTACGAAATGGTTTAAATTTCTGTCACACCCCCTTTTACCGCCCAAAAATCAATAAAAATGTTATATTTTCTTCGGTTTTCGTCGATTTGGCTATATTTTGGTAATTTAGTTAGTATGCTCACTGTCGGCAACTGTACTAAAACTGGGCAATGTCCATCTGCTAGAAAACTGGGATGGGCATTATATAAGGGGGTGTGGTTCCTCCCATACAATTAAAATTTGTATTATCAAATAGCTTTGAAAGTAAAAGTGGCATTACTTACATACAAACTCAAAATGGAGTTACTATTTGGTGATCTCCTGCTACTGGGAAACTATAACGGGCAGTGGAAAATGACAGTGGTGTCAAACTATAAGTCTTGGTTTTGAATACATGCAATAACAATAGAGTTTAGCTACTACAGCTTTTTCGCACATTCTCAGCATACACCCATTCAAAGCCATAACCCAAAAATCTTTGAGATTTTCAACGATATTTGTAATAGTGGTTCAAAATAAGTTGATGTAAATAGACAATATCTGCAGACTTCCTTCGCTCACTCAGTGATTGCATTTTTAATAGTTTTAAACGATCCTCATAAGGAGGAAGGTTTAAAATGTCAAATCCACTTAGGCCCCTTAGAGCAAACCTAAAAAAACGTTTTTGACCCTTTCTATACGACCAATATGCACATTGTAACTTGGGCACCAAACTTGACTTGCGTATTCTAAGTGAGGACGCACAAGTGCATAATACAACGTTGTAGTTGTAATCATACTATTAAACTCTTTGGCCCAACGTTTTATAAATCCAAGCATTGAAGATGCTTTTTTACAAATGTAATCAATATGGATGTTAAACGATAGCTTAGAATACATGTATACACCGAGATCTTTCACGACATCCACACGACTTAAGGCAGTATCTTTAATTTGATAATTGATAATTAAATTGTTTCTTTTACGCGAAAAGGTCATAGTTTGGCATTTATCTGGGTTAAGAAACATATTATTTTTAGAACACCAAACCTCAAAAGATTTCAGATCAGACTGGAGTAGGGCTAAACTGTCTTGTGAGCTTATTGTTCTGTATATTTTCATACCATCTGCATAAATAAGCAGATGAGAGTTTTTAATGATGTGAGTTACATAATTAATTGCTAAAACAAACAGAAGTGGATCAAGGTGGCTACCTTGAGGAACACCGGATTCCGCAATAAACTCAGAAGACCTCGGAATCGTATTTGATAAGATCGCTCTGACAAATACGATTTAATCCAGCTAACAAAATATTGTGGAAATCCCATAGACGTGAGCTTAAATAAAATTAGATTGTGAGGAAGCTTATCAAATGCCTTACTAAAGTCAGTGTAGATGCAGTCGACTTGATTACCAGATTCAATCGAATTTAAGCAAAATGTTGTAAAATTGAGAGATCTGCCATTAACAAAACCATGCTGACGAGTCGTTAAAACTTCTCCACAGTGAACCTTAACGCGATCGTAAACCATTCGCTCAAAAAGTTTGGGAATCGATGAAAGCTTAGCGAAAGGCCTATAATTTATAACTTCATTCCTGCAACCTTTTTTATAAATTGGACTAATAAATGAATTTTTCCAAAAAAAGTGGAAAATTGCCTTCGTTAATAGATTTATTAAATAATAAAGAGGTTGACACAAAACGGAACCGCATTGAGTTATCACTGCGGCAGGAACTCCATCAGGTCCAGCACCAAAATCCTCATCGATTGATCCAATATACTTTAGTATATCCTCTGATGTAAAGAATATAGGTCCCAAAGAGACCCTTGGTGCGGAATTCATATGTTCAAAATAATCTTCATCAGGATCAAAAGAATCTGAGCAAAATGACTCTTTAAAAAGATTTGCAAATAAGCCACAAATTTTGACGGGATCGTCAGTAAACCCAACAGGAGTTTTGAAAGATGAAGGGAATCCATCGGATTTCTTCTTTGTGTTTATGAATCCCCAAAACTTTTTTGGATCAGACAATATTCTCAGCTTAATATTGTCTAAATATTCACTATACAATGCAGCTGAGCTATTTTCAAATTCCAGAAACAAACGTTTGTAGGTTTCTAGGTCATTTGAGTCTAAGCTACAGACATATTTCTTCCATGCCTTATTCCTGTTGTTGCGAAGAGTTTTTAAATCCTTTGTGTACCAGGGGTACGAAGAATTTTTCGCATATTTGAGCCTATATGGAACGGACTGAGAGAACATAGCAAAGAGTTCCATATAAAAAAAATTAATGGGATCATCAAGATTATTTAAATTTATATACTCTAAAAGAACATTAAGTTTGTTATGAAGTAAATGATTCAACCTCAAAAAGTCAGCTTTTTTAAAATTTATTTATTTATTTATTTCATCTAACAGAGATCATCTCTTACAGACTATTTATATTAAATTATTCATAGATACATTACAATAGTTCAATAGTTTCATTTGAAGTCGTACACATTGGTGATAGATACATTACAATAGTTCAATAGTTTCATTTGAAGTCGTACACATTGGTGATAGATACATTTCAATAGTTCGATAGTTTAATTTCAAGTCGTACACATTGGTGATAAATACATTTCAATAATTTCATTTCAAGTGGTAAATATTAATTGTTACAGTGGTAAATTAGTTTCAGTTGATTAAGGAATGAGGAAAAGAGAATTTAGAAAGGTTTTTAAAGCGAAGGACCAAGGCCTGGCCGGGAATCGAACCCGGGACCTCTGGGATAGCAGTCGAGCACGCTACCTACTCGACTACCGAGGCGACCTAAAATTGAATTCATAAACTTTGTCTTCCGAACTCGAATTAACTATACTCTCTCTGTCCGATTTATACCAAATGCTCAATGGTGGATGGTATTCATCAACAGTTGACAGAGTATGAAAGGCCCTCTTAACAATGACATTGTTGCTGTCAGTAGTAAAGACCAGCTCAAGAAGTCTTTCCAGACTATTATAAATACAACTAACTTGTTGTAAGTCAGAACATATATTGTCAACAAATATATGTTCTTGGCGGGTATTCGAATTTGATGCACAATAAAATGTATCATCGTCAGAAGAATGCCATTTTAAGTTAGGCAGATTAAAATCTCCCAATAATAAAATATCGTCATTAACGTCAACGTAGTCAACGTAGTCAACGCAATCTGCAAGGCTTGCGAAGACCTCTGCACTACTCGTCGGAGGAACATACGCATTTATCACATATACATTGGAGTTACAATGTATAACTTTAACACATATTAGTTGTATGTTAGATGAGCAGGGATTATCAAAAAGGGAACTCACAAAGCAGTTCCGTACAGCTAAAAGGACACCACCACCGACAGAAGAACTATTGTCAGTGAATCTGTCCCTTCTAAATACTTGAAAACTATTGTCAAACAATTCCAAGTCAGTAATGCTTCCATTCAGCCACGTTTCTGTTAACGCAATAATATCCTCAGAGCAATTCTGCGACGACAGGAATATGTTTTGCGTCTTTGAACGCAATCCCCTTACATTTTGATAGTAAAGGGATACCCTATTTAGTTTTTTTGGGTCTGACGGGCGGCTGCGGTCGTCCTACGAGACTTATTTTTAGGCTTGAATTCACTAACGAGAATATTATCGGCCCACATTCTAGAGTTTAGTACAGTTGCAAAGTCTTCAGCTGCAACTGTAAGAATAAAAGAGGCGTGGGAAGGCTTATTACCTATTTTCTTACATGAGCAGAATGCACTTGAAGCAACTAAATTGTTTTGTTTAACAAACGTCACAATATTTTCAGATGATGTCACGGGCTGTAGACGTTAAACAAAAATGTTTTTAGTCCTCGACACTGCCTTTAAAGTCAATTGACTATTAGGCGCAGTTGAAATTGCGTTGGAGCTACTACACAATGGAGGAATAGTAGGAGGTGTATAAGAAGTTATTGAAAAATTAATTTCTGGTTGCTGAGGTGTTAGAGGCGTTGTTGAGGGGTGCTTTGCCTTGGGAGACCTAGAGGACGCTTTACGGCGTTTATTATTATTATTTTTGGTTTTCTTGTTTTTCCTCTGTGCTTTAGATTAATTGGGTCTTCTCCTAATGAAACCGGCAAAATTCCCGAAAAAACAATCTCAGAATACACCTATTATGTTCCCATATAGTAGCAGGGTGCAGCAACGCGCGCCGGGAAAAGGCTAGTACATTATATATTATGTTATTACTCGTATGTTCTTTTTATTCTTAAGGTATAAAATAAGTTTAGATTTGATTTAATCCAGCACACAGTGCCATAATTAATTGCAAAGATTGGCGTTGTAATTCATTGATTGAATTCTTGGAATGTGCACTTCCTCGCCCTTGAATTGGCCTACTCAAATGCGTTCATCTTTGCTTGAAAAACATTATTCTTGAGTTGCTTCACGACCAATTTTGTTCCCTTGCAGAATTTGGATTGATTGAGGCTCCGAAGCATGATAATAACAGATCCAACCTTCAGTGGTACATTATGTGGTGTTAATCCTTGCAAACCAATGAATTCAGGAGCACTATTCGATAATTGGTTGCTTCGTCTGGACACAAACAACTGATTTGAACGAATGTAATTGTGCAGAAATTGCATTTTGAATTATGAAATTAAAATCGAGTTTTTTTCTATTTTTTATTTTTCCATACAAAATGTATGGAACATCGATTTTTCCGAGAAAATTACAATTTTTTCGCTGTTAAAAGCTACCTTGTGCGGAAACGAACACAAAAAAAAAACAAAGAAAAAAGGGTTCTTATGTATGCCACTCTGTTTTGTTTATATATGACACTTATTCGGACATGACAATCTAATTGTTTTCATTATCCGTCACTCGCTGCTGTGTGGCTTACACGTGTATTAGCTCGCCGAGCATTTGACTGACTTCGTAGACCTATGTCAGGCTCGTCCCCTCCTTGGAGTTGTAATGAACACTGTACGACACGAAAAATTACCAATTTCAATTCTTTCGATTCTTTTCCTACCTTCCTTATTTTCTTTTTTCCTCCACCACATCAGTATTGTGGCGAACAAAAACAAAATTATTAAAATCGGCCGAGCCATTTCCGAGTTTTATTTATTTATTTATTTATTTATTGGCCAAACAAGGCAATTTACTTATTCTAACATTATGTTTCTTTTTTTTATTGTTTTTTTCTCTCTCCTTTCCTTGTTTTTGTGTTTGAAGATGTGCAATTCGATGTGGGCGTAATCCGCCCACCTGAATGACATGATTTCAAAAACACGCCAAAAAGGTAGGAAGAAGGGAAAAGGAACTTATATACGATTACTACTATGTTAGCTTATGATTAATTTAGATTTATTAACCAAAACAAAACAAGCAAGGCTTACACAAATATGTACATACATATATATATATATATATATTGGTTGGAAGCTTGGGTTAATTTTGATTGTTGAGGGATTTAAATAGAGCAAGCTTGAAAGAGGATTTGGACATGGAAGGTGAGTAGAATACTGAAATGTTATTAAATTCTCTACAGCATCGATTGATGGGTTCGTTATTGGCATATGTTGTATGGTGCTGATATTCAGTTAACAATCTAGTATGCCTAGAACGTCTTATTGGATTGTTGAAGGAAATCAAACTAGAAATAAATTCGCTGTCTATAGCACCGTTTATAACATCAAACGTAAAGCATGAACCCAATAATGATCTCCTTGATGATAACGGTATCAAATTTAGTAGGCTGAGTCTATATTCATATGGTGGAAGGTTACAATAATCACGGCGATTATAAATGTCTCTCAGCGCATATAGTAAGAATTGTCTTTGAATAGATTCAATCCTTTCACTATGAGATCCAAAAGATGGATTCCAAATTATGCAGGCATATTCAAGTATTGGGCGCACTAATGCACAGTATAGTGATGTAGTGACCCAAATATTCTTGAATTCATTTGCTCGTCTTTTTATAAAACCGAGCTGTTTACTGGCCCTGGCCAGTCATCATAGTGTAGATTAAAACGCATCTTACAATCCAAGACAACTCCGAGGTCCACAATATGATTGACTCTTTTAAGCGCAGTACTATTGAGATGGTAGGTATGTGTTGTTACGTTGTTCTTACGAGAAAAGCTTATAACATTGCATTTATTGACATTAAGATGTAGCTGATTTTGGATACACCATTGCTCCAGGGACAACAGTTTTAACTGTAAAAAATTTACATCTGCCTCTGATTTAATTGCATAGTACATTTTTAAATCGTCTGCATACATAAGATGTGGGATGTCGTTCAACACTTCGGACAGATCGGATATGAATATATTGAAAAGAAGAGGACCAAGGTGGCTACCTTGTGGAACTCCTGAGGAGACTACAATTTTTTTCGACAGAATTCCTTGGAATTTAACATACTGAGATCTGCCGTCGAGATATGATTTTAGCCAACTTAGTATGGACCCTTTGATACCAAATTTTTCTAATTTATATATTAGAATTCTGTGATCAACTCGATCGAAAGCTTTACTGAAATCAGTATAAACAGCATCTATTTGGTACCCTTTTTCCATTTTGACCAAAACATCTGATACCATGACCATGAGATTAGTGGTGGTAGATCGTCCTTTTCGGAACCCGTGTTGCTGCTCATTTAAAAGTGGGTTGATCAAACGTGTAAGCTTATCACAAATCATTTTTTCGAAAAGTTTTGGAATCGCTGATAAAAATGCTATCCCTCTATAATTTTCAATCGATCTTCTATCACCATGCTTGTATATTGGTGTGAGATGGGATGTTTTCCAATATGAAGGAAATATTCCCCAAGACAGTGATTTATTAAAGATTATGTACAATGGCAAAAGTAGTTGGTCTAAACATCGCACCAAGAACCATGTAGGTATTAGGTCTGGTCCTGGCCCCTTTAACAAATCTAGGTCTTTTATTGCATTAGAAATTTCTTCCTGCGTTAAATTTAAACTATCAGCCATATTAGTTGAGCTGGGAGAAGCAACTTCAAATTGGTTAGATGGTGGACAAAATAAGTCCTGAAAATTATCCGCATATAAGTTGCTGATATCATGAGGATTGGACGAACTGACATTACCTTTAAACATAAACGATGGATAGCCACTAGATTTACGCTTCATGTTAACGAAGTCAAAGAATTTTCTGGGCTCTTGAACAATTTTCTCTCCAATAAGGTTCGTGTACAACTTGTACGCTTCTTCAGACTTGATGGAGAACTCTTTTGATAGCTCGTCATATCTTAGCTTCAGTTCATTGCTTATATTATTCGAATTTTTGAGAAGTTTGTATATTTTATTTCTCTGATTCCTCAAAAATCTAAGATTTTTGTCTAGCCATGGCTCTGAAAGCTTGTTCTTTTTCTTAATTTTTGGCACATAACTTTCGATAGCAGTAAACAAATGCTGATAAAATCTAGAGACAGCGCTGTCTAGGTCTAAGTTGTATAGAACATAATTCCAGTTCAGAACATTTAGATAACATTTTATACTTTCGTAATCGGCGTTAAGGTAATCGTACGTAATGGAATTATTATAAGACTGGGTAAAAGTAATGTCATTAGCAGAGAAAACAACTTCTAAGGCTGTATGGTGAACAGTGTTGGTTAACAAATTTTCTGCTTCAATACATGGACTAACCTTCACTTCATCATACGAATTAGTAAATATTAGGTCCAACCATCTGCCATTTTGATTTTGTACAGAAGAAACTTGTTGCAGGTCGCTGCCATAAAAGGTACTAAGTAATGTGAAGTCTATGGCATTTGAAAGGTTTACAGGAAGAAGATAGTTGTCATTTTCGTCGGTGACAAAAGCTATATTTGGGCGGTTGAAATCACCTAGAATAACAACCTTATCTTCCTCTTTTAGGGTGGAGGTAAAAGAGACCAGTGTTTCACATAACTCGTTGTATGTTGATTCACTTGAGCCGGGAGGAATGTAAAAGACACCAATATACATACAAAGACTATGTCCTGAACAAACTCTTATTATTCGGTGATTGAAGAGTTTATGGGTAGGCGTATCTATAAGCTCACTTGAGAGAGAATTGTGAGATGCTATTAGAACTCCACCTCCTCGAGAAAGACCTGCAGACGAGTAGTCCCGATCATTTCTGAAGACAGTCCAATTGCTGTCAAGAATTTCCTCATTGTTAAAGGTATCATTTAACCATGTCTCAGTAAAAACTAATATATTGAAGTGACATGATTTGGCGTCAACATAAAGCTTATTTAATTTGCTTCTCATGCCGCCGCAATTATGATAAAATATTTTTAAAAAATTGGAGTTAGGGACGATAATATTGTTGTTGCTCTTTACGTGATTTTTGAAGAAGGGAGACATGTTTAGACCTCACGTGAGCGCCATAGGTGTCAAGATCTGTCTTGACTTGATCAATCGACACGCCGAGATTTCCGTGAAAGCGGATAAATAAATTGCGCAAGTTATCAACATCGGTAGGCAGACCTTCTTGCTGAATTAATACCCTTAGATTAGTTTTGGTCTTACCCTCAATGCATGTTGAATCCGGCGCTTTATACATGTAAGCGAGATACAGGCGAACGTTGTTGTATACACTGTTCTCCCTAAGGCGAGAAAGGGCATATCTGCTCTCAGTGTCTTCACAAGAGTTGAATGTCAATTTCACTTTTGGCGGAAGTAAAGGGTCTAGAAATGACGTAGGGCTACCAGATTGATTAAGAGGTGCATTTAGAACTAAATTAGGTTTTGGCAAGACACTTCCAGATGAGGGTGATGGATTCAATGTATGAGAATGGATGAAATTAGGATATTTATCATTGTTGGTTTCATTGTTATTAAGATTAAATGAAACGCGGTTGCGTCTTTGATATGTAGGGGATTTTGTCGATACCAGATTGCTAACCGTAGAGGCAGTATTCTGCTTGACTACTGAAGAAAATAAAGGGAAAATGTTAGTATTCAGATTCCAATTAGTATCTGAAGAAAATAAAGGGAAAATGTTAGTATTCAGATTCCAATTAGTATCTGACTTATGATGGGACTTGGGTTGGATAATCTTGTTTGATGAATTCGGGTTGGGGTCAGGAACAGGTATGTTTAAGCTACTTTCATAGAGAGGATTCTTAGAATAGAATTTAGGTGTAGAATTAAAATTAGAATTAGAATTTAACTTAGAGTTAGGGTTAGAGCGGTTATTAATTTTCAAATTGCCGTTAGAACTATAATTACTATTAGAATATTGATAATTATTATTAGAGTAGGATTTAGTTGTAGAATTAAAATTTAAATTAGAATTAAACTTAGAATTAGGGTTAGAGCGGCTATTAATTTTTAAATTACCGTTAGAACTATAATTACTATTAGAATATTGATTATCGTTAGTGCTAGGATTAATTTTATTAGATTTAATAGTACTGCTGGAACTTGATGTCTTCGATTTTTTTCCAGGCTTATCCGTCCACTTCGTAAATAACCATTTACCGTGCCGCTCACTATCACTAGAGGTGTTCAGGAACATCCATACGAATTCAGTTGGGATATTTAGTTTGAAGCTACAGAATTTTTTACCCTTATTGGATATCTTTGAGCAGTTTGTAACAGATATACCAAATTTTTTGCGAAAGTAGTTGCACATCCAGGATACCCTTGTTTTAACTGATGGGCCCTTAATAAACAGAGTGGTCTTCTGATTTTCGTTGATATTGTGCAGTTTTTTTATTCTGTTTTCCCATTGTGCTGAAGTCCATGACGTTCCAAACTTATGGATTAAGTTTGTCGAGGAGCTGCAGTAGGTGGTGTGTTCTCAGGGGAAGTAGCAGAGCAAGAGCCAGGATGTTGATCCTTAGAATTTTTGTTCTTTTTCGGTGAGGGTGAAGGTCGCCGTGAGGGAGAATTCAAGGTAGCATTCATAATTTCCTCGTAAATGGACGAAGTATTTTGCTGCGATACGGGTTCTGTGTTTTCCGGTACGCTGAGAATCCTGTTCGGTGCTGAACTAATAACATCCGTTATTTCTGCTAAAGTCGCACGGAACATGCCCATATCACCACTGATTTCGTTTACTTTGTGGTATAGTACTTCAATTAGTGGATCCTGCTGCTGATATGGTGGAGGCGATTTTTTTGATTTTGATTGGATCAAGATATCAAGATCATTTTGAAGATGAGTGATTTTGTCGTTCATACTTCGTATGGCTTCAGCTGTTTTGCTTTTTTCAAAATTAATTTTAAATAAGTCTTTAATACCAATTATCGCGGTTTCGAAAGAGTTCACAGTATTTATTAAGCCGGCCGTAGAGTCTGAAACTTTAGCTATTTTTTTTAAGATTTTATCGAGCTTCAAGTTCATGTCAATTTTACTACTTTCTACTACACTGTTAAGCTCTTCAATTGTTTTAATGACCATATCGAGTTTCGAGGTGTGATCAAGATTTTTTTTTAAAATAGAGTTTGTTGTCCGATCTAATTGAGTTTGTAGTTTCACTTACACACTGTACCGCGAGGAGGACATGTGAAAGGGAGATTTCTTTGCATTCATCACAGTAGAATACAAAGTTTGTTAGATAGTCATTAATATAAGTTTGGCTTCTCTTGGACAGGCCTATGCACAAAGTGTGGTATGAGTTACCACAAATACCTTTACATAGCCACCAAGGGTGCATTGCGGTCATCGATGGAGCAAGAAGATGAAACGCAAATTTTCTCCATTATTTCACTTTTAGTTATATATTTTATTAACTTTTTTTCAATTGCAGCGATAACTAGGTCAGCGGGTCGGTAAACGAAATTACAGGCAAGCGGTCGAGTTAAGCGAACAACAGATTAAAAATGCGTATATAGCACTTTTGACGGTCGCGATTGCTTTTAAGTTATAGACTAAATTGTTTTTTTTTTTTTTATTGATTAGCACTTTTGACTGTCGCTATTATTTAATACAGTGAACGATTAAACTCTAGATTTAGCACTTTCAATGTAAAGACAACAGTTAATAGGTCACTGGTTGAGCAAAACTACGAAATTTGCACTTTTGAAATGTTTAAGGTATTTGAGTGCAGTTAAGTGCAAGAAGTCAGAATTCACTGAAAGAATGAAAGAATTTTAGCAAGACTAACGCACGGCAATTGATAATTAAATATTCAGAAAATAGAAGATAAAAACGCGATTGGTTTTTGTCTAAGAAAAATATAATAGGCTGCTATAATTCGATTTCAGAAGATTGTGCTGTCATATCATTTTATTGCAAATTCTATTAGGAAATTTTTGTAGTACATTTCAGTTTGAATAAAAATAGTCAGCTCAACCGTCAGTTTTGAAGCCATGAGGTGGTCTAAGGCTCGATCCTCACAATGGGCAAACAAATAATATTTTTTTTAAAATTTTTTTTATTTATTGAAATGACAGCTTTTGTGTTCTTTTTGGAGTAAAAAGTGAATATGTTGGAGCTTTCTTCAAATAGGGAATTATTAAGTGCTTACATTAAATTTATCAACGAAAAAAAAAAATTGAATGAAATATATTCAAAAACAACGGAGTTATTTTCATCGAAAGTAGGAAATACGAATTTCTGATAGTTTTTTGTTATTCTAAGGAAACGATGTTATTAGAAAAAGACGCTGTACTTAAATGTTGTGCAATTTTGAAGATATGTGAATGCTTTAGGTGTTACAATAAGAGAATTTTGTTTTGATTATTTAGACGAACAGTTTCGCTAATAAAAGTACGCTAGTAGGATAATTTGCGATTCTTGTAAAGGGGCGGAAGAAGGAGCGTGGTCAAAAATAAGTATGCTGTAACCTTATCTAGGATTCAAGTAATGTGTGTGCAAAATTTGAGTTAAATCCGTTCAGCTGTTAAGATTTGTTGGCTATTTAAAGTGGTCTGATGTGGCAATTCCCATACAAATAACCAAACTTCGTGTTTTTCGTAATTTTCTTTTTTTCTAAACCTCATCTGTATTGTTTACCTGTAGTTTTTTCGTGGACCACCCTGTAAATAGTGAGAATTAAAGGATAATCTTAGAAAAAATTCCAGTTCATTCGATTATTTTATATATTCTCATTTAATTTTGTAATATTCCTCTTATCTTTGAAGGGCATACATTTGTTCGAACCAACCATTATTAATGATCTGGAGAAAGCCTATCTATCGGAAATAGTAGATTTTGGAAATTCTACCGTAAATCGTGAAATTGAGCTATACATTCCATCAAATACGAATAGTAATAGTCGATGGGAAGGTTTGCAGGGCGATGCAAACTACAAGTTCCGTTTAGATACTGCATGTCCCGGACCATATTTATCACATACCAGCAATAACCCAGAAGTAATAAGTCATCTTGAATTTGAAGCACACACAAATTCACCTCCAGAAGGTGGATCCTTAGAGGTAAAATAAAATATGTATCTGTTCAATAATGTTATATTTAAAACTAGCAAATATTCACCACATTTCCCTCAAAATTAAGTTACTTTTTAAATCTTGAAGTTTAATTTTTTAAAATATTTATTCCAGAATATTCCAGAAAACAACCCTTAATAATACGAGGGTTGACTTTTAAGTCTTGAGATAGACAAATAAAAACAAATATTTACAATCGAAATGACTTTATTGCTTTTCAAATTTTCTCCATGAAGACCAATACACTTTTGCATGCGCTTGAACCAATTTTCCACTCCGAATGAGGAAATTCCAAAACATGTTATTTGAACGCATCAACCCTTTCCTTAGGCTTCAAAAATCGTTGACCTCGCAATTTATTTTTGATCTGCGAGAATAAGAAGAAATAATTGGGTGCCAAGTCAGGCCTACACAGCGGATGACCCATAAAATCAATGTTTTCAATGCTCAAAAACGTTATGTTTGAGCGCTTCGTCCATCCAACGCAAACAAATCTTTTTGACGGCCAAATATTTATGAAATATTGAATGTATGCTGGTCCCACTAATCCTCAAACCTTATCAAATTCGTCCTATAGCGAAGTGCGACCACGATTGAATCCAGAAAATCAGTGAAACACGTTGGCTCGAGATTGTGATTCATCACTAAAAGTTGAATCAAGTTTATCAGCACACTGCTGTTGATTTAATCCACATCGCAAGTCGTAAAAAATCATCGCACGAAAATGTTCACTATTTAATTCCATTTTTTTACCAAGATGAATGTTCCAAGTATCTGTAAACAACACAAATAGCACTCGTATACAAATCTTGTGCGAAATTTGATCGATTAGGAAATATCTGTAAGATTATAGACTTTAAAATTTGTCACATCTAAACTAAAACTAAAATTACCTTTATGAGATAGCAAATGCAATGCAAAATGCAAATTTGAATTCGTTAGTAAACTTTACACCAACATACACATATAAAACAGTGCTAATTGGCAGCACATGGCTTAACAACCGTCAAATGGGGATCTGTTTAGTGCAGTGATGCTCAAACGCACACAACTAAACTTGATTGGATGTGTGTGTAACACTTAAAGCTTCTCACTGGAAGAAATCTAATGTTAAAGCAATTTGAAAGCTTTCCGAAAGCTTTATGTTCATAAATAGAATTAAATCGACGCAAATCGAAAAACTATGAAATTATTTGTAATAGATTATTTGCTTATAATATATTTCATATTATATTGTTTTTGGATTTTTTATTATTATATATGAATATATATCGTATGGGTATATTTTGAATACTTTGAATATGTGCAGTGCCCTTGTTTGCTTCTTATAATGTTAATATTTCTGGAAAAAATATTAAAATTAAGACGGGGTCAAATAACATGAAAACGATATGAAAAAAACCGATTTCAAACTGATTTTGAAAAGTTTTTTCCTGAAATTTTCTGACATACTTTTGACATGATAACAAATCAACCAATTGTTGTTGATTTTTTATATCCACGGCCGCCAAATATGTTTATTAGTGTTGTTATTATTATTGTTTTTGGTATTATTATTTTTATTATTAAAATCTTTGATTATTTCGTCAAAATCTACATCGTCATTGGAAATTTTTATGCGCATCAAATCTTGCAGATGATTGTCCGATAAGCGATTTCGGTGTTTGTTTTTTATTATTTTCATCAATGAAAAAGAGCTTTCGCAAATATATGTTGTTCCAAACATCGAATAAAGTTTATATATAGCATTTTTTATTGTTGGATTTGATTAGAGGATTTGTGAAGATTTGTTAGATAGACATGATTTATATATGAAGATATCATCACCCAAAATCCAAAAAGCCGCAGCAACATTTTTTTATATTTTCTTAGGAAAAGACGAAAACTTTATAAAAAGACACATATTTCAGATTGAACAACCACTCCTTCTTATGCATTTTGTTGATTAACAAGCTAATCAATAAATATTAGTATAGAATTCAGTAAGACAGGTTTCTTTAATTAAATTTATTTTGAAAAGTCAATAATTCGATTTTTTTTGTAGTTATGACTTTTTCAATTATAGGCGACAATATGATTCAGTTTATCAGAATTTGAATTGACTAATTATAGGTCTACAAATGCTGAAACAAGTATGTTGGTGAAGAGGCGATCTTATTCTTCGAATTGAAAAAATATTCAATTTTATTTTTAAGTCCTTTGCGGCAAGCAAGTAAACACTTTCATCTAAAAGAAAATTTGGAAAGAGTAAAAACCTTGTATTTAGGCAAACATTAAATTTATGAATTGCACTAACCTTATTTTTCATCCCAATTTTTTTTATTTTGCATTTACAAGTTCTTTTTTGCTGACAGCTATTTCTTAATTGAAAACAGCAAAAGTGTGCTGAATTATTTACATATATTAAATATACATACGTAAATAGCAACATTTTTCGGTATTAACTAAAAACAAAATAAATATAAAATTGCATACAATCATCGCTTACATTACAAAGTGTTGCGTTTCCGAAGAATCATAGTTAACTGAACTGTGCTTTGCTTCTTAATGTTTTCTTTTCGGTGTACAAAAATTGCGTAATTATAATCAAATTAAGCGAACAAAGTGACGTGACCCTTTCTGCTTGGAGTCTGCCTGCAGACTGAAAGCTTTTTAGCAGCGCAAAATTTTATATACCTATACGTTGCAGAAAAAGCTGTTAGCTCTCGAGCTAATTTTGATCGACACTGGTTTAGTGTGATTTGCGTAGATCTGATTATACACAACATTATAACGCATGGAAATGCTCAG
Organism: Pherbina coryleti; assembly: GCA_943735915.1. NCBI lineage: Eukaryota > Metazoa > Arthropoda > Insecta > Diptera > Sciomyzidae > Pherbina > Pherbina coryleti. The sequence goes on from OX030949.1 coordinate 109,697,973, forward strand.
ATGAAAAACAAATTCATCTCTGAAACATAGATAAACACATACATAAGATAGTTTTGATTTCTGTGTATCTTCTGACGGTTGTCGAAGCTTTTGACGTTTGTCGAAGCAGCTGTTGCGAAATTATTCTATGTTTTGAATAGTCACCATTTGTTTTGCTATGTTCTAGCTGCTTATCTACGTTGCGCAGTGGGCGAAATGGCTAATTAAGCGGAATTATATTAATAGCTTCAAAATAAATAAAGATATCAAAATGAAATTTGGCATTGAGGTTAATGAAAATGTAATACACAAATTTGTACAGTTATACATTTCTAGAATTTTTTTGTTGTTGTCGTTCGACTTTTACTTCTCTCCTATACAATTAAAAAACTCCGTATGACAATTCCAAAATTTTTCCAAAATTAAATGATATTTTTAAACGATCTAAGCCATGATCTGATCAAAGACAAAAAAAAAATTACATAAGTATCAGCGTTTAAAAAGTTGACATCTAAATAAGTTTTAATATGGATTTAAAACTGCCACTTTTTATACCCTACACCTGAAGAACTCAGAGTAAATTAGCAGGGGATGTTCAAATGTGAACAGGGGTTGTTTTATTACGGTCTCAAAATACACGACCGTAATAAAACATCTTTTAATAGCTGTTGCTTATCACTTGTGGGAACAGACAATTGCTCGATACGTCAAATGAGTGCATTCACGCCTTAAAAAGAATGAACGTTGTACTAGACGAACCATTCATTGCTCGTATAATAATAAGGAAATTGGACAAAGAGGGACTTCGTTTGTACGAGCAGGCAATCAAGAAGACAAGGGACATTCAGAAACTTGACGATGTGTTGCAGTTTTTGGAACAACATTTCCAATCTTTGGATGCCATTAAAGCGAAACGCCACACCGGAACAACTAAAATCATCGGTTATCAGAACAATCAGCGATCCAGTGGATCATATAACTCTGTTCAGCAACAATGTTTTTATTTTTTTAATGAAATGCAGAAAATGTGGAAATCGTCATCATGTTCTGATACACATCGAAACAATACCTTTAGAAACTAAAAATCAAAATGAAACAAAGCAAGAAAGGTTCACTGCAACGATGACAGAGGAAAAATGGAAATCAACAATAGTTTTGGCAACAGCACAAGTGAGAGTTAAAACTTGGCAAGGCGAGTTTCTTTTGATGAGAGCTTTAATTAATCAAGGATCGCAGAGAACAGCAATATCAAAAGAATTGGCGCAATTGCTTGGAATACCAAGAAGTAAAATTAACATAAAGTTACAAGGTCTTGGCGACACAACTGTTGGCATGGCAAAAACGAAAGTAAAATTAGAAATACAACCAAGATATATTAGCAATGATGTGTTTGTAACAGAGGCGTTGGTGTTACCAAAATTAACGAACGTTCAGCTAGATAGATCAATTTAGTACGACGTCAACAAATGGAAAAACTATACGCTAGCTGATCCCAAAACAAACAGGATTGATATTGTAATTGGCAGCGACCTATTTCCAGAAATCCTAGAAGAAGGATTGATTAAAATGGAAAAATTAGTGGGGCAATCTACCAAATTGGGATGGATATTATCGGGTGCACTTAAAATTCCTGATAAAAATCCAATATACACATCAGCAGCAACAACGAACCTTGAACGATTTTGGGAGATAGAAGAAGTTAATGAAACAACGGTTCCGCTCGAAGATGGAGTATGCTTAAAGCTGTATGAGACTTCAACAAAATTAGACGGAGGTAGCAGATTCATCGTAAAATTGCCGTTTAAAGAAAAAAAGGAGCTTGGATATTCTCGAAAACAAGCAATGGCCAGACTTCTTAATTTGGAAAGGCGTTTACAAGGGAACAATTCCTTAAGAAATGAGTATATAAAAATATGGTGGAAAGGTCCTTCATGGCTGGTGAAAGCGGAACATGAATGGCTAGAACAAGTTTCAACGCCGGAAGAAACAGTGTTGGTGTCAGCGACAAACTCAAGGGAACAAGAGAATATCTTGCATTTACTTCAAGAAAGATGTTCAACAAAGCAAAAACTGGAAAGAGTGCTGGCATACGTTATAAGATTTATAACAATTTAAAAAAAAAGAAAAATTTCCGTCGTATTTAACAACAAATGAACTTAGGAATGCAGAAATTAGGCTGATAATGAATCATCATAATATGGAGTTTCGGAATGAAATGAAATGCTTGAGGAATAAAAAATCCGTAAATCATCAAAGCAAAATAGCAAATTTGCATCCATTTTTAGATGAAAATGGATTATTAAGAGTAGCAGGTCGACAAGAACATTCGCATTTACCATACAACCAAAAGCACCCGTTAATACTGGATAGAGATTTATAGTTGACATCATTGATTATTCAAGATGTTTATATAAATTCATTGAATGGAGGAAATCGTTTAATGGAAGGCTTAATAAGAAGAAAGTATTGAATCATTGGTCTAAAAAACAAAATAAAAAAATGCGTCCAGTCATGCGTAAAGTGCATTCGGTACAGACACGCAGCTAATACACAACTTATGGGACAACTGCCAGAATTTCGTGTGTCATGTGCACATCCATTCACACATACAGGAATTGACTATGCAGGACCTCTTCAGATCATATGTTCTAAAGTAGGGGAGGGCACAATTCTTGCACGTGCTGCGACTGCGTGCAAGCAGCGGGCAAGCAGCGTGCGAAATGAATTGCAGGATGAATTTGGGGGTGAATCGGATTGCGGAATAGAAAATCCTCTCTGTAATCCTCTCACAATATGCAATCACAAGAGCGCACTTGAGATTGCGTTAGTGCAGAAAAATATGTATTCATTTCACGTACAAAACGATCAAAGCTTCAGTGTTTAAGCGAACGTCAAGCAGGCAAGGTCTGCGCTGGCAAGTTCCTTGAATAGATGACGAAAAATTGTACACTGTACAAAATTTCATGCATGCAAAATGTTTGATGCTTCTACGACATTTTTTGTTTTTTTTTATTGTCATTTATCATTTTACAATGAACCCATCGCCGTCCCATTATAAAATTTTGTGCACTTTTAGCCGAGATATACAAACTAAAATTTAAAATGGATTGTTATCAGATTTTTACATGCCCGGTTGCTTATCTGTATTTCACTTTAACCATCTATCAGTGTGTTTAATTTTTATAATTCGTCCACTACACATCTATTTCATTTCGCAGTATAAATCAGAGCAAAGAAAAAAATCTCTAATACCTATAAGATTTCTGCAAAAACCACTTTAGCACTACTTTGTTTTCAGTGTGCTTTATAGAAACCGTAAGAGCGAGAGCATGCTGTTGTGAAAAGTAAGTGTTGCATATCTAGCATATTAAGAGGATTGCTTATTAAAAGAGAGTTGTTTTTAAAATTACTACCGGCAGCTATAAAATCGTTTTGCAAAAACAACTTCTTGGCATATTTATAAGGGTTTTGCAAGAGCATACAACCATTATAATTCTACATCTGCCTCCTAACATATTTTTAACTAATATTTTTTTAAAACTGAATCACCATAATAAATTTATACTTTTATTTTGCGCGTAACTACTTTAAAGCAAGGGTTGGACACAAAACGTTATCGAGATATAAACATGATTAAATTCAAAATATTAAATAGTAAAATTATAAAACACCCTTTTTTATATAAATGACATGCAACATTGATTATGAACTGCTCTGAGCGCAATGAGCACAATTCTATATAATAATCTATATTACGCTCTTCTTACGCTCTATCTCATTTTATTTGTTCATCGAATTTATGAAGCAATGCTGTCGCCCGTGAAGCAAGCAGCGGGCAACCAAAATACACGTACGAGCAAAATGCCCATACGTGTAACTTTGCCCACCCCTATTCTAAAGGAAGAGGACAGAAATGTTACAAAGGCTACGTCATGGTATTGGTTTGCATGGCAACTAAGGCCATTTGGAAGCTGTAAGCGATTTGACATCAGAAACATGTTTAGCAGCCTTACGACGTTTTTTTGCAAGAAGAGGGAAAAGTCAACATATTTATTCGGATAACGGCACAAACTTTGTGGGAGCAGCAAGAAAGTTAGATATTGAATTCAAGAAGGCAATAAAAAACAACACAAAGCTTTACGCCATTGTAGAAAATGACAAAATTCAATGGCATTTTATTCCCCCGGCAAGTCCTCATTTCGGAGGAATTTGGGTAGCTGGTGTCAAGTCAATGAAGCACCATTTAAAGAGAATCATTGGAGAAAGCAAATCGACCTTTGAAGAATTGTCAACGCTGCTTACTCAAATAGAGGCAGTATTAAATTCAAGGCCTCTTTGTACAATGAGTAATAGTACAGATGAAGGTGATACTTTAACACCGGGACATTTCTTGATCGGCCGACCTTTATTAGAAATTGCAGAAGCTGAAGATGATCGAAAGATTAGCTGTTTAGATCGTTGGAAAATTATACAAAAAATGATAAATGACTTTTGGAAGAGATGGAAAGATGAGTATCTTGTAACATTACAAAAGAGGTATAAATGGAAGCAATCAAAATGCACCCAGGAGCGGATGGAAAAGTACGAGTTGTACGGTTAAAACTCAGAATAATACATTTAATTAACCTCAGAACAATACATTAGACCACCGATAAAAATGAAGAGGAAGATCATCAAACCGGCCAAACAAATTTAACGATAAAATGTGCAAACAAGGACAAGGCAGTAGTCTGCTGGCATAAGATATGGTTGATGTTAATCCTTATAATAGTCAATGAGCTCAACGCAGCGACATCGAAAGCGTACGGTACAATTGGAGCCTGCATTTTAGAGTTGCATGAAGACACAGCTGTTTATTTCGAACGTATTGGAAACATGGATGTTGCAAGGGCAAAATGGAATTTAATCATTTACTACGATATTTGCATCCTTATATAGGATGAAGTAAATAAAATTCAAAACGTTTTGTTAAAACTAGAGAGTAACTGTCACAAGTTAAAAAACTACTAAAATTCTTGCATGTTGATTGTGGCAGCTTTTTACAGACGATATTATCGATTAAAACAAAATAACGATCTGTTAATAAAAAAGGAAAGAACATGCAGGGCCCCTTTAGAATTTGTTGGATCAATTTACCATCTTCAATTTGGGATGATGGATGCGGACGATAGAAAAGAAATGAAACAAAATATGATACATTCTTTAACAACCAACAAGATTTAGATACTCTAATAAAGCAGCAAACTTCTATAGTAGATTCTTTGCTTAACATTTTAAAGAAGACTACTGAAGAAATAAACTAGTCATTTTTAAAAATGAACTCTGAACTCAAAACGTTTCAAGATGCAATAATGAAAGCAGAGCAACGATCTACACTTTTCCAAGTAATAACAACGCAACTGGTTATCATGTTAAATGAATGTGAGGGCATCCAATCTGAAATCATCAATTTGTTAATAGGTTTACACCATGGTCACGTAAATCCTCAATTATTATGCAAACTCACAATTCAGTCATTTGTGTGAACTAAGGATGTCAATAGTATTATCCATATTAAACCACTAGATATAGCTATGATAAATAACCATGAAGAGATCAATAAGATCAAGAAACAGCTAGATACGGTTAATTCTTCGCATGTTCCATTAATAAAGTTACATTTTTATTCAATAAGTGGTCACTTTCACTATCTATTCTAGTTTTAGTTTTAGGAATTATAAGTTGTATTTACATAAGAAAAAAGTGTAATAGAAATCGGACTGTTAACATAGACTTCTCGTTGCCAGAATTCAATCATCGCGGCCCACAGAATGTTCAAATGTGAACAGGGGTTGTTTTATTACGGTCTCAAAATCCACGATCGTAATAAAACATCTTTTAATAGCTGTTGCTAATCACTTGTGGGAACAAGGGATAAGCAAACATCTAGATAAGATAAGAAACATAAGTTGTCGATAGAGATTTTTAAGAGCAGCTTCAAGTGCGGCATGTAAGACCGTCATAAAACTTGTAAAAAAAATTTCTGTTTATCGCTTAATGTGTGTTCTTATCTTGTCTATTTTAGTTTAAGATTTCTTTGACAAAAGGTCTCTTTTGTCTCTCAAATGTAGTAGTTTTAAGTAATGGTTTTGTGTATAAAAGGCGAAACAATTCGTCCAATAAAGTTAGAAATTACAAATCTCACTAAGAATGCAAACGTGTGTTTTATTCAGGAGAAGAAGTTAATTTATAATTTGAAGATCTCCGGTCAATTTTAAGTAAAATGCGGATTTTATTTTTAACCTTATTTTTTATTCCTTCCTTTTATAATTCGTTGGCATGTCTGTTCGCTTTGAGTTCTACGAGTAAGAATGGCAGCCACTTTTCAATTGTTGCCAGACCAGACTTTTCTGAAAGTCGAATCTGTCAAAAACAAAAAAGCATTGCCAGAAGCGAATTTATATGCAAACTCTTAGTATTGCCTGATAATAAAGTATTATTATACATTCGAGACAAATAGTGATATTACAAATTTTTTTTATTTAATACTTTTCATGGTAAGCTTATGATTACATATTATTTCAACAAAGCTATTCATAATCTGAGCTGTCATGCTGGACACTGAAGGCTGCAAATCAGTGTCTGAAAGAAGATTTATTATCTCTCTATCCAGTAAAATATATTTTTTTGAACATATGGAAGACTACGATGATTCTGATATTAAAGGATCTGATGAAATCAGGAGTGCGAGCATCAAGTCCTCCATGGTATGCTATCACGAAGTTTTGCGTGTGTGATTCAGTCGGTAATTTCGGACTTCTCTATTCCTAGCCTCTAATACTTCCTCCGACATCATACCAATTAGCAGGGCAGCACTATTTATTATATTAGCTCCATGTATTAATATTTTGTGAATGGAACTAGGCAGGTAAAACGGGTACTCGTTCAAAAAAGTCTGCCATTTGGTATGCGTATTGGCGAAAAGCTTCTGAACTAACTGCATACCCGCAAGCCATGCATCGCAAAATTACCTCAAATCTTTTAATAATAGTTTCACTAACACCTGTTATTTGCGAAGCTAAAGCTAATTGTATGCCACCAGCCATTGGAATATCCACTCGCAGCGACATTCTCTGCCTAAGCTCGTTTTGAATAGCTTTCTTCCTTTTATTCACGATATCTATCTGAGCTGCGAATCTGACACTTTTTAATTGTAAGTCTGTAGGCAATATGCATGATGCACTCAAAAAAGCGAATCCAAGCATGTAGAGTTGACATGCCATACTCATACAAATTCTCATTCACGGTAAGGTTTTTAATAAAACTGAGATCGTTCATTACTTTGGGAGTGGCTTTGCAAATTGCGCATATTTGTAATGATGATTCGGCAATCGCTGTAAAAACTTTTCCATCAATCATGATTAAGTGGAATTAACGATTTATTTGTAGAGCGCCAAGATAAGTTGGTGTGATAAGTGATATTTGAGATTTCACGTTTTCAACCTCGGTACGAACAGTGTCAGCTGTTTCCTTCTGGCACATAATATTAATTGGCCTACAAAAGCGAGTTGAAGAAGGCCAAGAATTTTTCCAGACTATACTTGCTCTAAGTTGAATTTTCAATGAAACAATGCAAACCATAAATAACTTTTCGTCGATCATTGTCTTTTCGGGATCACTATAGTTTTGCCGGTAGGTTGAATGACCACTACTGCCATCACAACCCCATTTGTAAATTGCAACTTATTTTTCATTGCTGCTATTTTTCATTGCTGCTTGTGCTTCAATGATCCTAGTAACTGTGTGGTCAACCAAGCTTTGAAGAGCCACTTCAGCGAAATACTCTGCCACCAACACTTCACTAGGATAACATTTCTCTTCAGCTGACCGCAAAATATCATTAGTTGGATAAATATTAGCGTTTCGAGCTTTGGCACCTGCCTGTATTAGCTTGTAAGTGTTTTTCGTGTAATTCCCATTAATAAAAAGTACCAATGCTTCTTCTGGTGTATATTTTGTAGGAAGCTGGGCGTCTGATTCTAGGCTTTTTTTTAATTTTGGACGTAGTGTCTGCGTCCGAATCCAACATTGATAGAACCTGAGATGCAGTTCTCTTTCCAGCCCTGTAAACTACTGCGCGTTGCCACCAAAAGTTCGTTGCAAGGAGTTTCATTTATCAAATCGCCAACTTTTTTGACTTGGTTTTTGGCTGTGCAATCCGAAAAGTTTTTAACGGGGCGTCCAAAATTGGTTGAAATTTTTTCATCCACTAACAAAAGCGGTCCATTCAACCACTGCTTGTTTCCGTGTTCAAAGTCCGCCTTAACCCTATTCCTTCCACTTCGCCAATAATTTGTAGTTAAAATTGCTCAGTCTTCTGCCGATTTCGTGGCACTGGTCTTTGCTATATTTAGATTTATCAATAACATTATCAAATATATAAGTCTCTACCGCCGAAAGTTTCTTTCTGGGTACATCTTCATTGTGCCATATTAAAAACAGTGTTCGTTTGACAACCGACATTGAACCTTAAAAGTGGAATGAATTAAAAACCTGCAGGAACCTGCAAAACTTTTTTTATATTCACAATCACAAGGACTCATACTAACAAAAAATTATAAAACTAGCACGGAAATTATCGAATACGAACAGTTTCACTCCACAGAAGACTAATGTAGGCTACTAGAGAAAAGTCATCACAATGATTCACTTCTGCTACGATTTCTTAATCTTATATATTAATACGCAAACATCAAATGTTGTCGTACACTTTTTCAATATTTATTTTAGAATAAGGACAATGAAACGTATATCATTCGAAAGGTACTGCACCATAGATGTGCCGAATTATGTTAGATTTTTAATTGATGACCTTTGACCCGAAATATTAACGTTGAAAGTTTATATCAATTTTAGTTAGGGATCTCAGAACTGGGAAGAGGTAGAATGAAGAATGTGGTATCAGATGAAAGGTCTAGCTACACAATATGATTGAATATAAGATTAGTGACCTTTGACCTCAAATATGAGCGGAAAAAGAGCATTTATTAAATAAAAGCTAAACTATAAGAGATGGAAAAACATGATATAAGAAAGAAATTTAGACATTCATAAGATGTGCAAAAAAAATTTAATATTTTGCGCCATCGTTTACGGTTACCCTACAATAAGCACTTTTTCATGTAACAAGTGTCAATATATATTGCGATGGTAAAATTGCTTACAAATAGTAAATTTTGAAAAATTTCCGTTATTTTGACATCAAAATTAATGTGATATCTCGAAAACTATAGATGTTCTCAGTACAACGTTTTTTGTATGAAAATTCATTGGTTGAGAAAAAGAACGGTATACGAAAACTTTTTTGCTAATATTTTCCACGAATAGTATGTTAAAAAAATTTTCCGTTATTATGACATCAAAAGTATTGCGATATTTTGAAACCTGTAGATTTTTTCCATGCAATGCATTTCTTAAAGCAATGTCATTGCCTCAGAATGAGAAAAAAACAATTGATATTTCAAATTTTGATTTTGCATGCAAATATCTCAGCCATTTTTCAATCGATTTTCCCTAAATTTTCTTTGTCTGAAAGCTTAATTAAATAACTTTTGAGAAATAAGAAAAGATTTACCGTTATCTCACTAATTCAATTTCTTATGTTGTTTTCAAAAAAACTCTAAAATATTCAATTTTTGCTTAAAAATTAGACCAGACATTCTTTTTTTGTAATTTTATTTTTGTTTTTCTATTTTCTTCTCTTACAATCTTTCATATACCATGTCATTTATTTGCAAAAATTGCTTCATTTTGACACATTATTTAATTAAGTGTTTCTATCATCGAAAATCATGGGCTACCCCCTATGATTTTTTTGATGAAAATTACAATTTTCCAAATGTTGTTTTTGTATTTTTTACAAAGTTCTATAGTTTAAAAAATAATTTCTGTGAAAAAATTTTTCAAACATTTCAAACCACTCAAAAGTTATATACACAAATCTATGTTTTAAGCCATTTCCTTATCTACTTTATATATTATCTATATTTTAATACGCAAACATCGAATGTAGTGGTACACTTTTTTAATATTTATAATAAAAAAAAGGGAATGAAACTCACATCATTCGAAAGGTACTGTGCCACAGATATGCCGAATAATAAAAATAACAAAAATAATTTAATATATTATGTGATTATTACATTTTAAAATAAATGTATGCGTTCTCATACTCATGGCTGTATTTTGAATCTCTCTGTCTTTCTTAAGCGAAAGAAATTCCAAAATATTCTACCGTTCCGATACTGCGGAGAGAGCCGCTGCAAGAACCAAAATTCATCAATCATTCAACGGCGTTGCATAGAATTATTATGAGGCACGACAAATATGATAAAACAAAAATTATACTGTTAGGAAAAATTTAATTTTACAACAATAAAAAATGAATTGAATCAGTGTCTTTCAGGGAACCCCTTGATTAAAATAACCAGAATGCACTAAATGTAAAAGCAAAAACAAATTAAATTAAAATTAAAATAAGGACAAGTGTTAGAACAAGGATTATAATAAGGATTAGAAAAAGGATAAGAACAAAGATGTGGACAAAGATTAGGATCAGAAATAAGATAAGGAGTAGGACAAAGATTAGAGTATAGAATTGGACAAGTATTAGGACAAGACTTCTGCCAAGAATTGGGAAGATTACTTCGACAAGGACAAGGAAGATTGAGACATATCCAAAACAATATTTGGGGCAAGATTGGGAATAGTATAATGACAAGAAATAGAACAAAGATAAGTACAATTAGTATAAAGATTTAGAAAGGAAGTGGGACAAGGATTAGGAAAGGATTTGAACAAGACTAAGGTCAGAGCTTTGGACATGGATTAAAACAAGAATTTGGACCGGAAGTAGGTAAATTATTACAACACATATAAGAATAAGAATATGAATAAAGATATGTTTCGGAACGAATTCAAGGATAATGACAAAAATAAAGATACACTGTCACGTCAAAATTTACTGATGCATCTACGATAAAGCCATCTTCTTTTAAACTTTGCCAAGCTTTTTTTAAAAAAAAAAACAAAAAAAAAACAAGAGAAAAATCGATATTGGTTGGTCGAATTTCGACCACAGGCAATACTAGTAACTAACATTTAAGCACAGATCAAAGAATTAATTTTATTTTATACATACCTTTTTCTTTAAATAGAAACTATAAAAGAACAATAAAATAAATTAATAAAGATTTTGCAGCCAAGACTATGCACTCCTCAAAAAAACGGGAAAATATTGTGTTGCAGCATGTGTTATCAACACTCAGCTCATTAGGGTATTAGCAAACGATTAATTGCTTTATGCTTAGATTGGCCTTTTCGCCCTCTGTACGTTGTATACGTTGATATGCCTTGCGAGGCTAATTTGACCATTAAAGCCATGCCTAAAAGTTTAAATACGATTGGGTTGTCCTCTGATGGTATGTAAAAGAAAGTAGAGAAAAGCTCTAGTTGCTTAAAATAGAAGCATTTATTGTTTCAGCCAAAAGTAAATACCTAGTAACTTTCTCTACAATTGTCAGAATCTAGCAAACTTTAGGTCACATTTAATTGAAATCAACCTTATGTATTGTTTTTATTATTTAACAGTTTTTTTTATAAAAATAAAACAGAATATCTTTACAAATAAGCTACATATTTGCACACAACGTATTAATTTCAATTTTTATATTCTCCTTCAAGCTATATTTCTTTTTTTATCAAAAAACGTTTTACTTTCGTGTTTGATTCATTTATTCTCTGTCGCAATTTACTTATAATTCTTGTTCAACACAATTTATGTTTATTTCAATTTCATTATAAGCCAACGACTCATAATATCTTTTATAGGACAAGAAGATTTTATTAAATCTTGCTATTTTTTATTTACTCTTCACTGAGTACTTTGCAAGAAATCCAGAATTCTTTCATTTTAAAAAATTTACCGACAAAATATAAAATTTGAAATAATATGCTGCTGCATCTGTTTTAAGCAGCAAAAAAAACCAATTTGCTGGAATTTATCTGCCTTATTGACATTATATTAAGGGTTTTCACGAGGCCCAGAGTAAAAGAGTAAAAAATGAAAGTGTAAAATAAAAATACGTCCGTGTGGCGTCCGTGGCGTAGTTGGTTAAAGTGCGTGGCCGCTATGTCAACGAGCTTTGGAGACCCAGGTTCGAACCCCAGCAGCGACAGAAAATTATTTTAATTAAAATAATTTTTCTGTACGGCCGCCACCTCTCTGCAGACAATGGCAAACCTCAGAGAGTAATCAAAATGCCATGTAAAGCTTCTTGAGAACGAGCACATTCCGTTCATCGCCGTTCGGAGTCGGCGTTAAACATGTAGGTCCGGTTCCCGGTCAATTGTGTACAAACTTAATAACACGCACAACACAATTGATCATAAGAAGCTAGGTTAAAGTCCTTTCAAGGGCTGAAATGGCCAGTTATTTATTTTTTTTTAATTTTTTAAAATAAAAATACTTTCCAACAACAAAATGTTTTCAATGAATGTTTGCACTTTTACTCAACCTCAACCCTAGTCTTTAATATTTTTCACTCTAGGGTCAGTCCATATCAAGTGGTCCAGCACTTGTTGCTCGACCATTTTTAAAAACGTTTATATTTTTATTGAAATTTGTTCAATATATTGGGATATCATAACCGCATTAAAAATAATGGTATTCAACTGTACTTTCAAAATGGCGGCCATATTTGCCTTGCTACCTGTAGAGATTTATGCGTTTGTAAGCGTTTGCGGTTACTTTAATTTTTCAGCTCCTGTTAAACATAGAGTGATGAATTAAAAACCATGACATTAAGCACATTTTAAACTTTAATCTCACATACAAGAAGTGATAATTAAATAATTTATTCATATGGTGAAAAAATGGTGAAACATTTTTGTTCAAATCCTAATATTTTGCAACTTTAAGAATTTTTTTTTATAGAAAGCAATTACTTGTCGACATAATTGTTCTTTTTTAAAGTACATCTTAGCAATTAGTTTAAATATAATTTTTTTTAACTTTCTAACTTACCAAGTTTTTTTTTAAAAGCCTCTTAAAAATGGAAATTTTGAGAATTTAACTAATTTTGGGGTCAAATATCTCTGGTGGGCATAAGTTTAAAAATTTCAAATTTATTCACAATAAAGACATAATAATATTTTACTTCAGTTTGGTATTCGCTTAGTTTGGAAGATACAGCCCTTCAAACTTCATGACATTTCCCCTTGTGTTTTTTAAGATATTCTTGAGATTTTTTTCTAATACAAGCTTTAATCTTTCGTTTGGAATGTAACTAAACATAAATATTGAAACATTGAATATAATTTCGTGAATATAACCTCAAATAACTTACCATTTTCGTACTTTACACTCTTTCGTTTATAATGATGAGCACAAGTTTTATGACTTTGTAGATTTATTGTTTACTTTTTTTATTTTCTCATATAAATTAATAAGAATGGTTTGTTTGGTATTTAATTATTAATAAGAATGGTTTGTTTGGTGTTTAATTATTTTTTATTGCTGGCACTATGTGCCAGTTTTAAATCCTTCGCTATCCAGTACAATACTAACTCTACAATAACTCTATCATAACTTATTATAGTTTAGCCGCTGTCGCTGTTGTCGTTGTGACCGTTGTAGCTGCTGCTGCTATTGCAGTCGCTGTTGCTATTGTTGTTGCTGTCGCTGCTGTTGTTCTTGCTGCTGTTGTTTTTGCTACTGTTTCTGTTCCTGGTACCGTTCCTAAGCAGACGCTTAGGTTGCGAAAAATAATTCAAGCTAAGCCGAATCGTAGAGGCAGATGCTTAGGTTGCAAAAATTTATTATGCGGCAGTTAGCTGTGTTAACTTATATATAAATATTTTTTAACATTAATAAAAAACATTAAAGCAAATTGAACATCAACTGAAAAAATTTGAGAAAGAAAATATTTATGTTAACACGTAAAATATTTTAAATATCTTTTTTAACCTACCTATTTAGCTTTGATGACTTGATGATCCTCAAATTCTTCGGATTTAGAAATGAAAAAGCATCGCATTATTGTGTCGGAAATTGGAACGAAACGATGGAATTGCCGTGTTCCCTGATTCGTTGGCAGCTTTCGAAACTGATGTTTAGCTGATCTTTCCGAGCTAAAATTTCTTCTCCCTTAACATATACATATGATATTCCTTTTATATTTTATTTGCAGTAAAGAGACATATCTTCAGGAGTAAAAATTTGATTTATTTCTGTCCTTTGCAGACTTGCGCTTGCTTCACACTTTATTGTTCCTCCAACACCATCACAAGGGTTTTTTCACCATCATGCGACCCGCACTCGATATTGACTATGGCGTTTGTTAAATTGTGCACGACTTTGTTGATTCATAAGTTGGGAGTTGCTTCTGTATGGTGTAATAACATTTTTTGACAATGGGTATGCAGAGTCTCCCGCAATCCATTCCATTTGAGAAAAAAATGCTGCTTATACTTAAACGCATTGCTATTTTTAAACATTTTAGCATTATGTTAGCTTCCCGGACTATTAACAAAAGCATCTCTTATGCGAAGACGATAACCAACAATAACCAACCTGGAGCTTAACAGAATTTATATGCTTTCGGGAGAAATATAGTTCTGGATTGTCTACAGGCTGCTCCGCCAACTTAACCTCAGTACCATCAATGTACCCAATGCAGTGAGGCAGTTCCTCAAAGGTTTCTCGTACGATATCTGCACGTTCTGTTGCGTTAGGCCATTTAAGATATTGTGGTAGTAAGCGCAAAAGAGCACCAAATACTCGGCGCGTAATTATGTCGATGGTTCCGCCATCACCAATCCCAAATAATGCCGCAATTTTTCCCATTGATGCTCCTTCTCTAGATGATCCTAAGAGAAACAATACCGCAGACAATTGAAGATCAACAGGAAATTGCAAAAAGGAATTTGGGCCTGTAAAATTTCGGTCATTTTCAATTTTGGAAAGAATAGTTTTGAACTGATCTCTGTTCAGACGTAACATAATCATCATCATCGGAATCGTTCTTCATCAATGGTACATAAAATATTAGTTCGCGAATCGGCAGTTTTCGGAACAATTTGGTTGATTCCTCGACGATGTGATAGCACCACTAATAAATCCTCATGCACCTCATCTACAATCTCGTCCACAGCTTCGTCATAGTCACTTTCAGTATCTGCATATTATAAACTTAAACTGATGAGTACAAAAGATGATATTTGTACTTACCTTCGACAAATTCTATATTGTTAAGCGCATTTTGAATTAAAAAATTTACAATATTACTAGATTTCGGCATTTCAAAAAATTTAAATGAATTTTTTTGACATATCCGTTTTCAAAACGTATGATACTATTTTGTTGCGTTCACGAGACCGAGAGTAAAATTGCAATTGCGTGAAAATGAGTTTCAAAAGAAAGTCAAGTTTCAATGTTAGAGATGCCGTGGAATTCCGACAAAAAGTGGAGAATGTCCCCATTTTTGATGACGAAGTTCTAATTTCGTTTGACGTAGTATCACTATTCCCCAGTATTCCGGTGGATTCAGCACTTAAAATAATTCTTCATAAGTGGGACATTATTAAAGAACACACAAATATGACGCAAGAAATGTTTATGCACATTTTAAATTTCATAACGAAGGAGAATCGGTTTTTTAAGTATAATGGAAAAATCTACAACCAACGCAGTGGTATGCCAATGGGATCTCCGGTGTCACCCATTATCGCAGATATTGTGATGGAAGATTTGTTGACAACCCGTATGGAGATTTTCAAAACACAACCGCGCTTTATGTGTAAATACGTTGACGATTTATTTGCCATAGTAAAAAAGGATAAAATAGAGGACATTTTAAATTACTTAAACGATTACAATCAAAATATAAAATTTACAGTAGAATTAGAAAAAGATGAAGAGTTACCATATCTTGACACGTTGGTCACACGGAAAAATGGATTATTAAAAATAGACTGGTACCAAAAAACCATGGCTTCTGGACGATTGATTAATTTTCACTCGAAGCATCCTAAATCGATGATTTACAACACTGCGAAAAATTTTGTACACAGGGTCTTACAAATCAGCGACGAAGAATTTCATACTGAAAATATTAAGAAAGTAAAACTAATTCTACAAAAAAATGACTTTCCGATTCGTTACATTAATACAATCATAAAACAGTGCAATATTAATAAGACCTCTTCTTCGAAAACACCGGAAATTAAAAAACCTTTCAAATCTGTGATATACGTACCTGAGTTCGCTGAAAGATTCGCCGCATCTGACATTTTTGACAAGAACAAATTTAGATTAGCTTTGAAACCGTGCAATATTTTAAAGAACCTGTTTAGTAAAACCAAAGATCCGATCGACAAACTTGACCAATCCAATCTTATTTACAAAATTCCTTGTAATTCTGACGGCACCAATGTATGCAACAAGGTATACATTGGTACAACTAAATCAAAATTAAGGACACGGATTTCATCCCACAAATCGGATATTAAAGCAGGGCACAACAATAGCCAAAAAACAGCACTTGCTTTGCACTGTTTAAAAGAGGGCCATACTCCCAACATCGACAAAGTGGAAATCTTGCAACGAGAAAACCATTACTCAAAAAGACTCACTCTAGAAATGCTCCACATATCACACACTCCAAGCAACATACGTATGAACTACAAGATGGACACAGAGAACTGCGCTCACAGCTACAGACACATAATAAGCAACAAGGGGGACAATATGCAATAGAGGACATTTTAGGATTTAGTTTTCAACACTCCGTGTTACATTAAATACGTTAAAAAAATTTTTTAAAAAATGTAAGAATTGTTTGTTGTGATTTTTAAATTGTGTAAATTTATGTAAAAATTGTTGTTAAATATTTTAATTGTGTTTTTGTTTCTTCAGATTCCTGATGATGAATTGCATTGTCAATTCGAAATATCGAAAATAAAAATAACAAAAATCAAAAAAAATTTGTATTTTGTTTTCCATGACCTGAAGCCAGTCAACAAAAATATTTTGAGAAACGTAAACTTTAAAAACAGAATTTTTCACCGATAAACTTCGCCGTATGACTTGCCCATGTTTTTTTTTTTTTTGTTTTTTTGCTTTCTCTTATTTCTTCTTATTTTTTTATTTATCTGGTCAAAAAGGTCCTTTTGAACTTGAATTATTAAATATCCTTGAAGATTTGTCAATTTGAATTGACCATTTCAGCCCTTGAAAAGATTTATCTGAGCTTTAAAATCAATGTATTGTGTATCAAAATGTATTGTGCATGTTATGAAATGTTTTGTCCACAAATGACCGAGAACTACACCTATTAACCCTCATGCCGACTCCGAACCGCTAATATGAATGTTTCCAAGAAGCTTTACATGACATTATTTACTCTCTGAGGCTTACCATTGATTGCAGAGAGGTGACGGCCAATCGAAAAAATTAAATTCAATTTCCGTTGAAAAATTTTCTGTGTCAGGAGGTGTTTGAACATGTCCTCGAATTGGCATCGAGTGGTTGACGCACTTCTTAACGCACTCGGGCACGGCCGCTACAAGCTTCACTGACTCATCTAAAATATAAAGCTTCAAAACAAAAATAGCAATTTTAAATAAGTTAAAATAATGAGAATTTATTGTGATATGAGTATGTTTAAGAGAAGCTTGAATCCTTAACTTGAATTTTTTCAAAGAAAAGTGAGAAAAATCTTAAAAGATTAATTAATTAATAAAGTTGAGATGACGTTTTGAACATTATTCGACGAGATAAATCGAAGAATAGACTGTCCTCTTCATTTGATACGTCATTTAATCATGTATAACGATTAGTAACCTTCATACTACATATATTTTGCTAATGATTAGAAACCTAATTTTTTTGACGTAGAATACGTCATTATCGGAGGTAAGTAGGGTGCTTGATAGTGATCAGGTGTCGGTATTTATATCACAATTTGAGCCTTTGGTGTGCCTAAAGTACTGATCGTACAATGTTGATGTTAGCACTTGTTGGTCTGCTTGATCCTCACTGGGAGAAAAATTCATGTTTGAACTCTCTAACTTATATAAATTTTACACAATTACATGAAATATAAAGCCAACATTTGATATTTTTGTTTGCTTAGGTTTGCTACCTATTTATCGACAGTTTCAGTTGGGAGCCCCCCTATGGAGTGGTCGGAGGGAATAGGTGTCGGAGGCAAAAATGTTCCCTTTGCAAAAGTAATGGGGGTCGGTGATACATATTAACCCTTTCCGGCACACTCTTAAAGATCATATGCTCAGGTGTATGGAATAAATAAACAAAAACCATAAAATTTGTATGGAAGCCCCCCTAAGGAGTGGTCGGAGGGAATAGGTGTCAAAGGCAACAATTTTCCTTTTGCAAAAGTAATGGGCGTCGGTCATACAAATTAACCCTCTCCGACACTCTCTTAAAGGTCATATGCTCAGGTGTATGGAATAAATATACAAAAACCATAAAACTTGTATGGGACCCCCCCTAAGGAGTGGTCACAGGGAATAGGTGTCAAAGGCAAAAATGTTCCTTTTGCAAAAGTAATTGGGGTCAGTCATATATATTAACCCTCTCAGGCACTCTTTTAAAGGTCATATGCTCAGGTGTATGGAATAAATATTTTGCTTAATATTTTTTAAAAAAGATATCATCAAAAGTGAATTGAATAATTCTACGTCTTGTGTTAAGACATAGTCAAAGGCACCATTCCCACCAGCCATGTCTCAATTCGTTTTTAAAGGCAACTGTTCTTCCTCATAGTCCCAATTAGGGTATGCAAATATTCGACATTATAAAAAAACCGGTTTCGAATAGTGCAATTTTTACAAAACCGGTTTTCGAATTATTCGACTAGAAAAAAACCGGGAAAACCAGTTTTTTTTCAAATTCAATAAATGTTTTACTTTTTTACCTACATATATCTATGTAGTTTTTATTTAACAAAGATAGCAATTATTTTTTAATAAATTAAGTAAAGGTATTTATGCAGTACTACCCACTGAACTATAAGCGAAGGTTTTGCGTAAGGTGAGAGTTTTACGAAAGTGTTTGGGTAGAATTTTTTTTTATTCTTTGATTTTTTATTTTGTTGCTTAAAAGTGCTTGCTATAGAAGATTAAATTCGTGAAAATTTTTCCCAAAAATAAAAACGTAAGTTCTTTTTCGAAATTCATAAAAAACTTATTTATTTTTCTATGGTCCATTTTAAGTAATTTCTGAACAAAAAAGTAAAATTTATGATTATTTTTTAACTCGTTTCCGAATAAAAAAGGTTTATTTTTGAGAGACATTTTAGTCCGAAGAATGATACAAAAAAGTTTCATGTTTTATATCTTTTAATGATTATTTCTATATTTGTACTTAATGCTTTTAGATTTTTTTTGGGCATTTCGTACAATAAGCCTTGTTGAATTTCCTATCTTTTTTTAAATACTTCCAGACTTCTGAGTACATGTCAGACTGTCCATAATTCAATATATTTCTTACAAAAGAATACATTATAAACTAAAAATCATGTTTAACATACATTAAATACACCAGCCGCTTGTAAATGCTGTTTTAACAAAAGAAAGCAAAAATAAATGACCAATGAAAGGAATGAAAGAATTTGCTTAAACGAGCTCAAATAAAGCAAAATGAAATAAATAGAAGCCAGAGATAAGAAATGTTAGAAACGTTAGTGAGATGTAAAAACGTAAAATTTTACAATTTTCAATTGTGGATTTATATATTTCTTAACTATTCGAGCAGTCGACTAATTCGAGCCAAAAAAACCGGTTTTCGAATTATTCGAAAATTGCGATTTTTAAAAAAACCGGTTTGAATAATAAAAAAAAAACCGAAACGCCGAATAATTCGAACCGGTTTTGTATACCCTAGTCCCAATGGTGCAGAGCCTGCACGATTTTATTTTTGCTTGATGCTCATGGACTTTATCCAAACAGAAAATCATGTCAGGTCACCTTGCTGTTATCATTCTTTGTTGCATTCAGAGTCCATTGGATTGTAGTCAGGTAACAATCCCAGTCCGAATTGTTAGCTTCCTGGGTCATCGCCCGAACTCCTTCGACGATCGTATAGTTGTATCTCTCAACTTAACCATTTACCCTCGGCGTTGCTATTTGTAACATGCTCGACCAGGTCATCCGATCCAGGTCATGCCTCGATCAGTTACGATTTTGGATGGTAACCCAAAGTAGCTACTTATTTCATCCAGAAATCTTACCATGTACCTTGCTTCGGTTGATCTAACAGCTTTCATTCGGATGTACTCTGTGAATCCATCTCCCATTACTAGGATATGCAGGTTACCCGATTTGCTTTTCACAAACGGCCCTATATGATCCAAGTGAATTATCTACAACGGAACAGGATCCCTTGGTATCGGATGTAAGTTTCCCTCTCTTTTGCCATAGCTGCCTTTCGAATACACACACTCTACACACCTGCTGCCAATTCCTCATTCTGCCAAACCAAAGTTTCGAGCGTTTTTTCTAGCCTGAAGTGACCAACATTATCATGACAGCTTTTGGTTACTCGGTATTTGATCGAATCTTGAACTTACCATCGCAGCTTCCCATCCACCCTGCGATACAACTGTCCATCTTCCAAAGTATAGTCCACGTATCACTATTTTTCCTCTTCACCGTTCGGCTTTCTAGTTAGAGCTTATTAGCTTAGCTTTCTCATCTAATCTTTGTAACGAAGTTAAACAATCCTCCTGATCGATATTGATACGCATACGATATTGATGCCCTCTGAACCCTTGCTTCCATCACTATCCAGATAATTTCTGCTGAGACTATCGACATGAGCCAGGAACCAATTTCCTGCCCTATGAACGAACTGTATGTCGACCTCCTAGAGTTTTAGCATCCAGCGAGCAATTCGATTAGTCATTGTCGTCATGTTTTTAAACGTAACGATTGCCCTGCAATCCGTAACCACGGTAAATGACTACGCAAGCATATATATTCTAAATCGGTTACATTTAGTTCGTGTTCGTAAATGTCCTCAGCTAGCTTTTGAATTTTTAACACATGATCAGAGTTGTACGAAACGTTACCTTTATTGTCCCTAAACCCAACTTTAAAATGTGGCTGACATAACACTGATCTACCGACAATCACACTCACTCGCTGTGCTTCGTTTGGAACGACCAACAATAATTTTCAATGTGCAAAATTCCATGAAACCTTCCAATCGTTTCGCAACCACCACCACCAAAACCACCGAACTTAACGCGCAACTCATTATACGGTATACCGCTATTTTTAGCATCGTCCTCACGAATGGACACACATTCACTTCCCATGTCAATATATCCGAGCAAAAGAGCATAATTTAATTTAAGACTTTTATAACAATCAATTTCATATTTTTCTTTATGAACACACGTAACATTAACATTTTTCTTTTTCGGACAATCACGCGCTCGATGTCCCTCTTGTTTGCACCAGAAACACACCATTCTCGAAAAGTCTTCACCGCACTTTACAAGTCTTCATTGCCCTTGTAAAGCACCGCGTTAGTATTTTTATTTTCGAGCACAGTATTCTGTTGCTGCCACTTGCTTGTGGCTACCGTGTAACGAAGCTGCCGGTCTTCCGGCTCTATAGCTGAAGTATGCTCAGCCGCTGTCCAGGATTCGTCACAAAAATTTGTAATGCGGGATATTTATTTTGAAAATATATTTTTATTTAGTAATTTTTTAAGTTACTATTTCTTACATTCAATACGGAAGTAAGTTGGTGTGGCGAGCGATGTGGTGTTGGTGCGGCGAGAGATATCCGGTTGGTAGAGATCGGCTGCGTCGCTTTGGCTGATGTCTGTGGCGCGCCTGACGGTGCGCTTCTTAACCTGAACTTTCCCACCCGTGCGACCTGACGGTGCGCCTTAGCGAATAACCTATAGCTCTTTAGCTTGAACACTGCGACCTGACGGTGCGCTTCCTGTTTTCTTGCCCACCCGTGCGACCTTGACGGTGCGCCTTAGCAAATATTCTAACACTCTACGGTTTCTACCAAGCGACCTGACGGTGCGCTTCCTATTTTCTTGCCCACCCGTGCGACCTTGACGGTGCGCCTTAGCAAATAATCTATTCCCTTTCCCACAACAAAACTTATTTACCTTCAGTTTTCTGTCCTCAGCCTCCGCTGTAAATCCTCCTTGAATTGTGGTCCGTCCGCTTTCTTCTGTGTTGCTCCTCCTCGCTTGGTGGCCCGTCAGCTACTGCCTTTGTGTTGTTCCTCCTCGGTTGGTGGTCCGTCAGCTACTGACTCTTCAACTCAATCACTGCTTCAGTCGTACCTCTCGTTAGGCTATGCTTGCTCGCACCTCGAGTTGTATTTGTTGTTTTCATGCATCTCTTCTTGCGCTATGCCTGTTGATAATTCGAGTTGTATTTGTACTTTCATGTAGCTTTCGTTAGCTATGCTTGCTGGTAACTCGAGTTGTATTTGTGTTTTCATGCATCTCTTCTTGCGCTATGCCTGTTTGTGTTAGGCTTAGATCGTTGGTAGGGGAAATACTGGTTTTCAACGTGTGTTTCTCTCTTTCTTGGGTTGCTGCTCAATGTTATGTTGAAGTGTTGAAATCGTATAAGCTTTGCTGTATTTTTGCCGCATTGACCGCTGCTCACACCAACAAAAATATATACCTTATACTATGCGTTTATGTTGGCACAGGGTGCTTAGTTACATTCAATATCTAATTTAATTAATTTAACAAAGTTTAATTATTCAGCAATTCCAATTAAATAATAGAATAACAATAATTCAAAGGCAAATAATAATAATAATAAATAATTTAATCAAAAATAATTCAGTTTCTGCTTGATGATGGAAAGCATGTGCACCCAAAATTGACTGCTGGTTTTGGGTCGTCACAACCGATTTACAGAATCTTTTAATTTCACGCATTCTTTTGTGATCTATTAAACACTCTATCGATTTTACACGTTTAAGTAAGGCAAAACATGTTTGAAAATATTGACCATTTAACTGGCCAATAAGTTTATTATCATTAAGTCCCGTTAAGATGTACCGAATAATCGCACTTTCAGAAAAACTACAGCGCTTTTTTATAAGAATGATCGGTATTCTCACTTCAAAAACATAGTCTTCAATTTTCTCATTCTTTTTATGACTTCGCGCCATCATTTGCAAATGAATTTCATCCTCATTTATAGCCACCGGGAATACTTTTAAAAACTCGTTTTTTAACGCGCACCTCGTAGTAACATTTTCAGCATCAGAGTCGATCCAATATTTTGCCGAACCTTCGAACTTTATTATACACGCACACACGACCATTGCATCAGTTCATTCGAATGTTTGGATCCATTTTTCAAATTGCGAAACCCACTACAAACTATTAAACGAGGTGCTATCACCAAGGTGAAACTTTGGCAACGCAGCCACTAACTTAGATACCGATACTTTCATTCGCGAATTTCTTAAATTTATTCAATCCATTTTTAAGTTTTTCAAACTCACATTCTTTTTGCAAAAGATCAAGTTCTTTTTGCATCAAAAGCATTTCGCGAAATATCAAATTCATTTCTTTGTGCATTGTTTCCACACTCCGCAAATCACCTACATTGGAATGTTTAGGAATTTCAAACTAGCAAATTTCAGCAACTCCTGAAGAAACTTCAGCTAGCTTATCTGGATTTGCTTCCAAAAAATCACGCAAACGCACTTGTAATTCAGCTTTTGATCCCGCAGTGTTAAAATTTAATTTGTCCAGCTCTTTTTTAACATCTTGCCATTTTAATTTTGAACGCTTACTTTTCTTTGTTTTCTCTGCCCAGACACGTTACCAAGTTGTTTTTGTGTTTCGTTTTCTTTATTCGCCTGCAATTTAAGCCTGAAGTACAATAGTGCAAGAGTGCGATGCGAGGATGCGATGCGATTAAATAACGTTATCACGCACGCATTGCCCTCGCATATTTTGTACAATGCGAAACGCTAATTTTGAAGGAACCAGAGTTGCATCGGTTAAAAATAAAAGCGTACTGTGTGGAAAGGGAATTTAGCATGAAATTAAGCATGGTTCAACTGTTGGATCGTTCGAAAGCTCAATAAAATTTTCCCGTTAGTTTTCAATCCGACTTTGTCGTTCAACATGTTGACGATACGAAACCCCCTATTCGGAAACTTTTAACTTGGTAGAAAAGAAGTTACTGAGTTGAATACAATTTCTGTCTGTTGAAATATAATTGTCATTTTTGCTTTACTAAAAGGACAATGCAGTTTTGACAACTATTAATTTTGTCGTTTTAGATTTCAGTAGTGAATTAGTGCAAGAATATAATTTAATATGCAAAATTGTAAATATATACTGAAAATGAAAATTTACGCAAATATTTTCCACTTCTGGTTGTTATGTTGTCGGATGCACAAAATTTTGAGCTTCTTTACGACTCACGAACTCACAAGTGTTTTATTTTTGTATTCTATTTTTACTTGTATCAACAATTCTCTTGCCGATTGTCAAAATGTATACTAGCCAATTTTATGTGAATTTTTGCCAATCATATTCACCTCACAAGTGCCAAATATTCTCATTGAGACTGTCAAAATTTCATCATCTGAGTGAAAAGTTTCCGAATAGCACACGGCCAAATAATAAAAAGTAATTTCGACATAAGAAAAGTTACTGAAACGTTAAATACATTTTAACATTTTATTTCACCAACATAAGCTGAAAAAACAAATTATGAACTATTTACGCACCCTCTCATAATAAATAGTACCTCGCTTTACCATAAAACAAACTTTTCTCTACCGTAAATCTACTTTCAAAATAATAAAAAGATGACATCACAGATATATTTCGTACTCTCAAAATAAAATCGTTCTTTAATTAGTGCAAAAGTATGTTCTAATGCAACTGTGGAAGTATAAAGAAATTTGATAGACAGCAATCATTTTGATTTTTTCAATGGAATTTTTATGACAGATCGTCATCGCATGCGAGGTTTTTCAATTTTTTGGAAATGCCTCGCATCGCACAAGCGCATCGCAGAGCATTGTAGATTGCTGCATAAGAAATCTGCTTATGAAAATGTTTTGACAGCTCGAACGAGATTCTTACGTTGTCTCGCATCGCACTCTCGCACTATTGTATTTCAGGCTTTAACCCCACAAACGCTACAACACACATGTACTCACCAACTTCGTGTCTCCGCCAGCAACAACGACAACAAAAAAAAAAAAATTAATCAGTTCAATTGAATTATTTAACAATTGCACTCAGTTTCAACGCATATGTCCCACTATCCCACTATCCCATATATCCCACTTCTGATTTATTATTAAGAACTCCATAAAATTAAATCAAGCACTTTGAATTCTTTTCATCAAAAATAAAAGATAAAACACTTTTATTATTTTTCTCTTCTCTTTTTCAAATTTACAATACCATTTTTGTTCCATCGTGTTGCGAACTCCCCACTTTTAGATTGCCACACGTAACCAGTGCTGCCAAGTTAGCCCTTTTTAGGCTAGATTTAGCCATTTTTTCATTTAGCCTGGAAAATCGAGTTTAACCTTAAGCCTTTTGACGTAGAATACGTCATTCTCGGAGGTAAGTGGGGTGGTTGATAGTGATCAGGTGTCGGTATTTATATCACAATTTGAGCCTTTGGTGTGCCTAAAGTACTGATCGTACAATGTTGATGTTAGCAGTTGTTGGTCTGCTTGATCCTCACTGGGAGAAAATTCATGTTTGCACTCTCTAACTTATATAAATTTTACACAATTACATGAAATATAAAGCCAACATTTGATGTTTTTGTTTGCTTAGGTTTGCTACCTATTTATCGACAGTTTCGGTTTTATCGACAAAACCATACAATTTGTATGGGAGCCCCCCTAAGGAATGGTCGGAGGGAATAGGTGTAGAAGGCAAAAATGTTCCCTTTGCAAAAGTAATGGGGGTCGGTGATACATATTAACCCTTTCCGGCACACTCTTAAAGGTCATATGCTCAGGTGTATGGAATAAATAAACAAAACCCATACAATTTGTATGGGAGCCCCCCTAAGGAGTGGTCGGAGGGAATAAAAGTCAAAGGCAAAAATGTTCCTTTTGCAAAAGTAATGGGTGTCGGTCATACATATGAACCCTCTCAGGCACTCTCTTAAAGGTCATATGCTCAGGTGTATGGAATAAATATACAAAAACCATAAAATTTGTATGGGACCCCCCCTAAGGAGTGGTCACAGGGAATGGGTGTCAAAGGCAAAAATGTTCCTTTTGCAAAAATAATTGGGGGTCGGTCATATATATTAACCCTCTCAGGCACTCTCTTAAAGGTCATATGCTCAGGTGTATGGAATAAATATTTTGCTAAATATTTTTTAAAAAAGATATCATCAAAAGTGAATTGAATAATTCTACGTCTTGTGTTACAACATAGTCGAAACTACTGTATCTTTTTTTAGCCTTTTTTTTTTTTGATAATAAAAGAAAAATTATCTCCACTTTTTCTCAATGTCTTTTATATTTAAATCTTTTTTGTTTTTTCTTCTTTCTTCTGAATACCGAATATTTTTTTTTAGATTTTCTTTTGTTGGTGTTTTAAAATTCCTGTACTTTTTTACTAAAAAAAATCTAAAGTTAGCAAAGCAGTGCGTTTTCGCCTTTATTGAATTTAACAATCAAACAAACCTTTTGCGCCAATCTGTTCAATGTTCACTCCAATGAATGTGAATGCAACCATCAATTGCAATTTGTGATTCTGTGTAAAAATTTTTTTTGTAAGTTCACATGAACTTATATTCAATAGATAGGTAAGTAAAAAAAATGATTTGCAATATAATGGTGTTTAAATAATTCAAATATTTGAATAAAAAACTATGCAGGTACATAAAAAAGTTCGCAAAAACACCAAAACAGGTGAATCTTTAGCCAAAGAAGTTGTCAACAAGAAGCATTGATGACAGTTCTGATAATTCTGAGAAGGAACCAAACACAAGTTCAAGAAAAAGGCTAAATGGTTGCTTAGTAAATTAGTATTTTGTTTTCTTGTCTTGTCATTTAATAACGCTGAAATTGAACGTTGCTAAAACTAAGCTTTGATATATGGGTCAATTGCAAAAAAAAACGTACACAAAGAGGTTTTCATGTTTTGTTTTTAAAGTGTTTTAAATTTTCCCGTTAGAGTAGTCAAATTAAGTTAAAATTAATGGAGAATTCGAAGTTGTTTTTAGGCCCTGCAAAAAATTATTTTTTTTATGGTTTTTATACGATTTTTGAATTTAACGTCACAGCAGATATACGGGAAAAATCACTAAAAATTTGAAAAATGTTGTAAATTAAAGCTTACTGTGATGCTTGTTAAGTTATTTAATAAGCTTTTGCAAAAATCGCCATTTCAGTTACAGAAATAATAATTTTTTACCAAAAATACCTACATATTTTACAATTTTAACGGGAAAAAATTAAAATTTTTCTCCAAAAAGACATCAACATAGAGGTTTTTTTCAAAGTAGCAATAAATAATAAAAAACTGTTAAATAATAAGCAATTTCATAAAAAAACAACAGGGTGACGTTCAATACATTTTGTTGCGCTTAACCAAATAATTTAAATCAAGTTGGGAGTTTAAATCAAATTGGAAAAATCAGGTTTAGTCTTTAAAAAAAACAAAAAGTAAATAAAAAAGTATATAATTCAGCTATACATACAATTTTCATCCAAATTTTTTTTTTCAAAAATTAAAAAAATCAATAGCTAGTTGAATTTGTATTGAAAATTTATTAAGACCTCACGTTTTACAATATAACTTCTGAACCCTTTAAAACCACATCTTCATTTTATATCATTGGAAAGGTAAAAACGTAAAAAAATTAAAATTATAAAATGGCATGGTATTAAACTTAAACAAATTAAGAATGAGTCAACTTATTGCAATATTTTCAAAAATTTTGTACTTTTCCTCAAAATAGATGAAATAACTTTTCCAATGATACTATATTACCGCTAATCGGTCTTAAGTTGATTGAGCTACGTTGTCTCCAAATAGACCCTATTTTGGCCGCGAACAATTATTCTAATAATTTATAACTTCGAATTTGGTTTTCAAATCAATAAACCAATGCAAGAAACATATTTGAGAGGAATCGGAGATGGAGATGGTGCAACTGATCACTTCAATATGAAATGGGCGATATCAGTCAGTAAAAACAAAAAGCAAAAATCAAGTCAAAGTCATACATAGGTACCATTCTTTTTGCTTTCGTTTATATTCTTCATTTCGTTCATTATCTAGCTTTATTTTTTCCGATATCTTCGTGCTCTTTCAGCAGGCGTTAACTTTGCTATTTTACTCTAAAATATACAAAAACGACAAATGAATACTTCAGCATATTCTTAAAAGTGACGTTCAATACATTTGCCACTTTTTAGTTTTTTTTTTTCTTAGGAATTTTATTTTGCAAGTATACGAAAACAAATAAATTAATCAAAACCTATGAAACAATGTTTTAAACTTGGATTTTTGATTTACTATTTTTGCTTTAATAAAACTCCGCATGACGTTCAATACATTTTTACACGATGTATCGCCCAAAACTACAATAGGCATATTTGTAGTTGTTTTTTTAGGTTACATATGCAAATATTTACAAAAAAAATTTTTCTTAAATATAGTAAAATTAAAAAATTTCCGTTATTTTCATACCGAAAATACTAAGGGAGGACGATCCTCACAAGACAACGCGTGAGGGTCAAGGGGGCGATCTTCACATGGCAACGTGTCTGACTGCCTCAACCTGGTGAGGCCAGCATTATCCATGTCGAACTCGTCTCAAGTCGACTCAAACCTCTGCGTGGTGTCCTCTAGAAACGGCAAACTGGCAACCGTTAGTTTGACGGCTAATCTGAGCGGCGGGCTCCCCCTGCCTTTAAAGGGTTGTGCGTTGGGTTTGATGCCCACCACGTAAAAACAAATTTCAATGAAACGAAAAAGAAATAAGATAAAAATGATCCCCAAATCTGATGACGACTACTGCAAACGAAAAACTGACAATGATTTACGGATATGCACCTGGGACGTCCGAACCCTTTATTGGGATGGTGCCCCTATCCAACTGATAGATATCTTAGAAAGATACAAAGCTGATATCACTGCAATCCAAGAAATGCGATGGAAGGGACAGGGTTGCTCACGGCAAGCATCCTGTGATATCTACTACAGCGGCCATGCGGAGAAGCACGCATTTGGATACGGATTCGTGGTTGGCAAGAGACTACGACATCATTTTCTGTGATTCACACCTGTGAACGAACGACTTGCCATAGTCCGTGTCAAGGCAAGATTTTTCAACATAAGCCTGATTTGTGCGCACGCTCCGACAGAAGACAAAGACGATGAGACCAAAGACAGCTTCTACGAGCGCCTTGAAGATGCCCATGAGCGCAGCCCTCGCCACGACATAAAAATCGTGCTTGGTGACTTCAACGCCAAGGTGGGAAAAGAAAATATCTTTGGTCCAACAGTCGGAAAGTTCAGCCTCCACGACAATACCTCCGATAACGGAATGAGGCTGATTGACTTTGCCGCAGCGCGAAACATGGTCGTTAGTAGCACTAGATTCAAGCATCTCAATATTCATAAAGCAACTTGGCTGTCTCCTGATCAAAAGACGCGCAACCAAATTGATCACGTTTTGATTGATGGAAGGCACTCTTCCAGTGTTTTAGACGTACGCACGATCCGTGGTGCCAATATAGACTCGGATCATTATCTTGTCGCAGCCAAGATCCGTACACGTCTGTGCGCAACCAAGAATGTGCGCAATCCAGCACAGAGAAAGCTAGACGTCAAAAAGCTGCAATCAAAGCAAACAGCCGAAGACTTCGCTACTCGACTCTCACTCCTGCTTCAAGAAAGCACTCCTCCGATCGACGATATATGCGCGCAGTGGAATCATATTTCCCACTCTATGCGTACGGCTGCCGAAGAGGCGATTGGCTATCACCGCCCTCGCCGAAACCAGTGGCACGACCAAGAGTGTCGCGACGCCACTGCAGAAAAAGACGCCGCCTACAAAGCCACCCTGCAGTCGATTGTAACGCGTGCTGCTAAGGAGCGAAACAAAGAGAAGAGGAGGGAAGAGAGACGCATTTTCAGGCGAAAGAAAAGGGAAGCGAAATGCGTGAGTGCGAGAAAATTGAGATGCATGGTGACAGGAATGAGGTCCGAAAATTTTCCGAAAAAATAAGACTCCTGGCCGATGGTTTCAAGACCGGGGCCTCTACCTGCAAGGATGAAAATGGGAATCAAGTGACAGATATCCAGAGTACACTGATGATGTGGAGGGAACACTTCTCTAGGCTTCTGAATGGCGACGACGACAACAATCCCGCCAATAGAGATGATATCCCGGAATCCCCAATTTTGGACGACAGCGTTGAAGTTCCGCTGCCCGACCATAGTGAAGTCTTGAAAGCTATAGCTCGGCTTAAAAACAACAAAGCCGCAGGAGCCGATGGCTTACCTGCTGAGCTCTTCAAGAATGGAGGCGAAGCTCTATTTAAATGCATTCATGAGCTTCTATGCAGAATATGGTCGGAAGAATGCATTCCAAACGATTGGAACCTCAGTGTGCTCTGCCCAATCCACAAGAAAGGCGATCCCACAATTTGCGCCAACTACCGTGGGGTAAGCCTTCTTAATATCGCATATAAGGTTCTGTCGAGCGTACTATGTAAAAGACTGAAGCCCATCGTAAACCAACTGATTGGATCTTATCAGTGTGGCTTCAGACCTGGCAAATCCACCATAGACCAGATATTTACGCTACGACAAATCTTGGAGAAGACCCTAGAAAAACAAATCGACACACACCATCTTTTTGTCGATTACAAAGCCGCCTTCGACAGTCCAATAAGGAATCATCTATATTCCACCATGTCTGAATTTGGTATTCCTGCAAAGCTCATCCGCCTTTGCAGAATGACACTGAGCAACACCAGCAGCACAGTTAAA
This sequence comes from Pherbina coryleti, assembly GCA_943735915.1. Lineage (NCBI taxonomy): Eukaryota > Metazoa > Arthropoda > Insecta > Diptera > Sciomyzidae > Pherbina > Pherbina coryleti. The sequence continues at coordinate 109,729,018 of OX030949.1, forward strand.
ATCGGGAAGGACCTCACTCCTCCATTCGATACCAAACGAGGTTTCAGACAAGGTGATTCCTTATCGTGCGACTTTTTCAACCTAATGATGGAGAAGATCATCCGAGCTGCTGATTTGAGACGCAGTGGCACGATATTCTACAAAAGTATTATGCTGCTGGCGTATGCTGATGATATCGATATCATTGGCCATAATACGCGCGAAGTCAGTGCAGCATTCTCCAGGTTAGCGAAAGAGTCGAGTCCAATGGGTCTTGTAGTGAACGCAGATAAGACGAAATACCTAGTGTCAACAAATAAACAGTCCCAGCGTCTTGGAAACCATGTCACTGTTGACAACATCTCCTTCGAGGTTGTTAAGGACTTCGTCTACCTGGGATCCAGCGTAAACTCTTTCAACGATGTCAGTATTGAGATAAAGCGAAGGATAACTCTTGCCAACAGGTGTTACTTTGGGCTGAGTAGGCAATTGAGAAGCAGAGCCCTCTCTCGACGAACAAAACTCACGCTCTATAAGTCACTAATCATGCCCGTCCTATTATATGCAGCACAAACTTGGACGTTGAGCAGTTCTGATGAAAAGACTTTGGGAGCCTTTGAGAGAAAGATCCTTCGTAAGATCTTCGGTCCAATCTGCGTCAATGGCGAGTACCGAATTCGATGGAACCACGAGCTGTATGAGCTGTACGCTGACATAGACATAGTTAAGCGCATTAAAATCGAGCGGCTCCGCTGGCTAGGTCATGTTGAGCGAATGGAAAACGACGCTCCAGCGAAAAAAATATTCGATTCGGTGCCCGGTGGTGGTCAACGCAGAAGAGGACGCCCACATCTTCGTTGGAAGGATCAGGTGTTGGATAACCTGACTACACTTGGTGTTTCCAACTGGCGCCAGCAAGCACAAAATAGAAATGGCTGGCGCAATTTCTTATACAAGGCCAAAACCGACCTTCGGTTGTAAGCGCCAGATAAGTAAGTAAGTAAGTATTCATCCTCTTAGCAAAACCGGTGCACCAAGATTTGATTAATAAAGATTTTACGTTTAACATAAAAAAAAATTTCGTCAATTTGACACCAAAAATATGAACATATCTTGAAAACTATGAAACGTTTTAGTACAACGATATATTTGTTGCATTAAGTTGCTCAAAAATGAGAAAAAAAAACAATCCGAAATGCAATTTTGTGATGCTTTTATACATTTTGTTTAATTTTTTTTGTCTTAAAGCTTCATCAAAATACTATGAAAATCTTATTGCAAAAATACCTTTAGTACCTTTTATAAAAAAGGTCTGAAATATTGGAGTTTTGCTCAAAAGAAGGCTCAAAAATTGTTTTTGTTGTAAAAATAATTTAAATTCAAATTCGCAAATTTTCAACTCCATTTAAAAATTAAAACATTTATAGGAACAATTTTTTCCATTTTACGCAAAAATTAAAAACCATTTTTGTGATTCAAAAAGCAAATTGGAAATTTTTTTTCCAATATTATGTTTTTATATTTTTGAAAAAATATACACGCTAAAAAATTAATTTATTAGAAAAAATTATCTTAGTATCTCTTACCAATCAAAAGTTATAGCCAATAATCTTTATCCAAAATATATATACAAAAAGCAAAACGCTGTCTGTGTGATGGCTGAAAACTTAAAAATAACTGAGCCGATAGAGAAATTGAAATTTTGGCAGTACATTTGTTTCAAGTACGAGATGGTTTAAATTTCTATCACACCCCCTTTTACCGCCCACAAATCAATAAAAATGCTATATTTCCTACGGTTTTCGTCGATTTGGCTACATCTTGATAATTTAGTTTGTATGCTCACTGTCGGCAACTGTACTAAAACTGGGTAATGTCCATCTACTAGAAAACTGGGACGGGCATTATATAAGTGGGTGTGGCTCCGGCCATACAATTAAAATTTGTATTATCGAAAAGCTTTGAAAGTAAAAGTAGCAGTACTTACATACAAACTCAAAATGGAGTTACTATTTGGTGATCTCCTGCTACTGGGAAACTGTAACGGTCAGTGGAAAATTACAGTGGTGTCAAACTATGAGATTAAGAAAAGTTTTGAATACACCTATTATGTTCCAATATAGTTGCAGGGTGCAGCAACGCGCTCCGCGAAAAGGCTAGTATATATATAAAAAATGTCGTGATTTGTGTTTGTAATTCCATAACTCAAGAACGGAGCGTGCGATTTGTTTGAGGTTTCTTTGTTGTGTTCTTATTGGCCGTACCATGGTTCGTATGTGAACATTTTTGCCACGCCTCATTTTACCACCCACAAATTAATGCAAATTTTATATTTCAGACGGTTTGGGTCTTATCAGACTAAAATTTAGTACTTTAGTTCATATGGTCACTTTTGGCAACAGTACTACAAATGGGGGGAGAGCTATACAAATATGCTGGGGGTTCCCCCTCTTTTATATATGTATATCTATCTATATTCTTACCTATCTTGGTTTGTTCGGTTGCTTAAAACTTGAAAACGATTGGACCAAATTGGATACTTCCTTCTGCGAATATGTGATATCGAATATTTTTGGAATTATAGGTCACACAGCGTTGAACTATTATGGGCGTTGGACGAGGGGTGTGGAACTTTTTCAGAAGCCCAAATTTAAGGTATAACTCTCGAACTATAAGTCACATATCATTGTAACTCGGTAAAAACGTACTATTTAGTTGTGTGCTTTGGCTGGCAAAATTGAGTGACCATTTCACAAGTGGGCGTGGCACTGTTTATACAATTCAAATTTAGGTATCGAATAGCTTTGGAAGTAGAAGTCACATAACATTGAAACTCAGAATGAAGTATGTATTTCTAAAATAGAACTGGGACGGGAATAGGAAAAAGGGTTATGGCTTCGACCACACCTCTGTCAAATTTTTGATATTGAATAGCTTTGGAACTAAACGTCGCATGCCAATAAAATTCAGTATGGAGTTACTAATTGCCAAAGTCTTTCTACTGGAAAACTGGTACGTGCATTGGAAAAGTGGTTGTGGCCCGATTTTCTATACAGAATAGCTATGGAAGTTAAAATCATAGGACATTGAAACTTAATAAAACGCAGGTTTCTAAAAAAAAGCACATATTTATATTTTAATCCTAACGAAAAGAAGTGCACAAAAGAACTGTGTAAGTAATTCAAAGTTATAATGCAGGGTTGCACTTAAAAGTAGTTTGAAGTTAGTAAAATGTACAAAAGCATAAGAGAAGTAAAGAAATCGATTATGAATTAGTAGTAAGCAACTTCGCTGCTATAACACCTCCCCTCGAAGTAGTGAGACTATTCGATTTCGTTCTGGTAATTGATGATGCCCAATCCGAAAGAGCATTTGCGATGATTATCTGCAGGTATGTCTTCGGTACGCATATACTTGATATCGATGTTTCCTCTACTTAGACAATCGCGTACGAAATGATGGCGTATGTCGATGTGTTTTGTGCGTGAACGATAGCCAATGCACTTCATTAGCTTTTGCGCACTTTGGTTATCGTTAAAAAGCGTTATAGCGATACAAAAAAGTCCAATGTTATTTAATATACCCTGTAGATATAGTGCCTCTTTTGTTGCTTCTGCTATTGCAACATATTCGTCCTTAGTGCTGGATAATTAGACTGTACGCTTCTTACGTGCCTCCCAACTGATAGCGACACCAGCAAATATAAATGAGAAGCTGGAATACGATCGTCTATTGTTGATGTCAGACCCCCAATCCGCGTCGACCACGCCGTACAGCTTTGTATCCTCTTTTTCGTATGACAGGCATAGTTCAATGTCGCTTTTAAGTACCCTAGTATTCACTTTGCAGCTTTCTAGTGTTCTTCGTTGTAGTTAGAGTTGAATTGGCTCATAAAATTTACGCTGTATGCAATATCTGGTCGAGTAGTTACTGCGAGATACATTAGCGCACCAATAAGGCTTTGCTACGGAAACTTCACCATCACTGTTTCATCTTTTTTAGTAGGACGAACGAGTTTATAATTAGTTTTAATGGGTTTTTGTGCAGGCTTGCAGTCAGCCATGCCAAAACGATCTAATAATGCCATCGAATAGCTTCGCTGCGACAATATTACTTTGTGTTTCTTTCGATCTTGGTGAACGTCGATACCTAGGCAACGATCAACTGGCCCGATATCTTTCATGTCAAACGTTCTTAATAGAGCTGCTTTAACTGCTCTTAGCTGCTCGCTGTCGTTCGATGCCATCAATATATCGTATTGTGAAAAAAGACACGGATCATGTTTAGTTGCTTTAAATCCAAGTTCATTTAGTTTTGTTGTTAGCCGAACATACCACGACAGTCCAGACTGTCGTAGACCATATAATGCCTTCTTTAATAGATACACCGGTTTGCGCTCCTGATATAGTGCCTGAAGCCAACGATCAGCAGTCTTCTCGATCATTTTACCATGGTTTATAATATTGTAAGAACCAATAGGCTTACCTGCTTTGAGATTGTTCAAGATAGCTAGCAATTGATCAGGGAGTTCCATATAAACTCTCTCTTCGAAGTTTCCATTGAGGTAAGCGGTCCCCACATTCATCTGATGGATTTCCAGATCCATCCATTGACGCTGCCAATGCTGCAAGTAAGCGAATAGATGTTGAACGCACGACTGGAGAAAAATTTTCGTAAAAGTCCTCCCCTGGACGCTGTGCATAGCCTTTTGCCACGAGCCGTACTTTCTTTTTGTTGCTGTGATCGCCATCATATTTTGTACGAAATACCAGACGAACACCAATGACTTTTCGATCATTAGGGCGCTCGACGATTTCCCATATTTCAGTTAGTATATGTGCCATACATTCGTCTTCCATTGCTTTTTGCCATTTTACTGCGTCTGTTGCGTTCATAGCTTCGATAAATGTTGATGGATCATTTGTTGTTACTCGAAATGCCATTTCACATTCTTCAAAAACTTCGTCGTCACCATCTTGGAAATCCACATCTGTGCCGCTCTCGCTGTCACTTGATTTATTCGAAGGGTGATAGATTTTCTTTTCTGCGAAGAAGGGCAGGCACCCGCCTGCTTCATCATACACATTTTGGAAATACTAAACGCGTTTGTTTTTAGCTTATACACGTTTCACATGTTGACAATTTTTGTCTCGACCTCATAAGTTTTTATTGGCCATGTATTTTAAATCGCGCTCATTCAAGTGTCCCATGCGTTAATGCTACAAATTAAGGTCATTTGGAACACTAACTGCATTTGCCACATTTTTGCAATTTTTCACTTGGTAGCCTTTGTTTGTTATTTTCGATATTGATAGCAAATTTGTTCGCAAATCTTTCACATAAAGAACATTATCCAAATTCAAATTTGCATCTTTTACTTCAACGCGTACATTTCCGATGCCCGATATTTTTGTTGTATCTTTATTTGCTAAATTAAGCGTTTGATCTTTTTTAGATATGTTTTCAAAAATATATGTATGTGACGTGCAGCCACTATCCAAACACTACATTTTATTTCCCGTAGGACACATAAAAACCGATTCTGTTGCGTTTAATGATGCATTGCGTTTTTCATTTGACATTTCTTCACTTTGTTTAACGCATTGTTTATTGTTATTTTGCGATTTGCAATTTCTTGCAAAATGTTCGATTTTTCCGCACCTAAAACAGCTGTTTTGTTTTGAGTTTTTGTCTTTGCTTTGACGTTCGTTGTATTATTTTTGCGATTTCTTTATATACAATGCATCGTTTTCGTGTCGTTATTCTTTAGCTTTTCGCGGTTCGGACTCTTCTATAATTTTCACTCGTAAAATTTCGGGCTTCGGAAATTCGTCACGCGTTTTTAATTCACATCGAAATGTCTCGTACGAGGATGATTAACTGTACAAAAGAAGAATTGCCAACAGTTTGTCGCCAATAACAACACCAATTTCTTTAAGTCACGAAGCAGCTTCAAAAAATGCATTGAGGTGCTCTCTTACGTTGTCGCCTTCCTTCATACGCGACAACGCGACACGCTTTAATATCGTCGCTTTACGAGCAGGCCCCTTTGATTAATATGTTGACTGCAATTTTTCCCATGTGGCCTTGGAAGATTCACAATCCGCTATAATTGCTAATTCTGGTGGGCTTATTGCAAGCATTTTGTCCGCACACGCTTTTTGGTCGTTTGTCTTCCAAACCTCCAACTCCTTCGCACTTGCTGGACACTCAATGCTTCCATCGACAAGTCATTTTTTATTAAAATTGCACGCATTTGCATCTTCCACGTGACATAGTTCTCCGCACTAAGTGGATCGATACGTACCACTCCCGACATTTTTGGAAGGATACGCGCACTCACAGTGTATATACTCTTTTTCAGAAAAAAATGCCTTTTTCTTTTTTTATTTTTAACTAACGCCACTCTGAGCCCATAAACTAATAAAACACAGGTTTCTAAGAAAAAAGCACATGTGATATTTTAATGCTAACGAAAAGTAGTGTACAAAAGAACTGTGTAAGTTATTCAAAGTTATAATGCAGGGTTGCACTTAAAAGTAGTTTGAAGTTAACAAAATGTACAAAAGTCGTCACTCTCAGAGTCGAGTCAGAGTCGAGTGCGGACGTATTTTTTATATACTCAAACAAAATTTAAAATTTAAATAGTTTTTCTGCTTATTTAAATACACAAGTGCGGTGACAAAAAACATTTAAACGTGCTTAAAAGAAGTATAAGTTCGTAATTTTCCCGCAACATTATATTTTAAAGTTAAAACAGAAATTGAACTAAATTAATAACAATGACTACCAGAGCTAAGACATTACACTCAAAGCAAGTGCTCCAGACTCCAACAAACAACAACTCTCTGGCACCCACCAACACAAATTGTTCTACCCTCACTCTTAATGATCTGGATGATCGCCTGGGTAAGCAAAGCGAGCTGCTTATTAATAATTTCAATAATGAGATAAAGAAAATAAGAGCAGAATTTAACAAAACAATCGATGAGATTGAGAAAAACTGGGTAATGAAGATCGGGAAAGTTAATGCTGCCATTGCTAGTGTTCTTGAACGTGTTGAGAAAATCGAAAATGAGTCTGAATCAGCTGAAGTAAATGAACTCAAAGAGATAGTGAGTGATGCAAACAGGCAGATCAGTGCATTAGAGCGACGGGAAGTGGCTTCTGATGCTGTACTTCTTGGAGTTCCAGAGAGTGATGAGGAGAACTTGACAGTTATTTTTAACAAACTGTGCTTCACCATCAGCTGCAGGCCTGTTACACTCAAGAGCATCTTTCGTGTCAAAAGAAAAATACTCAATAGTGATTCATCAATCTCACCCATTATTTTAAAATTTTGCAGTCCCTATGAGAGAGATACGGTACTTCGAGCTTCTGCTGTTTTCCGAAAAGAGAATCATAGGAATCTCTCTTTGAGTGATGTCGGGCATGAGGCAACGGGTAGCTGTTTTTTAAATGAAAGCATTACCAAGCGCGATCGCAAGCTTCTCCAAAGTGCCGTGAAACTAAAGCGAAACAGAAGGCTGCATTCTGTTTATGTGAAGAGAGGCCAAATTCATATAAAGAGGTATGAGCGTGATGCGAGTATTGTGGTCTCAGACATAAATGAACTCAATAACATTGTGTCAAGCGAACTGGAGGATGGAGGTGCTGAGAGCTTTCGTGACTCTTAAGAGTTGCCAACTTTCGTCACATTTAATTTTTTTAGTATTCTTAATTTTCTTAATTTTACTAAATAAATGTATTATATATTGTAAAATGTTATTAATCTTATCTTCTCATCTCTTATTTAATTTATTCTCGCTGTCTTTATTCTATTCTCTCTTTTTAACTCCGTCTTCATTCTATCTTTTTACCTTAAATTTCATTGAAGTGAACTGTTTATTAAATAATTGTGTTGTGATAAAAATTTTCAAAATTTTGTCTGGTGTGTTTGTTGTTTGTATTTCTGTTATTTCCTGTTATGGGTGACAATAATTATAATTGTGGTGGTGTTAATAATAAAGTACTTGTAGAAGTGTTGTGTAAAAGGTACAATGGTCTCAAAGTTGTGCACTTCAATGCACGAAGTTTAAATTCCGTAAAGCTAGATTACATGAAGTATGTTTTTGAGGGCTCTTCCGTTGATGTCGTATGTGTTTCTGAGACCTGGCTTAGCACTGATGTGATGGACTCGGTTTACAGTATGAAAAACTTCACACTTTTTAGAAATGATAGACCCCATAAAAGGGGCGGTGGTGTTGCGATTTACTGCCGAAGTTCGTTAAATCCTAAACTAATTAATAAATCTATTGACAGCTGTATTGAATATTTGAATATATGTGTATCTGATAGTAATATAAAAGTTTTTGTTTCTTGTGTATATAATCCTCGTAAGAGTAATAGTTTAGAAGCGTATTTTTCTGGAATATCTAGTATATCCATTGATTTTAATTATTTTGTTATATGTGGTGACTTTAATGTTAATCTTTTATGTAATGATTGTTTCAGTAGTTCAATGCTTGACAATCTCTCATCCGTCGGTCTGTCAGTCGTTAATGATAACATGCCCACACGTTATTCGTCTAATGATAATCCTAGTCTTCTTGATTATTTCATTGTGTCAGATGTCTCAACTGTATTATTGTTCGACCAGATATATTTCATATCTGATCATGACCTTATTTTCTGTACAATTAATATAAACTTGTCGCGTTCTCCAGTGTCAAACACGTTCTCTTACTATGATTTTAAGTCAATTGATTATCCGTCTTTGTATCGTGATGTTCTTTTAATTCCGTGGAACGAGGTTTGGTTTTGTCTGTCTGTAGAAGATAAACTGTGTACGTTTACTAATGAAATTAATGATATTTTTGCTAAACATGTACCGTTAAAGACTGTCACTATTAAAGATGCTTCCTGTCCTTGGTTTACAAGTAATGTCCGGAATGCTTTAAAAAATCGAAACAAGTTACGAAGTGTATGGAAAAGAGACCCTTCAGCTGAGAAATGGGAAGACTATAGGTGTGCCAGAAATGCCTCAGTGTTGATTATCAGGCAGTCGAAAATAAACTATTGTAATGCTAAACTGAACGCATCTCTTCCTCCTAAGGCTCTGTGGAGTAACTTAAAAAAAACTAAGCATTGGCAATAAGCAAACCTCCGACTGCTCGATTGATCCAGATATTTTTAATGATTTTTTTCTCCTCAACACCAACTCACTGCAAAATATTACTTTTGAATCTGCTGAGTCTCCTTCGCAACAATGCTTTCAATTTTCCCCGGTTTCGGAAAATGATGTAGCAAAGTTTGTAATGAACGTAAAATCGAACGCCGTTGGAGAAGATGGTATTAATATAAAATTTATTAAAATTATTTTAGCTCATATTTTGAGCCCTCTTACCCATATAATAAATTATTGCTTTGCTACATCTTCCTTTCCTAGTTCTTGGAAAACTGCTTTAATTACACCTGTAGCAAAAAAAACAACAGCTTCTGATCCCAAAGATTTCAGACCTATAAGCATCCTGTCGTCCCTATCGAAGGTTTGTGAAGCTATTATGGCTGACCAAATATCGTCATTCTTAGCAATAAATAATCTTTTATCTCCTCTACAATCTGGGTTTCGTGCAGGTCATAGCTGCTCGACGGCTACCCTTAAAGTCTTGGATGACATTAGATCCTTTTATGATGATGGTAGAGTAACTCTCCTTTGTCTGCTTGATTTCTCTAAAGCATTCGACACTGTTAATCATGCACTTCTTTGTCACAAGCTAAAACACTTTTATAGATTTAGTGGCAATGCTGTAAAATTATTAAATAGCTACTTAACAGGCAGGGTACAAAGAGTAAAAGTTGGTAATAGGTTCTCGCAGCAGAAATTGGTTTGCAGTGGTGTGCCACAGGGATCCGTTCTTGGTCCACTTCTGTTTTCATTGTTTATCAATGACATTTTCTATACCTGCACATACGCGTCACTGCATGCTTACGCTGATGACGTTCAGATATACCTATCTGGTAAAACAAACCTTATGGAAGATTTGGTATATAAGCTAAATGAAGATCTGAACAGTATTTACCAGTGGGCTAAACAAAATTATCTTCAGTTAAATGCCTTAAAATCATATGTGTTGCCCATATCCAAAGAAAAAATTCATCACGGGGATATTCCTGATCTTTCAATTGGTGACAAAAACCTTAAACTTGTCTGTTGTGTTCGAAGTCTTGGCTTTAAAATTAACTGTTCTCTCACGTGCACAGATCACATCAACGATGTTGTCCGTAAAATATATTTCATCCTGCGGAACCTTAGATTCTCAGCTAATTATACACCAGTTGATACAAGACGCAAGCTTGTTGTCCAATTAGTCCTTCCTGTGATAACATATGCTGAACTCGTCTACAGTAAATTAGATTCACGTTCACAACATAAATTACAAGTTGCGTACAATCATGCTACGCGATATGTGTATGGGCTGCGTACACATGAACACTTAGCTCACTTTAGGAATTTGATACTTGGTTGTGACATTATAAGTTATCTCAATGCCAGGAATTGTATCTTTTTACACAAACTAATTCAAAACAGAACGCCCAGCTATTTATTTGAAAAATTACAATTTTCCCAGTCGTTGAGGAACCAAACGCTTATCATTCCATGTTTTAATTTTTTAAATTCGACAAGATTATTTTTTATTAACGCCATCAGATTATGGAACGCATTACCGAGTCGCATAAAATCTATTGTCAGAATAGCAAATTTCAAACATGCCATTTTGGAACATTTTTCTTCACTAGGCATTTACTAAGTAAACAGTTCTTTTTCTTTTTTTCCCCTTTTTTCTCTTTTCTTTTCATAAACTTCTTTTATATTTTCTATTTTCTTTTATACTTAAGCAAATTTTTTTTTTTTTTTATTTTTCTGTTTTGTTTTTTACAAATTGATAAAATTTTTTGTCAATTTTAATTTGTTAATTTAGTTTAAACTATTTGTATTATATAAATTCAATGTATTAATGTATTAATTTAAGCAATGTATTAATTTAATTTCAAAAAAAATCAAATTGTATCTTGTGTTTACACTTTGTACTGTAAAAGAACCTAGTTCTTATTGTACTTATAAAATAAAGACCCAATGAATGAATGAATGAAAAAGTAGTAAAGAAATCGATTATGAATTAGTAGTAAGCTACTTCGCTGCTATAACATGGAATTACCACCTGGGAGTGATGTTCTGCTACTGGGAAACTGTAACGGGCAGTGGAACATGAGCGTGGTTTCAGACTACGGGACTAATAAAAGTTTTGAATTTACTTATTATTTCCAATATACTTGCCGGGTGCAGCAACGCGCGCCGGGTATCGCTAGTTTAATTATAATTAAAAAAAGTTATTTTTAATTGTGTACCAAATTTTTTATTAAATGAATAGAAAACTTCAAACATATATTTATTATTATTAATAATAACATATTTTATCCATTCATTATCTAAACAATGTACTATACCTACATATATTGTATTAGTTTGTCACGAAACATTTAATGAAAAAAAAAAAATACTTAAAAAATAGCTTTAACATTATTTTTCTAGTTTTTTTTTCAGCAATTCCCTGATAAGTCAGTCAAAATCTAGGTTTTCTGCAATTTGATTTTCAATGGACAGCGAGGCCAAACTAGTTAATCTTGTTTGAGACATTGTAGACCGCAAGTACGTTCTTATCAACTTTAGGTCAGAAAAACTTCGTTTGCCACTTGCAACGGTCACTGCTATCGTTAACAGAATACGCAGCGATATTCACTAACTAAAAGATTGTGCTTTTTGATAAAGTTTAATGTTTCGATAGGTGTTTCGATAGGTGTCTTCGATATAGTGTTGCAGAGTTGTAATTTCATCGCACAACAAATCTTCATCAACATCAGATTTAAAGTTGACCGTTAACTTTTCTTGAAGTGCAGAGCAATGTCGCATGAGTTCTTCTATATTTTTATTAATTTTTATGTTAGACAAGAAATTCCACGTGACTAAAAAATCTTATATCTGTTGAAATCTTTCCTTCATAGATTTAAGTACAGTATCCAAAAGAGCATTAAAAAACCTGACTTCAAACTTTTTTTGGATCAGTTAGGCCGTTGTTATGCAGACGCTCACGGGCTCATCACGGTCACGCATTGTTGTTGTTTCAATATAAAAGGGAAATTTGAGAGAGTGAGCGATGGAATTTATTTTGTTCAGAATGGTCACCAAATGATTCGAAAATAATATGGAATCATGATATCAAAACAGTGTTGCGCTGTGCAATTATTCACAACATTTATCTTTTAGTATTGAAGTTGTACACTTTTAGTACGAAATGCATAAAAGCAGAAATGAAACCTGCATAATAGCAACACTCACCATACTCATACTAGTGATACTTTTTTGCATAAAATATTAAAAGTAGCAAAAAGTATACTAGAGTCCAGGGATCAAATGACAGAGCTTCACAGAGCTCATCAAACGAAAAAAGAGCTTAAAAAAGGACGTGATCGGAGATCATATGAGAATCTGCATAACAACGGCCTTATTGGTTCATCAACAGCGTCTTCACCCGGCCTACGTTTTATGTGTCTTAATCGCGGTAGTGGTTTAAAAAATGGCTGTGTACCAAATTTCGATGGTAATTCAGATGCATCCTCGCGGTCGCCCCGGTCACCCACCCCTAAAGCTGGCACTGGGTGCACCGAAGCACTCTTATTGAGATAATTCACGTCGAAAGTTGTAAAAAATAATCGCACTAAAATATTAATGAGCTAATTCAATTATTTTACTGAAACACAATTTTAAAAGCGCAGTAAACAACACAATATGTGCACTAGAGCACCCACAATTTATATGAAAAATGCAAAGGTATTTTTTTTTTCGCTCCACCAGCATTTTCTAATAGAATGAGGATAAAAAATAAGATCTGCATCAAAAGACGAGTATCGTTAGTGGAAAATAGCCAGCCGGTTTTCATTTAAAGCACCAAAAACGGGCTTAAAATTGCTTGAAAAAAGCTCAAACAACTTTTGCTCTGTAACTTTCCTAAAAAAAGTTAACGGTTTTAGTTTTTTTTTCTTTTCGACATACAATTAAACAGGTAAGACTGTCCGTGTAACTTTTTTTATGTAGATGCGATATTTGATGGTGTTTTTGAAGATCAAACTCAATTTTTTACTTAATTTTTATGTTCTATTTTTCTTAAAAAAATTCCCAAAAATCATAAAAAAATCTGCGAACTGATAGAACTATATCATCATGAAGGGAATTTATTGAGGTTTAAGAAATTTATGAGTTTTCATTATTTTTTTGCGTTTCACCCATGAACTGACGTCTTGAAGGCAAACAAATGATTTTTATTTTTGCTTCATTCAATGGAAATCTTTCAAATGTAAGGTATATATTATACGTGTAAATTTTTCGAAAAAAAAAATTTTTTTTTAATGTATTCTTTATAGTTTTAAGAATATACATACACATTTTTAAATCGGTATTTAAAAAAAAACAGAAGTTATAACGGTTTTCGTTAACCTATGTCTAAGCTCCATACAACAAATAAAAAACTTTAACCCTATTCATGTCAGGCTGTGTCTTTGCGTCACTATTCAATTTCAAACCAATATAAATGATTTAAAACTTGTTTTAAAGCAAAATAAGTTAAATATATTTTATTATTGGTCATTCTGTTTTTGTAATATACAATTAATTTTTTTTATGTTTTTATAATATTTATCTATTACACAAAATATTAAAAAATAACATGAACTGTCACGTAGTGACTCTAAGACACTGGTATTTGCAAAAGACGTGGTAATGGAAAACAATATATCCAAAGAAGAGGCGTCAACTTAACTGTTCCTCTTATAACAAAGGACGATTTCCTAAGCAATTCGGTGGTAATAGTCAGAAACCCATGAGAAACGAGCATTTACAGAAAAGTGTAGTTTGCCTTAAATGTACAAATTAATAGTTTAATAACAATTTCCACATTACTTATAAATAATTTTATTTTTCTTTTTAATAAAAGAAATGAATCCTCCATGAACGATATTTTGTATTAAACTTTCTTTTTCCAATAAAATAATTATGTTTTTTGTATTAGTGTCTCTAAGTCACACCGTGACAGTTTGCGTTATTCAAATAGCGTGACATGAATAGGGTTAAGGCATAGACCTTATATTAAGCATCCCCCCTACACAAGACCCCCGGGGTTTTTTTTTAATTATGGCGGAAGTTGAAGCAGGGTTTAAATTGCTTTCAGCAAAACAGCAAAAGCAACGAAAATTTTGCTGCGTAGTGCTACCTAAAGTTTTTCAAGACAAGCGTATGCTGCTCATTTTGCTTTGCTTTCTGAATCTTCGAAAGGCTAAGCAAAAGCAGCAGCACTAAAAAGAATTTGTTTTGCTGCGTAGTGCTACGAAAGCATAAGAAATTATTTTAGTGCTTTGATTTTCATTTTGCTTTTCTAATTTGTCGCAGCACTACGAAAGCAACAATTATGCGCTTTGCTTCGTTTTGCTTTCGAAAGCATTTTATTTTCATTTATTTGGCTTTCGGGATTCACTTACATATCATCGTTTTTATGCTATATTTCAGAGACGCATGTCTTTTTGTACGTTGTTGTTTGTATAATATGCGTACTTGTACGCAGTCGCGAATGCTTGGTGTTGTTTTTGTTGTGTGTAACGGTTTTGTTATTGCATGCGTTTTAAAGAGATTGCAGAAATAAATTTGGATGCGCATATAAAATAGTTCTAGAACTTTTAAAGATAGATATATAATAAAACCGTTACACACAACAAAAACAAAACCAAGCATTCCCGACTGCGTACAAGTGCGCATATTATACAAACAACAACGTACAAAAAGACATGCCTCTCTGAAATACAGCATAAAAACGATGACAAGTAAATCCCGAAAGCCAAACGAATGAAAAAAAAATGCTTCCGAAAGCAAAACGAAGCAAAGCGCATAATTGTTGCTTTCGTAGTGCTGCGACAAATTAGAAAAGCAAAATGAAAATCAAAGCACTAAAATAATTTCTTATGCTTTCGTAGCACTACGCAGCAAAACAAATTCTTTTTAGTGCTGCTGCTTTTGCTTAGCCTTTCGAAGATTTAGAAAGCAAAGCAAAATGAGCAGAATTTTGTTTGAGATAGTGCTTTCTGCTTTGGCTGTTGCTGTTTGATTTTCAATAAGCACAGCAAAGTAAAAGCAAAAGCAATTGAACGTTTTCAAGTTTTTTAAACACTGAGTTGAAGTAAAAAGATCGAAAAAACGATACATTTTTGCGCGCTTTTCTGTTTGTATAAAAAAAACAAAATAAAATAGATACTTGAATTTAGGGGGGATGCTTAAAGGTTAAAGATTAAACGAACAAAATGCAAAAAAAAAAAAATCATTGAAATTGAACCAATAGATTTCGAGTTATCTATCGAACCGTTTTAAAAAAACTAGTTTCAAGGAAATCGCGTTTAAAGTTTTTTATTTGTTGTATGGAGCTTAGACATAGGTTAACGAAAACCGTTATAACTTCTGTTTTTTTTTTAAATACCGATTTAAAAATGTATATGTATATTCTTAAAACTATAAAGAATACATTAAAAAAAATTTTTTTTTTCGAAAAATTTACACGTATAATATATACCTTACATTTGAAAGATTTCCATTGAATGAAGCAAAAATAAGAATTATTTGTTTGCCTTTAAGACGTCAGTTCATGGGTGAAACGCAAAAAAATAATGAAAACTCATAAATTTCTTAAACCTCAATAAATTCCCTTCATGATGATATAGTTCTATCAGTTCGCAGATTTTTTTATGATTTTTGGGAATTTTTTTAAGAAAAATAGAACATAAAAATTAAGTAAAAAATTGAGTTTGATCTTCAAAAACACCATCAAATATCGCATCTACATAAAAAAAGTTACACGGACAGTCTTACCTGTTTAATTGTATGTCGAAAAGAAAAAAAACTAAAACCGTTAACTTTTTTTAGGAAAGTTACAGAGCAAAAGTTGTTTGAGCTTTTTTCAAGCAATTTTAAGCCCGTTTTTGGTGCTTTAAATGAAAACCGGCTGGCTATTTTCCACTAACGATACCCGTCTTTTGATGCAGATCTTATTTTTTATCCTCATTCTATTAGAAAATGCTGGTGGAGCGAAAAAAAAAACACCTTTGCACATATGGGTGCTCTAATGTGCACGTTAGACCGTACCACCTCCTATGCAAAAAAAAAAGTTCGTCGTATACCAGCGAATATGACGTATTTTTGCAAGACACTTACGAAAAAAAATTTTTTTTTTGACCGAACGTAGGGGTCGCGCATTGACATATTGCTTCATATCTCTGGAGTTTACAGTCAGATTTTAAAGTTTGGTATATCATTGTTTTGGCGTCCGTGGCGTAGTTGGTTAAAGTGCGTGGCCGCTATGTCAAAGAACCTGAAGACCCAGGTTCGAACCCCAGCAGCGACAGAAAATTATTTGAATTAAAATAATTTTTCTGTACGGCCGCCACCTCTCTGCAGACAATGGCAAATCTCAGAGAGTAATCAAAATGCCATGTAAAGCTTCTTGAGAACGAGAACATTCCGTTCATCGCCGTTCGGAGTCGGCGTTAAGCATGTAGGTCCGGTTCTCGGTCAACTGTGTACAAACTTAATAACACGCACAACACATTTGATCATAAGAAGCTAGGTCAAACTCCTTTCAAGGGCTGAAATGGCCAGTTATTTATTTATTTATTTTTTTTTGTATATCATTGTTTTTGTCTCAAGGAGACCAATATGACCTCTATAGAGATCATTGACCTAAGGTGCACCATTCTAGTACTTACCCTCCAGATCTCAGTTCCTACCATTCTAATGTACCACCCTAATATCAAAAAAATAAAGCTCTTAAAATATCATTAATCTTTTGCTCAGAAAGTATATCGTTTCCTGCAGAAGTATTTTTAAAAAATTTTGAAAATTTTTTGCCGAACGTAGGGCTCCCTTTTTTCATTTTCATCATATCATCGGTATTAAAAGTCTGATCATATTGAATGACATATCGATGTTTTTGTCTGAAAGCGACCAATTATTTTTTTTCCAAAATAAAAAAAAAGAATATTACTAGAAGTCCTTGGAAGGCCTTAAATTGATTTTGAGGAATTTAAAAGCTCGTAAAATAATAAAAAATTGCGAGTGACTTAAATAATACCAAATTACCAACGGAGTATGATGTTATACATTTTTTATTGCATCTGCTGCAAAAGAGTGATAAAAGTCGAAAGTTGGATGTTTTAAACAAGAAGCTGTTAGAAATGTAATCGTTTTGTGGCAACGCGACGGTATACCAATTATTAACCCAGCGGCGTACCAATTATAACGTGTTGATGTACTTGTGAATACCTATTATACAATTTCTAAAAATCGATTGAGATATAACGTGAATGCTTGGAATAAATCGTTTAAAATTTCGCGTTGTAAGTGTGACTTTGAAAGCAACAATCCGTGTAGTTGCAACACCTCAAATAAAATTCCAGACGCAGCAAAAATTGTCTTTATTGAACAGTGCGGTCCACGATCAATGGCATTAGATGATGTCTATGAAACAGTGTCGATGAGAACTGCCACTGTAGAAGTAAAGTCAGTTACTGCAACATCGAATGCGGTGTACTCTGCTAACGTTGGGTACGAGCCAGATAGCGAGGACGAAGAGGAATTTGAACAAAACGTAAGCGAATCACAGACGATACAAAAAATTTTGAATCGGACATATCACTGCGAAATTATAGTTCTGCTTGGGATCGCAGCGACACATCAGTTCGCTGTAGTGCACTGCTTGCGATCATGTTAATAAAAGATTTACGATTGTCGATTGCTGCAAAAGCTGAAGAGGAGTTGTCTTCCTAAACAGCAGAAAAAATTACTCAATTCTTGGATGGGCTTATCATTACAAAAAATAAAGTATTCAGAGAACGTGTCAAATTTCGAAAAGAGGCTTTAGCAGCAGCTAAGTGTGATGATTTGCTAACATGTATTTCGTTTGATGGGAAAAAAGAGCCAACTTTAAAAAGAGTCACGGAGGCAAATGTGACGCGTAACGATGTTGTGAATGAAGAACATGTCACCATTGTGAAAGAGTCAAATTCAAAATTCATCGGCTATGCTACGCCCGCTGACAGCACTGCAGTTGGTATCCAGAGGAGCATCGTGAAATATTTGAATAAAGAAAATTATAGCATGGATCACTTAATTGCAATAAGTTGCGACGGAACACCTACCAACACCGGTTACAAAGGAGGAGTTTATTGCGAGAATGTGAAAAAATAAAATAATAATACATTGTATATTTAATAAATCACAACAAAAATAGTGTTGATACCTCTTTTAGCATTGGCGTTACATATTTTTTATTCTTTTACGAGCTTTTAAATTCCTCAAAATCAATTTAAGGCCTTCTAGTAATATTTTTTTTTTTTTATTTTGGAAAAAAAAAAATTGGGCGCTTTCAGACAAAAACATCGATATGTCATTCAATATCAGACTTTTAATACCGATGGTATGATGAAAATGAAAAAAGAGATCCCTACGTTCGGCAAACAATTTTCAAAAATTTTTTAAAAATAATTCTGCTGGAAATATCGATATACTTTCTGACCAAAAGATTAATGATATTTTAAGAGCTTTATTTTTTTGATATTCGGGTGGTACATTAGGATGGTAGGAACTGAGATCTGGAGGGTAAGTACTAGAACGGTTCACCTTAGGCCAATGATCTCTATAGAGGTCATATTGGTCTCCTTGAGACAAAAACATTGATATACCAAACTTTAAAATCCGACTGTAGACACCAGAGATATGAAGTAATATGTCAATGCGCGACCCCTACGTTCGCTCAAAAAAAAAAAATTATTTTTCGTAATTGTCTTGCAAAATTACGTCATATTCGCTGGTATACGGCGAACTTTTTTTTTGAGGTACGGTCTAGTGCACGTACACCAAAACGTGAATGTATCAGAAAAATAAAATGATACAGACAATTTTCACAACATGTTCACAAAAAACAGACAATTTTTTCAACACATGTTGGGCATGTTGAGCTGATCAAAAATTGATACTAATGCGTTTGCCAGGCACACACTCAACAGTTGCACGACAGTCGAACGCAGTCATTGCAAGATGTCAAAAACCTACCTTAGAATTTCGGAAGTATCGATAAATTACAGGGTGACACATACAAAAAGCAGAATAAAAGTGGCGAAAACTGCTTTTTATGTTGCGTTCCGAAATATAAGTAGCAGCCTACGTATGAAAATTAAGGTTCCCGGAATTTACGCCCGATGAACTTACGCCCGAAAAAAGAAATGGAAAAAAATCCCGATTTTCGATGGCATCGAATTTTGGAAAAAACGCCCGAATTTTAAATGGCTATTGAGCCCGAAAGAAGAAAATTACGCCCGAATGGTTTGGAAATTAAACCTGAAAAAAATGGAAACTATGCCAGAAATTTTCAGCAGTGTTTCGGGCTTTATTTCCAAATTCTTCGGGCGCAATTTCCGTGATCTAGATTCAATGTGCGACTGTCAAAATATTAAACAACAGAATTAAGTAGTAAATTAAGGCTCTCCGCAAAATCGCCCGAAGAAAAATCGCCGAAAAAAAATAATGAAAAATCACCCAATTTTTTTCCATACGAATTTTGAAAATAGGGCGATTTTGCATTTTTGTTGGGTAAAATTTCGTTTTTTGCTTTTGGGCGAAATTTCACCCAAACATGTTAGGCGAATTTAGACTTTTGGTTTTTGGGTGATTTTTCGTTTTCTTTGGATGATCTTTCGTTTTCAATATTAAATAAGAAACGTCAATTAGTTCTTAAAGATAACGGTATTTAAAGTAAAAGCAGCGGTTCTTCTTTTGTTTTTCTTTTATATTTGCATCATTTGCTTGAGTTTGCTTGGTCAAGTCAAAGGAAATATTAAGTACCGCGCCCGCGCATCGCGACGCGGCGGATTACGTGTAGGCGCCACCCGTCGCCCCGCCCTGCTCCCCCCCACCACATATCCGCCGTAATTTTTTCTTTTTGAAATTTTTTGATAACCAAAGAAACTTGTTGCGTTGAAAAAGAATCAGTATTTTTCCCTTGTACGAAATGTTTTTATAGATTTTTAAGTATGAGATTATATAAAATTAAAATGAATTAAATTTTTAAATTTAACGAACTTCCTACACAATTAAGATTGATTAGTAACGTATTAGTGCAATTTAAAAATTAGCTTATCCAGTACCTTTTATCGTTGCAATAATAGTTCTAATAATAGTTTTCGTGTTATTATTTCATGTTTTAATTACAGGGGTTAATAAATAACTATATTAATAAAAAATAAATAAATAGTATTTATCTCATCAAATGATTGAATATCCTCTTGTTTTAGATTTTGTTAATACTTTTTCATCATTCAAAATTTTAGTCTCATAATATTTTTTAACGAAAAAATATATCAAAAATGTGGCTTAACTCACTTTAGAACTCAAGGCCTCATATATCAGCGCTTCTGCAATGTGTTTTTAATGATTCGATGCAATATTTTTGAAATAAAATTGGGAAGGAGCTTGCAGAGAACAAGTTTGGAAACGCTGATCTACATAATAGTAATAAAAACTAAAAATGGCCGATTTTTTTTCGGGCCAAAGTTCCAATTTTTTTTCGGGTCTTTCTTTCATTTCAAATATTTGGGAAAAAAACCCGACATTTTTTGCCACAAACACCCAAAAATATGACAAAATCACCCGCAATTTGGGGCATTTTTTCCTAGGAATTAATGCCCGATTTTGTATGGAGAATTTCGAGCTTTTTTACCATTTTTTTTCGAGCGTAAGTTCATCGGGCGTAAATTCCGGGAGCCAAAATTAATATTGAAAAATTAAAGTGTTCGATATTTCGAAATCTTAAATAATCTTTCCGTTCTATAGAAAAATTCAATTTGCAATGTTACTTCACTTGAGTTAGGGATTTTGGTTTTTCGATTGTGTTATAAAATCTATATTTGGGGCAAGGTGTAATAATTAACTCAAAATTTAATTAAAAATTTATTACTCAAATCGAGGATTTACTCAAATGAAAACGAAAATTTATTTATCAAAGTCTGGCATATTACTGAAAATCCAAGAATAAATCCTAACTGCTTTATTAGTCTAAGTCTATTACTGTCTATTGCCATACAAGCCTAAGCAATTAAATGCATTTTTTCATTCTTTCTAGATAAGTCCTAAGAATGGAATAGCATTACGTACAATTTTCCAAATATGTACTGGAACAGCCAAGGATATTTTTCTAGACACCCCATTATCATATGAGTTTTTTGCATTTTTCGAAGACCATAAAATATTTTTTAATAAATTCTATGATTACAAGACAATAGAAACAAGATTACCATATACAGGTTAGTATACGAAAACTATTAGCCCTTGTTATTTATTTTTATACGAATATGTAAAGTAATATCTTATCTCAATAATTTCGTAGGTGACATATTCGCCAATAGTGGCGCCAACTTTATGTCACCCTACGAACTCAGTGCGGGATAAACTATATAAGGTCGAATTCAAACAAAAAAAACTTATCTCTTGTTAAAACTGATTTGTTTAAAATAAATGTCAATACTCACATACGTTTTAATACTATAAAACGGCTATTTTTTATCGAAAAAACATCAAACGATTAAATACTTCAATTTTATGTATTGAATACGTCTGCAGAATTTCAAAAAGATCCGTTCAGAATTTTCGAGTAATTTTTGTTTATTTTTTTGTTAAAAATTCTATTTCTATTTGTTTAAAGTTTTAACTTCAGTCTACACAAAAAAAACAATTGTTTTTAAACATTCATAGAGTCATATATTCCCGGCCCATATGGTAGCTCTTCCACCGATGATGCTAGTTCTAAACAGGGTTGATAAATGAGTTTTTCAATTTGGTATAGAAATGCATACAAAATTGTACTAAATGAAAGAAAAAAGTATCGAATAAATTTTCAAAAAAAAAAAACATTTATTTAAATTCAATTGTGTGTTTTTTTACGGTTTTAATTCTCATAATAAATCACAAACATTTTTAATAAGGTAGTCAACATGTCTTATAAAATTCATAAAATTAAAATTCATTGAGATCAATAAAACGTTATAATAATAATAAACTGGCCATTTTAGCCCTTCAAAGGACTTTGACCGAACGTCTTATGATTAAATTATGTTGTGCGTGCTATTAAATGTTCTTACACAGTTGATCGCGAACTGGACCTACTAGTTTTATGCCGACTCCGAACGGCTAATGTGCATGTTCTCAAGAAGCTTTACATGGCTTTATTTACTCTCTGAGGTTTGCCATTGTCTGCAGGCAGTGACGGTCGAACAGGAAAATTAATTCAATTGAAAAAACTTTCTGTGTCAGATGGATTTGAACCAGGGCTCTCTGGCGTATGGGTCACGCACTCTACTCACTGCGCCAAGGCCGCCACAATAAAAGCTTAGAAGTAAAACATAAGAACTAAAACTAATAAACAAACTTATAACTAATAAACAACTCAACTTATAAACAACAAGTTAAGAGCTCTTCTTATAGTAAAAAAAACAAATAAATAAAGCAAACAACGTGTAAGTTTATAGTAAAACCTTTCAGTCAAGCAATTCTTAACTGTCTGTTAAATTTTTTGTACGGAACATTTTTCATTTGATATGTAACTTCTAAAATCAATATTGTGGCATTGTTTTCCACTAGATTTGAAAAATTTCTTTTGATTTTATTAAAGATGAAATTGTTGCTATTTTAAGTCTATTTCATTGGTTTTTATTAAATTTTTAATTGAAAATATTCTTACAACGCTTGCTAAAGAATTACGTTCTATATGCGCAAGGCCACCAGCGTGCGCTTCTGACCTTATAACGAATTTTCATTTCCCTCCAAGGAAACTGTGACCTCCATTCTTGAAGGAATGCTACTTCATATTTTTTCGCTTGGTTTTAAGTGATCGTTAGAATTTAAAATTAATGATGTCCTTATATAATATACATTTATTATTTTTGCATACATTTGAGACAAATTTTCATCTTTCCCAGCATTTTCCAAAGATTTTTGCGGCTTCTCTGTGCATCTTAAAAAAAAAAAAAAAAAATAGATTGCTATCAAGAGTTTTGTTCTAAAATTTTAGTAACTTCTTTATCAATTTATTCCTTTTACGTCCAGCGCGTTTCTTTATTGAATGGGTATAATGTATTCAATTTGCGTGTGCACTTTTAAGGAAACTTTCAACTCAGAAGAAACCTTTCGAATGCTCGCCTGAATTCAGAATCAAGCCATGAGCAAATTTGGCGGTAATCGTTAGATAAAAATACAGGAACAACAATAGATGTTAGAAAATTATTTATATATGAATTTGATTGATTTCTAACTAAATCAACAGGGGTGCAAAAATATGAAAAAATAAGTTACTTGATAAGTGTTGCATTTTATAAAAATGCAAATTTAAAAACGTACACACTTTCACTGAGTGAAATAAAATGTATCGAAAACGCTTCGGTAGTAGGAAAGTAGGAAAGGTGTAAAATTGTACCAAAATAGTACAATTGTACCGAAAAAATCATGCCTGGTTCTAAATGTGCTGTTTCCGTCTCATCATTCTTCTCTCGTGAATCATGAGTGCTCTCGGTCGCGTGCCTTTCTGCCACGGAAATCAGGGCTTCGTCAATTTTTTCACATGTGTGTGTGGGTTGTGACCACCATTTACTACTGGTATAATAAATTAAAAATGCAGTTATAATCTAAAATAAACGGCAAAAATACTATAGACGTCTAGAGTTGTCGAACATTCCCGCTAAACTGATGAATTTAGACAATAAAGACATCGAAAATTTGTTTCTGGAAATTCCACACAATATATGAATTCCAGAAATACGAGTTGAATGCCAGGGTTACGAACCTTTTCGCAGAAAAATGGATTGAAACCAGATAGACGGCCAAGTGCGACAAGTGGCAGATCAGCCAGTCGTCTACGCAACGGATTCTTCTCTTTCAACACTCAAATCTCTGTCCATTTTGTTCGAATCGACTTGCAATTTTAGGACGTATGATTTCGCAGATAGTTATACTTAAAAAATATGCAAGAAAAAAAAATCGATGAAAATTCAATGTTACAAATGGGAGTTACCCAAACAAGTTACAAAGTTTGTTTATGTTTTGACCATGGTTAGTTTGTCTAAACTGAAATTTTACACCATAGTGAGAACCCAAACCAGCTGAATAACCAAAACTAGGACCTAAACTGGATGATTTTGTCAACAAAATGTACGATCACAACTATAATATTGTGTTAGTATTGACATCAATTTGACATAAATCATGCATTACTATCCCTTTCACAGCGAAGTTTCCAATTTCTTTATCTCTGATACAAATGTCAGCTGTTTTGCTTGACAGCTAGAGTAGAAAATTTTATGCAGCAATTCGCAATTCGATCTCAAACTTTGGTCGTACTTTGATCGTAAATACCATACAGAGAGATAAGGTAAGAGCAAAGTACGAACGCGGTAAGTAGAAAAAATGTCTACTCGGTCGTGCGTTTGAAATTTTTTGTTATAGAAGGGTTGCATTCAAGAATGATAGATAAAAGGATTGCGCAGCCCAAGCGACGAAAAAAAAATTTACTGCGCAGCCTACGTCATCCGGGTTTTCAACTGTGACACTTTATGAATACATACAAAAGGAAAAAATTCTTTTGCATGTATTTTCTTTGAAAAAAAAAGTTTTGTCAACAAACGAAATAACAAACAATAAAAACATTGTTTGGCTTAAATTTTTACTTCCATTGAAACAATTGTTTGACATTTGCATATGCTGTGAGCGATTTGAATCGCTCAACAAAAAGCCAATGAAAGTCAACGAAACTTAACGAAACTGTGGCAATTCCAATTATGGGTGTGGTGCTCACATTAATAGATTAACGATTACACTTACTTTGTATTTTACTTCTACTTGTTAATATTTACTCGTGAAATTTTATATATAAGAAAAACCAAGAAACTTGTTTTTTAAAAATTAATTTATTAAAATTATTTTTTAGTTTTCAAATTGTTGTTCTAAAATTGTGATCAAACAATAATATTATAGTTAAAAAATATAGTGCAAAAAAAAATAAAATTTAAATAAAGAATGAAGAAAAGAATGTTTTTTTGTGAAATACCATCAATAACCACAATGGGTATGCTCATATATTTGCTTGGCTTTACTTTAAGTTTGGCAGATCCTTCTACCAGCATCCTTCTATTCATAGTATAATAATACAAGGTAGCATTGAGAACAGCTTATTTTCTTTTCTACAAAAAAAAAAATCTATCAAATACAGCTGTTTGTGAAAATGCGTCTGCGGCTGCTGAAGTTGTTTTTTTCACTTCAAAGTATTCAACATTATTCGTCTTTTCAATAGCCGATTGTATGCGCTCTCTTTTTGAGTCAATGCTACCTTGTAATTATTATACGATGGGGGCATTATAGTCAGACTTTTAACGCGACAGAATTGATCTGTTGAAATTGCACAGAGCTTAACCTTAAACCCGTTTATCGGGTCATATTGACCCGAGGCACTTTTAATTTGCAAAAAAACACATTAAAAATCAAAAATAAAAAAAAAATTAACCATTTTATTTGTTGAACTTTTATCTTTGTAACCATGTAGAAAAAATTTTACATATGTGACATATGTGCATAGCAGAGACAAAAAACTGACATGTGCACTATACGTTTGTATGGGTCAAAATGACCCGACATTTTCTACCATACGATTTGTATGAAGGAGCAGTTTTTGTAGTACTTTTTTCACTACTTTTTGCTGTTGTGCAATCCTTTCTACATTTTTTGTAACTGTGAGTTCATTGGAAGTGAGAGACAGCATTATTCTGTCGTTGGCGTATGTACTTTTCATACTTATGTACACATACACTTACGAAAACAGCTTTTTATGTGGATTTGTTGTGCACGTCTTTTAGTATTTCCGTTATATGTATCATGCTAAAAATCAATTGGAAAAGCGACGCAACACTTCAATGAAACAATCAATAAGGCCGTGTGTTATTCGGAAACTTTCCAATCGTGGTATAGAAGAAGTTACTGACTTGAATACAATTATGTTGAAATATAATTGTCATTTTTACTGCGCCAAATGGTCGTTGATATTTTAACAAGAAATTTTGACGTTTTAGATTTCGGTAGTGTATTAGCTCAGGAATTTAACCCTTAAATGCATAGTGTGCCATATATGGCACAACCAAAAAATTTATCCCCATGCCTGAACGAGAGCAATTTTGGGAAAAATAATAAACCAAGCAAGCTCACAAGTGGTTTTTTTTCTATTTTCGCTTGTGTCAAAAAGTATCTTGGCGATTGTCAAAATTTATACTAGCCCCTGGGGCTACTTGAATTTTTGACAGTCATATTCACCTCATATTCAAGTGCCAAATATTCTCATTCAGACTGTCGAAATTTCGTCATCTGAGTGAATAGTCTCCAAACAGCACACGGCCTAAGAATTGCTTTGAGTTTGATTGGTATGAAGCCAATTAGCCTTACAGAATCGCTTCGAATGCCACAAGTTTAGGTAAGAAATAAATAAATGATTTCCATTTCTATTGATTTTTTTGTTCATTCTTGTTTCATTCACTGTCTTTACTTGGACAAGAAATCATGACGTAGATGTGAAGCATATAAGGGTAACAGCAAAACAAAGGGCAATAAAACGTCTGCTGTGTGTGACCATTGTTTAAAACCTTTTTGACCTTTGCATTATGTCCATTCATGTTAATCGTGTTACTTTCACAAGTACAAAGAACCTGATATATTGCAAGATTACGATGATAATGATGGAGCAGATCCATCAATGCCTAGCACATCAAATACAGCACAATCGAAGCGACACTATCAATCTATATGTATAAAAATCAAATGCGTGTGCGTTAGTCTTGCTAAGGCTCAGAAACGGCTCGGCCGATTTTAATAATTCCTTTTTTGTATTGTTTGCCTTAATACAGATGTGGTTTAAAAAGAAAATTGCAAAACTTCAAGGAATAGCGGAAAAATCGAAAAAATCGAAATTGGTAATTTTGTATGGGAATTGCCACATCAGACTACTTTAACCCTGCAGTAGTCGCGCGGATTACATATGTAATCCAGTCGTGCAAAATTATGAATTTCACAATTGTCTGCAATCGATGTTCGTTGATTTTACGTACTATAAGAATTAAGTTTATGTTGTTTTTTTAAATAAATATAATATAAAATAAAGTAATAATAAAACTAAAACAAATAACTAAGCATTTTCAAATTTCGATCTCTTATTTTAAACTTTAAAAAACGGATTACATATGTAATCCGCGCGACCACTCTCGTCACATTTAGGTACGCGACTACTGCAGGGTTAAATAGCCAACAAATCTTAACGGCTGGACGGATTTATCTCAAATTCGGCACACACATTACTTGAATCCTAGATTAGGTTATGGCATACTTGGTTTTGACCACGCCCCTTCTTCTGTCCCTTTACAGGAAACGTAAATTATCCTACTAGCGTACTTTTATTAGTGAAACTGTGCGTCTAAATAATTAAAAGAAAATTCTGTCAAAAAACATTCACATATCTTCAAAATTGCACAAAATTTTAGTACAGCGTCTTTTTCTAATAGCTTCGTTTTCTTAGAATAACAAAAAACTATCAGAAATTCGTATTTCTTACACTGAAAAAAATATGTTTTAAAATTGACGACAGTTGTTATTAATTTGACGATATTTGTGTTTAAAAAATAGCTTGCAACAAATTTCGTCAAAGTAACAGCAAATGTGTTTAAAAATTTTGAAAATCGTATGAAAAAAAGTCAAATTATGAACACATTTTTTGAACACATTGTGTGCAATTTTAAGCTAGTATATTTTTTTCAGTGTACTTTCGATGAAAATAACTCCGTTTTTTTAATATATTTCATCCAATTTCTTTTCGTTGATAAATTCAATTTAAACACTTAATAAACCATATTTGAAGAAAGCTCCAACGTATTCATTTTTTACTCCAAAAATCACAAAAGCTGTCATTTGAATAAATAAAAAAAAAACATTAAAAAAAATTATTTGTTTGCCCATTGCGAGGATCTATCCTTAGACCACCTCATGGCTTCAAAACTAACAGTTGAGCTGACTATGTTTATTCAAATTGAAATGCACTAAAAAAAATTTCTAATAGAATTCGCAATAAAATGATATGACAGCACAATCTTTTGAATTCGAATAACAGCGCCTATTACATTCCGTGTTAATATGGGATATTGGAGTGTTTCATTCAATCAATAATTGAAATTCGATTGGCACCATTTGTTATCGATCATGAATGTTCGATAAAAAATTAATTTCGGGTGGAATCGTGATTGCTCGAATTTAGGGCGGGACGAAGTTTGCCGGGTCCTCTAGTCGGTTATAAATCTTTGTTTTTTTTTAATTTTGTTTTGTTTGTTTTCTCAATATTCATATGTAAATTGCAAATGTTTTGTTCAAACATATATATAAAAAAAAAACAAATATTAAAATTAATATTTCATGAAATAATTGCACTTTTTAAGTTTAACTCATTGAAAAATGTAAAATTTCCATACAAAAAACAGTACGGGTCAATATGACCCAGGTAAACGGGATTAAGTTGTAAAACATGTAAACGGATCTAAGGTTAAATAGAGAACATTTTTCAGAGAATAAGAACAAAGAAATTGTGTGGTTATACTCTTTTCATTTTAATTATTTAAACAATGGTTAACAAATTTCTATAGCCTATTTCCCAACTGGAAACCATAGCTATCCAATAGAAAAAGAATTATTGACATAGCGCCTGCCGTACTCAAGCTTTGCGAGCCCGAACATACGTGAGTCCTCTTTTATATAATAGTAATAGATTTTAACTCTTTTGGAAAAATCAACTTCTAACGAACTACAGAGTTTTTTAGAGATATCATTTTTCGATAAGGATTAAACTGTCATACGGTGACTTCTGGTAACTTTATTATCATTTCTGCTCAGTTTTGTATCCCATTATATAATAACCTAGACTAATGTCAGAACAAAACTTCGAAATTGTACAAATTTATTTCGAAAACCGTGGTTTTGTTCGGGAATGTTGTCGTGTGCTACGTCTATTTTACGATATATCCGTCCATTCGAGCTACTAATTGGATTAACCATGGATTTTTTTTCGCACCACCCATTCTCTAAATTATAATACGCATCTGCAAAGACGCTGTACAGTGTGCACCGAAGAAGCTATTTCTGCTGTAAAGCTTAGTATTGAGGAGGACCTAATTGCGTCGATTCGCCAAAATTTTGACTACGAAAATTGGACTTCCAAAATGTATAACATCCGAGCCAGCCGTGGGAGCCACATGCTCGAAATCATATAAAAATTACCATAAAGTTACCTTTTTAATAAAGTCAGTTTTCAGTTGGATATAATGTTATCTCAGTATTTTATTTCAATTCAAACTTTGAATTTCAAAGTTCTGACCTCCAAGAAACCACCCTATTTTTGAGCAAACACATTCATTATTAAATAAATATTCATTCAAGTTTATGTTTATTTAAATTCTAACAAGTTGGTTCTTTTTTAACCATTACGAGCAATACTTTAAACTCCATAATTAACTAAATGTAATAACTGAGCACATTGTAAAAAAATATCTTAAAAAGTCTCAATAGAGCAAAACAATATTTTAGAAATAATTTTAGAAAAAATAATTTATTCCTCCTTTCAGCAAACCCAATTCAACTAGGTGTTAAAATATGTGACATACGGAAAGCTTGCAGCACCATCCTCGCATCTCAGGTTCCAGTAAAATATTTAGAGATGTCAAAAAATGAATTCGAAATTCTATTATTGGAAATTAAAGAAGCTTTTATGCGTACTGATTTTGTGGAAGGAAATAACTTGCTATTGATGGCAGCTGTAACATACAAGGTATCAAACTAATTAAAATTTAAAATAAATTCTGTAATTACATGGCCATCAAGATCAGACAAAAAGATAGTAAACTTAAATTTTATTGTGAATTTTGTTGATTTTGCGCCAAAATAGTGCTTGTTCCTCTAATTTTTTATGCACTCACATATTGTGTGTGTGAGTTCACCTCAAGACTGTCAACTGTTGTTGTATCAACCAGCAGCTGATTTTGTTTACTTAAGGGGCTACCACCACTTGCAGTGCAAAAAATAGGTACGAAAACCACTAAACATTTTCAAACGATAAAGATATCACCTGAAAGTACATACATTGAAAACCTTTCAGTAATTTTTTTTTATTGAAAAGTTGTTTGGAAAGTATCGTTTTGTAACATAACAAAATTGTGTTTTTATTTTTGCGTTTAGCGTTGACGAACATAGTGGCGAACAGGATCAACTAATAAATAGTAAAAATATTGAAAACAAATTTGAGCTTTAGGCCAAGTATATTTTGTTGCTGGTTGTTGCCTTCTTTGTCTTCATGTTGTCTTGTTATCAACATACTTAGCTTAAAGCTCAAATTTGTTTTTAATATAAATAATGAAAGGTCATATTCAAATTTTAAGATTTCTGGGAGAGCACGCCCATATTAAAATGTTCAGAAATGGTTAGTTGTGTGTTTATCACTAAAACCACAAAGTTTTTCATAACAAAATGGTCTCCACACCGTTTAGGTGTACCATCAATTAAACTAACTTAACCCTAAAATGGAAGTGTGGAAAAAGGGAGGAGCTAACAACAAAATAACACAACATCAATATGCTCTGATAGCCATAAACCACTGTGATCGAATTTTCGAAAATGCACATTAGTTAAGGCTATGCCTATAAGTATGATGCGATCTAGATTAACCTTGACATAGGGTGCATCGAAGTAGATAAGAACTCAGTTACTAATGTAAAAAGCGTTCTCTCTGTCAAAAATAAATTCCGGGTAACTTTGTCGGCATATTGGCAGTATAAGTAGAACATAAGTAGCTTGAATGGATCACAGTGAAAAGTTATGCAAGTTAACACGCCCCAGCCAGCCTAATTTGCGGTATCAGCCAGCCACGCGCATGCAAGATGAAATACGATCCTCGAAGTCACGGTCACCTCAGCGTGAGAACGTCGCTGCAGCGTTGTTCACTGACTTAAACCATGGGAAGTGCAATATCAGCATTTTAGGGCTAAGTTACCTTTTAAAATAATTAACTTGATAACTAAAATAATTTTGTATATTTTAATCTTGAGCTGACCGCAACCAGGAATGGTAATAAATTTGTAAAAAGCTAATTTTGTTGTTTGAATTTAATTTCAGGAAGGAATAAGGAGCCAGTGGCCGGCTCCCAACTTTAATTTTTTCGAGTGTGCTGAGGCACATTCGTTAACTGG
The DNA here is from genome assembly GCA_943735915.1 of Pherbina coryleti. Lineage (NCBI taxonomy): Eukaryota > Metazoa > Arthropoda > Insecta > Diptera > Sciomyzidae > Pherbina > Pherbina coryleti. Next base: position 109,760,425 of record OX030949.1, read on the forward strand.
CGCCCGAGCAGGGACCCACTTGAATTGTGGGTTCCTAGAAAAGGACTCTAAATATGGGGTCCTTTGCAGCAGCTGAGCCTTTGCCTGGTAATTTTTGTTATAAATTTAAAATATCTCGCGCTGCAAAAACTTCCCCCCACCAGTGGTAAGGAGTTTTTGTGGACGCGGGATCATCACTGAAACGTAGAGATTCCCCCCACCAGTGGTAAGGGTCTCTAACCAGTTTCTTTGATGAATTAAAAATTCTGTGATGTAATGCTTCCCCCCACCTGTGGTAAGGGGCTTGCAGACACGGAAACATCAAGGACACCTTGAGATTCCCCCCACCAGTGGTAAGGGTCTCAAATCAGTTTCCTTGATGGGTAATAATATAAACACAAAAAGTGACTATAAACAATAATAATAAAAAACAAGCTACGATCTCTGAGGAGCGTTTAAGCTTATAAAAATGAACATTAAATGAAACCACTTTCTGCTTGTACACATAAGAACACAAGTGGAATGAATGCAAAGGCCAGCAAGTTGTTGCACGATTCTTGGCTAAGAGAGCATCGCGCACCTATACACCTAGGCCGGTGCTTCTCTAATATTAAGCCAATTGGTTAACGAGTTTGCGATCCTGCAATAAATTTTTCAGTGTTCACATGGGAACACACTGAAGATTGCTAACGGTCCAAAATTTCGTTGTGAAGCAAGTCGTGCCTTAGTAGGTCGCCTTCAATCTGATTGTAGGCGATTAAACAGGATCACATGACCCTTCCTCGACCACCTTGAAAAGACGTGTGTTTGTGGCACATGTCGCCGTTCCCATAAGAACACGGTAGAAATTCACAAATAAATTAATTTTTTTTTCTCTCTCCTTTTTCATTACAGGATATTATCTATACGTAAGCATCAAACAAAGAGCATCAATTGTGAAATTGTGAAATTGAATTGTGAAATTGTGTAAAAATAGAAAAATAAAAAAAATTTTTATTAAGTAAAAAAAAAAAAAAACAAAAAAAAGTGTGCCAAAAATTTTGTTAAAATTTTTTTTGTAATTGTGTGCAAAGAAAAAGAAAGAGAAACATAAGTGCCAAAGAAAAATACGCAAAAGTTGAAGGCTAAAAAGATTTTATAAAAAGCCTAAAAAACTGATTAAATAATTGTGTGCATAATTTTTTAAGAAAATTCTTCTGAAAATATAAAAAATAGAATTGTAATTCACATTACAAGCTCGTGTGCTGAAATCAACAGAACAAGAAAATCAGGTGAGTGATCTACAGACTTTTTCCATTTTAATCAAAAAAATTATTGTGCTATGGACGCCCTAGCGACTAAAGTCAACGAGTTGAACGGGGGTATTAATGCTCTTTTGGAGCAAATTAGAAGGATTGAGACTCGGCTAGGTGGAATAGAAAACCATGGGGTTGGGTTAGAGCAAGACCTACGTAGAATAGAGGGACGAATTGGGCAAGCAGAAATAGGCCCAGAGGCGGCGCAGGCTTCGAGGCCATCGGTGATCATCTCGCGTGGGCCGTTAAATGAACAAGAACTAATGGAAATAGGTAGACTCCCAGATTGCGTTAGGGAACTACAGGTGTTCGAAGGAAACCCTTCGCAGTACATCTCTTGGGTCCACAACGTGGAAACAATCCTGAAGGATTATTCAGTTGTCAGGGAAAAGCCAATATACCGCTCTATATTGCAGCATATTAGGCAGAAAATTCGTGGCAGTGCTGATTCGGCTCTGGTTTCCTACAATATTTTAGATGGCGATTGGCCAGAAATTAAAAGGGTTCTCTCCCTCCATTATGCCGATAAGAGAGACATCCGAACTTTGGAGCACCAACTGAATCAGTTGGTACAAAAGGGGTCGAAGCTTGATGAATTCTACGCCACAGTGAATCATCAGCTTTCTCTTATCATGAATAAGATTAGGTGCGATTTTTATTCCGAAGAAACCGTGGACGTTTTGACAGAAACGTACAGAAATAGAGCCTTAGATGTCTTTATTCGGGGCCTAGATACCGAACTATCGCGGATGTTAATAGTACAGAAGCCTCGAACACTGCCCGAAGCATATTCGTCCTGCCTAGATATGCAAAACCTGACCTTAAGAAATAAAATAATTCACACGAACACGCCAAATAGAGTGGTGGTTCCCACAAGTAGCTTGACCCGTGGAGAACAACGTCCACCCCTTCCTCCTAGACCACGTTTTAACAATGATTGGGGAAATAGGCAATACAATAATAAATTTCAGGGAAATTACAGGGGATACGCTCCGCATACAAATCGATCATTTGCACCTAAGCCTGTCGAGAAAATGGAAGTCGATAGTTCTATTCAGACGAGGCAGGTCAACTACATGAACCGGCCGTCGAACAATAATGCGTTCAAGAGAGAAGCCCCTTCTACCTCAGGGGCAATACCGAAACAGCCAAGGCTCCACAACCTGCAGGCAGGAAAGGTTGAAAACGAATATCAGGCCTTAGCTGAAGCAGAAGCAGAACAGTCAAATTTTATGTCGGAGGGCCCCCCAGCATTTTTCATATAAAACAAAATATATTAGGTAGTCTCTCCAGTTCTAGCATACCATATCTCACTTGCCAGATAGGAAACAGTAAATCACTAACTTTTCTAATTGATACTGGGGCGAATAAGAACTTCATTAAACCTAGCTTATCCTCAGGCTCAACCCCAGTAGACCCATCTTTTTTAGTTAACACGGCTGCTGGACCAATTAAAATAAATAAAAAAGTTTGCGGCAAATTTTTCCAGAATGTGGGCAGTGATGCAATAATAACGTTCTATGTGCTCCCAGGACTTGATTCGTTTGACGGAATCATAGGTGATGACACCTTAAAACAACTCGAGGCCGTTATAGATAGGAAAAACCATACACTTACAATACACGAAAATATAAAAATTCCATTAAGAAACATGCAAGTTAGTGGCATCCACCATGTTGAAATCGAAGGCGTCCCCAAAGAAGCATTGCCGGCTATCAACTCTCTGATTGATCGTTATCCTGAGCTATTCGAACCTTTAGATGCAAGAACAAATATAAAGACAGCAGTCAGGGCTGAGATAAAAACCACCACTTCAGAACCCATATATACGAAATGTTATCCGTATCCTGTCAACATGAGGGAGGAGGTAGAAAGGCAAATTGCCGAACTACTCGATGAAGGCATTATTCGTCCATCGAAGAGCCCCTATAATTCTCCAATATGGGTGGTTCCAAAAAAACCTAAGCCATCTGGAGAGAAACAGTACAGGATGGTGATCGACTTCAAGCGGTTAAATGCGGTAACAGTCTCCGACGCTTATCCGATTCCCGATATCAATGCAACGCTAGCCAGCTTGGGTCATTCCAAATACTTCACCACAATCGATTTGACGTCAGGATTCCATCAGATCCCAATGATGGAGGCGGATATCCCAAAAACAGCATTCTCGACGATGAACGGAAAGTATGAGTTTTTAAGGCTTCCGTTCGGGTTGAAGAATGCGCCCGCTATATTCCAGCGGATGATTGATGATGTCCTAAAAGAATTCATAGGCAAAATTTGCTATGTGTACATCGATGATATCATCGTATTCGGGAAGGATATGGAGGAGCATCTGAAAAACATCGATACTGTGTTCAGAAGATTGGCAGAAGCTAATTTACGCGTGAATATGGAAAAGACTAATTTTACAAGGACAGAAGTAGAATTTCTGGGGTATGTTATCACATCTGAGGGCATAAAACCTGACTCTTCAAAGGTTAAGGCAATTGAAGTTCTTTCACCACCACGAACATTGAAGGAGCTAAAAAGTTTTTTAGGAATGACTTCATACTACCGGCGGTTTATTCGTGACTATGCGAAGGTTGCGAAACCTTTGACAAATCTTACCAGAGGTGAAAACGCACAGGTAAAAGCCAATCAGTCAAAAAATATACGTATTGAATTGGGAACAGATGCTTTAGAGGCGTTTGACAATCTGAAAAAGTTGCTGATTTCATCGGATGTCCTTGCATTCCCTGATTTCGGAAAATCATTTAACTTAACTACGGATGCGTCAAATTATGCCATTGGAGGAGTGTTGTCTCAAGGTGACCCAGGGAAAGATCGACCTATTGCTTTCATATCACGATCACTCAGTAAGACGGAGGAAAACTACGCCACCAATGAGAAGGAAATGCTAGCCATAGTTTGGGCATTGGACAACTTGAGATCTTATTTATACGGGGCAAAAAAGATAAGAATTTTTACAGATCACCAACCTCTCACGTTTGCGTTAGGAAGTAGAAATTACAACGCAAAGTTGAAGAGATGGAAAGCCAGAATCGAAGAGTATAATCACGAATTGGTTTACACTCCCGGTAAATCAAATTCTGTGGCAGATGCTCTATCAAGATTGCAGTGCCAGGTAAATCATATAACGGATCCTCCAGTTTCCAATGATGATTCTACAACCGAAACAGCTAGCGAAGCAGACGAAAATTCAAGGGCTGCGACAGCAGGTGGTGAAATAGATTCGGCAACTGAAACAGCAAGTGAAATAGGGACCATGCATAGTGCAAACCAAGACGCATCAGATTTAATTCCTCACGTGGAGGTACCTTTAAATGTTTTCCGAAACCAACTTATAATACGGGAAGGAAATGGAACCACACTATTTGAAAAGCCACATCCTGGTTTTATGAGACATTATGTTGCTGTAGCAGTAATAAAAAAGGACATACTAATCCAGATATTAAGAGAACGCCTTAATCCTTCGGTCATCAATGGAATCAAAATCCCAGAAAATCGTATACAGCTACTTCAAGACGTTTACCTTGAACATTTCTCACTGTACAGAATCAGGATAACCCAGAGGGTAGTTGAAGATGTCACTAGGGAGGAAAGAATTTGCGAAATCATAGAGAACGAACACAGAAGAGCTCACCGAAATCCACGGGAAAATAAGGAGCAAATCCTGGAAAAGTACTACTTTACTAAGATGGCAAGCAGAATCAAGAGGATCACTGCCGCATGCGAAGTGTGCCTTATGAATAAATACGACAGACACCCTCCAGTGCCACCACTTAAGAACACACCGGTTCCTAGCTATCCCTCTGAGATAATTCACATTGACATTTTCGAAATTCAGGGCCATAAATTTTTATCCTGCTTAGACAAATTCTCCAAATTTGCGAAGCTTTTTCATATAAAAAATAAATCTTCGACAACACTACGTGCTAAACTTGCAAAGGTTCTTCACTATTTTACAACACCAAGAATGATAGTCATAGACAATGAGAGAGGGTTTATGAGTCCATTGGTATCTAATTACATTAGAGGTTTGGGTATAGAACTTTATCAAACTCCTGTACAAAGAAGTGAAGTCAATGGCCAGGTCGAAAAATTCCATTCCACCCTAATAGAAATAAAGAGTGATTTTTTAAGTGCCTGATAACTTTTTTTTTAAAAAAAACGCATAAAATTTGCAAAATCTCATCGGTTCTTTATTTGAAACGTTAGATTGGTCCATGACATTTACTTTTTGAAGATAATTTCATTTAAATGTTGACCGCGGCTGCGTCTTAGGTGGTCCATTCGGAAAGTCCAATTTTGGGCAACTTTTTCGAGCATTTCGGCCGGAATAGCCCGAATTTCTTCGGAAATGTTGTCTTCCAAAGCTGGAATAGTTGCTGGCTTATTTCTGTAGACTTTAGACTTGACGTAGCCCCACAAAAAATAGTCTAAAGGCGTCAAATCGCATGATCTTGGTGGCCAACTTACCGGTCCATTTCTTGAGATTAATTGTTCTCCGAAGTTTTCCCTCAAAATGGCCATAGAATCGCGAGATGTGTGGCATGTAGCGCCATCTTGTTGAAACCACATGTCAACCAAGTTCAGTTCTTCCATTTTTGGCAACAAAAAGTTTGTTAGCATCGAACGATAGCGATCACCATTCACCGTAACGTTGCGTCCAACAGCATCTTTGAAAAAATACGGTCCAATGATTCCACCAGCGTACAAACCACACCAAACAGTGCATTTTTCGGGATGCATGGCCAGTTCTTGAACGGCTTCTGGTTGCTCTTCACTCCAAATGCGGCAATTTTGCTTATTTACGTAGCCATTCAACCAGAAATGAGCCTCATCGCTGAACAAAATTTGTCGATAAAAAAGCGGATTTTCTGCCAACTGATTTTGGTAATAAAATTCAATGATTTGCAAGCGTTGCTCGTTAGTAAGTCTATTCATGATGAAATGTCAAAGCATACTGAGCATCTTTCTCTTTGACACCATGTCTGAAATCCCACGTGATCTATCAAATACTAATGCATGAAAATCATAACCTCAAAAAAATCACCCTTTATATCGTTGTATTCGCAGGGAGATAAGAGAAACCCGTCCAAAAGAGCTGCTATATATTGCTGTTGATCGCTTCAACAATACGATACACTCAGTAACGAAGAGGAAGCCCAGCGACATTTTCTTTAACCGAACACAAAGGATAAATTACCAGCAACTGAGCGATTTCCGTGTTAGGGTTCACAAAGAGATTAGGGAACACATTAGGAAGAACCAAGAGACGAGAAACCTCCGACTTAATAAGAAAAGGAAAAATGAGAAGAAGTTCCAACAAGGTGAGGTTGTTTACGTGAGGGACAAGCAAATAAAGGGGAAGCAAAAAGCTCTTTACAAAAAGGAAAAGATCAGAAAAGACAATAGGGTGACAATAGAAACTGACACTGGCAGGAAAATTCATAAGGCACAACTAAAAAATACTGGCACTCAATGAGAATCAGTTATATAATTTATGAAGTCAATAGATCACAGCACTCAACCAAATTCAAAATTTAAAAGTTTAGAGCATAAGCACAACAAAAAAAAAAAAAAAAAAAAAAAAAAATTGTTGGCACTAAGCCAAATAAAAACTACATACTTGCAGTGCAAGACTGCACACAAAGTAAAAGATAAAAAATCAAGATGCAAAATTTTATGAAATTTTATTTAAGAACAAAGGCAAAAAAAAGAGAAAGAAAACGGCACAAAAAATTTAAGAAAAAAACTTAAAAGAAAGCACACAGGCACACACATATCTAGAATTAAAACGCAAGAATGCATAGATTTTTAAGACCAAAACATAGTAATCACACATAAAAGCTTAATGCGAATATGATATAAATGGAAATATTAATTATATAATCAATCATTTTTAATTCTAATTAAATTTTAATACTTATTATAAAAATCTAAGGAATTTATTCAATTCACAGGTTTCTCGAATGCTATCCCTTATATAAAAAGATTTGTTGTTGGGTAAATTGTTTCTTTCTTAATTAGAAATTTAAGCTTTTATTCTCGAGAGACCTGTGAATGTCAAACTTTGTTTAAAATTTAAAGTAAAAATCTCTTTTTAATTATTGTGAAAGATAGATTGCTCTTTGTATCCGGAGTTTCCGGATTCAACATCTATAGCTACAATTCTCCTTTGGTGACAATTGAGCATGGGCGTGGCTGGATCATCAACGGGCACTTCAACCTAATACACACAATCGACCTCGGCTACTTCAACACTGCCTTGATGGAATTATCTGAGTCGGCACGGCTCGACGTGAAAAATGAAGCAGTCATAGCAGCAGCAGTGCTACTGTTTCATCTGAACCAAACCAGATTACGCCTTGATGAATTACAAATGAACAAAACAAGAAGGAAGCGTTCAATAAATTGGTTAGGCTCTGCCTGGAAGTGGATAGCTGCTTCACCGGATGCTGTGGACTGGGACAATATTTTAAGAAGCCAAAATGAGATCATAGCAAACAACAACCAACAATATCTGGTGAATAAAAAAATATTCAACGTTACCCGTGAAGCAATTGGAAGGGCAAATAAGATGATGGACCACATCAATACCATAAGCAAGAGCATTGGTGAAGAGAATCTGGAGTTGTTGGATGTTAGCAGGGTACTTATCTTGAAGGAACAGGTATCGGAGGTAGTGCGGGCTTGTCAGATGGCGAAAACTGGTACGGTCAACACAAATCTACTGGACCGAGAAGAAATAAATCGTTTAATCGTTGAGGAAGACACTCTACCATACTAAAACGTTATTGAAGCTATAGAGTATGGGTCAGCGTCAGTCTATTCTAATGGAACGCTGCTCTTATATGTGCTGTCAATGCCTAAGGTAAAAGTGGAAGGCTATCGCCTGTTAATAACGCGAACAGCTGTACTAAATGGGCGACACGTTGAGCTTAACTACGAGAAAGTTTTAATGAACGAGCTAGAACTCTTTGGGCTAAAGGAAGACTGCCCATCCATAAGTAACACGTCCATCTGTTCCTCAAAATTCTTGATCAAACTACCTGAAGACGGATGCTTGGCTAAATTATTGAGGGGCGGCGATGTGAAATGTCACTTCGTACCTGAAAATAAAGAAATAATCGAGCTGATTGACGAAACTACACTTTTCCTGACGAATTTCCAGGGGAAAGTTCAAAATGAACGAGATTCCAGAGACCTAAACGGAACATTCGTTATCCTGTTCAATAACGAGACTATCACCGTAGGTAACCAGTCATTTACCAGCAGGTCGGCGAGCATGTTGCAAGTCTTACCACCAGCACTAGTAAACCTAACTAACAATGGTCTCTGGCTAAAGCTAGACTACATTCATGGACTCAGCGTAGCAAACATTCAACATCTCGAGAAGCCAGGCCTAAAGCTTCACACTTCATTCTTCGTCGATGGAGTCCTCTTATCGGTCTTTGCGGCTGTCTGCTATGTCATTTGGAGGAAACTAACAACAACTATAAAATTCCCTAGCCTCGGTGAACCCACAAATCCAGATCAGGCAGTCACCCACTCGAAGGATACACAATCGAATCTGCGGGACGCAGATCTTTAGAGGGGGGGGCAGTTAACACGCGCCAGCCAGCCTAATTTGCGGTATCAGCCAGCCACGCGCATGCAAGATGAAATACGATCCTCGAAGTCACGGTCACCTCAGCGTGAGAACGTCGCTGCAGCGTTGTTCACTGACTTAAACCATGGGAAGTGCAATATCAGCATTTTAGGGCTAAGTTACCTTTTAAAATAATTAACTTGATAACTAAAATAATTTTGTATATTTTAATCTTGAGCTGACCGCAACCAGGAATGGTAATAAATTTGTAAAAAGCTAATTTTGTTGTTTGAATTTAATTTCAGGAAGGAATAAGGAGCCAGTGGCCGGCTCCCAACTTTAATTTTTTCGAGTGTGCTGAGGCACATTCGTTAACTTGCATGACTACTGATAAGTTGGTGTAGCGGCCAACGAAACAGTCTGTATAGTCAAGCTGTGTGATTTGCTCTATACAGAGCCGTTGTTTTGTTGTTGGTTGTTGCCTTCTTTGTCTTCATGTTGTCTTGTTAGCATACTTGGCCAAAAGCTCAAATTTGTTTTCAATATACGTTGTATCCCTTATTGTTATTGTCAATACAGGTGCGTGTACCAATATTGACGTAAGGGATTGTTGTAGAAATGCACAGGCACTTAAACCTTGTACAACTGTTGTTGTGAGTTGAGTTATTACTACTGGTTTTTATTGTTTAGTGTAAGGGGCTTATATACATTTTTACTAATTATAGAGTATTGATAAATAACACTCAACCTAATTAACATTGAACTCATCAGAAATATGCAAATGTTAACAACATCGAATTTGTTAGTTTTTACTCTCTCACTCTCTTCATGTTGTTGTAACATTTATAGTTATGCACTAATATATGTATTTTTACTTTGTACTAAACCACAAATAAGAAGTTTATATTAATAAATAAAGACAGTTGTTATTTGAAGTTTAATTGCGCCGGTTGTTTCTTTTGCTGATACACCACATATTGGCGACGAGGTTTAAAACGGAACAAATTAATAAAAAAAAAAAAAAAAAAAAAAAATCAAGTTGTGTTACAACAAAAATATTAAAGAATATATGTAAATACATATCTTAACAAAAACAAAACAAAAGATGTCAATTAAAAATGATGTATCGAATGATAGTTTAATGGTGACACCGGTAACAATGCTGCAAGCTACAAATGTACCAGAGTTCAACCCTAATGTGGAGTCTTGGAATGTGTGGAAAGAACGTCTGGAGATACATTTCTGTGAAATAAATTGCACAGATGAGAATGTAAAGAAGTCGATTTTATTAAAATCAATTGGTGCCGTTCCCTACAAAGTTCTACACAGTTTGTGCAGTCCAGCTACTCCTGTATCGAAATCATTTGATGTTTTGTGTGGAATATTAGACACACAATACACTCCGCCTACAATTGTGTTTAGTGAGAGAAAAGTATTTCACAATGCAACGAAGCAACAAAGCGAATCTGTAGCTGAGTGGTATGCCAGAGTTAAAACGTTGGCGCTTAATTGTAAATTTGGTGTTAATCTGGACGCATTTGTTCTAAACCAATTTGTAATGGGTTTGCCAGATTTCATTTTTGAAAGATTGTGTGAAGAAGATGAAAATCTTACACTACAAATGGCATTGAGAAAGGCGATGATATTGGAGACGAAACACGTTATGAAGGGAGGAAAAGAAGAACATGCAGTGAATTTTGTCAAGAAGCAAAAATATCAAAAGGGTAACGGTAGTGGTGCAAGCAGCAGAGGAAACGGTGGCGGTGACAGCAGAGGCGATTATAACAGCAACAGAGGCAAATGGGGAAGCAACAACAGAGGCAGTGGTGATGGTGGCAGCAACAGAGGGAGAGATAATAGAGGCGACGGCGATAGAAAATCTCCTTGTTCTCATTGCGGTTGGCGCAATCATCTATCTCAGTCATGCAAATACAAAGATAGCAAATGTCATTCGTGTGGAAGAGTTGGGCATTTGGCTTCTGTTTGTTTTAATAAAAAGAGAAGTGTTAATTATGTATCTCATAACAATGATAGTGATGATAATGATTTTGATAATAATGATGTTTTTAATTATTCAATTTTTAGTGTGGCTGAGCGAAATTCTGGTGACGTGTATTCTCTTCCAGTGGTTATTGATGGCGTTAAATTAAATGCTGTGTGCGACACAGGTGCACCATGTACGTTGTTGCCTAAATCGTTTTATGAAGAAAATGTTATGGATAAGAACTTGCGGCAATGCAATGTTCCATATGTTGACTACAGTGGTGACAAGTTGAAGCTGGTTGGTGAATATGATGCGTCGATTACTTTTGAAGGTAAAACAAAGTCTGTTGTTGTTGTTGTTGTAGATTCTACAAATCCTCCATTACTTGGTCGTTCGTTTTTACGATCTTTCAATTTTGAATTGCTGCAAATTAACAATATTAATCGCGTTAATAGTAACGATGCTGTCGTCGAACAATTGAAAAACGAATTTTATGAGGTTTTTGAGGATAAACTAGGAGAATTTAAGGGAACGAAAATAAGTTTGAACATTTTTGAAGATGCAACTCCTCTTTTTTGCAAACCTAGACCCTTGCCATTGGCATGGAAGGATAAAGTTGAAAAACAGTTGCGCAATTTAATTAGTTTTGGCGTTCTTGAACCGGTGGACAACTGTGATTGGGGTACTCCTTTAGTACCAGTTTTGAAACCCAACGGCGACTTATGGATTTGCGGTGATTATAAAATCACAATTAATAAATTTTTAAAGGATTTTAAATATCCGTTGCCAAGAATTGATGAGATTTTCGCATCATTAGAGGGTGGTGAAGTTTTCACGAAGCTTGATTTGTCCAATGCGTACAACCAGTTAGTTCTGGACGATGAATCACAGTTATTGTGTGCATGGAGTACGCACATTGGGACGTTAAAAGTAAAACGTTTGCCTTTTGGTGTAAAGACTGCAGCGGCGATTTTTCAAAAAACGATGGAAAATTTGTTAAGAAATATACCATTTGTTGTGGTATACCAGGATGACATTACAGTCACTGGTAAAACTATGCAGGACCACATTAGGACTTTGAGGCTAGTACTTCAAAAATTGCAGTCTGCCGGATTAAAATTAAATATTAAAAAGTCAGTTTTTTTTCGATCAAAAATTTCATATTTGGGCTTCAATATCGACAAAAATGGCTTGAGCAAAAATGATGATCGAATTTCAAGTATTGTTTCTGCACCTATTCCGAGTAATATTTCGGAGGTAAGAGCTTTTGTTGGTATGGCAAATTACTACTCAAAATTTATAAATAACTTTGCGGATACAATGGCTCCATTATATAAATTATTAAGCAAAGATGTGCCGTTTTTATGGTCAAAAGATTGCCAGAATGCTTATGAAGCCATTAAGAAAGCTGTGACGTCGGACCAAGTTTTGGTACACTTTAACCCAAATTTGCCATTAGTATTAACAACCGATGCTTCGAATACTGCGGTAGGAGGAATTTTGTCGCATACATTTCCAAGCGGTTCGAAACCAATTGCTTTTGTTTCTAGGGCATTAAGCAGGTCCGAAAAGAATTACAGCACCCTTGAAAAAGAAGCCTTGTCGATTGTTTTTTGTGTTACAAAACTTCGACAGTACTTATTGGGAAACGCATTTATATTGAAAACTGGCCCGAATGCAGCGCTGGGCATTAATATTATCCGGATTCGAATATACAATTGAGTACGTCAAAGGAACAAGCAACGAAGCAGATGCAATTTCCAGAATACCTCAACAAAATTTTGAAAACCAATGTTCTGAATTTTCATATGTCAACTTTATTGAATCGGAACAAAACTTTAATATGAATTTTAAAGATATTGCTCGTGAAACTAGACGAGACCCAATTTTATCCAAAGTTGGTGAGTGCATTTTAGATGGAACCTTATGCAACCTTAAAGATGAAAAGTTTACTACATATCGTGAGAAGTATACTGAACTTAGTGTTGAACACGGATGTGTCTTATGGGGTTACAGAACCATAATTCCTGAAAAACTAAGACATAAAATTTTATATGAACTACATTCCTCGCATTTAGGAATAGTAAAAACAAAAGCGCTTGCAAGGTCATATATATGGTGGCCCGGTCTTGATAAAGACATTGAAAAATTAATTAAAAATTGTTTGCCATGTCAGAAACTGCAGCCTAGCCCTGAAAAGAGCAGTTTAATGCCATGGACGCCAAGTGGTTCCGTATGGAGTCGGATTCATATGGACTTTGCGGGTCCCATTAAAAATTTTTACTTTCTAATAATTGTCGATTCGTTTTCGAAATTCGTTGAAGTATTCAAAACAAAGGAAATAACTACATCATTTACAATTGGAAAACTAAGAGAAGTGTTTTCGCGTTATGGATTGGTCGATACAATTGTAAGCGACAATGGCCGCCAATTCACTTCACACGAATTTCAAAAATTTTCACTGTTAAATGGAATTAATCATATACTGACTGCGCCGGGACATCCATCTACAAATGGTCAGGCAGAAAACTTCGTTAAAACATTAAAAAAATCAATACTGGCCAATTTAGATCAAAACAATGATGCCAATTTGGATCAAATTCTTTGCAGATTTTTAATGGATTATCGAAATATGACGCACTGTTCTACAGGTGAATCTCCAGCAAAAATATTCTTTGGCAGAAAACTTAAAACTCGGTTTAGCAACCTCAAACCTCCTTTAACAAAAGAAAAAATCATTGAGTCTCAACACAGAAACGTTACCAACCATAAAGGAAATCGTGATGAAACATTTCAAACAGGTCAAAAGGTAATGGTGCGTGATTATCGTAACCCAAACAAACCTAGTTGGACACAGGCAGTTGTACAAAAACAACTTGGACCTCAATCATACTCATGCACTTTGGCTCACAACAAAAATATTATAAAACGTCATTTAGACCAAATGCGAAATCAACAAACACAACAACAACAACCCGTGGAAATCAACTCGCATATGATAGCAGACAATAACACAGTAGCCACAGACATGCCACCACTTGAAGATTTTTCACGCACTAGAAGGGAACTCAGACCACGAGAAGGAGGTAGAGTAGTTAAAAGTTTAAATTCTGTTTAAAAATTTTTCAAATATTTTTCTTTAATTTTAATATTTCAATCTTTTATAACAATTTTTCGTTATTGACAACAGCTTTAGGAGGAGCATATAGAGTATTGATAAATAACACTCAACCTAATTAACATTGAACTCATCAGAAATATGCAAATGTTAACAACATCGAATTTGTTAGTTTTTACTCTCTCACTCTCTTCATGTTGTTGTAACATTTATAGTTATGCACTAATATATGTATTTTTACTTTGTACTAAACCACAAATAAGAAGTTTATATTAATAAATAAAGACAGTTGTTATTTGAAGTTTAATTGCGCCGGTTGTTTCTTTTGCTGATACACCACACTAATAATACATTTGTAACAGTAAAAAGAATAAAACGAAATATTAACTAAGTTGTTGTTGTTGTAATTCAGCGTCAGCACAAATATGTTTCAGTTGTTAACGATGTTAAAATTAATAAATTGTTTTTGTAGTTCTCATCAGCAAAATATAAATTTGGTTCAGGTGCTAACAATAACATCGATATTCAACAATATGCAAATGCAGCATAACTGAGTAACAAAATAAAGCAACTTTGAAGTGATGACACACATTTGTGGTTTGTTTTTTTTTTTTTGCGCGTTTAGTTTGATTAAGGTAACCAGATGTATGCATCGCAACAACATAAATAATGAAAGGTCATATTCAAATTGAAAGAAAAAATGTCAATAGATTTACTCGAAGAAAACTTGTTTTACATTTACATAGTCATCTATTCCGGGCCCTTATGGTAGCTCTTCTACCGACGATGCAACTTCTAAAAAGACAATTTGGTGTTGCCTTCTCATCATTCTTCTCTCAAGAATCATGAGTGCTCTGGGTCGAACTCCTCTCTGTCACTCTCTTGTGACCACAATTTACTCAATGGTGTTCAGAAAAAAAACTCAAGCCTGTGTTAGATAACACGGGCGCTTAGGTCAGACGTAGAATACGTTAGTCATTAAAAGCCTTATTCAATAGATTTCCTTAAACAACCTTTAAACGCTTGTTTAGTTACGCACTGTTTAAGGCTTTACGCAGCTTCTATGCAACCTTGCTAACATTGTTATTCATAAACATTTTTTCATTTTCTGCTTTAGCCCAGTATGCTGCAGAAGCGGAAAGAAACTTTCCATATGGAATGCATTGAGTTTTTAACAGCGAAAAGGCAGCGGAATTTTTTTTCGCTACTTAGTACGCTGTAGAGGTGAAAAATTTGTTCAATGCTAGCAAGTACAACAACCATGTGGAGAGTTGAAATGTCAAAATTTCGCTGTCGATTATATGTCCGGGCATTTAATTGGCACCAGAATTTTGACATTTCAATAAGAAAACAGTTCGACCTCGCTTTACGCAACACTCGATAATCGCAATACTCAAAAATTTACATTGTTGACTCAGTAAACGCAACTTAAAAAAAAAAAATGCACAATTATCGCAACTTCCATTTGCGTACACTTCCATAAACTTTTATATTATTTACTTTGAGTTCTTCTTTTCTTGTAAAATACATTTTTGATGTACGAAAAATCTCTTAAAACAATATTTAAGGAAACAAAGTGCATATCTTAATGCATAAAACCACAATATCTAGGATTCAGAGCCATAAAGCTTTATGTTTAGTAATTTAATTGCGTTTCTTCAACATTAACTACGTCAACTGGCCGAATTTCTATTAGTTGCATTGAGCAAGGTCGTACTGTAGTTGCTTTTTTCTCCACACAAACATTTTTGACTCTACACTAATATTTCGGGTGTAGAATTATATGCCAAGAAATTTTCGTTTCTACAGCATACTAGGCTTTATGATTGTAAGGTTTGTGTCTGAACTATAGAAAATCTCTACAAAAATTAAGAATTCCTATGGATTTACAATGGCCGCCGCATAAAAAAATGCTGCAAAGGGCGCATATGGAGCATGTCTTTGATATTAAAAGAAAAGACAAACAAAAATCATGGTTGTATTTATCATGGTTGTCGTTCGCTACTTGGTCATTATACTTCTTCTCTTTCTCACACTGGTTCTGTGATGAACACACAGATAATCGTACTGCTCTTACACATGATGTTATAATGTTTGTATATTATAAATCCGGTTTGGATATTGTTTGCGTAACTGAAACATGGTTTAATGCTGATATGACAAATAGTTTATTTAACCTTAATGGGTACAAAGCTTTTCGTGCAGACAGGCTCACCCATGCGGGTGGTGCTGCTATCTATGTAAAAAACTCCATCCCTTGTAAAATGCTACTGAAGTCCGACCATGATAGCAATAGAGAGTATTTGTTTATTTCGGTTGTGAATGGTAATAAAAAACTACTCGTTGGAAATATATATAGACCAAATAAGAATGTTGATATATTACCTCTTATGAATGTAATTGAAGATATAACACTTTCTTACTCTGATATAGTTTTAGCCGGTGATTTTAATAGTAATATCTTAGTGGAAACCCATTTAACGACATATATGCGAACTTTAGGCATTGTACCAGTTAATACATCGATGCCTACCCATTTTTCACATACAACAAACACATTGCTTGATATATTTTTTGTGAATAACATATCGAATGTCCTTCTTTATGACCAAATTTCGACTCCTTTCTTTTCTAAACATGACTTTATTTATCTAACTTACGACTTTCAAGTTAAATCTACAGCAAATGTGTTCTGTTACCGTGACTTTAATAATATTAATTACTCTCTACTAGACTATAAAGTGAGAACTACTGACTGGTACCGTATATATGGATATAGCTCGGTAAACGACCAAATAAATTATCTTCAATATCATCTTAATAATATCTTTGATGAATTTGTTCCTTTACGAAAAAAAGTTTGTACACATCAACAACAGCCTTGGTTCAACAACGACATTAAAAATATGATACTACAGCGTAATAGTGCATATAACCGCTGGAAGCGCCTTAAAACGCCCGAGCTTTACGCCGAATTTAAACATATACGAAGAAAAATTGTAAGTGAAGTTAGGAAAGCTAAGACTGAATTTTACGATAGAAAATTTGCAACAGCCATAGGTAGTAAAAGTACATGGAAGGAGATACGAAACATTGGACTAGGTCGAAAGATTAGCTCGGAAAATGAAGTAGATGATGTTAATATACTGAATGAAAAATTTGTTAATATTTCTTTGCCAGTAGTAGCGAATAATGAATATCTCAATGCACGAAGTTTAACAAATGATGAGATAGGTTTTGATTTCGAGTGTATTGATCAAGCTGATGTTCTTGAGAGTTTTCTAGCTATCAATTCAAACGCAGTAGGAGTAGATGAAATTCACCCAACATTTTTCAAAGCTTTACTACCAGTGCTTCTTCCTTTTGTCACACATATCTTCAATACTGCATTGACTACCTCAGTTTTTCCAGATATTTGGAAGAAAGCTAAAATCATTCCAATAACCAAATCAAGCAACGACTTTCGCCCGATTGCAATTCTTTCATTAGTTTCTAAGGCATTCGAACGAATCATACACAAGCAAATATGCAGATATTTAAGTGACAACTCTTTATTAACAAATCGCCAATCAAGATTTAGGCCCAAACGAAGTTGCATTACAGCATTACTAGATGTTACGGAAGAAATTCGGGTTGCATTGGATATAAATGAAATAAGTTTTTTAATTCTCCTTGATCATTCCAAAGCTTTCGACACAGTTGATCATAGAATTCTGCTGACCAAACTTAATAAAATGTTTAACTTCTCCTCAACAGCTGTTAGCCTTTTAGAATCCTACTTAACAAATCGATTGCAAGCAGTTTGTTCTAATTATAAATCCTCTGAATTTCTACCAGTTTCAAGAGGGGTTCCACAGGGATCAGTGTTGGGACCGCTACTCTTCACAATATATGTTAATGACCTTCCTTCAATGTTAAGAAACTGTAACGTTCACATTTATGCAGATGATGTGCAAGTATATGCAAGTTGCAAACGCGAATCAATAAATGACCTCGTAACTATTCTTAACGAAAACCTTAAGCGTATTAATGATTGGGCTTCCAAAAATGGGCTTTGTCTAAAGCCTAATAAATCGAAGTGCATTGCAATATCAAAGAGATGTATAAATCTTCTATCTGTCCCTCATTTAGTACTGGATAATTGTGAAATTGAATATGTAGACACTGCAAAAAATTTAGGCGTAACTTTCAATAGGACGTTAACCTGGAATAATCACATTAATTGTTCTATTGGTAAAGCTTATGGGATGCTTAGGTCCCTATGGATAACACAGCATTTCACTCCTCAGAAGATTCGAACTCTACTTGCCAAAACATATATCGTTCCTGTTATTTTATATGGATGTGAACTGTTCTCTAACCCAGACTATAGAAGTATGCAAAAGCTAAATGTTCTCTTTAATAATATAACAAGATATATATTCGATCTCAAAAGAACTGATCATGTTTCAGAGAAAGCTAAGCAAATATACGGTTTCACCTTTAATAATCTTTTAAAATATCGAACCTTGATTTTTCTACACAAGGTAATATCTACCAGGGAGCCGCAATACCTATTTAACAGAATTCAATTCTCTCGCTCGAATCGCGCCAACTCAATCATACCATTCAGACACAAATGTCTGACATCAGAGCGACAATTTTTTGTCTTTTCCATCAGCCTTTGGAACACTTTACCTATACTTATATTTAAGAAATATAAGCAACGCTGTGCATTTTAAAAAACAACTTTATATATACTTTCATTTGATGCAATAATCTTGTCAGAACTTAGTCAATTTAATTTAATTCAATTTAATTTTAGTTTAATTTTCATTTAAATTTTTTATATGTATGTAATCATCACTATTGAGCATAATATTAATAACACTTTTTGTTTTATTAGTTATACACATGTTTGTTAACCAATTCAACGCTAATAGCTTCGTGCTTCTAGTGTAGATATTATAAGATTTTATTCTTGTTACACTAAATTGTCAAACAAAATAAATAAATAAAAAAAAAATAAATAAAATACAAAGCATATGAAAATTAATACAAAATTTGAAGGAGTTAAATTTTGATTTACTTATAGAATCAAAAAGATTATATGTAGCAATATGATTATTTAAATACAAATCAAAAGAAGACATATTAAATATGTTTTGACCATACTTGAATTTTCTTCAATGCATGCATAAAGTATTAAAAACTTATAATGAAAGTGACAAACATTTTCTCAAAATTTTGTGCTCCAGATTAACACCCCCGTATAACGTATTCTACGTTAAAATAAAAATGAGTTGGATAATAAATAAAAATTGCAGTTATAAAATAAAATAAATGGCGGAAATAGTACACACTTCTCGAGTTGTCGAATTTTCGAGCTAAACTGACGAGTTTATTTATTTTATTTATTTGGCCAAACAAGGCAATTACTTATTCTATCTTAATTTAATCTAACTTAATCTGACAGAGTTTTTTTTTTCTTATGATTAAGTGGAATTGCAAGGTGGGCGTATCCGCCCACAGGATTGATATATTATTAAAGATGAGATAAATATAAGGGGGAAAGGAGGTTATGAAGACGGGAAAAGGATCTTGTAAAGATTTGTTTTGAAGGAGATTTTAGATATGGATGGTGAATAGCTTTCGCTGATATTATTAAATTCTTTACAACATCTATTAATTGGCTCATTATTTGCGTATATAGTATGGTGCTGATACTCTATAACATTCGTGTGTGTCTTGTACGTCTTGAGGGTTCGTTGAATTTTATCTTATTTGATATATAATCACTAGAGAAGGTAAAAATATGCAAATTGCATATGTATTTGCATATTTTGACACTTTTTAGTCGTTTTTGCATATTTATAACGATCGTGCTTATTAAAGCATATTGAGAACCTAAAATTAGTAAAAAAAGTGTATTGCAACTTTTTGATTGTGAGAACATTTGAATATATCTGGCAACATTTTTTATATTTTCGAGCTACTTCCTAAATAATTGTCTCTTTCGCGCTTTCTCTGCAAGCACACTTAAGCAAGTAATTGCGACTAGATAGCAATACATAATATATTTGAAAAACTCGAAAAGTATGCAAGTGTGATTGTATTAGATAATAAGAAGGGTGTACATTAGGGCGGGTCGATTTAAAAATCGCCCAATGCTCTGTGAAAATCGTATTCTAGGGATCAAAATAAGAAACTTCGCCGAAGGAACCATACCTCTAAAACGAATTCTGATGTCCCCCAATTTGGGTCGAACTTTTGGGTAGGGGCAAATTTTGAAAAATCCCACTTTGACCCATTTAGAGTGCTCCAATCGAGTCCAAATGTATGACCGACCCCCACTAACTTTGGAGACCCCCTGGAACCCCACTGTGGGGTTCCCCATACAAACATTTCAAAAAATCACCATTTTTGGCCTTTACATGAAAAAATCAGCGAAATAGCTATGTTTTTTCTTTATTTTTATTTATTTATTTATAATAATATTTATTATTTTTTTATAATAATATCTATTTTTTCTCTTTTGAAATTTATTTAGTCAGAACATATGTAAATGAAAAAATTAATTTAAGTTAGTTATAGAAAAGAAACTAAAAAAATTATTGTTTGAAGTCTTTTTTACTTTCAAGTCTGGGCAATTTCGAACGGCTCTCTAATGTTGTCGCCATAATACCCAAATCGCAAAGGCGCGTTAGGTCCTTTACGTTAAAGTAGAAACAACGAGTTGTTATGAAACAATCCATAATTCGACCTCAAGCTTTGATCGTGCTTTGTATCGTAAATATCGTCGAATCTCGTAAGAAGGGGTAAAGTACGATCAAAGTGCGAGCTGCTGAAAAAATTTGAGAACTGTTCAACTTTGTCGCGCGTTTGACATTTGCCGATAGCGCAGGGTTGTATTTTCATTGAGTAAGCTAAATATATGAGCATTGTTGAGTTGCAGTAGTAAAGACATGTTTGCATGGGATTTGTTGTTTCGTGAAAATATTTTGTATTGAATGTAATTTAATTTTGACTTTTTTACAAGATAAATCATTCATAACATCAGTGGCTGCTTATGTTACGGTTGTTGCTTTGTTTGAAGCGAATATTTTTGTATATAAATAGATATCAGTTGCTTTAGTTTTTTTCGTTTGCTATTGTTTTTGTTAAACTTCAGCAATGTAATACAACATATAACACAGATGTTTATTTATTATATAAAGAAATAACGCTGGTTAGATATGCAGAAACATTTATTTATTAAACATAATAAATTGTAAATATTTTCTTTGTTATATAAATAATAAAGAATATAAAAGCATATAATTTATTTATTAATAGCGACGGCTATTAAAATATGAATAGCTAAAATGAATAAAGAAATACAGCCATCATGTACTTCCAGCATATACATTGTGATTTGGGGATTTCAGACTTTGTGGGCATTTTTTGGTTTGACCGCGTACATTGGCATCTTCTAAGTAACAGACGCACGAACTGCTAACGCGGCATTATGATTTCAAAATTATAAGGTCGGGCGTTTTGACAGTTCATCCCGTAAAGTTGACCAAAGTACGATCAAAGTACGGTCAAAGCGCGACCGACCTAAAGCGCCTTTGCGACTTAGCCTTAACAGCCTCTACATTTTCCGGTATAACCCATTTGGAAACGCTAGCTAGCAATTGAACATGTCGTTCCGTTCCTTGTATGTGTGATGGAATTTTTGGATCATTAAACGGTGGATCATCTTGATTTAAATATTCTTTCAATGTATCGTACGGAATGCTTCGCGTGAATGGTGGTTCAAATACGGTATTTATTTCATTCATATTGATCATTTCCGTGTAACTTGTGCAATTAAACTTTATATCTGGTTTTTTATAAGCTCTAAGTTGCGTTGGGTCGTCAACATCTGTTCGATAGCGTAGAATTATGTTGAGAGCACAGTCGCGCTTTTCTTTGCTATCATCAAACAACATTGATAACAAGATATTTTCCGAATGCGCATAATATGAATTATCTGTAATTACTTGATTGACAATTTTGCGTAAACGAGGCTCTAGAAATCGTGACCAACTAATGAAGTTGAAAAATAATGCACTGCCGTACACGACAGAGCTGTAATAATTGATATTGAAGTTCATTGGCACATAACATTTAATTATAAATTCAACCAGAATTCTTAAATTTGCATCTGGATTTTCTGTTGTCATATATAATCGTAATAATCTAGCGGCCTTGGTGAGCCACCGAGAATGTACAATTTTCCCTGGTTTGATGTTAGCCAGATCCACCGAAACCACGCCGCTAGAAAGTGCATGGGCCATGTCGTATAAGTACTTCGAATCGGTGGAAAATTCAATTGTTTTCTGGAGCGGGGGCATATTTTGCAACTCAATTTTCTGGAAGCCGTCCACCACCTGAAAATATATAATAATAAAAAATGGTTGATAATTATAATAAATGAGTGATAGCAATAACTTACCGGAAGAGTTTCACAAGTTTCGATTTGTCGGCTCAGTTTTCCGGTTGCCGATCTTGGTCCAGTGCTGGTTGATTTATCCAAAGCTTCAAACAAATGCCGAAACGGAAGTTCGTTGAAGTGTAGAAGGCAAACGAACCAATGCAATGGTATTTTTAACAGCAATTCGAATCGTCGTATAATTCCACCGTGTGGGCCAGTGTTTGTTGGCTCACCGTCAGTGCATATTCCAATTAATGCATCCAGTGATATATTCTTATCGTTGAAAAAATCATTTAATTTGGGATCTTGGTATGTTGGCATTGATGTAGGCTTGTGCTTAACAGTTCCGGAGACGGAACGGACATGGAACGATTCTTTTGTAGGTCGGAACTAGTTCACGGAAACATGTCCGAGGAACTATATAGTTCCTTTTAATCGTTTGAGCTGCAAGAGTGAAAGAAATGCTACACTTCATCTTCTGTTGTTCAGATTAGAGGAACTATGTAGTTCCTTTTATTCATTTGAACTATAAATGAGAAAGAAATATTTCAATTGAGAACTACAATGAAACCAGAATTGATTTTTAGAGTGGACTACTACCTTTTTTAAACCATGTAGTTTATTTGTAATGCAGAGTAACATCAGAGCGCTCTGAACTATTATTTTAATATAAAATAAATAAAATAAAGGATATATAATATATTATATATTATATATTAATTTTTTAATGAAAAAAGGAACTTTAATTAAGGTACAAAGTTGCGTTAACATATAAAATATAAAATAAAATATAAAAATATTATTATTCATATATGATAATAATAATAATTGCTACCATAAAAATAGGAGTTTTAAGAAACTAATATATTTAAATGAAATAAAAAATTCAGTAAGAGTTAATATAAAAAAAAAAAATAGTTCAATATTTAATATTATTAGTTGAATAAACTAAAAAGCATTTTGGAGTGATTTATAATTTGTTTCCAAATTGCTGTTGATAAAAATCAACTGTGACACTTTCTTCGCAGAGAGCCTTGATCTGTTATCAGTTAGGGTTAAACCCGCTTTGGAAAATATACGTTCGCATGGAACAGAAGTTGCGACCAAGTTAAGTCTCTTAAGGACATGTTGGTATAAAATTGGGTACACACATTTTCTTGTGCTCCACCATTGAAGGGGATCTGCAGACCTGCATAAGATTGGCTCATGTATATATTTGTCGAGTTCAACTATACCCGCAGCTGTAGAATTTTCAGGCACTAAGCTGGCTACCTCTTTATCAAAATCATCCCAAATGCATGCGCTTTTGCTTGTTGACGCACGAACTTCGGTTAGTACAACGGCAGAGGATGGTAAATCTGAAGAGGAAGGCTGGTGCCTTATGCTTCCAACTTTTAACTTTAAACTTTGGAATACGGTTTTAAAGTTTGCTTCATCACGAAATCCTCTATTTTTAAATCTGGGGTCTAAAATGGTTGCTTCTGCATAAAGCGCATTATTTTCCATATTATTGAGTCTTTTATTGACTTGCTCTTCCAGAACTTGTAAAAGTTTTTTTTTTTTTGTCTTTGCGTGCTGACACCGTTTACAAGCGATCGTTTAACTGACGTTTTAAAAGGCGACAGTAAACGATCACTTTGGATAGGCTCACATTTTTTTCCGCTGAAATTTCGACTATTATGTCATAAAAAACTTTTAAAATTGGAACAACTTCCTCTATTTTTTCCCATTCTTCGGCCTTCAACGCTAAATCATCTTTTATTAGCGCCAGTGTAGCGATTATAGCGTCTTTAAGTCTTAAAACCCTGTCCAACATTTCATAAGTGGAGTTCCATCTTGTCGCAACATCTTGTTTCAACTTCAGAGGAGATATGTTCATTTGAGCGTGAATTTCATGTAGTTTATACATTCCTTGTGAACTTCTTTTGAAGTACTCTACATTGCTCTTGACTTTTTGAACAGTCCTAGAAATTTGTTGAATACCAGCTTGCACTATTAGATTTAAAGTATGTGCAAAACAACCTATAGAACGCCACCCACCGAACTGTATTGCCAAAAGAATATTAGAGGCGTTATCACTGACAATAGCACTAACTTTGTTTTCTATTTTCCACTTGCACAATTCATTTTTCAAAAAAGAACATAAATTTATAGCTGTATGCCTCTCGCCATACTCAATGCAGCTAAGTAAATTTGAACGCATTTCAACTTTTTCAATGTCGATGTAATGTGCTGTTATAGCAATAAAGCTTTCATTTTTCTACGATGTCCAGCCATCGGTTGTTAAGCATACAGCATGTGCATTTGCAATTTTTGTTCAACTTCGTGCTGAAGTTTTAAAAAGAGTTGCGGCAGAAATACTTCTGAAAGTGTTTTGCGGGTTGGTAAGCTGTATGAAGGACACAATAAGGAAACCAGTCTTTTAAACTCTGGCTCTTCCACTAGGCGAAAAGCATGGTATTCTTTTGCAATCATTACCATGACTTGTTCGTCTATTCTTGACTTCCTTTTTTGTGCTATTGCTTTTGTGCTCTCGGCGAAAGTATATATTTTTGGCTGATTATCGGAAACAGATTTGGATGTTGATGGTGTTTGCACAATTTCAATGTCATCTGAAATATGTAAACCTGGTGATAAAAGTGGCTGACGTTCTGTCGAATTTGTTTTGATTGTGGGATGTATCCTTTTTATATGTCTTCCCAAATTTCCCAAACTGCCTGCTGAAACCGAAATTATTTGAGAGCAATATTTGCACTTAGCTTTTTTAGGTTCGATTTCACTGAAATGATCCCAGAGAGCGCTTGACTTCCTACGCATTGCCATATTAAAATCTAATTGAAATAATAACATATTACAGAATTACTGGATATAGATATTTAACACACCACCTACTAATTTGAAGACAACAAATATGATCAAATTAAAAAAAGTCCAGTGAAACAACACACTATTGCAGCAAATAAAATTATAACGCCTTTTATCTAGTTCAAATAATTATATATTAAAGATGAACTGAATATAAATACTTAACACCCCACCTGCACAATAATTGGAAGACAGCAATATTTTTAAAAGATAAAATCGACGATAATTTAATTAAACAACACACAAATGCAGCAAATACGTTGTCTTTTAAAACTTGTTTGAAAGTACTTGCATGTTCCACATTCGCATTAGCCAGTGCTACCTGTTTCAATTGATGTGAATAAGTTGAGCTTGAAAATGGAGTAGATATTGTACAGAAAGGGAACGAATAAAGTTTTAGTATTGAATTTTTGTGCTTATGTTTGTGTACTAAATAAAAAAGTAGCTGAAAAGGGACTATATGAAGTTTTAAAACATGTCTGCGGAACTATCTAGTTCCGCCAGTTCACTTGGATTTAAGTTTTGTTATCATGTCCGGAACTATATAGTTCCACAGCGTATTTCTTGCATTCGTTCCTTGTTAGTTCTGTCTCAGGCAAGAACGAAAATTTTTACTCTCGGTACATTTATCTCGGTCGCTCTTACAAATTTAATCGTTGTGCTTGTAGCCGAACAAACCCTTAAGCAATAATGTGTGCGAAAGGGATGTCGGAACTAGTTTCATGATATGAAAAATTTTTTCACTGCAATCGGAACTGTTTGGACATGCTATAGTTCTTTTGAAGGAACGATTGGAACTATGTTCGCTGTCCGGAACGACCCATCTCTACATTGATGACATAGACGTTGGTCCTTGCTCTTCAGTTTCCATCACAACTGCATCCATTGTTGGTCTTCTCTGATTATGTTGATCGTGCATGAACTCTTTGAGGCGTTCGGGAACCCAGCCGCATGCACATGGAGCTGCCTTCAAATCGCATTTACATGTTCCAATGTAAAAAATTGTGTCCAGAGATTTTACATACTCTGTAAATTGTTGGGTTTTGTTTCTTCTCTTGATTTGCTCTTGATACTTGTCAAGCAATTTATTCAATTTATTTAATACACTTTTTTCAGCATTATTTCCATATCAAGTTTTTCCCAAATTCCATTCAACTTATCTTGTACTTGAATAGTGAATGATTTATGGGAAAACTTTTTTTGTTCTGTTTTAGCACATTCGCTTAAGTAAAAATAATATCTCAAGACATGGTATAATAATACATGGTAGCATTGACAACTGCTTATTTTCTCTTCAACAGGAAAACATAAATTGTCAAAAACAGCTTTTTGTGGAAATACATCAGCAGCTGCTGTGGTTGTTGTTTTTTTTCACTTCAACGTTTTCAACATTGCTTGTGTTTTCAATGGCGGATTGTGAGCGCTCTCTTTTTGAGTATATTTTTTGACAGTATATGATTTCCCAAGCAACTGTCAATGCTACCTTGTATTATTATACCATGATCTCAAGATATCCAGATGGGTTGGCAAATTAAGAGCAGTCAAATCAGTAGACACACCAAAAATAGTAACATCGTGCTTGGGTATATGACTCATTGGGTTTTCGATAGTTGTTGAAGTTGTTGTTGCTTCATCTTGCGGTGTAGAGGATGGTGGATTCATTGTAAACTTTTTGATTTGGAATGGTCAACTTCACTTATTATTTTTTTTTTAAATATTTTTTTATCTGAAATTAGCACTTCACACTTTGAGTTCTTCACAACGACTTAATGCATTCACAAAAACTGTTGCGTTATATATGGTCTACGAGACGAGGTAATAAGAATGAAATGGTAATTTCAATTCTACCTGCTGTGTCTTGTGGTGGCTTAAAAACGCACACAAGCAATTTTAGGATCTGCAATTGTGTCACAGTGATACCTTAATTTTTTAAAAGGGTTGCGGTGCATTCCAGTGATACCTAAATTGTTAAAATGGTTGCATAAAACGCGCATTTCTTAAGAAGGTGCCATAAAATACCCACAAAAAGGGTTGTAAAACAACCTTCATTTCTTAAGTACATAGTTGCTATAAAAAAACTACACAAGTAAGTTTACGACATGCAGCTGTGTCTTGTGGTGCCTTAAAAAAGCAATTTTCCGATTTGCAATTGTGTCACAGTGATACCTTAATTTTTTAAAAGGGTTGAATAAATTTCTAAGAAGAAAAAAACTCCAAAAAGAAAAAAACATAGGCATTTCGCTGATTTTTTCATGTAAAGTGCCAAAACTCGCGATTTTTTGAAATGTTTGTATGAGGAACCCCACAGGGGGGGTTTCAGGGGGTGTGCCACTGGCATGGGTGGGTCGGGCCTCCAAAGTTAGTGGGGGTCGGTCATACATTTGGACTCGATTGGAGCACTCTAAATGGGTCAAAGTGGGATTTTTTAAAATTTGCCCCTTCCCAAAAGTTCGACCCAAATTGGGGGACATCAGAATTAGTTTTAGAGGTATGGTTCCTTCGGCAAAGTTTCTTATTTTGATCCCTAGAATACGATTTTCACAGAGCAATGGGCGATTTTTTGCCTCCCCACAAATCGACCCGGCCTAGTGTACATGGAGTTATTTAAAAAAAAATTATTAACAAAAAAATATTGGTAGTGTGCTATATTGCAAAAGCTGTAATATTTCCATAACTGCAAATAAAAAATTTAATATAAAACAACATTTATCAATTGTAAAACACAACAAACATTCTAAAAAACGGCACGCAGAGTCAACGCAGAAGCAAATTTCAATAAAGAAATGTGCGGAAAGATCTACCCATTTTCTATGGGTATATGTCGAGCTTTCTTGAAGTCAGATATTCCGCTCAAAAAAATGCCCATTTCACTAAACTCATTGAAAAATATGCAAAGCAGAAAATACCTAGTGAAAGTGCATTGCGCCAGAAATACGTGCCCATATTGCTCAATGAATGCAGGCAAAAGATGTGCAATAAAGTGGTAAATAAGTATGTTTGGATATCCATCGATGAAACGACAAATGTAGAGCTGCGCCTTGTCGCAAATTTTATATTCGGCATTGCCTTCTTTGTCTTCATGTTGTCTTGTTGTCAACATACTTGGCATAAAGCTTAAATTTGTTTTCATCATAAATTATGAAAGGTAAAATTTTACGATTTCGGGAAGAGTACGCCCATATTAAATGTTAAACCACAAAGTTTTTCATAACAAAATTATCTCCACACCGTTTAGGTGTACCATCAGTTAAACTAGCTGAACCCTAAAATGGAAGTGTGGAAAAAGGGAGAAGCTAACAACAAAAAAAAGTTTTAATAACACAACCTCCTCAACATGCTCTGATCGGGGTAAGCCACTATGATCGAATTTTCGAAGATGCACATAAGTTAAAGTAAAATACCTAAAAGTATGATACGATCAAGGTTTACCTTGACACAGGGTGAATCATAAGTAGATAAGAACTATGTTACTAATGTAAAAGCGTTCTCTCTGTCAAAATAAACTTCCGGTTAACTTTGTCCGGATATTGGCAGTATAAGTAGGACCTTAGTAGCTTGAGTGGATCAATCAACAATGTTATGAGTGAACAATCATGCAAGACTACTGATGAGTTAGTGTAGCGGCCAATGAAACAGTCTGTATAGTCTGCTGTGTGATTTGCTCTTTACAGAGCCGCTGTTATTGTTGTTGCCTTCTTTGTCTTCATGTTGTCAACATACTTGGCCTGAAGCTCAAAATTGTTCCATTTTAACAATGTCCTAACCCCTTCACTAAAACACTAGAAGCATGCTCCTGAAAATCTTAATTTTTTACTATATGTTAATTTATTTAATTTGTAACTAGTCATTGCTGGTTGTTTTATAAAATGGTTTATTTTGTACCTAATATATACGTAAGATATTTGATACATAAACAAGCTTCCAGCAAATATTATTTCATGCACAATATATAATATTGATTATATTAAAAAACGAAAAACTTTGTTTTATTTTGACTTGTTAGTATCTTGATAGAGCATATTTTCCAATTTATCGAGCATATTTTAACGATGTTTCAAGCATATTAATGCGCTTAAAATTACTTCTATCGTGCCTATTTTTATCTTCTCTAATAATCACTATCTATAGCACCGTTGAGAACATCAAATGTGAAATATGAGGTGAGTAATGCTCTTCTGGCTGATAGGGGCATCAAATTGAGCAAGCTAAGCCTATGCACATAGGATGGTAGGGTATTGCATTCGCAGGGGTTGTAGGTGTTTCTTAGGGCAAAAAGCAGGAACTGCTTTTGAATAGATTCCAGTCCCTCACTGTGTGAATCGATAGCATGCTTCCAAATAATGCATCCATATTCTAGAAGTGGGCGTACTAAAGAACAATATAACGTTTTGGTTTCCTATAGGAATTTATCATAATATAGATTAAATCGCAATTTACTGTCTAAAACGACTCCGAGATCAACGATATGATTAAAATTTTGAAGTTCTTTACCATTGAGTGAGTAATTGCTATTAGTGATGAGATTTTTTCGGGAGAAAGTTATTGTATAGCATTTGTTAACGTTTATAAATAGTCAATTCTGATTGCACCACTGTTCTAAAACCCATAGCTTGTAACAAACAAAATTGCCCACTTACTTGGCTACAATGGAAATGAGCCAAGTCCCACGGTCTCGACGCGATTTCTGCACACCTAGCTATGCTTCGGTCGTAGCTCGGGGAAAATGGGAGTGGGGTTGCGTTGGACAGATAATAAAAAAATCAGGTGCAGAGGGTCTATTCTACCCAAACAAACACAAAAAAAGAAACTCGTTGTGACATGGACTGGTGATGGTGATTGGAATTGTGGGAGGGGAGGAGGTGTTATTTTCCCCACCCGGTCTTCACCCAACCAACCTTCTCTAATTTAGATATATATTGGAGCCCTCGTCAAACCAATGCCTAACTTATTTGTCCCGCCGCATTACCTTTGATGATGAAGCAATGAAAGGGGTTTTTTTGATCTTTTTGGTTTTTTCGTTAGGTAAAATTTTCTTTTTGTTATAAAATTTTTTGCAGTGTATTTTTTTTTTATTTTTTAAACGTGTCATAAAGCCTGTTAAAATATCTTTTAAATGATACCAAGATCATGGAAATCGGTTCAGCCGATTCTGAGTTATTGCAGTTTAAATGGAGCTCTTTTCGACCATTTTCGCGTTTTTTCGAAAACTTTCCCACTGTGCCACGCCCAAAAAATCGCAAAACAGTCATTTCTAAAAATGAGGGTTTTTTTGTATTGATCAAATTTAGCTATGAACAAAATTTCATCGATATCTGAGGTGGTCGGGTTCAAAATTTCAGTTTTATCTAGATTCTTAAATGAAATTCATCTTATATATATTTTATCGATTACCTTTTATATACTTTATTGATTGCCTTTTATTTACTTTATCGATTACCTTACGTTTAATTATCAATTACCTTATGTGTACTTTATCGAGTATCTTACGTTTACCTTATCGATTACCTTATAATTTACCGTACCGATTACCTTATCATTAATTTCACCGTTTGCCTTATCGGCTAATGTTTACCTTACCGACAATTTTACCTTACAGCTTACCTTATCGAATACCTTACAGATTACCTTGTCAATTACCTGAATTACCTTATCGATTAATTCATAGCTTACCTTACATATTACCTTACCGTTTATCTCACTTTATATATTACCTTGCCGTTTATCTTACCGCTTACCTTATCGATTACCTTATAGTTTACTTTACAGATTACCGAATCTTTTATATTACCATTTACCTTACCGACTACTTTACCGCTTACCTTACAGCTTACCTTATCGGTTACTTTACTGTTTACCTCACCGATTACCTAATAAAATACGTTACAGATTACCTTACCGATTAACTTATCGAATACCTTATAGCCTACCTTATCGATTACCTTATAGGCTACCTAACGTACGCTTTACCATTTCATACCTTAAAGTAAATTCCGTGTCGTTTGTAAACATTATGCTTCTCCAAACTAAAATCAATACAACTACTTATTATATCTTCGTATCTTTTAGTAGAATTTAAACTATTTATATTTAGTAATAATTTTTTATTTTAAACTTTATAAAAATTTATTATGTATCTTTATTCACATTCTTTTTTTTTGCTTTTTTTATGTAATGCTAAATATTTAAGAAAAAGATTGGTAACTAGTATTATTATTGACGTACCATGTCAAGGAACTGTGACAGAAGGCGCTTCACATTGCCCTGTTCTGACACTTTTCTGCAGCAGGCTTGGACAAGTATCAGTTTTGTGAGGGACGGCTTGTGTCAAAATGTCTGAACACCTCCCAAGCCACTTTCCAATTCATTGACAGCTTGATTTGCTAAGTTCGACAGTTATTGAGTCTTCTGAACACCTCCC
This sequence comes from Pherbina coryleti, assembly GCA_943735915.1. Classification (NCBI taxonomy): domain Eukaryota; kingdom Metazoa; phylum Arthropoda; class Insecta; order Diptera; family Sciomyzidae; genus Pherbina; species Pherbina coryleti. The sequence continues at coordinate 109,792,118 of OX030949.1, forward strand.
TTGACATTCCATGAAATTTTGTTTTGACTTGTGACAGTTCAAAATGAAGTTAGATTGTGACCTCCATGTTCGCCGGCGAGTTGGAATTCAAATTCAAAAGTCGAGTGTGGCGGCCAACGTTTGTTTCTGGTCCGACCGGATAAAGTTGTTGTTGCTTTCGTGACTGATCGTCGGAAGTGAAGTTTTGGTTCCGTGCTCAAAATTGAATTCGAATTTGAATTCAAATTTAGACAGGGAACAGACACGACACAACGGCCATTTTCTTGATGTCACTTCAAATTTTTTTTTTATGCATATTTATATTTTTTTTTTTTTTTTGACCAGCGCCATCTACCGATGGACACACGCAGCGGTACGCAGTTGAAAAATCTCAATTTCCTCCCTGGACAGGTTCCACATGTACAGAAAATTCAAAATGGCCAGCACGTGCTTGAGCCGGCATTAGCCAATAAAAATGGACGTTCTAACATAATGCCTATCGGATCTTGTCCGAAGTTGTGCACCAAACGCCATCTTGACGAAGACCTAACGAAAGAATAAGCTCCCAACACAGGCATAATGAGAAAATAATTGCGTGTATTCACGTGTGAACGCCATATTACGCAGTGTGATCGCACCTTTTCGCATGCCTGTGCCAGCCCTGTTCGCCTGTCAGATGAAAGTAGAGAAAAATGAAAGAAAAACGATGCTGCAGCAGAGCAGCCAATGAAGAAAAAACATTCTGTCTCTTTGCTTTTTGACTGTCATCGCCGCAACACGCTGTCGGAAAAAAAAGAAGACTACCGATTTCATTATTAATTTACGGTATTTCTTTTATAATTTCGCAAATTACCACAGTTTGCCCAACCTGATTTGAAATCATAAGACGCGTGCGTGTGTTTAACTGCGACAGATTATTAATGATCGTGACTTGGCCGGAACTATGAGTTGCATGGCACCAGCAAGAGTTCGAAACCTTATCAAGAGAAAGATGACTGGCCACAAAATCTCATCCAAGATCCAGTCGAATTCTTCAACACTTTGTATCGTCGTGTGCTATGTACACAACGCATAGACAACTGTTGGTGGAAATGTAGTGGCGGTGGTGCAACAGCAGCAGCAACAACCACAGCAACAACAACAGCAGCAGCAGCAGCTTCAGCAGTCTACTAGCAATATTTCTGGCAGTGTTCCAGCTTCGATTGCCTCTTCCTCTGCATCAGCACAAGCAGATGCGCTGACAATAACGCAGTCCCGGAGCTCGGGCACAAGTGCCCAGTAGCAATAATACCAGCAACAACAATAGCAAGCAACTACTCCACAGCAGCCTTAAAGAGTTTAAAAAATAAGGAAATTTCATTTATATTGCGGACTTGGAGTTTGATTGTCGCAGCGGTGAGTGTAGCTTAAGAGCATACAATATACCTAATGTTTAGAATCTAAAATCCACAAAAATAAAGAAAAAAAAAAGAAAAAAATAAAAAAAAAAATAAATAAAATAAAAATAAAAAATGAAGAGAATGAAAATTTAAAATCAAATTATATTAAAATAATAATGAACATTAAAAAGAACTTAAGTATGGAAAATTTAAATAATAATTGTTGAACAAAAAAAAAAAAAAGAAAACAAAAATGTATTCTACTCTTATTATAAAAAGTAATCGAAATTTTCAAATATTTTTTGAGTCTCCTCTGAAATGTAGTAATTTTAATTCTGTTGAATGAAATAGGGAAAATGTAATAATTTTATGTAAGTTTGCAAATTTATTCGAACCCCCAAAAAAACTCCCAATAGGTTTCTATATTAAATAGTTGATATTCTTGTGAAATTTCAATAAAAACAATTATTATTTCGCGAGATTTCAAGGAAAAAAAAGAAAGAAAAATTTTTAACTAAGCTTAAAGAAAACTAACTTAACCGTATATGAAATTAGCCTTAAAATCGTTGAAATGAATTTAAACGAATTCAAATTAACTTAAACAAAAACTTATTTTAAAGATTATTTATATAAACGGAAATTAAACCTAAATTACCAATAACATAAATGCGGTTTAAAATTATTGAAATGATCTTAAATAAAAAATGAACTTAAATAACATAAAAACTAAATATTCGACCACTTCAATAAATTCAACGGAAACCAACGTAATGGAAACAAATAAGACAAATAAAAAACAAAATAAAATTTCAATCTCACGTAAATGAATTTAAATTAACTTAATTTAAAAATCAAAACGAAAACTTCGGCTTTTTTTATTTTTGAACGAAATTTAAACGAATTTAATTTAACTTAAACCAAAACCTAATTTTGAAAGATTATTTCAACAAACGGAAATTAAACCTAAATTAGCACTAACATAAATGCGGCTTAAAATTATTGAAATAATCCTAAATCAAATGAACTTAAATAACATAAAAATTAAATTTCTGACCAGTTAAATAAATCCAACGGAAACCAACGTAATTGAAACAAATAAGACAAAAGAAAAACAAAATAAAATGTTAAGATCAAGTAAATCAATTTAAATCTATCTTATGATGAATTTCATTTAAAAATCTAGATAAAACTGAAATTTTGAACCCGACCTCAGATATCGATGAAATTTTGTTCATAGCTAAATTTGATCAATACAAAAAAACCCTCATTTTTAGAAATGACTGTTTTGCGATTTTTTGGGCGTGGCACAGTGGGAAAGTTTTCGAAAAAACGCGAAAATGGTCGAAAAGAGCTCCATTTAAACTGCAATAACTCAGAATCGGCTGAACCGATTTCCATGATCTTGGTATCATTTAAAAGATATTTTAACAGGCTTTATGACACGTTTAAAAAATAAAAAAAAATACACTGTAAAAAATTTTATAACAAAAAGAAAATTTTACCTAACGAAAAAACCAAAAATATCAAGGGTTTTTTTACAGTGTATTACTTTTTTAGAAAGGTTTATCCTTCACCTATAACATATCAAAAAAGAAAAATGGGTTCTTTTTCAGTTTTTTTTATATAATTTTTTAAGTAGTGGCACTTCTAGTAATTGCCCATATATTTTTATATTAAATATACGAAAAATAGCCAAACATCTGTTATATTACTGAGAAGTGTTCAAATTTCAGTTATATTCAAAATATACTTATAATGTGCAAAGATTATTGATATAATATGCATAAAAGAAAATTATGTATGTATACAGGTAAAAAAAATAAACATTGTCCCAGAAAAATTATGAATATGTTTTAACCCCAAAAAGTTCTTGCGGCCGTACCAGCCCAAACCAATAAGTATACAGGTAAGCGCATAAAATGCTTACTGTAACTGTGTTTCTAGGATTAGCAAAATAAACACACTGCAGGTACCCCTAATGAAAGAATTGATTTTAAAATTGCCTTCAATATTGCTATATAAATGCACCTGATGAACATACCCAAATTCATAATTATAAGCCGTTTCGAGAAGCCAAGATATCCCATTACAATTTTTACGTGTATATTTTAAAATTTTGAGTGAATATGAATTCAAACAATAAGTACAGATGCATTAAAATATCTAATAAGTGTTGCGCTTCGCTTCGTAAAATAAGTGAAAACGAGGCTGCAAATATAATTGAATATTTTCCAGCTGTCGCCAACATTCATTGTAGCCGTATTTGCGAAACTTGCCGGAATACACTAAGAAAAGCGCGCAGTCGTAATGAATCCAACGTGGAGCGGAATGAAGTCTCAAATTATTTACCAACAACGCCCAGCGATGAAATTAGCGAAGAATTGGATGAACTTCCAACTTGTACCAGCCGTAATGCAAACATCGAAAGCAACGAAGTCACTGAAAATATAAATGATCATATTATTCCTCATCTACCAAACCAAATGACGCCTCTTAAAAGGAAATATATCAAACGAGATGCATACAGAAATAGAAAATCACTGCAAATTTTGGAAAATATAGCAGATTCACTTGTAGCTGATCCATTATCTGATTTGTCAGCGCAACTTGAAAACGTCAAAGCCATTTACGATCAAATTTTGCAAAACATCAAATATCAAATAGAGAACAGCTCAAATCTTTTGGAAAAGCAAAAACTTTTATCTCTCTTACCAATCAATATGACTCACGAAGAAATTAAAGATCGTTTTGGGGATGATATATCTCACGGTTGTATCAAAAAAAGTAAAGATATCCATAGGAATAAAACGAAGTTTGCGGATATCAATCTTTTAAAAATGAGCAGACGTAGTTTACCAACCGAAACTCTAAGCACAGTGAAGTTATTTACAATTGTTGAACTATTTTGTAAATGTGTAAGAATGTGACCTGATATTTTCGCTGTTATTCGAATTATTTCGAAAACTTTCGGTACGTTCATCAGGTGCATTTATATAGCAATATTGAAGGCAATTTTAAAATCAATTCTTTAATTAGGGGTACCTGCAGTGTGTTTATTTTGCTAATCCTAGAAACACAGTTACAGTAAGCATTTTATGCGCTTACCTGTATACTTATTGGTTTGGGCTGGTACGGCCGCAAGAACTTTTTGGGGTTAAAACATATTCATAATTTTTCTGGGACAATGTTTATTTTTTTTACCTGTATACATACATAATTTTCTTTTATGCATATTATATCAATAATCTTTGCACATTATAAGTATATTTTGAATATAACTGAAATTTGAACACTTCTCAGTAATATAACAGATGTTTGGCTATTTTTCGTGGCTTCAATATAAAAATATATGGGCAATTACTAGAAGTGCCACTACTTAAAAAATTATATAAAAAAAACTAAAAAAGAACCCATTTTTATTTTTTGATATGTTATAGGTGAAGGATAAACCTTTCTAAAAAAGTAATACACTGTAAAAAAAACCTTGATCTTTTTGGTTTTTTCGTTAGGTAAAATTTTCTTTTTGTTATAAAATTTTTTACAGTGTATTTTAAACGTGTCATAAAGCCTGTTAAAATATCTTTTAAATGATACCAAGATCATGGAAATCGGTTCAGCCGATTCTGAGTTATTGCAGTTTAAATGGAGCTCTTTTCGACAATTTTCGCGTTTTTTCGAAAACTTTCCCACTGTGCCACGCCCAAAAAATCGCAAAACAGTCATTTCTAAAAATGAGGGTTTGTTTGTATTAATCAAATTTAGCTATGAACAAAATTTCATCGATATCTGAGGTGGTCGGGTTCAATGCATCTCGATTTTTACATGAAATTCATCATAAGGTAATCGATAAGGTAAACGGTAAGATAAGCAGTAAGGTAAATTTTAAGGTAAGATATTCACGATAAGGTAAACGGTAAGATAAACTATAAGGTAAGATAATCACATAATTCTTCATCATCGTAGGCATGCGGCAAAGGCAAACAAAAAAAAAACAAAAAAAAAATTATAAGTTGTTTTCTTTTAAGGCTAACAATTGAATCACACATCTCCAGTCTAGCTATTACTGAGACTAAATTGAGAAGAACAAAAAAAAATTATTTAAGAGGCATGAAAAATGTTCGGTATGATCAATTGACATTAAAAATCTAATAAAATTTCAATGACTCATTAAGAAAATTTGAAAACGGAAAACGAAATAAACTTTAAAACTGTTGAGGTGACTTAGTAATATTTCCTACCAATGAATATAACTCTCCCGGTCAGAATCCAAGATGACCCAGATCTCTGCTATCCTTGAAAAACGTATATTCAAGATGAGAAATACTAGAGGAAAAGAAAAAAAAATAATTTTACTGATTTTAATCTATAGAGGTTTGCACGTTTGAATTGACAAGACAGTCGAGAGGGAGAGGATTGAGAGGGTTAATAACTGAAACTATATTTGAAAAAAAATTTATTTAAGAGGTATGAAAAACGTTTGGTATGATCAATTTCAATTGACATCAAAAAACCATAACATCCCATAAAAAAAAAAAACAAAACAAAAAAAAATTTTGAAGTGAAGGCGTTATATTTCCTACCGTTGAATAATATTCTCCCGGTCAGAATCCAAGATAATCCAGATCTCTGCTATCCTTGAAGAAATTTTGTTCAAGATGTGAAATACTGCGTTTGAATTTAAAGCACGGTGGTATGGGAGAGAGAGGGACTGAAAGGGTTAAGAAGCATAAAGGGCTGTTTATGGAGAGCAACAATTCAAAGAAGAGAAAAAAATCTTTACTTTTTAGGAGCTACACGTTGGTTTTTGTCAAACATGCCCCACGTTGGGCGCCATTTATTTCTGTAACAAACAAAATTGCCCACTTACTTGGCTACGATGGAAATGAGCCAAGTCCCACGGTCTCGACGCGATTTCTGCACACCTAGCTATGCTTCGGTCGTAGCTCAGGGTCTACCCACCCAACCTTCTCCAATTTAGATATATATTGGAGCCCTCGTCAAACCAATGCCTAACTTATTTACCCCGCCCAAATTTTAATTTGATGATTAAAAAATGAAAGGGGTTTTTTTTACAAAGACATGTTACTATAAATTATTAAATTAGTTCATAATTTCGTTCATTATTTATATTATTTTTACTAAATCTAAGATACAAGTATATAACTAAACTTAGAATTACTTTTATCTCATTAAACTCATACAAATTAAACAAGTAAAGTTTCGTTCAAAAAATAACAAAAAAAAAAATCTGAAAATTTTGTTTGCATTTCTATATAAGATAGATTTAAAGTGATTTACTTGATTTTAAAATTTTATTTTGTTTTTCTTTTGTCTTATTTGTTTCAATTACGTTGGTTTCCGTTGGATTTATTTAAGTGGTCTGAAATTTAATTTTTATGTTATTTAAGTTCATTTGATTTAGGATTATTTCAATAATTTTATGCCGCATTTATGTTAGTGCTAATTTAGGTTTAATTTCCGTTTGTTGAAATAATCCTTTAAAACAGGCCTAATCAGCGAAATGAATAAAAGAGCCAAAGCCGAATGTCAAGGGAGGTGTTCAGAAGACTCAATAACTGTCGAACTTAGCAAATCGAGCTGTCAATGAATTGGAAAGTGGCTTGGGAGGTGTTCAGACATTTTGACACAAGCCGTCCCTCACAAGCTTCGATTGTAAAAAAGTCACATCAAGTTCAAAATTGATTATATGGTACATTTTTAAGTCATCTGCATATAATAGATTGGGGATATCAGACAAAACATCGGATATGTCTGATATAAAAATATTGAACAGAACTGGTCCAATATGACTTCCTTGGGGCACACCGGATGGGACAGAAGTCTCCTTGGATAGGAAACCTTGAAATTTAACAAATTGGGATCTACCGTGAAGATAAGACTTAAGCCAATTGAGAAGGAAGCCTGAGATACCAAACTTTTCCAGTTTGGAAGCTAGGATATTATGATCAACGCGATCGAAGGCCTTGCTAAAGTCAGTGTATATTGCATCAACTCGATGTCCTTTTTCCATCTTGCCTAATACATCAGAAATCATAATCATAAGATTTGTTGTAGTTGATCTACCTTTACGGAAACCATGTTGCTGTTCATTGAGTAATGGATTTATAAAACCTGTCAGTGTTTCGCATATTATATTTTCTCACAGTGAGGTGAGATGTTTTCCAATGAGACGGAAAAACATCTTCATTACGTAATTTATTAAAGATTATTTGTAAGGGCAAGAGCTCTACGCATTGAATAAGTACATTTGGGGGAATTAGGTCAGGGCCTGGTCCTTTCTTTGGATCTAGCTCGATTATAGCTACATATATTTCATCACGTGTTAGTTCGAAGGGGAGTTGTGAGGAGTGTTTATAGAAACACAGAATACTTCCTTGAAATGATCTGCGTAAAGATTGCAAATCTCTTGAGTGTTAGAGGATTTTGGTATTTGCGTTTGGTATTTACATATTCAAAGAATTCCTTGGGCTGTACAGTAATTCTTTCTCCAATGAGATTAATATAAAGATTAAAGGCTTCTTTGGATTTTATAGATTCTTGTGACAACTCTTCACATTTTGTTCTCAATTCATCGGTTACATTAATGGTGGAATTAATGACTTCATACAATTTATTTCTCATTTTTTCTCAATTTATTTCTAATAAATTTCTGAGATATTTATCTAGCCATGGTTCCGAAAGCTTATCCTTTTTCTTTATTCTTGGGACATGTTTATCAACAATTGTGAGGACACGCTGATAAAAGAGTGTGACTGCACTATCGAGGTCAAGCGCTGATAAATCGTTCCAATCAATAGAATCGAGACAAATTTTTATGCTATTGTAGTTAGCATTAAGAAAATCGTATACTATTGAGTTATTACATGAGTATACAAATGTTATATTGGTGGAAAGGAGTTCTGTAGATAGGGCTGAGTGGTGAAAGCTGTTAGAAAATAAGTGTTCAGCTGCGGGGGTTGGACCAACGTTTATTTCATCATAGGTATTGGTGAAGACTAGGTCCAGCCATTTACCATTTTGGTTTGGAAACCTGTTAACTTGCTGCAGGTCGTTAACATAGAAGATACTGAGTAAAGTATAATCAATCAATTAAAACCATAAAAAACATCAAAAATTTGCTTCTGGAAATTCCACACCTTATATGATGTCATGTATATGACCCTTTTTGCAGAACAATGAATAGAAACCGGAGAGAGGGCCGAGCGCAGCAGGCGGCAGACTAGCCAGCCGTCTACGCAACGGATTCTTCTCTTTCAGCACTTATATCTGAGTCAATATTCTTAAGATCGTCTTGAAATTTTAATGACGTATTAGCCGATAATTATACTTAAAAAATATGCAAGAAAACAATCGATGAAAATTCAAAGTTACACGTGTGGGTAAACCTTAATTTATTTATGTTTTGACCATGTTAAGTTTGTCTAAACTCATTGAAATTTTACACCGTGGTGAGGACTCAAACCAGCTAAATAACTCAAACTAGGACCCAAACTGGGTGAGTTTGTCAAAAAAATGTTAGTATTGACATCAATTTCACATAAATCATGCATAGCTATCTCATTATACAATTACAATGTAGGTTCATATTGGAGAGCAGGGTGAGCTATTTGTCAAATCAGCTGGTAATTTTTAATTTTCTAATTGTTGCTGTTGCTTTTGTCGTTTGAAAATTCGTCAAAATTCTTGATAACATTTTTTAAAAAAGACAAACAACGCAACAAGAGTGGATAGTGGTGTTCTTATTCACTCCGACAAAAATCCGTTTTAAGTATCAATTTCGATAAAAGAAATATAAAACGTCATACCCCACGTGTATATACCAAGGCTGACCTGGCAAACTATTTACATTTAAAAAAAAAGCTGTGTGTCTATGACCACATGATAGAAGCGATTACTTCTAAATTTCCAATTCTAAAAGATATGTCTATGTTCATAAAATAAATAATAGCATTTGTGTTATATAATGAATTGTGAATTGGAAACAAGTTGATTGTTATGTGAATTTATTTATTCTTATTAAATAAAAATAAAATAAATAAATAAATAACTGGCCATTTCAGCCCTTGAAAGGACTTTGGCCTAGCTTCTTATGATCAATTGTGTTATGCGTGTTAATAAGTTTGTACACAATTGACCGAGAAATGGACCTACAGGGTTAAAGCCGACTCCGAACGGCGATGAACTAAATGTTCTTATTCTCAAGAAGCTTTGCATGGCATTTTGATTACTCTCTGAGGTTTGCAATTGTCTGCAGAGAGGTGGCGGCCGTACAGAAAAATTATTTTAATTCAAATCATTTTCTGTCGCTGCTGGGGTTCGAACCTGGGTCTCCAGGTTCGTTGACATAGCGGCCACGCACTTTAACCAACTATGCCACGGACGCCAATCCGTGTTTTATTATTCTTATTAAATACAAAGAATAAAGAATAGGTTTGTGGTAATTGAAATACAATACAAATACTTTAGATTAAATTTTATTTAAATATCTTAAAAATACAAAAGCAGCGGCAGAGCGTGACGCTTTACTAAAGTTCACTGGTCAAAAAAAGCAAAACGTGCCTAAAGAAGTTATCAATTAAAAAAAAAACACATTTTATTTAAAATGCAATAAAACGATCTATCGTTGATAGGGTCTATTCAAATAAAATAACAAATAAAATATTTTATTTTTTTTTATAAGTGCAACTTATGTAAAAAAGTGACCTCAATAACTGCAACTTTAATATGTTTGGTTTTTGGTATTTTTTGTGTCTCTAATCTTATTTTATTCCTTGATTTATTCGAGAAAAGTTCTAAGCAAAATTATAAGGTGCACAAGTCGACAACCACGAGAATAAGAAAAAATAAGATGCAGTTCTGAAATATAAGTATGAGAGCTGAGCCAGGAAGACGGCAAACTATAAAATTCTGTGAATATCCGAAAATGAAAAACACTCTCTTTAAAACAAAAACAAATCGAAAACTGTCCATTTCCGCCAATTTCATAAAATCAAAAACTCGCGAGTTGCATGAGAAATTACAAGAAGAGGAGGGATCTTTGAACACAAGTAATGGTTAGGTTTCTAATTTCAAAAAGGGGCATGGCCTTCGCAACATAAGAACTTGTGGATATAAAATTTTTTTCAATAAGTCAGAATCTGTCGAATGATTTTTAATCCAACTTAGAAATAAAATAAAGGAGCTAAATCTGTCAACAAAATAGATTTACAATACTTATGAAACACTAATGAGTTGCAAGGAAACATCTGCTCCTGGTCTCAAAATTAGTAAAATAAGAATAAAATTCCCCGCCTGCACAAATCTGGTACACACAGAGTCAAACTTTTTGTGCATTCAATTATCTTAGAAAAATGACTTTCCAGTTAAATATATTTTAAAACATTCTTATTAGCTTCACTTCATTTCTCTGTCCCGTACAAATATTGGAATCCATTTTTAACCAACTTCTCGATAAGCTAGAGTTTTGAAACTTAAAATGTAGCTCAGAATTGGATGACAACACAATATTATCTTATTATTTTTGTCTGTACGTTTATTTTTTTTTTTTTTTTGCTTAAATGCGAAATTATTTAATACTTACATGCATACATAATAAAAAAAAAAAAAAAATTAAAAGCTCATTGACATTTGTAAATTTAAAAAATTCACAAGTTAAGTGAATTTATTACCTCATTTAGAAAATATATTAATGTAAGTTCTGTAGCTCAAAGCGTAAAGCGATCGATTTATAAACGCTAAGTACACACTGTAAAACGCACAAACATACACACGCATGATGAAACAAAATGCAAACGTAAGGTTGTATGTTAGCAACGACTACGATGCGAATGCTCACGTGCTCAAACAAACAAAAACAAAATCGGTGGCAGAGTTTTCAAAACCACCTCAAACTCCTAAACCGCTGATGCGATTAGAATGAAAATTGGTATATAGTGATTTTGAGGTGCGATGAGTCTTTTAGCGCTAAATTCTTTGATCCACCTTGGACACGAGATGGCGCTGGAGTACACATTTTTTACAAAACCGCCTAAATCTACAATATGCCTACAATAGGCGTATTTTTAGTTGTTTTTTTTAGGTCACACATGCAAATATTTACAAAATATACAATTTTTCTTAAATTTAGTTATTTTAATACCAAAAACACTTACATATCTTCAATACTGCGAACATTTTTATTACAATAAAATTTTAGAAGCGAGATCTTTCCCTTAGCAAACCTGATGCACCAATATTTGATGAATAAAGATTTTACGTATAATTAACATAAAAAAAAAATCCGTCAATATGCCATCAAAAACATGAACATATCTTGAAAACTATGAAATACATTTTTTTTTATTCGCTCGGAGGTATGAGATCTTCATAGATACGTATGATACGCAGATACGCATGATAATGGAGACTAAAATTACAAGCCCCAATATAAATAATAACAACAGCAACAACAACAACAACAACAACACCAATAATGGGCTTGGTGAGCAAAACAACAACAAAAACTCGGGCAGGGATGGGCTTGGTGAGCTGCCCGAGTGGACCTGGAAAACACACGAGCTCATGGCGTCAGGTCATGTATCTCCCTTGAACATTTCCCATGATAGTACCTGTATAAAAGGCTTAGGCAACCAATATTGCGTCGATGCCCAAGAGAGTTGAGAGGAGATGAAATGTTTTTATCTTCAATCAGACATATCGCACGTCGTTGAATTCGATCCAGAAGCTCCAAATAAGATCTTGAAGCTACTGCCCAAATGTGCGAATTGTACTTCATTTTCGGCCTTATATATGAGGTATAGATGACGCGTAAATCAGTTGGAGTGAAGTATTTCTTACACAGTTTTAAAAAACCTATGCACTTGGCCGCTTTTTTCGACACATCGGAAATGTGATCATTCCAGCGAAGATCAGATTTAATCGAGATGCCCAGAACGTCAAGAGCATCTGACTCGGCTATATCCACACCGTTCATATTGAGGGGAGCTAAGGGGCAATGCATTCGTTTGTGAAATAACAAGCAAAACTGAGTCTTGCTAGCATTAAACTCAACTCTATTAGCAAGTCCCCTCTTGGAGATTTTTTCCAAGTCATTAAGCAGTGTGTCATTCATATGTTGCCTCTTTCTCTCAATCTCCAAAGAGTTCGGGCGTTTTTTGAAGGAATATGAATGACAAATGTTGCTGTCATCAGCAAACGAATGAATTGGGTTGTAAGTTAACGACAGAAGGTCGTGATAAAAACCAGAAATAAAGTTGGCGATAGGACTGAACCCTGAGGTACTCCAGTGCCGATGGCGTGTTTACTTGACGTAATGCCGTCAATCACGACACGAATCGACCTGTCCTTTAGAAAACACGTGATCCATCGAGCAAAGTTACCACCAACCCCATATGCAATTAGTTTTGACACGAGAGCTTTATGCCACACTCGGTCAAACGCCTTAGAAATATCCAGAGCAACAACCCTGCTTTCACCGAAGAAGTGAATACAATGGTTCCATTTCTCCGTGGGGAACGCCATCAGGTCGCCAGTAGAGCGAGCCCTACGGAAGCCATATTGACGGTCACTTAGCAATTCGTTGCGTTCCAGATAATTCATTAGGTGGAAGTTTATTACACTCTCCATGACTTTGGCATATCGCAATGGGTCTGTAGTTCTCAGGGTTCGTGGCATCGCCTTTCTTAGGTACTGGCTGAACGTTCGCGACCTTCCAACAAGATGGAAATACTCCTGTCCTGTAGGAGATGTTTTGACAGCTCTCGTTCGAAAAAATATCTCCTGCATCGTAGAAGAGTTTTCTTCTACAGAGGGCAGTGGCTGATTGCTAGCCGGGATTGTAGAATTTTGTGCAAACAATCCAGCCAATAGATTCGCTTTATCAGCCGAGTCAGTGAAGACTTGGCCATCCTTTCTTCATTATTTCTTGTACCATAAGAGCCGCGGTATTAACATTTCTATGAGCGAAACATAGTTTCAAATTGAAATTGCGGTAAAAATTATTTAACGCAGTCCAATATGCCTTTCCAAAAAACTAAGCGATCCTCTTCGGGGCTTTAGGCGTAGAAGTGCATAGGTTAGAATATGAAAAAGCAGCGGATATGGTGCAGTGATCCGAATAACCAAGAGGTGCATGGACATTCACGTCATATTTTTCATGATGTGAAGTCAGAAAAAGATCTAGGACTTTATGGCTTTGCAGACCATCCTTAGGGATGAAAGTTGGTTCCTTCACTAGTTGAATCAGTTGGTTCGATTCGGCAAAGAGCTCAACATTGACCCTCAGGTGTTGATTGGCCCGAGTGACATAGCCAAGCTGGATTGTGGACATTGAAATCGCCGGCAACAACGATCTCACTGTCAGGGAACAACCCCAAAATGTGCGTGATCGAATCCGAGAGGGAGTCCAATTTATTAAAAGTGGACTCCCTCCCTAAATTCGGACTTCTATAAACATAACAAAATGTTATGTCATTACCTCAGTACAGTTCCGCTCACAGTGCAACTTCACTCACAGTGCAACTTCACAATTGACGGACACGAAAAAAACAACAATACTTACACAGCGGGGAGCATAGAAAAGCGCCTCGCGTGTATAGTAAAAAAAAAATTAACACTCCAGCGGCGATGTTGTTGCTGTTGACGGCTGTAGGCGAAACAGGTTTCTTCTGCTCTAGTTGTTGTTGTTGTTTGTTATGCTGATGCTGTTGCTGCAGCTGATGCTGCATATTTTCGTTTGTTATTTTGCTTTGTCACTTTGTTAGCTTATTATTATTACTTTTTTTTTGTTTTTTTTTTCACTTTTGTCAGCTTATTATTATTATTTATTTTTTTTTTTTTTTCGTTTTTAAATAATTTTTGCTAATATGCAAATTTTAAAAACACAACATAGACACGTATACACAAATAGACCGACGGAACTATAGACAATTATTCATTGTATTTTTAATAAAACAATAATTAAACAACACGGGGACGGACGACCGGCATGTCTGCCACCTTTGAATGGACGATCACTTCTCATGACAAAATAAAGCAACGAAACTAAATAAAACGAAAACTTAAAGTATCTATCATTTTCGATGATACTTATTCGTTAAATCGTAAAATCTATACAATAATGGCGAGTTATATTTGTTATCACAATGAATGTGTTAACTATTCAAATGTAAATCATTTTACGTTTTAAGACATCCACCGAGTCAGAAAAATTTATCAAGTTAAAGTTGCCATTGAAATCACTACACATACATCGCAAAGGGTCGTGAAGGGCATAATTAGAAGTGCACTGACTCAACTTAAAAAGCTGGAAATGTCTGGCTCCGCTCCTAGGGAGGTTGAAGTTTAATGAAGAAAGGAGGTATTGTGAGTCTGTATCGCCACTGAGTAATTTGTATAAAAAGGAGACATTGAGCATAATTCTTCTGCTTCTTAAAGAAGGCAGGGAAATAATTTTGAGGCGGGTTTCATAAGGGGGAAGAATAATATTGGGGTTCTAACGATAATTTAAAGCAAAAAGTAAAAATTGTTTTTGAACCGATTCTAATGCATCGATTGAGAATCGGTGACATTGACATTGTATTGAGGGTTCCATGTTACGGATGCATATTCAAGAATTGGTCTAACAAGAAAGGTATAAAGTATTTTAGTAGTGAAAGGATCGCTGAATTCCTTTGCCCATCTTTTAATGAAACCAAGGACACCTCTAGCCTTATTGACGACCAAATTAACTTGAAGATTGAAACGAAGTTAAGGATCCATAATTACACCTAAATCAAGAAAACTGTGTACAATTTCTAAGTTAGTATTATTTATAGTGTAATTTATACTATAAGCAATTCGACGTGAGAATGTCATTTGCTTACATTTTATTAAGTTAAATTTTAAAAGGTTTAAATTACACCACTTCACTAGACTATTTAAATCTGATTGTAAGAGTTGTTGTTCTTCAGGTGATTTGTAAGTTAGGTAGTGTTTCACGTCATCGGCGTACATTAAGACGTTACAGTGTTTTATTACAGAAGGAAGGTCATTTATAAACAGTAAAAATAAAACCGAACCCTGCGGAACACCAGATGTGACCAAAATATTTTTTGACATAGAATTCTTATATAAAACTTTTTGAAAACGATCCGACAAGTACGAGTTAATCCAGTGTAATAGTTTGACGGGAAACCCAATTCAATTTCAATTTCAATTCAATTTCAATTTCAATTTATTAAGCAAAAATGTTAGCATATAAGTAATTAACTTTTGCATGCTGCAATAAAGTATATAACAACAAACAGACAATAGTATGACATAAAATTTTAGATTAATAAAAAACAATATAATATAAAACAATAGAATACAAATTCAAAAAAAAAGAAAAATTGGAAATAAAGATTGCATATCTCAATATTGAGCAAAATATGAAGATGCTTATGGGAATAAAATTGATATGTGTAGTTATTAAATAAAAAAAATAAATAAATAACTGGCCATTTCAGCCCTTGAAAGGACTTTGACCTAGCTTCTTATGATCAATTGTGTTGTGCGTGTTATTAAGTTTATACACAATTGACCGAGAACCGGACCTACATGCTTAACGCCGACTCCGAACGGCGAAGAACGATGAATGTTCTCGTTCTCAAGAAGCTTTACATGGCATTTTGATTACTCTCTGAGGTTTGCCATTGTCTGCAGAGAGGTGGCGACCGTACAGAAAAATTATTTTAATTCAAATAATTTTCTGTCGCTGCTGGGGTTCGAACCTGGGTTTCCAAAGTTCGTTGACATAGCGGCCACGCACTTTAACCAACTACGCCACGGACGCCATGTGTAGTTATTAAAGGTTTTTTTTTTTTTTTTTTTTTTAAGTGAGATTAGAATAAAATTAGATTAAGAATTACATTAGATTAGCATTAGAGTGAAGAGTTAGAGTTAAATGAAGTATTCTAGATTTAAACACTTAAAGGCTCTTTGATTAGAAACAAATTTCAAGTTGTTTGGCAGTGAACACAGTCGGATTGCGCTTACGAAAAACAGTCTACTAGATTGTAAGTAATAGTAACTTGGAATCAAGAGGTTCATACTTCTATTAGACCTGCAAAACTGAAGTTTCTCAAACAAGTAATTAGATCAGGGGCGGTTCCAGGAATATATTTCGGGGGGGGGTTTCAAAAATATTTATGTACGTTATATATATAAAGGGTAGTTAAATTTTAAAGGCCGATGTTGATTTTGAATAAAACACAAATTATTAAGGAAATTATTGTCGTTTCTTTTTATTATGATAATATTGGTATGGTTCAATTATGCATGGAACAAAATATCGGCTAAATGGCCGCCGCGACCTTGGCAGCACACCTCCATCCGATGGCCCAAATTTTCGATGACGCCGAGGCATAAGTGAGGTTCTATGCCGTTAATGTGCCGAATTGGCGGGGTGCAATAAGGCCAACGGCAATAAGGCCGAATTGGCTTTGTTTCCTTTTCAAAGAGAAATAAGGACGAAATTGTGAATTTGGTTTTATTTCCATTTGAAAAGGAAATAAAGCCTAAAAAAAAATTTAGCAAAATGGTAATAAGGCCGAAAAATAATTTTTGCAAACTAAGGATTATTTTTTATAATTATTTTTAACAAAAAGTACGCACCCTGTAGTCTGTTGTTTGAAAAGTTACTGGACTCAGCGCAGGTACTCAATTTGCAAGAGAACAGTTGCCATTGTCAACCTCAATGTGCTTGTTTCGTATCAACGCGAAAAATTCATTAGTAGTAGTTCAATAGTGAAGGGTAAGAAGTTTTAATATTATAAGGAATGAGCGCCACAGGCAAAAAATTTTTTTAAAAATCGCGGCGATTTATTATAAACCTGCGGTGCTCATTCTTTATAATATTAAAGCTTCATTAAAAATTTTAGTAAAAATCGCGCATACTTTATAAATTTTCATTCATCACTTTTACGTTTATATTTTACATTTTTTTCTCGACCACAAACAAAAAGATGTATGTTCTTTAGCATTTAAACGATCATATTTTTCGCTTTAAACGGATATATATTTCTATTATTAGAATAGGATATCCTAGTCTTCTCAATAAAAAATATGTAAATTTTTCAGACTTTCACGATTTTTATCTCCTAAACCATTTGAGACCTCCCTATTTTTTTTGCAGCATTAGATTTAGAAGTTCCATACACATTTAAAAAACAAAAAAAAAAAAAAAAGTAGCGTGTACCAAAAGTGCAATTATTCCAAAATATGTACATTTTTCAAACTTTCACGATTTTTATTTCCTAAACCATTTGAGACCGACCTTTTTTTGCAGCATGTGCATTAGGAGCTCCAAATTCACATTTAGAAAAAAAAGAAAAAAGGAGCATGGGCCCTAAAGTACAATTATTCCAATACTTTATATCTTTAATTTTTCATTAAATAAAACTAAAAAACTTATTTGATGGCGTTTTAATAGTGGTTCCTTTTAAAGGGAAATAAGGCCAAATTGGCTTAATTTCTTTTTCAAATGGAAATAAGGCCGAATTCGGCCTTATTGCACCCCGCCGCCGAATTATCTCATCCTTTAGCTTTTGAATTGTTGCTGGCTTATCGACGTACACCTTTTCTTTCAAATAACCCCAAAGAAAGAAGCCCAACGGTGTCAAATCACATGATTGGGGGCCAAATGACATCGCCACCACGTGAGATAACACGTCCATTGAATTTGTCGCGCAAAAGAGCCATTGTTTCGTTAGCTGTGTGGCAAGTGGCACCGTTCTGTTGAAACCACATATCGTCCACATCCATATCTTCCAATTCGGGCCATAAAAAGTTCGTTATCATCTCACGCTACCGAACACCATTCACAGTAACTGCCAGACCAGCCTCATTTTGGAAAAAAATACGGCCCGATGATGCCGCCAGCCCATAAACCGCACCAAACAGTCACTCTTTGTGGGTGCATTGGTTTTTCGACAATCACTCTTGGATTATCATTCGCCCAAATGCGGTAATTCTGCTTATTGAGGAATCCACTGAGGTGAAAATGTGCCTCATCACTGAAGATGATTTTCTTCGAAAATTGATCATCCACTGTTGCCATTCCTTGCCACCATTCTGACCGTGTAAATGCAAGTCTTTATGCATAATGTTCATTAACAACGAACGTGAGAGGTGCAATTGTTGGGCACGACGACGAGTTGAGGTGGACAGCTCTTCAGCTACACTATCGCGAACAGCAGCAATATTTTCTGCAGTACGAGCATGCACTGGTGTTTTCACATCTCCTACAGACCTGGTTTGTTCAAATTTTTGCACGATTTTTCCGATTGTACGCACATTTGGACGATTAAATTGACCGAAAAAATCACGAAGTGCTCGATATGCATTTTGATTTGAAAGCTCATTTTCATAATAAGCCTGAATAACTTTAACGGTTCAAATTGAGTTAGTCTGAAATTGAGAAATGTCAAATGAAATGCAGAAAAAAAGTTGACATTTAGGTGTGGTTTATATTCAACATCGGCCCTTAAAATTTAACCACCCTTTATATACATTTGAGCGGGATAATTTTTTTTTCAAAAAATCGTAGGCGTGGTAAGAAACCGTTAGTCTAAAATCTATTTCGAGCCTCTGGTTTTTCAAAAGAAGGTTATAATTTGTGTTTTGCTGCAATATGTGAAAAAATTATTCCACTTATTGGAAAAAACTTTGCTACGAAAAAAATAGCCATCCACATTTCACTCCATATTCACTCCATATTCACTCCATATGATTGTGTGGTGCTCAGGATTATTTTTTTTGTGTTAAATACCACAAGCTGACGCTGGGGTGAAGATAATTATAATAATAAAAGTTATTTCTCTGTTTATTTGACTCGAATACAAATATTAAAGGCCAACATAAAACCAACATCAAAATAAATAAAAACTACAAAAACCGGAATTTTTCTCCATTACTGTATAAAAAGGAATTTTACGTCAAACTACAAAAACCGGAATTTTTCTCCATTACTGTATAAAAAGGAATTTTAAGTCTACACTTCCGATACTATCGAAACTGTGGGTTTTTCAATTAAGACTGTGCGGTGTTTGGATATATTTTATCCAAAAAATGCGGTGTTTTTGTGATTTCAGGTTAAGATTGTATGTGTGACTGTTTACAGCTACAGGCGCAATATCGCAAAAACAAACAAAAACTGGAACAGAATTCAGTATTTTAGCAATACGTGTAGAAACAGCTACAAACGTTTACAGCATAGGGGTGTGAATATTTAAAGTAAATTATAAAAAACCAATTTTTTTTCTTTTTGGTACTCTTAGCCCACATAATAAACATCAGTACATCACATTTAAATACAGCTTCTTTTAGAATTTCGGGGGGGGGGGGGGTTTGAACCCCCAAAACCCCCCCCTGGATCCGCGCCTGAATTAGATGAAGCTTTTTCAGAAGAAGATAATGATTAACACTATCGAAAGCTTTGCTAAAGTCTGTATAAATAACGTCAGTCTGTCGTCCTAAAGTAAAACCTTTGATGACACGCGTAGTAAACTCCAAGAGGTTATACCCTAGACAGACATGTAGTACCAATTGTAGTATGGTATGGCAACTATATGTGGGTCATCAGTATTCCTTGTTTCCTTGCGATGGATCGCACTGAACACAGCCAAAGCTTTGAGCTCTTCTGTCAAAATCATGTTTTCGATTTCCGGCAGCATAAAAAATGGTTCGGCATATTCTCAAAATCCCTTCTTTTAACGCAAGCGTGTTATATTGTTTGCTTCTTTTTAATGCCCTTGAAGCTAGTATAAAATATTTCCTTTTTTTCCTCCGGTAATCCAATATTTTTAAGTTATTAGCAATTATAACTTTGGTTGCATCCATTTTCTTGTTTTACATGGTTTCTTGAGCTTTCATTGTATGTAGTACACATTATATCCATTTATATCAAATATCAAATATCTTCGCTGTTTTTTAATCCATTTTGTTAAATTTTTTTTTGCCTCAAAGATTCATCAAATTACACTGAAAACTGGATTGTAAAAATGCCGTTAGTTGAGTTGAGTATATATATTTAAAATATTTTTTTCAAAAAAGGTCTGAAATATTGGAGTTTTCCTAAAAAACAAGGCTCAAAAATTGTTTTTGTTGTAAAAATAATTTAAATTCAAATTTGCAAATTTTCAACTCTTTTTCGAAAGCAATGCAAAAATTAAAAACCGTCCCTTGATTTTTTGAAGAAAATTTTTTTTCCAATATTGTGGTTTTATATTTTTTAATAAATTTATAACCTAAAAAAATAATTTATTAGAAAAAAATTATCTAAGTATCTCTTACCAATCAAAAGTTATAGCCAATAATCTACATCTATATTATTTGCGATCTGCTTGCTTATCTTTATAATTCTGCCAAACCCCCTTTTACAGCTTACAAATAAATAAAAATGCTATATTTCCGACGGTTTTCATCGTATTAGACTACATTTAGGTATTTTAGTTTGTATACTCACCGTGGGCAACTTTACTTAAACTGGGTTACCACGCTCCCTTTTACCGCCCACAAATCAAAATAAATGCTATATGTATGTCTGACGTATTAGACCATATAAGGCTACAATTTGGTAATTTATTTTATATGCTCACTGTCAGCAACTGTACTAAAACGGGGTAAAGTCTATCTACTAGAAAACTGGGATGGGTATTGTATGAGGGGGTGTGGCTCCGCCCATACAATTAAAATTTGTAACATCGAATAGCTTTGGAAGTAAAAATAACAGTAGGTACTTATGTACAAACTCTAAATCCAGTTACTATTTGGTGATGTCCTGCTACTGGGAAACTGTAACGGGCAGTGGAAAATGACAGCGGTGTCGAACTATGGGTCTAAGAAAAATTTTAATATTCTTATTATGTTCCGATATAGTTGCTGGGAGCAGCAACGCGCGCCGGGAAAAAAACTAGTATTTAATATTATAAACAGTGATTAAAAGTTCCGAAAAACATCAACAACAACGTAAAATTAGCTTTAAATAGTTTTTAATTTTGCTGAGATAATGAGTGCCGCAAACGCTGAAGAGAATGCAAGTGTAATTTCAACGAGATCTTCAATTTCAACTCCAAAACTGAGCACACCTCAGGACTTTGAAAGGACTTTGATCGAATTTCTTATGATCAAATTGCGTTGTACGTGTTATTATTAAATGTTTGTACACAATTGATCGAGAACTGGACCTACTAGTTTTATGCCGACTCCAAACGGCTTATGTGCATTAGGGCGTATCGAATTACAATTTTTTTTCGAATTTCACATTCTAAGAGGTCTCAAAAGTTGCATGGGGTTGTCCAGATCACCCTAAAAAAATTTTAAGAAAAAAAAAGGATGTCTTCCTGCCCCGCAAGGACAAAGTCGTTTTTTGAGGAAAACAGTGAAAAATAACGACCTTAAAATGCTTTGACTTTTATAAATAAAACTACGTATGTCTTATAGCAAAAGTGAGTATAGGCTTAAACTAACAATGCATTGCTAAACATGATGCCACTCACGATTTTTGTCCACAGTGTCCTGTGTAAAGGATATACGAAGCTAAAGTTGTAATCGAGATAACACAGTACTTTTGATTGTTACGTAATAGTCTAAATTTTGGTGGTATTGATTATACTGCTAACGTATTCCTAAAAGTTGCCGAATTAATAATTAGCATACTTTTTGCATATGTATTTTCCTATTTTTGAGAAATGTTCACTTGAATGCAATTTTTCAACGTTTTCAAAAAAATGAATATAAGATTTTATATCTCGGGTACCAGAAATGGTACCAAAGAAACTTTGCTCAATTTGGATTCTTTAAATATTCCTGAACAAACCCTTGTCTAAAAGTTTTAATTTAAAATACCAACTTAAGGCCACGATTTTATCTTCTATTTTGATAGTAAAAAAAAAAAAATACTTCCTAACATGAAATTTAAAAATTTCATCTAAAAAATATCAAAGTAGAAAATAAAATTGTGGCTTTAAGCTGGAATTTTAAAATAATACTTTTAGACAGGGTGTTGTTAAGAAATATTTGAAGAATCCAAATTGAGCAAAGTTTCTTCGGTACCATTTCTGGTACCCGAGATATAAAATCTTATATTCTTTTTTTTTAAAACAGTTAAAAAATTGCATTCAAGTATACATTTCTCAAAAATAGGAAAATTAATATGCAAAAATTATGCTAATTATTAATTCCGCAACTTTAAGGAATACGTTAACACTATAATTAATACCACAAAAATTTAGACTATTACGTAACAATCAAAAGTACTATGTTATCTCGATTACAACTTTTGGTTCGAATATCCTTCACACAGGACACTGTGGATAAAAATCATGAGTGGCATCGTGTTTACCAATATATTGTTAGTTTAAGCCTATACTTACTTTTGCTTTAAGACATACGTAGTTTTATTTATAAAAGTCAAAGCATTTTAAGGTCGTTATTTTTCACTGTTTTCCTCAAAAAACGACTTTGTCCTTGCGGGGCAGGAAGACATCCTTTTTATTTCTTAAAATTTTTTTAGGGTGATCTGGACAACCCCATGCAACTTTTGAGACCTCTTAGAATACGATCTAAAATTTTCGATACGCCCTAATGTGCATGGTCTCAAGAAGCTTTACGTGTCATTATTTACTCTTTGAGGTTTGCCATTGTCTGCAGAGAGGCTACTGGCAAACAGAAAAATTAATTCAATTGAAAAAACTTTCTGTGCCAGGTGGAAATTGAACCAGGGTTCTTTGACATATGGGCCACGCTCTCTTACCCTTGCGTCACGGCCGCCGAATGATGAGTTTTAATAACACGAAAATAAGAAATCTTATGATAGTGGAAACCATTTCG
Organism: Pherbina coryleti; assembly: GCA_943735915.1. NCBI lineage: Eukaryota > Metazoa > Arthropoda > Insecta > Diptera > Sciomyzidae > Pherbina > Pherbina coryleti. The sequence goes on from OX030949.1 coordinate 109,815,346, forward strand.
TATATTATACGAAAAAAATATCACATGAAAGCCGTATGGCCTAATTAGCCAAACATAATTCCACGCAACAAAGCCGTTTCTTTTGTCACATACAAATCTACCGAACGCGTTTTGTATGTATCTAATCAGCTGAAACATTACGTAGACGTGACGTGACGTAGTATGTTTATTTCTAATTTCTATGTTACGTCAACTGACATTTCAGCATAATTGGTACTTTGTGTAAGGTTGCTAGCATCACACTTTAATTGCTGTGGTTGCTATGTCGGCAGCATAATCAACAAAAAGTCATAGTACGTTGTGTCATGTTAACCTATGTAACATCAAGTTTGCATAATCAGACCATTAAGCGTTTGCTGCAAGACTCTTTCAATTACAGAAAATATGATTTCAAAGTGCAATTGCTCTACATATAAAAAAAAAAAAATAGATGAAGAGGATGATGAAAGCGAGGAGGATATTGAATATCTTCTTTAGGAGTCTTTTGATATGTTTTAATCTGTTTAAAAGAAAAATTTATTTATTTAATGTAAATTTCTTTGAATTCTTTTTCGTTAAAAGAAATGTTTAATTTGTGTTATTTCTATAAATATTATATAAACTTAAAAAGAAAAAATAATTAGGTAATTCACTACAAAATATTTTTAATTTCACTTTTATGCAACTTAATTTAATTATTGTTGTTTTCATTCATGTTTTCAGCATTTATTGCAGAAACTTCAATGCAAATTATAAAAAACAAATTAAAGAAACAGCTGACCGGATAGCACACACTGTAAACATAGCTCGCAGTGTTGTATTTGTCCTATTTCAGTTTTGCATGGCAAACAACAACAACGCCGATACGTCAGTCGTAAAAAAATAGAACAATAGAACGACAAGACAAAATGCGATACCTTGTGAGTTGCCTAAATTTATTTTAAAAATGAGTTTATGGGAACATATTTGTGACTAAATATTGTAAATTCCGGAATTTGGGATTTTTTGTGCCGCAAAATATTAAAAATTGTGCAGTTCGCGCTTTTTCCAAAAACTATCTGGTCACACTGGCACACAAGAGCGTAAGAGAGCGTAACTTAACTCGAAGAATCACTCAATTCCTTGCAGTCACGTGTCGAGAAAATGTGGAGAAAAACGAAATACTTGATATGTACAAAAATAAAGTTGCTGCTCTTAGCAAAGACTTAGAGAGCGTAAGCGGTGCGATAAAGAGGAAGTCACGCAAAATATGCTATTCTTTTTGGTGTATATAAACTGCCTGATTAGAATTTAACTATGTGTTTTTTAAGGCCCATATTACACGATGATCGTTTGATCGCGGTCAAAATATTTTTGTTGTTGCTTTCAATGCGAAACTGTTAAAAAACACTGAGAGCCAGAGCGGACTCGGAAAAATACATTTATATGAATGAGAGCCTGACGATTAGAAATCGTCATCTCTTTCAACAAGCAACTCAAATGAAACGCCGCAAGCAGCTCTTCTTCGTTTTTACAAGCAATGGTTCTGTTTTGGTGACGGAATGTAAAAATGGAAATCCAATTAAGGTAATCAACGACAAAACCCTAAAAGCTATAGCTGAGAGAATTGAAAATGAAGCTGCATTTTGTCGTCATGAAAACGACAAGTAGAAAACTCCAAAATGTATTTTTTGTAAAATCCCTTTTGATTATATTTTTTATTTTAACTCATTCTAAAAACCTCTTTTTATCTTTCTGTCTCTTACTATTTTCTTAATATTTATTTCTTATTTTTAGAGCGCTCCAATTTCTTAACTGAGGTCTTCGTGATAGTATTTGTGTTTTCGAAAGTATTTGCAATTTGTGTATCTCAATGAGTGATGCAGTTCAGACTTGAGCTGAATAATTATAAGCTAATTGTAGCAGATAGACAAATAGATAGATATCAAAGTTGGAGGAGTAGTATGCATTTACTTAAAAAGTTCATATAAGTTTCACATCGTCAAGAAATCCAACCATAACGACCTAATTGAATACATTGAGCACATTTTCGTTGAGGTCTTGCTCAGTAGGACGTATCGAATAACAACTTTTTTCGAATTTTACATTCTAAGAATTCTCAAAAGTTACATGGGGTTGTCAAGATCACCCAAAAAAAATTTAAGGAAAAAAAGGATGTCTTCCTGCCCCGCAAGGACAAAGTCGTTTTTTGAGGAAAACAGTAAAAAATAACGACCTTAAAATGCTTTGACTTTTATAAAAAAAGCTATGTATGTCTTAAAGCAAAAGTAAGTATAGGCTTAAACTAACAATACATTGGTAAACACGATGCCACTCACGATTTTTATCCACAGTGTGATGTGTGAAGGATATTCGAAGCTAAAGTTGTAATCGAGAGGGCACAGAACTTTTGATCGCTACGCAATAGTCTAAATTTTGGTGGTATTAATTATAGTGTTAACGTATTCCTTAAGCTTGGCGAATTTATAATTATCATAATTTTTGAAACTTGAATGCTATTTTTTAACTTTTTCAAAAAAATTAATAAAAGATTTTCTATCTCGGGTATCGGAAATGGTACCGACGGTAATTTTCTCCATTTGGATTCTTCAAACATTTCTGAACAACACCATGTCTAAGAGTTTTAATTAAAAATACCAGCTTAAGACCACGATTTTATTTTCTTACTTTGGCTTTAAGACATTCGTAGATTTTTTTATAAAAGTCAAAGCTTTTTAAGATTGTTATTTTTTACTGTTTTCCTCAAAAAACAACTTTGTCCTTGCGTGACATTAAAACATCCTTCATTTTTCCTAGAAATTTTTTTAGGGTGATCTTGACAACCCAATGCAACTTTTGAGACCTCTTAGAATACGATCTAAATTTTTCGATACGCCCTATTGCGCAGCTCAGATAATTTTTTAATCGGGTGCGTTTACATGTCTCCTAGAATTGCTAATTCAAGACTAACCACTGATCTTTTGGAAGATTTAGCTCTCCACTCTCCACTATACAGATGCTGTGCTTTGTGGAGACTTTAATCTTAATACAACAAACAACTGCAATAGAGACTTCATAGTCCGAGGATGCAATATCGCAGGCGATATTGATAATATGAATATGAATATGAATAAATTAAATTTGTAAACATTGGAAAAACAAAAAAATGTATATATAATGGAACTATTGTATAATTATTTGTATATATTATATTGTAATATATTATATATATTATGTTATATATAATATTGTATATTGTAATTATACAATAATTACATTGTATATAAATATTGTATATTGTATGGTCTCTTAATTATTTCGTTTAGCAACACTTGTAGCAGCCACACAAGGCAACATCAACACGTACTCTGTAACATGCATCTGGCAACAGACATCGCGATGAAGAAGAACAAGCAACACAAGGAAAAGAGTATAAAAGCCGTTGCACATGCGCAATGAAGTCTTTGGAATATGCTACCTACATATATAAAACGAATAGATAGCGCAAACACTCACTTACATCCTTACTTACTTACTTATCTGGCAGTTACAACCGTTGGTTGGTTTTGGCTTCATATAAGAAATTACGCCAGTCATTTCTGACGCAGATTGGACCGAAGATCTTACGAAGGTTCTCTCTCGAAGGCTCGCAAAGTTTTTTCAGCAGAACTCAACATCCAGGTTAGTGCTGCATATAATAGGACGGGCATGATTAGTGACTTTTCAAGCGTGTGTTTTGTTCGTCGAGAGAGGTCTCTGCTTCTCAATTGCCTACTCAGCCCAAAGTAACACCTATTGGCAATAGTTATCCTTTGTTTTATCTCAATACTGACATCGTTGAAAGAGTTTATGCTGGATTTCAGGTAGCCGAAGTCCTTAACAACCTCTAAAGAGATATTGTCAACAGTGACGTGGTTTTCAAGACGGTGGAACTGTTTATTTGTTGACACTAGGTATTTCGTCTTATCTGCGTTCACTGCAAGACCCATTGGACTCGACTCTTTCACTAATCTGGAGAATGCTGCTCTGACTTCGCGCGTATTGTGTCCAGTGATATCGATATCATTAGCATACGCCAGCAGCATAACACTTTTGTAGAATATCGTGCCCCTACGTCTCAGCTCGGATGATCTTCTCCATCATTATGCTGAAAAAATCGCACAATAAGGAATGAACTTGTCTGAAACCTCGTTTGGTATCGAATGGAGGAGTGAGATTCTTCCCGATTTTAACTGTGCTGCTGGTGTTGCTCAGTGTCATTCTGCAAAGAAGGATAAGCTTTGCAGGAATACCAAATTCAGATATGGTGGAATATAGATGATTCCTTATTGAACACTAAAAAGATGGTGTGTGTCGATTTGTTTCCTAGGGTTTTTTAGGGGGTCTGTTTCTCTAGGGGATTTGCCAGGTCTGAAGACACATTGATAAGGTCCAATCAGCTGGCTTACGATGGACTTCAGTCTTTCACATAATACGATCGACAGAACCTTATATGCGATATTAAGGAGGCTTATCCCACGGTAGTTGGCGAAAATGGTGAGATTGCCTTGTGGGTTGGGCAGAGCACACTGAGGTTCCAATCGTTTGGAATGCCTTTTTCCGACCATATTCTGCATAGAAGCTCATTAATGCATTTAAATAAAGCTTCGCTTCTATTATTGAAGAGATCAGCTGGTAAGCCATCGGATCCTGTGGCTTTGTAGCTTTCAAGACTTCACTATGGTCGGGCAGCGGAACTTCAACGCTGTCGTCCAAAATTGGGGTTGCCGGGATATCATCTCTATTGGTGGGATTGTTGTCGTCGTCACCATTCAGAAGCCGAGAGAAGTACTCCCTCAGCATCATCAGTGTACTCTGGATATCTATCACTAGATTCCCGTTTTCATCTCTGCAGGAAGAGGTCACGGTCTCATAGAGAGTGGGAAATGCGAGTAGCTAAGTCTTCGACTGTTCGTTTTGATTGCAGCTTTTCAACGTCTAGTTTTCTCTGTGCTGGATTGCGCACAGACGTGTACGGATCTTGGCTGCGACAAGATAATGATCCGGGTCTATATTAGCACAACGGATCGTGCGTACATCTAAAACACTGGAAGAGTGCCTTTCGTCAATCAAAACCTGATCAATTTGGTTGCGCGTCTTTTGATCAGGAGAAAGCCAAGTAGCTTTATGAATATTGAGATGCTTGAATCTAGTGCTACCAACGACCATGTTTCGCACTGCGGCAAAGTCAATCAGCCTCATTCCGTTATCGCAGGTATTGTCATGGAGGCTGAACTTTCCGACTGTTGGGCCGAAGATATTTTCTTTTCCTACCTTAACGTTTAAGTCACTAAGCACAATTTTTATATCGTGGTGGGGGCTGCGCTCATAGACCTGTCGGAGCGTGCGCACAAATCAGGTTTATATTGAAAAATTTTGCCTTGAACCGGATTATGGTTATGGAACCGGAAGTTGCTCGTAAATCGCAGGACATGATGCCGTAGTGTCTTGCCAACCACGAATCCGCATCCAAACTCGTGCTTCTCCGTATGGCCGCTGTAGTAGATATCACAGGATGCTTGCCATTAGCAACCCTGACCATCACATTTCTTGGATTGCAGTGATATTAGCACTGTATCTTTCCAAGACATCTATTAGTTGGATAGAGGCATCATCCCAATTAAGGGTTCGAACATTCCAAGTGCATATCCATAAATCATTATGTCTTGGTGCCTTTAGTGGGTTATAACAAAAAATATCATTAGGGTCTTTAGTGGGTTAACATTTTAAAAATATGCACATTCAAGAGTATCCCAGCTAGAACAGTAACTGTTAGATAACGCGCTATTTAACACGAGCCCTAACAAAATTCGTGTTATTCTCATATAAAATTCTCCATACAAAAGTTGTTATATTTGTTCTTTTATATTTGTTAACGTTTTTGTTATTTATCAAAAAAGTTAACGCGCCGGGCTGCTCCCCTACCGCAGCGTAATGGTTAGAGCAAATACCTGTAAACCATGCTTACTCTGAAAAGTGGGTTCAATCCCGGGCGCAAACAAAAACACAAACTTTTTTCATTACTATTTTTTATTATTTTATTTCGGTATTTTCCTTACAAATGTTAGAAAATACATATGTAGATATAATTTTACAATTTTTTCAATATTAAAGTAAAAATAATGCATGGACAAATTAAAATATATTTGACACATAACATATTAATTTTAACTAAAAAAGGAAACTAATTAAACTCAAAACAACAAAAAAAAAACAGCACAGCTTTTTCACACCACTTATTTGTTATGGAGCATTCCACTGTTGGTACGGGACAAATCGTACGCATTTGATAAGTTAAGATCTTAAATTAAAAATAAACCGAAATGAAATTGTTCAAAGCATCTAGTACATTAATTTAGTGTAACGGAGGCTTTTCAAAATCAATTATTTTTTCCTGAAAATATTCATAAATAGGCAGTAATAAGTATGAAAAGATGTTTGTTTGTACGGGACAACCGCAGTCCACCATACTTTTTATTTTTTGACATTATTGGAGAATTTCAGCAAAATTAATTATCTCTGTAAAATTAAAAATATACTTATGTAGACTTCGTCGATGATGGTATGACGAAATACTACAAGTTCGAAAAAATACCTATTAAAATGAGAATAAAAAAATAAAAATGAAAACTTTTGTACGGGACACTTTTGTTTGTACGGGACTCATACGAAATTCAGAAATGAAGTCTTCGTTTTGAATCATTTTTTAAATGAAAACTTAACACTATGATTATCTAAAGCGTATTTCTTGCATGTTACTTTATGACCGTCAACTAATATATGATGACATTTTGATATTCCCGGAACAGGCCGCAGCTTCCCATGGATGAACATTTTGGATTTTATCAGCTATTTCTGATTTAGGAATATAGAAAACCTTCGTAGAAGGTACTAAAGTGGCTGCTAATGTAACGAAATCTTTTGCGTTTTGGATTACGGTATCATCTCCTTGACCTCGAGCTTTTTGGCTTACAAGTCGCTTTACGTTACCACCAACTCCGTCAATCTATATATATAAAAAAGGAGCTTATGTATGTAAGGCCGCAATAGACTCCTAAACTACTCATCCGATTAGCATGAAAATTTGTGTATAGAAGTTTTTTGGTACGATGCGTGTTTGTGGGCTATCAATTTTGTTCCACCTTGAACACCAGAGGGCGCTATAGTACAAATTTTTTACAAAACCACCTAAAACTCCCAAACCGCTCATGCGATTAGAATAAAAATTGGTATATAGTAGTTTTCAGGTACAATGAGTTTTTAAGCACTATCTTCTTTGAACCACCTTGGACACCAGATGGTGCTGTAGTACAAATTTTTTACAAAATCGCATATTTTTAGTTGTTTTCTTAGGTTACATGTGCAAATATTTACAAAATATATCCTAAATTTAGTAACATTAAAAAATTTCCGTTATTTTGATATCAAAAACATGAACATATCTTGAAAACTATCAAAAATTTTACTACAACGAAATATTTAATGCAACATAGTTGTTACACAAAATTACGAAAAAAACAATCAGATATTCAATTTTGTGACTTTCGATTCAAATATCTCCGCTGCTTTTTTATATATTGTGTTAAATTTTTTTTTGTCTTAAAGCTTTATCAAAATACTATGAAAAACTTATTGCAAAAATACCGTTAGTTGAGTAAATATATTTTAAATATTTTTTTCAAAAAAGGTCTGAAATATTGGAGTTTTCCTCAAAAACAGACTCAAAAATTACTTTTGTTGTAAAAATAATTTAAACTCAAATTCTCAAATTTTTAACTCTATTTAAAAAATATAACATTTGAAAATAAAAGTTGTTTCAATTTTATGCAAAAATTAAAAACCATTTTTGTGATTCAAAAAACAAGGCCACCCCTTGATTTTTTTGAAGAAATTTTTTTTTCCAATATTGTGGTTTCATATTTTTGAATAAATTTACAAGCTGAAATAATAATTTATTAAAAAAATTATCTTAGTATCTCTTACCAATCAAAAGTTATAGCCAATAATGTTTATCCAAAATATATATACAAAAAGCAAAACGCTGTCTGTGTGATGGCTGGAAACTTCAAAATTACTTAGCCGATAGAGCTGAAATTTTGGCAGAACATTTTTTTCAAGTACGAGATGGCTTAAATTAATGTCACACCCCCTTTTACCGCCTACAAATCAATAAAAATGCTATATTTCCTACGGTTTTCGTCGATTTGGCTTTATTTTGATAATTTAGTCTGTATGCTTACTGTCGGCAACTGTACTAAAACAGGGTAATATCCATTTACTAGAAAACTGGGATGACATTATATAAGAGGGTGTGGCTCCGCCCATACAGTTAAAATTTGTATTATCGAATAGCTTTGAAAGTAAAAGTAGCAGTACTTACATACAAACTTAAAATGGAGTTACTATTTGGTAATCTGCTACTGGAAAACTGTAACGGGCAGTGGAAAAAAACAGTGGTGTCAAACTATGAGTCTAAGAAAAGTTTAGAATACACCTATTATGTTCCCATATAGTTGCGGGTGGCAGCAACGCGCGCCGGGAAAAGGCTAGTCAATTTATAAAAAAGCGATGAGATATGTATGTGTCAAAAATTACCATTTTCAGTGGAATGCTCCTATATTATTTCACTTATATTTTGATATTTTACATAATTTTATTTTATTTTTCGGAAACTTATTTGCACCGCTCACTTTATTTTGACTGTTTTAAAATTTTTTCGATTATATTTTGATGGTAAAAGAGCAAGATATACAAGCACATATAATTTTCCTTGTTTCACATAACATAACACCGTATGAATGTGTTAGTGTACACAAAATATTGTTTTATTGTGTTCGTAAACTTGTTAGCGCTGTCTTGCAGGGAGGTTTGGTTTTTTTTAATAAGAAATTTAGTATTAAGGTAGATACGGTATTTTTTATAGAGCGCTCTGAAAAAAAGGTGACAAACGGTGACAAAGATTGCTCCTTCAAAATTCATCTGAAGATGGAAAATATTAGCTGCGTTCGATTCGCCAGTGCTTAACTCAACTACGAGAAAAACGGCTACTCACTTAGCTGTTACTTACTGCATAGTTGGCAACACTTTTGTTTTTACAGACCACATAAAGTCTGCCAATAAATTAGTTTTGTTTTTGTACTCACATCATATTTTGACAGAATCTATTACATTTACCTTATTCCGTACACAAACCAACTAAAAAATAAGAACTTGGCAACGCAACTTTACTCAACTCAACTGATAATTGACCTACTCTAAACTCAACTAGCTGTCGACTTTGTTGTTGTTTTCCCATATAAATTTTGAAATAAGCGACATGAGTTGAGTATAGGCTGGCGAATCGAACGCAGCTATTATTAAACTAGATACTTAAAAATAGTACTTTTCATAGCCGATTTTGAGAATATTGATTTTTCACAAAATAGCAGACTTCCGAATGAAAAGTAACGATTTCCGACCAAAAATTCGTCATTTTTTATATATATAACTATATATTACTAATGAACGAAAATAGAAAAAAAGAAATCCTATGACAAGTAAGAGATTATTATGAATAAAATAAGCCTGCAAAAAAATCAAAACGATCGGTTCACTGAGTTTCGACAAATCTTGGTCACCAACTTTCAAAACATGGTTTCGACAAAAACGCGTTTGAAAATAAGGGCGCGCTCTAGAAGGCGGTTCACTCACTAGGCTATAACTTTGTTATTTTTTGAGATATCGGCTTGAAATTTGAACCACATGTTTTTGAGACTTGAAGCTTTAAGAGTTCTGGGTTTATAATGCCCCTTTAAAGAATTACGAATAATTTTAGTAATTTTTTAACCTTCATCCGGACTTGTCATCAAATTGATGATCTTTTTGATTTGAAATGCTTATATTCTTTGTGTTTTGTATGGAATCGATCTGAGATTTTGGCTCAATGGTTAAATCATATATAAAGTTTTTATTTTTGGTATCAGATTTGTGCTCAAATGTCACATATGTGCTGTATACAAAATTTCCTTAATAATTATTTGTCATCAACAGTGTTCCCAGAACTTTTTTGAGAAAAGCGCGATATTTAAAAAAAATATCGCCCAAAATCGTCCAATAAAAAAAAAAATCGCCAAAATCGCAATTTTTTCTAAGACCTTTTTTATATTATAAAAAACAAAAAAATTATATACATTTTTTCAAATAATATTGAGAGCTGTTCACAGTATTATATATATATAAAAGTTCTTATTTTCATATTTATTGAAATAATATTGAAATCTGTTAAAAGTTATAAAAAAGATACATCATTTTATACGAGAATTTTGATCCTTAAAGAACATTTTTTTTAGAGACTATAAATATTTAGAATTTTCCAATATGCAACTTTAAAAATAAAAACTTTTTACAAAAAACGTAGTTCCATTCTATTAAATACGGAGCAAATACGTTCCACAATTGCAATAGAATGTGGCAAGGAAAGAAAGATGAATACCAACTTACAAATATTGCCAAACATTTTTCCCACACACATTAGATGAGTTTATGAAAAAGTGTGGTTTTCACAAAAATCACCAGGCGATTTCCTAAGAATTTAAGCGCAAAAACAAGAAAAACAGCGCCCAATTGGCGATAAATCGCCCAATCTGGCAACGGTGGTCATCAAATTGATGACGCTATATTCTAACAGGCCTCTTTATTTTGTTGCATTATTTCCTCTCTTTTTTTCGTCATTATTTTGTTCTTCGGCTAGTCTTTGTTTGCTTCCCGACGCATACACAGTTATTTGCATTGTTTACGCATTTTTTTTTTAAGAAATAATGGCGGTATTCATGATTTGGAGTTTTTGAAGTATTTTTAGTAAATTAAAAAGAATTTGCTACTGGTTGTGAGCACTCCTATAGTTTTTCTTGAAAAAAATAACTTACAGCGCAAATTTTGCAATATTTTCTTAGAAAAAATAAAATTCGCAGTGCTGCCTTGTACACAAAGCAGTGCTGCCATATAACGTCAAGTCAGCTGTCAAATACACACATACTACGCAAAATTTACAATACGGTTACACCATTGTAAATTTAGTATTTATAGTATTTTGAAAATATTCATGTTTTGTTTTTATAAAACTGTCAAATTCGCTACAAATATCAAAAGTAGGATTACTTTTGTCGAAGGCCAATTATCGAAGTAGGATAATTCGATAATTATCCTACTGATGATAGCGAACTATTCGAAAGTGATGGAGATGAAGATTATATACCAAGTAAAAATGAATTTGATTGTGATAACTATAATAGTGATGATTCAGATAATGATTTTTTTCAATCAACAAACAAGAAAAGCAGCAGTGTTAGATGAAAACATCTTATTGATGTCAAAAGACAAAAAAATAAATACAATATTCAACTGAACCATTGCCACTTACTCGTTCTAATAATTCTTCCACTTTTTCTTTTGCTGCCAGGCAAGTTAAATAATATATTATTTTTTTAATGGCGGCCTCGGTAGTCGAGTACGTATCGTGCGTACGTATCGTGCTCGACTGCAACCCCAGAGGTCACGGGTTCGATTCCCGGCCAGGGCATGGTTCTTCGCTTTAAAAGCTTTCTGAATTTTCTGTCCTCATTTCTAATGAACTGACACTGAAAATATATCAATTTTTACGACTTGAAGTTGTAGTTGATGGCAGAGAAGTTTGTGGATGATATTGCCTTATAACTTGAATTGAGGTAAAAGCATAACACTTGCCTCTGATTCAAATTCACATGTTTCTTTGGCTTTCCACCACGTTTAGAAAATCCTACACGTGTTTCACTTGATTGGCCTTTCCTTCCAACTAATCTATCACCCCCTTTCGAACCAAGGCAAACTTAACTGAATAGGTATTCCACCTGAAATCCTTGGTACAAAGCTAAAAATTGGGAGTGTTTGAGTGAGGACGACAAGCATTAATTTTAATTTTCTTTTCTTACTATTATCGGGTAATGTATATACAATGGATGTAATATAATTAAAATAATACTTATTTTTGGATTAAAATGATAAATAGAGATGGATTCAATCAAAACATAAAAAAAATATTTTTTACTGTTTTCTTTATTAGTGAAAACTTGATATTTTTACGTGTCATCAATTTGATGACAGTAATACTTTTATGTATTAAAAAAAGGCATGCCGATGAGGGTTAATTACTTTTTGTTTTTTTTCTTATAAAGAATTTATTAAACTGTTATTAAACTGAATTTAATAACGAACTATAATTTTTTTTATAACATACATACAAACTTTCTTAATTTAAACTACACGAATTCTAAGGTCCACCATCTTAAATGGTTAGTTTTAACTTAATTAATTTGTATATTTTTTCGATTTGGGCGTTAGTACCTTCTGTTCAAAACTGAACCGGACTGTGCAAATTAAGCAACAATGGATAATTATTCTTCAATATTTATTTTATCACCTTCAAAATAATTTTCGTGGGAGGCGATACACATATGCCAACGTTTTTTCCATTAATGAAAGCATTTTTGATAGTCCGATTTCGGAATGGCCTTAAACTCTCTCTTTAACTTTAATTTTCTAAAAATGTTTTCCACGAAGCGACAATTTGAGTTTGGGGAATAGAAAAACGTCACACGGAGCCAAATCTAGCGAATATGGTGCTTATTGAACGATATTGACATTGTTTTAAGTAAAAAAATCGCGTACAATGCGTTGTGTGCGAGCTAGTGAATTATCGTGGTGCAAAAACCATGAATTGTCTTTTCATAATTCTCGCCTCTTACGCCGAATTTTTTCGCGCAAACGTTTAAAAACACTTAAATAATATTGAGCATTGACTGATTGACTTGAGAATCGAAAAAAACAGTCAACATCACCTTGAATTTTGAACTTTGTCGTGGTTTTTGGGTTTCGACTCATCTGGATAGCGCTTTTCTGCAGATTGTTGAGCTGTTTCGACGTCATACTCGTACACCGAAGTCTCGTCGCCAGTAATATTCGCTGAATGTTCGTATTGTCCATATAAAGCATTATCTGAGTTACAGTTTGCGAAACTCTTTTTGAAAGAAATTCAGCAATTTTGACACAAGTCGCGCTGCAACTCTATCATACCTAAAATATCATACACACAGGAAAATTTTGCATAGTAAAATCATTATGATCCATAGCTTATTTCATTTTATATGATTTCATGTTTCATGGTAGTAGCAACATTAACAGCATAATTTTACCCTGCACATCACTTCACGCTGCGTTGTTGAAATTCGCAATTTATAAAACGCAACGCTTCACGCCGTGATCTTCAGCGTTGAGTAACGCAATAGCGTAGTGAAAACAGTACAAAGTTCGCATTTTATAAAACGCTTCACTTGAAATTTCGCTCACTTGAACTGTCACTTTCATCACTTGCTCTTGAGCTGCCGTTAGAACGAATAAGTTGGCATTGAAAGGGTAATAACTGTTTGTTTCACTCAAATATTCTTAAATGTTTACATATATCGTTTGAAGATAGGTTAAAGATAGCAACAACGAACCAACAGTTCGGAATGTTGCTAAAAAAAATAAAAAAACTACAGCAGGCAGCAAATGGTACGCCAGTGTTTGGCGTTTATATTGCAATTTCAATTTAATGATGGCTGAAAAGAACAGCTCATATGGTTGCCAACAAGTCAGAATTTGGTGAATCTTAAATATTTCAAAGATTTGCAATAATGATGCTAGTTTTATTTTACATGTGACAACCCTAAACTGTTGTTGACTTACAGTTCACCGTGGTAACGTAACATAGCTAACGCAATAACGTAGTGATTAATAAAATGCAAATTTTTAATCCAAGTGATGCGCCGCGTTAGCGTTGTGTTTCATCACGGTGATTTATAAAATGATGCCATAAGATTTCATGTAAAATCATTATTGAATCATGTAGAAAAAGCACGCACGCTCACGTATAGAGTGTGTATGTGTTGGCATTAATTTTGAAATGTAGAATCATTATTATTTCATGTACAGTGCGCGAAATTTGCTTAGCCGCACACGATTATTACATCAATATGAATTAAAAAACACGTGTGGGGTTAACTGAATAATGAAAGACTTTATTTTTTGTTTTATTTTGTAGAAAATTATTAAGAATTTAAAAGGTTTTATGTTCATATTGTGGCGTCCGTGGCGTAGTTGGTTAAAGTGCGTGGCCGCTATGTCAAAGAACCTGTGGAGACCCAGGTTCGAACCCCAGCAGTGACAGAAAATTATTTGAATTAAAATAATTTTTCTGTACGGCCGCCACCTCTCTGCAGACAATGGCAAACCTCAGAGAGTAATCAAAATGCCATGTAAAGCTTCTTGAGAATAAGAACATTCCGTTCATCGCCGTTCGGAGTCGGCGTTAAGCCTGTAGGTCCATTTCTCGGTCAATTGTGTACAAACTTTATAACACGCACAACACAATTGATCATAAGAAGCTAGGTCAAAGTCCTTTCAAGGGCTGAAATGGTCAGTTATTTATTTTTTTTTATTTTTTATGTTCATATTTTAAGAAAATTTAAAAATTAGTTACAACGAAAGATAGATTCGTGCGAAATTTGCTTAGCCGCGCCATGTCGAATGTTTAAAAAATAAAATGTTTTATATAAAAAATCAGTGTTTTGACCAATTAGTATTTTGTAGCATAAGTATGGTTGCACAGTGTAACCTATCACGCTTACATTGCATGCACAATACCAAGTGTCTAAATCGCCGTGGGAATATGCTGCCTCAGCATATCTCACCTGACTTGCGTACATTGGATGTGTCTGTGTGTGTGTGCATGGCTGCGCTGTGCAGTAACTAAGCAGCATAAGAAAACATAAAATAAAGTTTAGTCATAACTGAGAACTAAAACCTGATGTTTGAATTGTTTCATCAGTTCTACATAACATGGCAATCCTGCCAGTGTAACAACAATTATAAGCGAAGAATTATAAGTGATTTACATATGTAAAAACTTTAAACAATTAAGAAAACCTTCAAAGCAAGGAATCGCGAAACATGTGTATTGTTAAAACTCAAGTGATTTACATACTTAAAAACTTTAAACAATTAAGAAAGCCTTCAACGCAAGAATCGCGACACAAGTGTATTGTTAAGTGATTTACATATTAAAAAAAACAATGTCGTGGTGGAAAAAAATTCTTTCCACTATTCCATTAGTCTTTGCCGGTTATGAAGTGGGCAAAACTGTGGAAGAAAAAGACAATGACGAAATAATAAAAACATTGAACATTGAAAAAACAAAAATAAACAATGAACAAACTTCAACTAAGAGTGACGAAATTAACTTGGTGGAAATCATACTTCTAGTAATATCAATAATGATATTAATAATATACATCATTAAATTGGTATGGGGAACGATAAAAAAAGGACTCAATGGCATTGCACGCGAGCAAAACAGAATTTAACATCGATCTATAAGTATAAGCAACAACAACGAATTCAACATCGATCTACAAATAGAACATTAACAACAACAAAAACAAGACCCAAAGAAGAAAGAAAACAACAATAGTTGGAGTAATAAGTAATCTATATTAATAAAAATCATTTTCTGTTTGTTTGACTACAATACAAATATTAACGGCTGAACGGATTTAACTCAAATTCGACTCACATATTACTTGAATCCTAACTTAGGTTATGGCATACTAAGTTTTGACCACGCCTCTTCCGCCCATTTAAAAGTAACGCAAATCTTACTACTAGCTTATTTTTTTCAAGCGAAAATGCTCGACTTATTCACATATCTTTAAAATTGCACAAACTTCTGGTATAACGTCTTTTTTTTAATAACATCATTTACTTAGAATAACAAAAAAACTATCAGAAATTCGCATATTTTACTTGCGATGCAAATAACTCCGTTGTTTTTGAATATATTTCATTCAAATTTTTGTCGTTGATAAACTCAATTCAAGCACTTAAGAAAACCAATTTAAAGGGTACCGTTATTTTAGCGGATATATTTTTAATATTTCTTTCAAAAAAGGTCAAAAATATTGACTCTTTACTCAAAAAATGACACAAAAGTTGTTTTTGTTGTTAAAATAATAAAAACTCAAAGTTGCATTTTTGACTACCTTTTACATGACTTAGCGTTTAATAGCAAAAATGCTTCCAATTTTACAAAAAAATGTATCTATTAACTGTTTCTGTCATCAAAATCATCACCATACCCCCAGTGATTTTTTAAAGAAATTAATTTTTTTCAAAAGTTGTTTTTATTCTTTTTATAGAATAGTTAAGCTCAAAGAATTATTTATGTAAAAAAATTATACCAATATCTCTTTCCGATCAAAAGTAATCGCAATAAATATATTTTTAGACAAAAACCAAGCTGTTATTCAAATTCTTATCTTCTTATATACAGGGTGCGGCTAAAGTTACTATATGATGTAAAACAATTGTAACTTCTTTGCTTGCGAGTATTTAACTTTTTTTTTTTCCTATTTCAGAAATTAAACTTGGGAGAATATTTAAAAATGGAACGCTATACAATTGCGCAAAGAACTAAGATTGTTTTTCTATTCATTGAAAATCATCGTTCGATAATTAATACTCAACGTGCATACAGAAGATTTTATAGTGTAAGAACTGCTCCAACGGGTCCAACCATTCGTTCGTTGGTGAATAATTTTGCTGAATATGGGACTGTCGGAGATTCAAGACATACGGGCAGACCTCGAACTGGCAGATCGGCCGAAAATATTGATGCTGTGCGACAGAGCGTCAAAGAAAATCCGCAGACATCAACGAGAAGACGATCTTCCCAGTTGCAGCTTTCTGACCGCACTCTTCGGCGAATTTTAAAACACGATTTGCACCTCTTCCCTTACAAAATACGTGTAAACGTACGTGTAAACTTAGCACAGTTAGAAGTTGTTACCGAACAAAATAATTTTGATTTTATATGCGCCAGTGAAACACATTTAACCTCAGACATAAAAGACTGCGAAATAAAATTAAAAACATATAAAATAGTGAGATGTGACAGTATTTCAAACCACACTGGTG
The DNA here is from genome assembly GCA_943735915.1 of Pherbina coryleti. NCBI lineage: Eukaryota > Metazoa > Arthropoda > Insecta > Diptera > Sciomyzidae > Pherbina > Pherbina coryleti. The sequence continues at coordinate 109,832,365 of OX030949.1, forward strand.
GAGTAATCTTATATATAAAAATGAAATGCGTGTGAGTTAGTCTTGCTAAGGCTCAGAAACGGCTCGGCCGATTTTAATAATTCTTTTTTTGTATTGTTTGCCTTAATACAGATGAGGTTTAGAAAAAATTACGAAAAACTCGAAGGAACAGCGGAAAAATCGAAAAAATCGAAATTGGTCATTTTGTATGGGAATTGCCACATCAGACTACTTTAAATAGCCAACAAATCTTAACGGCTGAACGGATTTCACTCAAATTTTGCACACACATTACTTGAATCCTAGATAAGGTTACAGCATGCTTAGTTTTGACCACGCTCCTTCTTCCGCCCCTTTACAAGAATCGCAAATTATCCTACTAGCGTACTTTTACTAGCGAAACTGTTCGTCTAAATAATCAAAAGAAAATTCTCTTATTTTACCACCAAAAGCATTCACATGTCTTCAAAATTGCACAATATTTTAGTACAGCGTCTTTTTCTAATAACATCGTTTCCTTAGAATAACAAAAAACTATCAGAAATTCGTATTTCCTACTTTCGATGAAAATAACTCCGTTGTTTTTGAATATAGTTCATTCAATTTTTTTTTCGTTGATAAATTTAATTTAAGCACTTTATAAATCATAGGGATTTCATATTGAAGAAAGCTCCAACATATTCACTATTTACTCCAAAAAGAACACAAAAGCTGTCATTTCAATAAATAAAAAAAATTTTAAAAAAAATATTATTTGTTTGCCGATTGTGAGGATCGAGCCTTAGACCACCTCATGGCTTCAAAACTGACGGTCGAGCTGACTATTTTTATTCAAATTGAAATGTGCTACAAAAATTTCCTAATAGAATTTGCAATAAAATGATATGACAGCACAATCTTCTGAAATCGAATTATAGCAGCCTATTATATTTTTCTTAGACAAAAACCAATTGCGTTTTTATCTTCTATTTTCTGAATATTTAATTACCAATTGCCGTGCGTTAGTCTTGCTAAAACTCGGAAATGGCTCAGCCGATTTTAATAATTTTGTTTTTGTTCGCCACAATACTGATGTGGTGTAGGAAAAAAGAAAATAAGGAAGGAAGGAAAAGAATCGAAAGAATTGAAATTGGTAATTTTTCGTGTCGTACAGTGTTCATTACAACTTCAAGGAGGGGACGAGCCTGACATAGGTCTACGAAGTCAGTCAAATGCTCGGCGAGCTAATACACGTGTAAGCCACACAGCAGCGAGTGACGGATAATGAAAACAATTAGATTGTCATGTCCGAATAAGTGTCATATATAAACAAAACAGAGTGGCATACATAAGAACCCCTTTTTCTTTGTTTTTTTTTTGTGTTCGTTTCCGCACAAGGTAGCTTTTAACAGCGAAAAAATTGTAATTTTCTCGGAAAAATCGATGTTCCATACATTTTGTATGGAAAAATAAAAAATAGAAAAAAACTCGATTTTAATTTCATAATTCAAAATGCAATTTCTGCACAATTACATTCGTTCAAATCAGTTGTTTGTGTCCAGACGAAGCAACCAATTATCGAATAGTGTTCCTGAATTCATTGGTTTGCAAGGATTACCACCATATAATGTACCACTGAAGGTTGGATCTGTTATTATCATGCTTCGGAGCCTCAATCAATCCAAATTCTGCAAGGGAACAAAATTGATCGTGAAGCAACTCAAGAATAATGTGTTTCAAGCAAAGATGAACGCATTTGAGTAGGTCAATTCAAAGGCGAGGAAGTGCACATTCCAAGAATTCAATCAATGAATCACAAGGCCAATCTTTGTAATTAATTATGGCACTGTGTGCTGGATTAAATCAAATCTAAACTAATTTTATACCTTAAGAATAAAAAGAACATACGAGTAAAAACATAATATATAATGTATGTCAAGATAATGTAGCGCAAAGCAGTACGATCATATAAAGAGAAAAAGCAAGTAGACTATGCAAATGCAGCTTATTTTACACCTGTAACATGGAGGTGCATTCAGTTTTTTAGATATAAATAAGCGGACGGAAGTTAAGCTCACAAAATTATATGGAAACAATATAAATGTTGCACAAATAAATGTTAGTGCAAAACAATGTATGTCTTAAATTATTTGTAAAAAATGTATGTATAGCTATATGTCTATAACTATTAATCTGGAATTCCCAAGCTTCTTGCATGGCTTACAATATATGACATGTTCGCGTATTGGAAAGCCTCCATCTTTGTTTACTTTTGCTAATGTTGTCTATCAAAAAGCATTGAACTTGTCAGAAATTGATCTGACATGTGATTCCCTCAACCTCCTTACATTCCGTGTAAATAAGGGATATTATAGTGATTCATTCAATCAATAATTGAAATACGATTGGCACCATTTATTATCGATCGTGAATGTTCGATACAAAATTAATTTCGGGTGGGATCGTGATTGCTCGGAATTATTCAATAAAAAAATTAATTCAGGGCGGGACGAAGTTTGCCGGGTCCTCTAGTCTATTAATAAAAATCATTTTCTGTGAACATTAAAACTACTGGGAAACTGTAACGGGCAGTGAAAAATGATGGTGGTGTCAAACTATGAGTCTAAGTTGAAAAAATAAACGAGTACAAAATTAATTTTGACAAATCTCTCAAATATTAAAAATCAACAGACCCATTACCAGAGAAACACTAGACAAGCATATAAAGATTTTGATATTTAATTTTAATGGCATTCGAAGCCTGTTAAATGTTCATTTCACAAAGTTTACACAAAACAGAAGCACAAAAAATTTTCTGGAAATTTAGGGATAATTTGCATAAAACTAGCACCCAAAGGCAAATTGAACTAAATATTCCAGTATCATTAGATACAGAAGTGCATCCAGATTATACATTCATATCTTCATCAGACACAGATGAAGACCAAACAATAACAATGCCACAATCGGTGGTTGAATTTTTAAATACCGCCACCAAGCGCTTTCCAGAGTTTGATGGTAAACATGAAAATTTAAGAAGTTTCATTGACTCACTACAGTTATTGAACTCAATAAATGAGAATCATGAAACAACTACTGTTCACTTAGTCAAAACAAAACTAAAGGAAACGGCTAGAAATCTTATAAGTAATGAAAACACTTTAGCAGCTTTAATTGCAAAATTAGAATCAACTTTCAAGGGTGAATCAGTGTTAGCTGCAAAAATTAATAATGTGAAACAAAACACAAAGTCAGCTAATTGCTATACTAAAGAGATAGAAGAGCTGACAAAGTCGCTGGAAAATGCGTACATGTACGATGGATTAACACCAGAGTAGGCTAACAAGTACTCGACAGAAGTTGCAGTCAAAGCAATGACAAACAACTGCAACATCAGCGAAGTAAAACTTATTATGAAAGCGGGGACATTCATCAATATGAATGATGCCGTGTCAAAATTTGTCGCAAGCTGCACTGAAGCAACAGCACAGCAGAACGCAATTCTAAACTTAAGAGGTAGAAATTTCGTGCTATAATTTCCGTGGACGATCCCGTGGTCAATGGAATTATCAAAGCCGAGAACGCGGGCGCGGTAACTACAATAACAGGGGTCAAAATTTTCACTATAATAACCGCAGACCACAAAACGGCCATGTAAATAACAATAGGCGATATGTGCGTGTAGCACACGATGACGCGGAAAACGCGCAGTCCCCCAGTACTCCATAGAACTCAAAACAAATACCAGTAAAATCTTTAACATCAATTTAAATTTAACATCCTATATCTCAATACGAACATCATTTAACGAAGATGTGTCAACATTCTTAGTTGATACAGGGGCGGATATTTCTGTAGTTAAAGAAGGACAAATAAAATCTGAAATAATAGACAAATTTTCAAAAACTAGCCTACACGGTATAGGCAATGACATAACATTCACAATAGGTAAAGTAGTAGCAGATCTAAAAATTAAAAACCTACTGGTTGCACACGAATTTCACGTCGTTAATGACGAATTCCCAATTCCATCTGATGGAATAATTGGTCTCGATTTTGTCAAGAAATACAATTGTATACTTGACTACCAACAAAGTCAAGACCTATTAATCTTAAGACCAAATAACTTTGCTGAGATTACAGTACCAATGCGAAACTCGCCAAGTGTTAATGCAATATCGATACCAGCAAAGTCTGAGGTAATCAGACAAATATTCATGCAAAGTATGGAAAAAGAAGTGTTAATACCAAATCAAAAAAAGATGGTATATATATTGCAAATACAATTGCAAATAGCAAAACAGCGTTCATTCGTGTGACAAATACAACAAATAAAAACGCATTAATACAAAATTTACATATTAATACTGAAAGTCTAAGCGACTATGAAATTGCTTCAATTAATAATAGTCAGAACAATGACATAAAGTTGAAAAAATTGTCTAAAAATTTTCCAGATTTTATAAAATCAGATTTATACAAACTCTGTTCTGAGTTTGTTAATGTATTTGCGCTCGAAACAGATAAAATTACAACAAATAACTTCTACAAGCAAAAATTGCGTTTAAAAACTGATGAGCCAACATATATAAAAAACTACAGAATTCCACATACCCATAAAGCAGAAATAACCAAACAGGTCGACAAATTGGTCAAAGATGAAATAATAGAACCATCAGCTTCTGAGTACAATAGTCCTATACTATTGGTACCGAAAAAATTCTCAGAAAAGATGGAGACTACACTAAGGGAAATAATGCATATTAACATTATCCACGCCTGAGTATCAATTTTATTTAAATATTTACGTGGATAAATCAAATATTTTCCTTACAACTCGTTTTTTTCCCGTATTTGAATTTTATTTATACCACACACGTACACACATATTTCATACAAGCAAGCAGCAACAGCATCGCACACTTACACACATACTCCGACAAGCAGCAACAGCATCGCACTTTGTTCCTGAGTTTATTTCTTGCATTTGCAGTTCTTACAGTTCTCATTTAGTTATTGTTGCAAGAGCAATATATTATGCATGTTTGGCAAAGAAATTAAATTATGTAGGGTGGAGTGACAACTTGATATTTTCTCTGAAATATCTTGCACCGGTTGTCATTTACCTACATATTTTGCTTCTATCTATTTGTATTTTGTAAATTTATTTTTTCTCCCTCTAGTTTATACTATTTTTGACATTTGGTGCCCTAATATTGCACCAACTGTCAAAAATAGTATAAATTAGAGAACAAAAAAGTGAAGCGAGAATAAATAATACAGGCAAATGCCATTTGATGGACGCAATATGAAGAAAATAATACTAAAAACCATTAATATCATATTCAATTTAAATATGTTGTTTTTTAAATTCAATATTTTTATATAAATTTTCTTTAAATGCGATAGTTTATATTCAAATAGTAAATATTTGAAAGATATTTTAAAAATATTCGTGCATAATTTTAATATATTTTTTATTAATTCTGTTTAAATATTTAAATATTTAATTAAATTAAAAAAGTATTCAAATAAATTTTAAATATTTACGTAGTCGATTTATTCAAATGCGTTATTGGTGCAAAAATGACTCGCTTTTTGGATAAATTAAAAAAGTTTTTGGATAAATTTAATATTTTTTTCCCTTAGTGTAGTTGTAGATTATAGGGGGATTAACAAAAAATTAACAGCAGACAAATTTTCGTTGCCAAGAATTGATTATATTCTTGACCAACTAGGCAGAGCAAAATATTTTTCTTGCCTTGACTTAACGTCTGGTTTTCATCAAATAGAACTAGATGAAGACTCTCGGGACATCACTTCTTTTTCGACGGATATGGTCTCAAAATTGCTCCAAATTCATTCCAACGAATTATGACGATAGCATTTTCTGGTTTACATGGATGACTTAGTTGTACTAGGACGGTCTCAGAAACATATGTTAGATAACCTAACAGAAGTGTTCACAACGTGCCGAAAATACAACCTTAAACTTCATCCTGAGAAGTGCTCATTTTTTAGAACCGAGGTTACATATTTGGGTCATAAGTGTACCGACAAAGGCATTCTTCCTAATAATAGTAAATTCCAAATAATTTTAGATTACCCAACTCCCAAAAATGCCGATGAAACCAAAAGATTCGTTGCTTTCTGCAACTATTATAAAGAGTGATTTTTTAAGTGCCTGATAACTTTTTTTTTAAAAAAAACGCATAAAATTTGCAAAATCTCATCGGTTCTTTATTTGAAACGTTAGATTGGTCCATGACATTTACTTTTTGAAGATAATTTCATTTAAATGTTGACCGCGGCTGCGTCTTAGGTGGTCCATTCGGAAAGTCCAATTTTGGGCAACTTTTTCGAGCATTTCGGCCGGAATAGCCCGAATTTCTTCGGAAATGTTGTCTTCCAAAGCTGGAATAGTTGCTGGCTTATTTCTGTAGACTTTAGACTTGCCGTAGCCCCACAAAAAATAGTCTAAAGGCGTCAAATCGCATGATCTTGGTGGCCAACTTACCGGTCCATTTCTTGAGATTAATTGTTCTCCGAAGTTTTCCCTCAAAATGGCCATAGAATCGCGAGATGTGTGGCATGTAGCGCCATCTTGTTGAAACCACATGTCAACCAAGTTCAGTTCTTCCATTTTTGGCAACAAAAAGTTTGTTAGCATCGAACGATAGCGATCACCATTCACCGTAACGTTGCGTCCAACAGCATCTTTGAAAAAATACGGTCCAATGATTCCACCAGCGTACAAACCACACCAAACAGTGCATTTTTCGGGATGCATGGCCAGTTCTTGAACGGCTTCTGGTTGCTCTTCACTCCAAATGCGGCAATTTTGCTTATTTACGTAGCCATTCAACCAGAAATGAGCCTCATCGCTGAACAAAATTTGTCGATAAAACACATTTCGAACCGAACACTGATTTTGGTAATAAAATTCAATGATTTGCAAGCGTTGCTCGTTAGTAAGTCTATTCATGATGAAATGTCAAAGCATACTGAGCATCTTTCTCTTTGACACCATGTCTGAAATCCCACGTGATCTGTCAAATACTAATGCATGAAAATCCTAACCTCAAAAAAATCACCCTTTATATATAGAAATATATATTTTAATATAATAATAAATAATAATATATATTATAAATATAGACGATTTGTTCCAAACTTTGCTGAACATTCCAGGCTCTTAACGAGACTTTGTAAAAAAAATGTAAACTTCGAATGGACCATAGAGTGCAAAAATGCTTTTCAATATTTAAAACAATCACTTTTAAGCCCAAATATATTAATGTATCCGGATTTTGACAAGCAATTCTGTATAACAACAGACGCAAGTAAATACGCATGTGGTGCAGTGCTTAGTCAAGAATACAATGGATATCAACTGCCAATTGCATACGCCTCAAGATCTTTCACAAAAGGCGAAACAAATAAATCCACCATAGAACAAGAACTAGCAGCTATTCATTGGGCCATTGTCTACTTTAGGCCATATATTTATGGTACTAAATTCTTAGTCAAAAGTGACCACAGACCTTTGTCGTACCTGTTTGCTATGAAGAATCCATCCTCAAAATTAACGAGAATGAGATTAGAACTCGAAGAATAAGATTTTACTGTGGAGTACCTGAGGGGTAAAGAAAACTATGTCGCAGACGCATTGTCGCGAATTGAGTTTAAAGACATACAAAATATAAAACATACAGCCAGTCGAATATTAAAACTAACAACTAAGCAACAATCGCGGCAACCGCATAAACAACAGGAATTTAATAATAGAAACTTGTCAGAAGAAATTAAAATATATGAAGCGTTCAGTAGCAAAAATAGAAAAAACAGCGCAAAGCTAGCAATTAAAGGCGACTGTATAAAAATAAAAAGAAATAAAAAGGTGATCACCAAGAACCAGGCGCGGATCCAGGGGGGTTTTGGGGGTTCAAACCCCCCCCCCCCCCCCCGAAATTCTAAAAGAACCTGTATTTAAATGTGATGTACTGATGTTTATTATGTGGGCTAAGAGTACCAAAAAGAAAAAAAATTGGTTTTTTATAATTTACTTTAAATATTCACACCCCTATGCTGTAAACGTTTGTAGCTGTTTCTACACGTATTGCTAAAATACTGAATTCTGTTCCAGTTTTTGTTTGTTTTTGCGATATTGCGCCTGTAGCTGTAAACAGTCACACATACAATCTTAACCTGAAATCACAAAAACACCGCATTTTTTGGATAAAATATATCCAAACACCGCACAGTCTTAATTGAAAAACCCACAGTTTCGATAGTATCGGAAGTGTAGACTTAAAATTCCTTTTTATACAGTAATGGAGAAAAATTCCGGTTTTTGTAGTTTGACGTAAAATTCCTTTTTATACAGTAATGGAGAAAAATTCCGGTTTTTGTAGTTTTTATTTATTTTGATGTTGGTTTTATGTTGGCCTTTAATATTTGTATTCGAGTCAAATAAACAGAGAAATAACTTTTATTATTATAATTATCTTCACCCCAGCGTCAGCTTGTGGTATTTAACACAAAAAAAATAATCCTGAGCACCACACAATCATATGGAGTGAATATGGAGTGAATATAGAGTGAAATGTGGATGGCTATTTTTTTCGTAGCAAAGTTTTTTCCAATAAGTGGAATAATTTTTTCACATATTGCAGCAAAACACAAATTATAACCTTCTTTTGAAAAACCAGAGGCTCGAAATAGATTTTAGACTAACGGTTTCTTACCACGCCTACGATTTTTTGAAAAAAAAATTATCCCGCTCAAATGTATATAAAGGGTGGTTAAATTTTAAGGGCCGATGTTGAATATAAACCACACCTAAATGTCAACTTTTTTTCTGCATTTCATTTGACATTTCTCAATTTCAGACTAACTCAATTTGAACCGTTAAAGTTATTCAGGCTTATTATGAAAATGAGCTTTCAAATCAAAATGCATATCGAGCACTTCGTGATTTTTTCGGTCAATTTAATCGTCCAAATGTGCGTACAATCGGAAAAATCGTGCAAAAATTTGAACAAACCAGGTCTGTAGGAGATGTGAAAACACCAGTGCATGCTCGTACTGCAGAAAATATTGCTGCTGTTCGCGATAGTGTAGCTGAAGAGCTGTCCACCTCAACTCGTCGTCGTGCCCAACAATTGCACCTCTCACGTTCGTTGTTAATGAACATTATGCATAAAGACTTGCATTTACACGGTCAGAATGGTGGCAAGGAATGGCAACAGTGGATGATCAATTTTCGAAGAAAATCATCTTCAGTGATGAGGCACATTTTCACCTCAGTGGATTCCTCAATAAGCAGAATTACCGCATTTGGGCGAATGATAATCCAAGAGTGATTGTCGAAAAACCAATGCACCCACAAAGAGTGACTGTTTGGTGCGGTTTATGGGCTGGCGGCATCATCGGGCCGTATTTTTTTCCAAAATGAGGCTGGTCTGGCAGTTACTGTGAATGGTGTTCGGTAGCGTGAGATGATAACGAACTTTTTATGGCCCGAATTGGAAGATATGGATGTGGACGATATGTGGTTTCAACAGAACGGTGCCACTTGCCACACAGCTAACGAAACAATGGCTCTTTTGCGCGACAAATTCAATGGCCGTGTTATCTCACGTGGTGGCGATGTCATTTGGCCCCCAATCATGTGATTTGACACCGTTGGGCTTCTTTCTTTGGGGTTATTTGAAAGAAAAGGTGTACGTCGATAAGCCAGCAACAATTCAAAAGCTAAAGGATGAGATAATTCGGCGGCGGGGTGCAATAAGGCCGAATTCGGCCTTATTTCCATTTGAAAAAGAAATTAAGCCAATTTGGCCTTATTTCCCTTTAAAAGGAACCACTATTAAAACGCCATCAAATAAGTTTTTTAGTTTTATTTAATGAAAAATTAAAGATATAAAGTATTGGAATAATTGTACTTTAGGATAATAGGAATAATTGCTCCTTTTTTCTTTTTTTTCTAAATGTGAATTTGGAGCTCCTAATGCACATGCTGCAAAAAAAGGTCGGTCTCAAATGGTTTAGGAAATAAAAATCGTGAAAGTTTGAAAAATGTACATATTTTGGAATAATTGCACTTTTGGTACACGCTACTTTTTTTTTTTTTTTGTTTTTTAAATGTGTATGGAACTTCTAAATCTAATGCTGCAAAAAAAATAGGGAGGTCTCAAATGGTTTAGGAGATAAAAATCGTGAAAGTCTGAAAAATTTACATATTTTTTATTGAGAAGACTAGGATATCCTATTCTAATAATAGAAATATATATCCGTTTAAAGCGAAAAATATGATCGTTTAAATGCTAAAGAACATACATCTTTTTGTTTGTGGTCGAGAAAAAAATGTAAAATATAAACGTAAAAGTGATGAATGAAAATTTATAAAGTATGCGCGATTTTTACTAAAATTTTTAATGAAGCTTTAATATTATAAAGAATGAGCACCGCAGGTTTATAATAAATCGCCGCGATTTTTAAAAAAATTTTTGCCTGCGGCGCTCATTCCTTATAATATTAAAACTTCTTACCCTTCACTATTGAACTACTACTAATGAATTTTTCGCGTTGATACGAAACAAGCACATTGAGGTTGACAATGGCAACTGTTCTCTTGCAAATTGAGTACCTGCGCTGAGTCCAGTAACTTTTCAAACAACAGACTACAGGGTGCGTACTTTTTGTTAAAAATAATTATAAAAAATAATCCTTAGTTTGCAAAAATTATTTTTCGGCCTTATTACTATTTTGCTAAATTTTTTTTTAGGCTTTATTTCCTTTTCAAATGGAAATAAAACCAAATTCACAATTTCGTCCTTATTTCTCTTTGAAAAGGAAACAAAGCCAATTCGGCCTTATTGCCGTTGGCCTTATTGCACCCCGCCAATTCGGCACATTAACGGCATAGAACCTCACTTATGCCTCGGCGTCATCGAAAATTTGGACCATCGGATGGTGGTGTGCCGCCGAGGTCGCGGCGGCCATTTAGCCGATATTTTGTTCCATGCATAATTGAACCATACCAATATTATCATAATAAAAAGAAACGACAATAATTTCCTTAATAATTTGTGTTTTATTCAAAATCAACATCGGCCTTTAAAATTTAACTACCCTTTATATATATAACGTACATAAATATTTTTGAAACCCCCCCGAAATATATTCCTGGAACCGCCCCTGCCCTACAATAAGCACTTTTTCATGTAACAAGTGTCAATATATATTGTGATGGTAAAATTGCTTACAAATAGTAAATTTTGAAAAATTTCCGTTATTTTAACATCAAAATTATTGTGATATCTCGAAAACTATAGATGTATTCAGTACAATGTTTTTTGTATGAAAATTCGTTGGCTGAGAAAAATAACGGTATACGAAAACTTTTTTGCTAATATTTTCCACGAATATATGTTAAAAAAATTTCCCGTTATTATGACATCAAAAGTATTGCGATATTTCGAAACCTGTAGATTTTTTCCATGCAATGCATTTCTTAAAGCAATGTCATTGCCTCAGAATTAGAAAAAAACAATTGATATTTCAAATTTTGATTTTGCATGCAAATATCTCAGCCATTTTTCAATCGATTTTCCCTAAATTTTCTTTGTGTGAAAGTTTAATTAAATAACTTTTGAGAAATAAGAAAAGATTTACCGTTATCTCACTAATTCAATTTCTTATGTTGTTTTCCAAAAAACTCTAAAATATTAAATTTTTGCTTAAAAATTAGACCAGACATTCTTTTTTTGTAATTTTATTTTTGTTTTTCTATTTTCTTCTCTCACACTCTTTCATAAACCATATCATTTACTTGCAAAAATTGCCTCATTTTGACACATCATTTAATTAAGTGTTTCTATCATCGAAAATCATGAGCTACCCCCCAATGATTTTTTTGATGAAAATTACATTTTTCAAAATGTTGTTTTTGTATTTTTTACAAAGTTCCACAGCTTAAAAAATAATTTCTGTGAAAAAATTTTTCAAATATTTCACACCACTCCAAAGTAATATACACAAATCTATGTTTGAAGCCATTTCCTTATCTACTTTATATATTACTTATATATATTATTATTATATCTTATATTATAATAATACGCAAACATCGAATTTCGTCGTATACTTTTTTAATATTTATAATAAAAAAAAGGGAATGGAACTTATGCCATTCAAAAGGTAGTGTGCCACAAATGTGCCGAAAAATAAAAATTATCAAATAAAATTAAACAAGTACTAGCACAAGGATTTGGTTAAGCCAAAGATCATTTAATATAAAGATGCGCCACACAATCATATGGAGTGAATATGGAGTGGATGGCTATTTTGTTCGTAGCAAAGTTTTTTCCAATAAGTGGAATAATTTTTTCACATATTGCAGCAAAACACAAATTATAACCTTCTTTTGAAAAACCAGAGGCTCGAAATAGATTTTAGACTAACGGTTTCTTAAGCAAAGTTGAATTTGCTCCGTAGAACATTATCCATGCCTACAATTTTTAAAAAAAAAAATTAACCCGCTCTAATGTACAATCTAAACGATTTCTGTTGAATTTTACGACGATAATCGTCGGCAACGCTTTTCTGACTTATAGTGTCTTAATTTACACATGCACATTTTTAAACATTTTTAGTTGGATATTACACAGAAAATGTTTAACGATTTACGCAACTTGTGTGTAAAAGTTAAACTCTTCGTGTTTATTTTTCAACAAAAAATTTATAAAAATATGCCCCTTCCTTCGTACCATTGCTCTATGTCATTACTCTTGCGTAAATAAAAGTAAGTAATAAGTAAGATATAGAATGTTTTTTTGTTTTATAATATATTTTTGTATTCAGTAGTATTAAATTCAAATTGTAGTTATGTGAAAACATATGTTAACTCAGGTAGCTTATTATCACTTTAAGCTTTAAATCACTTAAGAAAATGATAATTAATTTTATAACTAATAAAAAAAATAATTGAAATAATGTAATCACTTTTAAGAAAACAAAAAAAAATAATAAAATAAAAATATAAATAGAAAACTTTTAAGTTAAACTTTTCAGCTTACTAATAATTGTATTGATTTTTTTTATACTATTGATGTTTTTTTTTTTTTTTTGCCTCGAACTTGTTATTTCAAATCAAGTTTATTTAGTTTAGTGATACCAAATCTTCTTCCGTGAATGAAATTACACATTTCATGTTCACCATTACACATTTTCGTGTAATTTTGCACATTTTTTGTCATATTTTAAATTTTTACACTTTTTGAGTTTAACATTACAATTTTTTGTGTAGTAATTTAAACCTTTTTTGTGTAAATTTAAATTTTGCACAACTTTCTGTTTAAAAATAAACAATTTCTGGTTTAAACCACACCTAAATGTCAAGTTTTTTTCTGCATTTCATTTGACATTTCTCAATTTCAGACTAACTCAATTTGAACCGTTAAAATTATTCAGGCTTATTATGAAAATGGGCTTTCAAATCAAAATGCATATCGTGCACTTAGTGATTTTTTCGGTCAATTTAATCGTCCAAATGTGCGTACAATCGGAAAAATCGTGCAAAAATTTGAACAAACCAGGTCTGTAGGAGATGTGAAAACACCAGTGCATGCTCGTACAGCTCGTACTGCAATATTTTCTGCTGTTCGCGATAGTGTGGCTGAAGAGCCGTCCACCTCAACTCGTCGTCGTGCCCAACAATTGCACCTCTCACGCTCGTCGTTGATAAACATTAAAGACTTGCATTTACACGGTCAGAATGGTGGCAAGAAATGGCAACAGTGGATGATAAATTTTCAAAGAAAATCATCTTCAGTGATGAGGCACATTTTCATCTCAGTGGATTCTTCAATAAGCAGAATTGCCGCATTTGGGCGAATGATAATTTAAGAGTGATTGTCGAAAAACCAATGCACCCACAAAGAGTGACTGTTTGGTGCGGTTTATGGGCTGGCGGCATCATTGGGCCGTATTTTTTACAAAATGAGACCGGTCAGACAGTAACTGTGAATGGTGTTCGCTATCGTGAGATGATAACGAACTTTTTATGGCCCGAATTGGAAGATATGGATGTGGACGATATGTGGTTTCAACATGGCTCTTTTGCGCGACGAATTCAATGGCCGTGTTATCTGACGTGGTGGCGATGTAAATTGGCCGCCAATCATGTGATTTGATACCGTTGGACTTCTTTCTTTGGGGTTATTTGAAAGAAAAGGTGTACGTCGATAAGCCAGCAACAATTCAAAAGCTTAAGGATGAGATAATTCGGCACATTAATAGCATAGAACCTCACTTCTGACTCGGCGTCATCGAAAATTTGGGCCATCGGATGGAGGTGTGCCGCCGAGGTCGCGGCGGCCATTTAGCCGATATTTTGTTCCATGCATAATTGAACCATACCAATATTATCATAATAAAAAGAAATGACAATAATTTCCTTAATAATTTGTGTTTTATTCAAAATCAACATCGGCCTTTTAAATTTGACTACCCTTTATATATATAACGTACATAAATATTTTTGAAACCCCCCCGAAATATATTCCTGGAACCGCCCCTGCCAAGAACATAAACGATCTTCTCACTAATGGAAAAATCGACATAGATTAATTATTTCCACTGCTTGAAAAATTAGCAAATGATAACGGATTAAAAAAGCTGCAGCAGTCAACAAGTGATGATATATTTGAAAAAACCCAGAATAACCCAGGGTTGCAGAATACAAAATGAAAGGAAATGAACTACTGAAAAAATTAAAAATAGCACTGACGCCACAATTAATTAAAATAACAACAACAGGTGAAATACACAAAATATTACAAAAGTATCATGATGATCCAATCACTGGTGGCCACAGTGGGATCACACGTACACTGAAAAAAATTAGACAAGCGTATTCCTGGAAAAATATGACACAAGATGTTACTAAATATGTTAAAAAATGTTTCGAATGTCAAATAAATAAAGCGCACAAAAACATCAAAGAGCAAATGGTAATTACTGATACCCCAGCAACTGCATTTGATATAGTTCTGATAGATACAGTTGGCCCATTACCAAGATCGGTAAATGGAAACGTTTATGCCGTCACAATAATATGTGATTTAACTAAATATTTAGTTTCAGTACCAATTGCAGACAAAAATGTGAAAACCGTCGCAAAAGCAATTTTTGACAATTTTATACTGGTGTACGGTCCTATGAGAAAAATAATCACGGACATGGGCTAAAGAAATAATTCAAAAAAGAAAGGAAAAGATTCTTTATGACAGAAACAAAAATAGTCTAGACCTATCAGTAGGAGAATTAGTACTGCTTAAACAAGAGGGCCATAAGCTAGATAGTTTGTACAAAGGTCCATTTAAAGTAGTTAGGCTCGACAATAAAAATAATGCGGTTATCGCAGACGACAATAACAAGATCAGCACAGTACACACTGACAGATTAAGGAAATATATACAAATGTAATAAAAAAACAAAAAACAACAAAAATTTTTAAATTTCTATTTTCTAGTTTCTATTATAATATCAGATTATATAATCTTTTGAATCTTTTGAATCTTTTGAATGAATGAAAAATAAAAATTAAATCTAATTATAAGAATAAATTTAAATTTTTTGGTTCGTCATAAAATAAATAATAATTCAATCTAAGCATAGTATAGTATAAATTAAACATAAATAATTAAAATACATTATAATTAATAGGTACAAATAATATAATACATATATATAACAAAAAAAAAAAAAAAACAAATATGTAAAAAAAACAAAAATTAGAAAACAAAAGAATATAAGAATTAAGAATATAGGAATAAACTGAAATTCTTTTTAAATTTTATATTTTAAAAAAAAATTGTAAATTCATTCCTCCAAAAAGGGGGGGGGGGGGGGGCGGAAGTATGCAAAAATTCTTTCAGGGAGTGAGTCAATTAATTTGTTGAGTACATTTATTTCTAAATCCAGCTACGCCTGCAAAATCGCAATTTTGTATTCCGATATCGTTAAATATTGGCGGCAATTTCCTTAAATATATAGTTTCCAAACATTTTCAATCGGGTTCAAGTCCAGACTTCTAGCTGGCTAATCAAGCAATGGTATTGAGAGTGATGAAAAAAATCCTTCGACTCGTGTGAAACGTAAATACTGGCATTATCCTGTTGAAATATTAAGTCAACGTCAGCACTTTCTTCCAAAGAAGCAATAAGAATATCGTCCAACATTTCAAAATACTATTTAGAATTCATTTTTGTAGAAATAAAACATAATTTAAGTTTGCCATAATAAGAGAAACCACCCCATATCATAATGGATCCACCGCCAAAATTCCAACTCATTATTGGTGGGTTATTTACACGAAAATAATGCCAATAACAGCTAAATCCATCGGGTCCGTCAAGATAAAATTTTTTTCTCGCCCGAAAAAATCAGACTGCGATAATTTTCAGTCCAATTCATGTGCCTTTTTGCAAATTCTAATCTGGCTGCTTTCTATAAAGATTTAAATTGTGGGTTTTTTGACATTTTTTCCATTTAATGTTTCGGTCCGTGCTTAAAATTTGTTGAATTCTTCGTTTTCCAATGGGAAGTTTTAGTTTTGACATTATTCCAGATGCGCTTAGTCGATGTTAAGTGGCTTCTTCTTTTATAACATTGCTTTGGTGAAGAGTTATCTTCGCCTTTCTCTTAGATTTTGAAGAAGAAATGCCGTATTTATCACTTAATCGGAAAAAATTTCTTATTACTTTCTCCGATCTTCTTATTTGTCGGCTAATTGATCTATTAGAAACCCGTTTTCTTTTAGAATCTTAAGTTTGCATTTTTCAACATCACTAAAAAAACTTTTATCTGCCATTTTAATATTTAATCTATCCAAAATAAGATTTATCGTCTTAAATATTCAAAAAAGTTTAAATTAAAAAAAAAATCACTGAAACCTTTCAGCAGTAAAAAGAACTTACAATTACAACACGTAAAACAAGACTGCGGCTAAGCAAATTTCGCTCGAATTTATCTTACGTTATAACCATTTCTTAAATTCATTTAAATATGAACATAAAATCTCTCAAATTCTTAATAATTTTCTACAAAATAAAACAAAAAATAAAGTCTTTCATTATTCGGTTAACCCCACACTTGTTTTTTAATTCATATTGATGTAAAATCGTGTGCGGCTAAGCACATTTCGCGCACTGTATAATCATTATGAAATCCTTTACATGATCCTGGATCATGTAAAAATTAATCAGCATGATTTCATGTAAAATCATAATGATTTCATGTTAAATCATTATGATTTCATGTAAAATCAAAATACGTTCAAACGCACAAAAACACCAACATGCTTATTCGCATAAATTTGTGCAACACTTCGCTCACAGCAACTCTCACATGCAATCGAGTCTCATTGCTTCGTTTCTCTTGCATGGCGTCGGATCATCTAGTTAGCGTGTTGATTGTTAAATGTAAGTAAAGAATATAATGTGTTTAAGTGATAGTTGCAAAATCGTATTTTAAAATATTAAATGGAAAAATTAACACTTTTTCGTTTAATAAACTTAAATACACATAAAACTATTCTAACAGCCCTATTCTGCTTGTTAACTTAACAAGGAATTGTTAAGGAGCTCTTGTTAATGTTCTTGTTATGTAATGTAAATGTTCGTATTTTGGCAAATCATTTACAATTTGAAAGCTCTCAAAAGCTATTAAAGTTCACCACGCATGGTGAAAATCTAAATGCCTTAGATATAGAGCGTCAGCTGTTTTTATATTGCTCTTTTCTTGCTTATTTCGATTGCTTATGTTTGTTTTTCTACAAGTAAGATGGAAAATGTTAAGAAATAAATAATTTACTAATTGTTTTCAATTGTTTTAAGTTTCAAAATGAATTTTTTTAATAGACAAGCAATTTTCGAGTGTTTTGCCGTCTTTAAAATTTATTTTTTCTTTGATATTCTTCAGTATCAATGCTAAAAAGAAGTATTAAAGGAAGAATTCATCCATTTTTTTTTTTATTTTATTTTATTTACACAGCATTTGTTTGACTTAATACTGAACTATCTTTCGTTGTTAAGTTGTTTTCTGTCATTAACAAAATAGTAAAGAAAGGAGCTTTCAAATTATCACCAGAATACGAAACCTTAACAATTTGTTAATATTAACAATTTTGTTAATGTGGTGAGCTTAGTTAAGCTGCCAGAATAGGCGTGTAAGTTACACAAAATAGAACATTGATTTGTGTATTTAAGTTTATAAAAAGAAAAAGTGTTCATGTTTCCATTAAATATTTTGTAATACAATAGCTTTTGAATAGTATATAACTTCATTTTATAAACAAATGTGTTCTGCTGTGCTCTCCCTTTTCTTTTTCCCGTCACAATTAAATTTAAAATTTTCAGGAATAATACTTTACGCCACGTGGCTTTAAAAAAACACCCTGGTGGTAAGCTCGGGACAGATACATATAAAACGCAAACGAGAAACAACAAAAGAAAGCTCTAAACTAATTGATCCTTTCGCTGAACCTGGAAGAGCTGAAATCGATGAAACAATTTTAACTGCCTTGAAAGCTTCCCTCTCGAAGGAGTTTTCGAATTGGGATGAAGTCAAAGATAAATGGCAACGCACTTTTTTGTTGAGGCAGAGGATAATCAAAACTTCGCAAGAGCTCACGAACTAGAAGTTTATTGATTGTTATTTAACAAACCTAAATTATTACTATGTTTTTTATAGATTAACATTGATTTTGAATTGCTATATCCCAACAAGAGTCTGTAAGTGGGATGAATTCAGACATAAAATTGAATGTTATTACTCTGTGTACATAAACGATAAAAAATCTAAGGAAAGTTTTGGAAATAACTGGCATAAGTAAGTCGTCCTTTTGCAGGACAAATGAATAAATTAAAATTACTAAGACATTTAAATTATATATAAAGTGATTATAAATTATAATTTTACTAATAAAATACTAAATAAAACAAACCAAATAAAACCAACTTTAAGTTATTTTAATTTAAAAAAATAAGGATCAATAGGATTCAGCTGAACTTCATAATGCTTTTACAGGATTTCATAATGATTCTACATGACCATCATATTGATTTTACATGATTTCGTAATGATTCTACATGACCATCATAATGATTTAACATGATTTCATAATGATTTTACATGACCATCATAATGATCATAATGATCCGTGGCGTAGTTGGTTAAAGTGCGTGGCCTCTATGTCAACGAACCTGGAGACCTGGGTTTGAACCCCAGCAGCGACAGAAAATTATTTGAATTAAATTAATTTTTCTGTACGGCCGCCACCTCTCTACGGACAATGGCAAACCTCAGAGAATAATCAAAATGCCATGTAAAGCTTCTTGAGAACAAGAACATTTCGTTCATCGCCGTTCGGAGTCGGTTTTAAACCTAAAAGTCCGGTTCTCGGTCAATTGTGTACAAACTTAATAACACGCACAACACAATTGATCATGAAAAGCTAGGTCAAAGTCCTTTCAAGGGCTGAAATTGCCAGTTGTTTACTTTTTTTTATCATAATGATTTTACATGATTACATAATGATTCTACATGACTATCATAATATCAAATTGACCTTATTTCATCTGGGATTTATTTCTTTGTATCTATTCATCTTCAAATATTCTATATTTTTTTTTTCAGAATAGCAACTCACAATTTCTGATACCACTAAAAGAATTTGCTGCTGCCTTATTAGAGAGCGAAATAAACAGAATGCTAGAACGTCCAGAGCAAAAGTTTTATTTGACGTATGAGAACATCATGAAGTTTGTATCACTTACTAAAAAAAATTTGGAAATTTTATCAATAAATAATAAAACCGCTTTTCTTAAATTATTGGAAATTGTTGAGCAAATAACTTTCGATTGTGATATTTACAAAAAGGTTACGGCTGCTAATGCAAGCGACAATCTCGAACTTCAAGAACGATTTCGACGGCAAACAAAAAATTATGAAAATCATCAAGAAATTTGGACAAATGTTGATTTAGAATATATTCGAATAAGCTTGGAATTGCTTGAGAGAATATCATCGGATTTTGAGAAAACTTCTGCAGAAAAATTTAAAACTGCGGAGAAAATAACTTTAATGACGGAAAAGATGTGTCGGAGTTCTTTAATAGGACAGGAAAATATTGGTAAGATACATATACAAAAGGCTAAAAAATGTCTCACAGCTCACAGTTAAATACTTATATAAGTTTTTATCAGAGTTTTTAACGGATTTTCTCAAAGTATGAGGGGAAGGTGATTTCACTTCAATTCTCGAATACATACACGCAAAGAAATTTTTCGTTTACCACAACTGAAAAATTCACCAACTATACTTCGTTTGCGAGCTGTATTTGCAAACGAATATTCAGTTGTCACAACTTAAAAATATATCTTATATATATAAACCGCAAGCTATTTCGGTCATTATTATTTATTATATTAATAATCTTTCTCATTATGTCCGTCCGTCTTCTTATGGATTCCACCTCTGTTACTATCTTCGTCCGCGTATTAAGCAAACTACCAATTTCCTTATATAGTAACAGTTTGTCCAAAAAGTAACTCTAAACTATAAGCGTTATGTTTATACAACGAAGGGAAAAATAAACAAAATTTTCAGTTGGGAAAAACGAAGTTTTCAATTGCTGCAATTTAAAAATCACTCGCGTTTATGACAAACGAAATTAATTTCCTGCAACTAAATGACTCGTTTCTCACAACTGAAAATTTTGTTTATTTTTCGTTCAACGTTTATGACAACTGTTGAAACGTTTGCAATAAACGATTTCAAGCACGACAAACGAAGTTCGTTTGCGGCAAACTGGCGATAAACGTTTTTTTTCTTTGCGTGTAGTGATAAGAAGCGTCCATTGGGGCAGACGGAGCAGACCCATGCCTGTGGTGCAAAATGTTAGTCTTAATATTGCCTTTATTTATTCAATTATATATTGAAACTAATTGTTGAGCTCATGGCCAAGTATGTTTAAGAAAAAAACACCTAAGAACAACAACAGCTCTGTATAGAGCAAATCATGGCTGCTACACCACCTCGTCAGTAGTCTTGCATGACTTTCACTGTGATCCACTCAGCTACTTAAGGGCCTACTAAAGTTTTACGACGACCGAAATTAAATTTTTTTTAACATTTTTTGAATGTTTATCTTAAAAATATTCTCAGAAAGTTTTAAGTCAATTGAATAAAACTTTTTGCAATTATAAGCACAACCGTCCCAAAAGAAGACAATAAAAAAATATATGTACTAGCCGCCTTACTCATACCGGCTGCTTCAAAAACTCTTCTCTGTAATATGTTTTTATTTTTTCAATGCACTCTTTTAAGTGTCTTTTATTTTTTTAGTTCACTCTTTATAAAAGTATGCATAAGCATAGGTATCCACAGGGGAAGAAAAGAGGGGAAAGGCCCCCCTGGTCTTCAGAAAAAGGAAAACCTTATATTATTGTAAAAAAAATAAAATAACTCTATGTTAATAATGAGAACTTCTCCCCCTGGCATAAAATTCGTGGACGCAATGTGGAAATTGGCATGAGTTGTGGCAAAACTGTCATACATTCTTAAAAAACGTTGACAGTAAAAAACAGTAGTACAGTAAACAGACAGTAGCTTAAAAATAAAACTTTTAATACAGGGTTTTTTTTCGCTTAAAAAACTTTAGTACACTAAGGGAAATAACGCATATTAATATACACGCCTGAGTTTATATTTCATTTAAATATTTACGTAGATAAATCAAATATTTTCCTTACAACTCGTTTTTTTCCCGTATTCAAATTTTATTTATGCAACACACTGACACACATATTCCATACAGCTGCCAAGCAGCCGCCAAGCAGCCGCCAAGCAGCAGCAGCATCGCACAGGAACAGAGTTTCTTCGTACCAGCAATTGCAGGTCTTATAGTTCTCATTTAGTTAATGTTTCAAGGGTAATATATCATGGATATTTGGCAAATATGGTTTGTGAGTGCGGTGGTGGGTGCGATGCATGATGAATTCATGTAAGGTGGAGTGACAACTCTGTATTTTCTCAAGAATGTCACTCCACTCTACATGATTTCATCATGCACCGCACTAACCACCTGACTCACAAATCATATTTTCACAAAAAGAAAATAAAATATACCACTATTTTATTTGATTGGACGCGTTTGATATGAACGCAGCTCGTGGGAAATATTCAAATAAATTGTTTTTCAATTTCAATATTTTTATATAAATTTTCCTTAAATGCGATAGTTTTATTTTCAAATAGTAAATATTTGAAAGATATTTAAATATATTCGTGCATAATTTTAATATATTTTTTATTAATTCTGTTTAAATATTTTCATATTTTATTTAATTAAAAAAGTATTTAAATAAATTTTATATATTAACGTAGTCGATTTAAGTAAATACGTTATTGGTGCAAAAATGACTCGCTTTTTGGATAAATTAAAAAAGTTTTTGGATAATTTTAATATTTTTTCCCTTAGTGCACTAAGGGAAATAATGCATATTAACATTATCCACGCCTGAGTATCAATTTTATTTAAATATTTACGTGGATAAATCAAATATTTTCCTTACAACTCGTTTTTTTCCCGTATTTGAATTTTATTTATACCACACACGTACACACATATT
The DNA here is from genome assembly GCA_943735915.1 of Pherbina coryleti. Classification (NCBI taxonomy): domain Eukaryota; kingdom Metazoa; phylum Arthropoda; class Insecta; order Diptera; family Sciomyzidae; genus Pherbina; species Pherbina coryleti. The sequence goes on from OX030949.1 coordinate 109,855,023, forward strand.
CCAACAAGCAACGAGCAACAGCATCGCACTCTGTTCCTGCAGTTTATTTCTTGCATTTGTAGTTTATTTCTTGCATTTGCAGTTCTTATAGTTCTCATTTAGTTATTGTTGCCAGAGTAATATAGTATGCATGTTTGGCAATGAAATTAAATGATGTAGGGTGGAGAGACAACTTGATATTAACTCACAAATATCTTGTACCGGTTGTCATTTACCTACATATTTTGCTTATAATTTTCTGTTTCTTTTTCTTCTTCTAGTTTATGCTATTTTTGACTTTTGGTGCCGTAATATTTTACCAACTGTCAAAAATAGTATAACAGTGAAATATAGAATTGTGAAACAGAATAAATAATACAATAAATTTGTTTTTATGTTTTAATATGTTTTTTTTAAATTCAATATTTTTATTTAAATTTTCTTTAAATGCGATAGTTTATTTTCAAATAGTAAATATTTGAAAGATATTTTAAAAAATTCGTGCATAATATTAATATATTTTTTTATTAATTCTGTTTAAATATTTAAATATTTGATTTAATTAAAAAAGTATTCAAATAAATTTTAAATATTTACGTAGTCGATTTATTCAAATGCGTTATTGGTGCAAAAATGACTCGCTTTTTTGATAAATTAAAAAAGTTTTTGGATAAATTTAATATTTTTTTCCCTTAGTGTAAGTATGACTCATCAGCACAATCGGACTCTTTCATATTCAAGCTAAACCAAATGCTAGATGCTCGTTTTAGTAAACAGAGCGAACAAATTAATAACAAGCTGACCACCGCAATTCACGCAAGTGAGAAAAGAATGTTAGATGAGCTCCGCCGCAATGTCTTAGATATTAAGAGAGAGCTTTCTGACCTCACTGCAAGAGTAAGCCGTCTCGAAGAAAATGCATCCAACGTCGTGGTTCTAAGAGCCCTGCTCGAAGCTACTAAGACTGTTGATGTTGTTGCTCTAACAAAACTAAGACTTAAGAACGCAACTTGCTAAGCATGATAACACTGCTGTTGCTTGCGTGAAGGTGAAAATCTCAGAGGCATGTTTTCAAAAGTTTGCACATCTGTAAATATCAGTTCGCCCAACATCAAAAATACTTTCCGCATCGTTCAAAAATCCTCAGCTGTCAATGGCAACTAAGACTCCACCATTATAGCGAAATTCGATACACCGTACGATAGAAATCGTGTATGACCACTCGGTTCCTAATTTTCGACGTGCGAATAATAATTTCCTTCGCTTACATCATGTCGGTTTTCAGTCATCCAAGCCCATATTTGTAAATTAAGGTCTTTCAAAAGCTAACTCGCTTATCCTGCAGCAGGCGCTAAAGAAGCAGCATTTACTAACCGCAGTTTTCACTCGTCGTGGCATCGTTCACATAAAACGAAATAGTAACGAGATATGTATGTCGACACTATTCAAAAATTAAATGAAGCTGTCGGATTTTTGCCCAATACCACCCACCCTAATAGCAATGTTCAAATACATAAAGATGGCGCAACAAACCAAGAGCAGCTTTTTCGTGCTCTTAATTCTAAAAACGATTCAACACAACGTCAACAACAACAGCACCAGCCTGTTAAACAGCTAGCCAAAGAGCTCTAAAACAAAATATAACAAAATCTTTATATGTATGTTCACACTAAGCTTTATATTTATTTTTGAATTTTTTTAATCCTTTTTTTTCTATTTATAATAGCTTATATAAGCAGCTTTTTAAACATTTGAGAATTCGCAATTTAATTACAACTTGTTTTTCTAAACTTTTCCGTATCCTTCCTCGCGTTACTAATAGTATTTTTCCCCCTTAATAAATCATCAAAAATCAAAATAACATTCGTACCGATTCCAAAGACAATGTTTTTGCTTTATTTCTAATATTAAGGGGGCATATAGGTTACAAATTTAAAAAAAATTTTTTTATCGGGAATTTTTTTTCATAGAAGGAAAAAGATATCGTTTTCAAATTTTGCACACATATTTATTAACATTTAAAGAATTAAAAAAAAAGTGCTTCAAAATTTTTGAAGCGGTCTTTGACGTCATTTGACTTTTTTTTTTAAATGCCAAAAATATGACGGTGTGCAGGATATCACCAGTCTGGAACACCTGAGGAAAAATTAAAAAAAAATCAAATTAATCCTTGTTTTTAAAAATTTGTAACCATATGCCCCATTAAACAATCAGAGGGAGGGATTAAAGGTCTGCCACATTAATGCACAAAGCCTCAACAACAAAATCGATGAGTTTCGATACATTTTCTGTAATTCAGGAATATACATCATATGGGCATCTCTTAAAAAAGCTCCACTTCTAGTGAAAAATTCAAACTGGTCAGAAAAACTTTTAATTATCCAATAATAAAGCTTAAATAACTAAATTTGATAAATGCAAAGAAATTTTAACTTTAAGAGAAACAAGTTGTTTTTCTGAGCCTTTTAACGAATTATACCCATATTTTTATACCCCAACGTTTAAAAAACGTAAATGGGGGTATATTAATTTTGTCACTCCGTTTGTAACGCCCATAAGGAGGCGTGGTAGGTATAGAAAACTATATATATTCTTGATCAGCATCACCACCCGAGTTGATTTAGCCATGTCCGTCTGTCTGTCCGTCTGTGATCACGATTACAGCCGTAATTTTGAAGCTATCATCACAAAATTCAATATTTAAGCTTTTATCTAAAAAATAAAGTTCGAGAATGAGCCAAATCGGATGAAAACCACGCCTACCTCCCATACAAAGTGACTTTATCAAAACGGTAAAATCTCTTAGAATTCCACAAAAATTAATGTATGGACTTGCAATTTTGTATATGAGTTTTGATATTTAAAATACACTCTAAGTATGAAATTCAACCAAATAGAGTGAAAACCACGCTCACCCCCCATACAAAGTGACTTTATCAAAAAACAAAAGCGAATATTTTCTGTTAAAACTATAACGAAAACGTTTTTACAGATAAACTTTATTGATTGCTTACGGCTTTGAATATACTTTGGTTCGGGCGTGGGAGTATTTTAGCTTCGGACCAGTCGAAGATCATTTCTTACTAGTTTTTTTGTGTTCTTAGCTTATTCAAGTAATATTATATTGTTGCTGTAATTCAAAAGTTTTCTACAAACAACAATCTTATACATTACAAAAGAAAAACCGCTTCTTCATTAAAGAAAAACATTTTTCTTTATTTTTTCTTATTTTGATTACAGTTTCTGTTATGTAACTTGAATTTAGCTTGTTATGTTTTATTTTCATTAAAAGTTGAAGTGTTATAATAAACATTACTTTATTTGTATTTTATCTGTATTTTATTCCCCTTGGAAAAATTTTTCGCGTCCATGATGGCGCGTCCATGATGTCGCGTCCGTATTCGTGCAATTCCTAATGAAAGAAAGGTAAGAGATAATTCTCATATTTCATAAGTCTACGAAGAAATGTTATCCTTTGACCTTCATTTACATATATATATATATATATATATATATATACAAGCCTTTTCCCGGCGCGCGTTGCTGCACCCTGCTACTATATGGGAACATAATAGGTTTATTCTGAGATTGTTTTTTCGGGAACTTTGCCGGTTTCATTAGGAGAAGACCCAATTAATTCTAAAGCACAGAGGAAAAACAAGAAAACCAAAAAGAATAATAATAAACGCCGTAAAGCGTCCTCTAGGTCTCCCAAGGCAAAGCACCCCTCAACAACGCCTCTAACACCTCAGCAACCAGAAATTAATTTTTCAATAACTTCTTATACACCTCCTACTATTCCTCCAATGTGTAGTAGCTCCAACGCAATTTCAACTGCGCCTTGACTTTAAAGGCAGTGTCGAAGACTAAAAACATTTTTGTTTAACGTCTACAGCCCGTGACATCATCTGAAAATATTGTGACGTTTGTTAAACAAAACAATTTAGTTGCTTCAAATGCATTATGCTCATGTAAGAAAATAGGTAATAAGCCTTCCCACGCCTCTTTTATTCTTACAGTTGCAGCTGAAGACTTTGCAACTGTACTAAACTCTAGAATGTGGGCCGATAATATTCTCGTTAGTGAATTCAAGCCTAAAAATAAGTCTCGTAGGACGACCGCAGCCGCCCGTCAGACCCAAAAAAACTAAATAGGGTATCCCTTTACTATCAAAATGTAAGGGGATTGCGTTCAAAGACGCAAAACATATTCCTGTCGTCGCAGAATTGCTCTGAGGATATTATTGCGTTAACAGAAACGTGGCTGAATGGAAGCATTACTGACTTGGAATTGTTTGACAATAGTTTTCAAGTATTTAGAAGGGACAGATTCACTGACAATAGTTCTTCTGTCGGTGGTGGTGTCCTTTTAGCTGTACGGAACTGCTTTGTGAGTTCCCTTTTTGATAATCCCTGCTCATCTAACATACAACTAATATGTGTTAAAGTTATACATTGTAACTCCAATGTATATGTGATAAATGCGTATGTTCCTCCGACGAGTAGTGCAGAGGTCTTCGCAAGCCTTGCAGATTGCGTTGACTACGTTGACTACGTTGACGTTAATGACGATATTTTATTATTGGGAGATTTTAATCTGCCTAACTTAAAATGGCATTCTTCTGACGATGATACATTTTATTGTGCATCAAATTCGAATACCCGCCAAGAACATATATTTGTTGACAATATATGTTCTGACTTACAACAAGTTAGTTGTATTTATAATAGTCTGGAAAGACTTCTTGAGCTGGTCTTTACTACTGACAGCAACAATGTCATTGTTAAGAGGGCCTTTCATACTCTGTCAACTGTTGATGAATACCATCCACCATTGAGCATTTGGTATAAATCGGACAGAGAGAGTATAGTTAATTCGAGTTCGGAAGACAAAGTTTATGAATTCAATTTTAGGTCGCCTCGGTAGTCGAGTAGGTAGCGTGCTCGACTGCTATCCCAGAGGTCCCGGGTTCGATTCCCGGCCAGGCCTTGGTCCTTCGCTTTAAAAACCTTTCTAAATTCTCTTTTCCTCATTCCTTAATCAACTGAAACTAATTTACCACTGTAACAATTAATATTTACCACTTGAAATGAAATTATTGAAATGTATTTATCACCAATGTGTACGACTTGAAATTAAACTATCGAACTATTGAAATGTATCTATCACCAATGTGTACGACTTCAAATGAAACTATTGAACTATTGTAATGTATCTATCACCAATGTGTACGACTTCAAATGAAACTATTGAACTATTGTAATGTATCTATGAATAATTTAATATAAATAGTCTGTAAGAGTTGATCTCTGTTAGATGAAATAAATAAATAAATAAATTTTAAAAAAGCTGACTTTTTGAGGTTGAATCATTTACTTCATAACAAACTTAATGTTCTTTTAGAGTATATAAATTTAAATAATCTTGATGATCCCATTAATTTTTTTTATATGGAACTCTTTGCTATGTTCTCTCAGTCCGTTCCATATAGGCTCAAATATGCGAAAAATTCTTCGTACCCCTGGTACACAAAGGATTTAAAAACTCTTCGCAACAACAGGAATAAGGCATGGAAGAAATATGTCTGTAGCTTAGACTCAAATGACCTAGAAACCTACAAACGTTTGTTTCTGGAATTTGAAAATAGCTCAGCTGCATTGTATAGTGAATATTTAGACAATATTAAGCTGAGAATATTGTCTGATCCAAAAATGTTTTGGGGATTCATAAACACAAAGAAGAAATCCGATGGATTCCCTTCATCTTTCAAAACTCCTGTTGGGTTTACTGACGATCCCGTCAAAATTTGTGGCTTATTTGCAAATCTTTTTAAAGAGTCATTTTGCTCAGATTCTTTTGATCCTGATGAAGATTATTTTGAACATATGAATTCCGCACCAAGGGTCTCTTTGGGACCTATATTCTTTACATCAGAGGATATACTAAAGTATATTGGATCAATCGATGAGGATTTTGGTGCTGGACCTGATGGAGTTCCTGCCGCAGTGATAACTCAATGCGGTTCCGTTTTGTGTCAACCTCTATCTTTATTATTTAATAAATCTATTAATGAAGGCAATTTTCCACTTTTTTTGGAAAAATTCATTTATTAGTCCAATTTATAAAAAAGGTTGCAGGAATGAAGTTATAAATTATAGGCCTTTCGCTAAGCTTTCATCGATTCCCAAACTTTTTGAGCGAATGGTTTACGATCGCGTTAAGGTTCACTGTGGAGAAGTTTTAACGACTCGTCAGCATGGTTTTGTTAATGGCAGATCTCTCAATTTTACAACATTTTGCTTAAATTCGATTGAATCTGGTAATCAAGTCGACTGCATCTACACTGACTTTAGTAAGGCATTTGATAAGCTTCCTCACAATCTAATTTTATTTAAGCTCACGTCTATGGGATTTCCACAATATTTTGTTAGCTGGATTAAATCGTATTTGTCAGAGCGATCTTATCAAATACGATTCCGAGGTGTGTTGTCTTCTGAGTTTATTGCGGAATCCGGTGTTCCTCAAGGTAGCCACCTTGATCCACTTCTGTTTGTTTTAGCAATTAATGATGTAACTCACATCATTAAAAACTCTCATCTGCTTATTTATGCAGATGGTATGAAAATATACAGAACAATAAACTCACAAGACAGTTTAGCCCTACTCCAGTCTGATCTGAAATCTTTTGAGGTTTGGTGTTCTAAAAATAATATGTTTCTTAACCCAGATAAATGCCAAACTATGACCTTTTCGCGTAAAAGAAACAATTTAATTATCAATTATCAAATTAAAGATACTGCCTTAAGTCGTGTGGATGTCGTGAAAGATCTCGGTGTATACATGTATTCTAAGCTATCGTTTAACATCCATATTGATTACATTTGTAAAAAAACATCTTCAATGCTTGGATTTATAAAACGTTGGGCCAAAGAGTTTAATAGTATGATTACAACTACAACGTTGTATTATGCAATTGTGCGTCCTCACTTAGAATACGCAAGTCAAGTTTGGTGCAATGTGCATATTGGTCGTATAGAAAGGGTCAAAAACGTTTTTTTAGGTTTGCTCTAAGGGGCCTAAGTGGATTTGACATTTTAAACCTTCCTCCTTATGAGGATCGTTTAAAACTATTAAAAATGCAATCACTGAGTGAGCGAAGGAAGTCTGCAGATATTGTCTATTTACATCAACTTATTTTGAACCACTATTACAAATATCGTTGAAAATCTCAAAGATTTTTGGGTTATGGCTTTGAATGGGTGTATGCTGAGAATGTGCGAAAAAGCTGTAGTAGCTAAACTCTATTGTTATTGCATGTATTCAAAACCAAGACTTATAGTTTGACACCACTGTCATTTTCCACTGCCCGTTATAGTTTCCCAGTAGCAGGAGATCACCAAATAGTAACTCCATTTTGAGTTTGTATGTAAGTAATGCCACTTTTACTTTCAAAGCTATTTGATAATACAAATTTTAATTGTATGGGAGGAACCACACCCCCTTATATAATGCCCATCCCAGTTTTCTAGCAGATGGACATTGCCCAGTTTTAGTACAGTTGCCGACAGTGAGCATACTAACTAAATTACCAAAATATAGCCAAATCGACGAAAACCGAAGAAAATATAACATTTTTATTGATTTTTGGGCGGTAAAAGGGGGTGTGACAGAAATTTAAACCATTTCGTACTTGAAAAAAATGTACTGCCAAAATTTCAGTTCCATCGGCTCAGTAATTTCCAGTAGTTTCCAGCCATCACACAGACAGCGTTTTGCTTTTTGTATATATAGATTATTGGTTATAACTTTTGATTGGTAAGAGATACTAAGATAATTTTTTCTAAAAAATAAATTTTTTAGCTTGTTTATTTTTTCAAAAATATAAAAACACAATATTGGAAAAAAAATTTTGTTCGAAAAAATCAAAGGGTAGGCCTTGTTTTTTTAATCACAAAAATTGTTTTTAATTTTTGCGTAAAATTTAAATAACTTTTGCGCATAACTTTTGCACTTTTGCAATGTTATAGTTTTTAAATAGAGTTGAAAATTTGCGAATTTGAATTTAAATTATTTTTACATCAAAAACAAATTTTGAGCCTTTTTTTGAGGAAAACTCCAAAATTGCAGACCTTTTTTGAAAAAAATATTTAAAATATATATACTCAACTAACAGTATTTTTAAAATAAGGTTTTCATAGTACTTTGATGAAACTTTAAGACAAAAAAAATTTAACAAAATGTATAAAAAAGCAGCGGAGATATTTGAATCGAAAGTCACAAAATTAAATTTCTGATTGTGTTTTTCTCATTTTTGAGCACGGTGTTGCATTATTTTTGAGGACGATGTTGCATCGTTGTAGTAAAATTTTTCATAGTTTTCAAGATATGTTCATGTTTTTGATGTTAAAATAACGGAAATTTTTTAATTTTACTAAATTTAAGAAATATTTTATATATTGTAAATATTTGAATATGTAACCTAAGAAAACAACTTAAATATGCGATTTTGTAAAACATTTGTTCTAAAGCACCATCTGGTGTCCAAGGAGGTTCAAAGAAGATACAATTAAAAAACTCATCGTACCTGAAAACTTCTATACATAAATTTTTATTCTAATCGCATGAGCGGTTTGGGAGTTTTAGGTGGTTTTGCAAAAAATTTGTACTACAGCGCCCTCTGGTGTTCAAGATAGGTCAAAAAAGATAGCACCAAAACACTCAGCGTAAATGAAAACCACTGTACACCACTTTTCATTCTAATCGCATAAGCGGTTTGTGAGTTTTAGGCAGTTTTGTAAGAAATGTGTGTTACAGCGCCCTCTGGTGTTCAAGGTGGATCAAAATTGATAGCCCACAAATACGCACCGTACCAAAAAACTTCTATACACAAATTTTCATGCTAATCGGATGAGTAGTTTAGGAGTCTATTGCATAGTTACAAACATAAGCTCCTTTTTTATATATATAGACTAGAGGACCCGGCAAACTTCGTCCCGCCCTAAATTAATTTTTTTTTTTTAAATAATTTCGAGCAATCACGATTCGATCGAAATTAATTTTTTATCGAACGTTCGCAATCGACAACAAATGGTGCCAATCGAATTTCATTTATTGATTAAATGAAACACTCTAATATCCCTTATTTACACGGAATGTAAGCAGGTTGAGGGAACCACACGTCAGATCAATTCAATGCTTTTTGATAGACAACGTTAGCAAAAGTAACCAAAGATGAAGGCTTTCAAACATTTATATTTTTTCCATATAATTTTGTGAGCGGAACTTCCGTCTGCATATCTATATCTAAAATACTGATTGCATCTCCATGCTACAGGTGTAAGATGTTTACGCTGCATTTGCATATTCTACTTGCTCTCTCTCTCTTTATATGATCGCACTGCTTTGCGCTCCATTATCTTTATATACATTATATATTATGTTATTACTCGTATCTTCTCTTTATTCTTAAGGTAGAAAATAAGTTTAGATTTGATTTAATCCAGCACACAGTCCAAAAATTAATTACAAAGAATGGCCTTGTGATTCATTGATTGTCATGGCGATGTAAGTCGAACTGAATTTGAATTGAACGTTTTTGAACTCGAAGGTAAATCGGTTAGAATCAATTAAATTCTTGGAATGAGCACTTCTTCGCCCTTGAATTTGCCTACTCAAAAGCGTTCATCGTTGTTTGAATGACATTATTCTTGAGTTGCTTCACGACCAATTTGTTCACTTGCACAATTTCGGTTGTTTGAGTCTCCGAAGCATGATGATAACAGATCCAACCTTCAGAGGCAAATTATTTGTAATCCTTACAAATCAATGAATTCAGGAACACTGTTCGATAATTGGTTGCTTTTTCTGAATACAATCAACTGATCGGAACGAATGTAATTATCCAGAAATTGCATTTTGAATTATGAAATTCAAATCGATTTTGTTTTTATTTTTATTTTTCCATACAAAATGTATAGAAGACCGATTTTTCCGAGAAAATTACAATTTTTTTGCTGTTAACAGATACCCTGTGCGTAGACGAACACACAAAAATAAAACAACAGCTCGAATCGGGCAACAAGTTTTCGAGTTATGGGCGTTATTATGTATGCCACTCTGTTTTGTTTATAAATGACACTTATTTGGACATGACAATTTGACTGTTTTCATTATCCGTCGCTCGCTGGTCAGTGTGGCTTACGCGTGTATTACCTCGCTGCGCATTTGACTGACTTCGTAGACCTATGTCAGGCTCGTCTTCTCCTTGGAGTTGTAATGAACACTGTACGACTCAAAAAATTACAAATTTCAATTTTTTTCGATTTTTTCGCTTTAGGTTCTTCCTTACTTTCTTTTTTTCTACACCAAATCAGTATTGACGCAAATAAAAAAAATTATTAAAATCGGCCGAGCCATTTCCGAGTTCAATTCTTTCGATTATTTCGCTTTGGGTTCTTCCTTATTTTCTTTTTTCCTACACCAAATCAGTTTTGAGGCGAACAAAAAAATTATTAAAATCGGCCGAGCCATTTCCGAGTTTTAGCAAGACTAACGCACGGCAATTAATATTTATATATTCAGAAGATAGAAAGATAGAAGATAAGATTAAGATGAAAAACAAGATTTGTTTTTGTCTAAGAAAAATATGAAAGGCTGCTATAATTCGAATTGAGAAGATTGTGCTGTCATTTCATTTTATTGCAAATTCTATTAGGATATTTTTGTAGTACATTTCAATTTGAATAAAAATAGTCAGCTCAACCATCAGTTTTTAAGTCATAAGGTGGTCTAAGGATCGATCCTCTCAATGGGCAAACAAATAATTTTTTTTTTTTGTTATTGAAATGACAGCTTTTGTGTCCTTTTTTGACTAAAAAGTGAATATGTTGAAGCTTTCTTCAAATACGGTTTATTTAGTGCTTAAATTGAATTTATCAACGAAAAGAAAATGAATGATAGTTTTTTGTTATTCTAAGGAAAGGATGTTATTAGAAAAAGAAGCTGTACTGAAATTTTGTGCAATTTTGAAGATATGTGAATTGTTTTGGTGTTAAAACAACAGAATTTTCTTTTATTTAATTAGACGAACAGTTTTGCTGATAATAGTACGCTAGTAGGATAATTTACGTTTCTTAAAAAGAGGCGGAAGAGGCGTGGTCAAAACAAAGTATGCCATAACCTAATCTAGGCTTCAAGTAATGTGTATGCCGAATTTGAGTTAAATCCGTCCAGTCGTTAAGATTTGTTGGCTATTTAAAGTAGAATGTGACGGCAATTCCCATACAAAATTACCAATTTCGATTTTTTGATTTTTCCGCTGTTCCTTCAAGTTTTTTGTAATTTTATTTTTTCCTAAACCACATCTGTATTAAGGCAAACAATACAAAAAAAGAATTATTAAAATTGGCCAAGCCTTTTCTGAGCCTTAGCAAGACTAACGCACACGCATTTCATTTTTATATATAAGAAAAGATTTTATAACATCGATTTTTCCGAGAAAATTCAAATTTTTTTGCTTTTAGAAGTTACCTTGTGAGGAGACGAACACAAAAAATAAAAAGAAAAAACGACACCTCGAATCTGACAATCCGTTCTCGAGTTATGAGCGTTCTTATCTATGCCACTCTGTTTTATTTATATATGGCACTTCGGACATGACAATATGACTGTTTTCGTTATACGTCGCTCGCTGGTCAGTGTGGTTTACACGTGTATTAGCTCGCCGTGCATTTGACTTCGTAGGCCTATGCCCGGCTCGTCCTCTCCTTGGATTAGTAATGAACACTGTACTATACGAAAAATTACCAATTTCAATTCTTTCGATTTTTTTCGTTTTGGGTTCTTCCTTATTTTCTTTCTTCCTACTCTACATCCGCATTTCCGAGTATATAAATATTCAGAAGATAGAAAGATAGAAGATAAGAATAAGATGAAAAACACGATTGGTTTTTGTCTAAGAAAAATATAATAGGTGCGTTTCTTGTAAAGGGGCGGAAAAGGCTTGGTCAAAACTAAGTATGCCATAACCTAATCTAGGCTTCAAGTAATGTGTGTGCCGAATCTGAGCTAAATCCGTCCAGCCGCTAAGTTTTGTTGCCTATCTAAAGTAGTCTGATACTTTATACTGTGGCAATTTCCACACAAAATTACTAATTTCGATTTTTTCGATTTTTCCGCTGTTCCTTCGAGTTTTTTGTAATTTTTTTTTTTGCTAAACCACATCTGTATTAAGGCCAAGAATACAAAAAAAGAATTATTAAAATCGGCCGAGCCGTTTCTGAGCCTTAGCAGGACTAACGCACACGCATTTCATTTTTATATATAAGAAGAAGATTAGTATAGAAAGTTTATTGTAATGATTTATATTAAACATCTTTTTTTTTCTCCTTCCTTGCAGCAAGTAAAATTCCACTTTAAACATAAAAATATTGATCTTAGATGCATGTCACCGCTGACTTTTTTGTAGGAATTAGGAAAATCTTTCCATACATTATATCAACGTTTATTTTATTGTTTACGCAGGAAATGGCAAAAAATATCTGAATTTGATAAAAACTTCCACCTACACCAGATTATTGGCCAAAAACTCGTCAGCTATTTAATATTTTAAAATTCTGAGTTTATATGATTAATCTGCAATTAATTATTGTAGGAATATTAGAAATTTCACTTATATCGGTGCAGCAGTTCTTGAGCTTTCCTGCATCAACGCCAAAAAGCCAATCTTTCAAGTTTCATTTTTATATAATAGTACACTTATCCCCCGTTTTACACGATACTCGTTTAGCACGTTTTCTATCTTACACGGTTTTTAGTTTGTGATGAAAGTGACTTTTTAGCATTCATTTAAAGATGATTGCTGGCTACAAGTGACAGTGAGAACAATGAAGCAATCTGAATATAGGATTCTTACTGATAATTATTTTTCTATAATTTTTTTGTTTTTTCTTTTTTATTTGGTACTTTGTACATTTTTAATTTTTATGAAATACGTAGAACTTTTTTAAGTTACACATACATGCGTTTGTAGTACATATTTATGTGTTTACGTTTATTCAATGTTACAAATGAATTTATGTTTTATATTACTTGTAATTAAACTGTTTATTTTTATGATTTATTTAATATTTTGCTCTAAGTTTACGTTCAATAAATAATAAAATAAATAAATACATAGCACTATTATTTATCTTAGCAGCAATATAGCAATAAATTATGTCTTTTTTCGTTTTACACGGTTTTTCACACAAAAATTTAATTTTCGCTTTACACGGATTTCATAGGCGCCGGAAGCTCATTTCAACTGGGTGGGCAGTACAACCGGGGGCAGAACATTTTTTATTAAATTAAAAATGTCATTAAGACGAAAAAAAAATATCAATAAAATATTACGAAAAGTTTGATGTAAAATAAGTTCGATAAAAGCATGAAAAAACAAACAAAACATTTAAATTCAATATGAAACGAAAAAGTTGTTAGTTTATAGTTAAATTAATAACTTTAAACAACCACTTTATTTTTTCTGGTGCGAATTTGCACTAGTATGGACTCCACGGGTTAGAAACAAGTGAAAACAATTTTTTTCAAAACGAGAACAAAATCGGTGAAACCAATAAACTTAAATATTTCCGAAATATTTCTTCCTATCCTTTCGAGAAATAAATTCTCGCATAATGTCTGATAAACTTAATTCTTCCGTTTTTTCCTTGTGCATATGAAGAAGTGCCACATGCGTGAGGCGTTCCTGCGTCATAGTTGATCGAAGATATGTTTTAAGGCGGCGAAGGGCACTAAAAGGACGTTTAGAACCCACTGCAGTTGCTGGTACCTTCATTATCAAAGCAATAAATATAACAACTTCGTTTAACAATTCTTATATCGAATAAGATTTTTTTAACATTTTTGTTTTTTAGCTTTGAACCAAGGATTTCAGGTGGAATACCTATTCAGTCAAGTCTGCCTTGGTCAAGTCTTCGAAATGGGGTAATAGATTAGTGGGAAGGAAAAGGCAATCAAGTGAAAAACGTGTAGGATGTTCTACATTGCCTTTGGATGTTCTACATTGAGTGAAACACGCGTGGTGAAAAGCCAAAGAAACATCTGAATTTGAATCAGAGGCAAGTGTTATGCCTTTACCTCAGTCAGGGCTGCTACAATAAAATTACAATGAGGTAACTTGCGTTTTAGTGAAGTTTACGTAATTATAATTAATATCATTGTTACCGCCGTGAAAATAATGTCGATCAACATAGGAGCTTGGTGCATAACATTTTTTTTTATATTCCCTTTATATGTGCTTTGCACGCTCTCTGCAATTGCCTTGTTACGGTTTTGATTTGCACATGCATCTTGTCACGTAGGCATAAAATGTGGTCATCTTTCATGGCAGGGCCATGATTCAATAATATAAGGTTATTCGCATTTTTTGTCGTATGCTTAATTTGACAATGAAAAAGGTTTTGACAATCAGCCAACAGTGTTTTGTGATGTTGGAGAAAAAGGGTATGTTTCAGTGTTTCGTTGTGTAGTTTTTTAGTGAAAAAAGTAGTTTTCAATGGTTTCTTGCCAGGCTAAAAAGAAAAAAAATTAAAAACAAAAACTGAGAAAAAGAAGAAGAAATGTCTGTAGTTGGAGAAGATGGAGAGAAGAAAACTTAATCTCGGTGAAGAATTCGGGTCTATAGGACTTTGTTGTTCATTCACTTGGGTTTGTCAAGTTTCGCGAGGCAGCTTGTATAAACGAAAGCTACAATTTTTAAACGGAATAAAAAAATTTGAAGATATTTTCAGAAAATACAACGGTACGAAAATTTCAGCAATTTTAACCATTTAGCTTTAGCAATGCTAAAGGTTCTATGTAACGTTCCGAAAAATTGTCAAAACGTTTTTTAAATTCCGTATTAACAACCGAATACGCAACCTTAACAAAAGACCATTGCAACAAAAAATAAAGCAAGGAATTGGAGGAAACAATAAGCTACTAAAAATTCAATTATAATATCACTCAAGTTATCTCTCAAGTAATTTATGCAAAATTTCTGCCTGTACGTGAATTCTTAAGTACCTACTTCTTTTAAATTTATTAATTTTCAGAACAACACTTTAGTTTCTTATTATTTACGTTAACTAATATTGTACTTTAAGTTATATTTTCTTCGGAAACTATTCACTTGGATGATGAAATTTAGACAGTCTGAGTAAGAATATTTGACACTTGTGAGGTGAATACGATTGCCAAAAATTCATGGGGCCCAGGGACTAGTATAAATTTTAACAATCGGCAAGAGAATTTTATACACAAACAAAAATAGAAAAAAAACCCTTGTGAGTTAAAACTATAATAGTTAAAAATATTATGCTTCCGACAACATAGCAACCAGAAGTGGTAAATATTTGCGTAAAATACTGTTAATTTTCAGTATATATTAACAATTTTGCAAGATAAATTAAATTCTTGCGCTAATTTGGATAAAATCTTGCGAAATCTAAAACGTCAAAATTTATTGTTGTCAAAATTTCATTGTCCTTTTGGCACAGAAAAAATTACATTTTTATTTCGACACAGAAATTGTATACAACTCAGTTCATTCTTTCCTACCACGAGTGAAAAGTTTCTGAATAGCACACGACCTAAATAGTAATATACAAAATAGTAATATAGAATATAGTAATATTTTCGCACCGTAGCGGCAACACGCAACACCTTTCTTATTATCAATTCAATTTCATCAGCTCATCAATTTAAATGTTTATTAATGCAAATAAACTAAATATTTAATTTTTATTTTTTAGTATTTTTATTTCTAATATATATATTAAATGAGTTTTTATTAAAGTTAAGTAAGTTAAAATAGTTTAGCAAGTTATTAACGCACAAAGAAGACCGAGTGTTAAAAGTAGCAAATCAAATTAATTGTACTCAATTCAGTACCAAATAGTATGTAATTAAGGCAGCCGTGTGCCTTTTTCGCTCAAATTGCATTGCTCTCATGCTCTAATTTTAAAATAAGCAAAGGCCCATATTACACGATGTCCGTTTGTCCGGTGTACGCTAGGGCAGACAAGCGATTTTGTTGTTGCATCCGCTTTCACTCTCACTGGTCGGACAACAACAAAGGTCGGACAAACGGACATCCATGGTATAATAATATAAGGTAGTATTGACAGTTGCTTGGGCAACGACCATCTGTCAAAAAAAATGTCTAGAAGGAGAGCGTTCAATTATTTCTTATGGTTTCGCCATTGTTTATGTTTCAGCGCTTGCAAATAACCAAACATTTTCTTACAAAATATTGCCTATTTTATTTAATTAATAGTGAGTTATTATTACTAGAACGAAAATAATTTGTAAACTTAATGTTATTAAGTGCAAACATAAAAAAAAAAAGGTTGAAAACGTTTAAGTGCAGCAACCTCAGCAGCTGCAGATGCATGTGAACGAAATTGAAAAAGTTTTTAATTAAAATTAAAACACCACGGCTGGAAAACGTTAAACACATATCACACATAATTTTTTCACAACTTTCATTATTATAACTGTGTATTTAACGCACATATTTTGTGGAATTTATTTATTTTTACATTCGTTTAATTCTTGTTGCACGAACAACTGTTTTTGACAGATGGTCGTTGCCTTGTTGCTGAGAAAATCTATACTTGTCAATGCTACCTGTATAATTTTATCATGACGGACATCGTGTAATATGGGCCATACCAATTGGAGAAAACGTCAAAAATACGAATAACCTTATATTATTGAATCATGGGCAGGGCAAATAAAGTATCTATTTGTTTTGTGTGATTAATCGATGCTGTGTGGAAACATAATTTTAAATAAACATAATTTAGTTTTTAAAACAAAACTAAACAGCGACATCTATGGAGGAGTAGCGGAACGAAAAAAGTTTAACAAGACAATCCAGCTACTGAGCAGGTTCATCTTTTTGTTAGTGTTCTGCATGTAACTTAGAACATTTTTGGTTAAACCAGTACGAATAAAACACGGCTAATATAAAATAAATGGATTCGGTTAAATAAAGAGCGCTAAAATAGGTGCTTTATTTTTTCACGTGTAGTCGCAACAATCATGTTCCCAGTTGAAAATCTACCATCCAACTACACAATAGCCGCGTTTTATTCGTTCTGGTTTAACCTGATGAACGAATAGATCGCACTAGTTAAACTTTTTGAAGTTTTGCTCCTGACCGCTTTGTACACTGGAGCTTGGGTCATTGACCGCTTGGGGTATTGGATCTTGGGGCATTGACCGCTTGGGAAATTGGAGCTTGGAGCAATGACCGCTTGGAGCAATAAACTTACGGCTCTTTTGCAACCATATTTATTTATTTATTGCAAAGAAATAAGCACAGCTCTTTCCTTTGACAGCAAAGGGTGACTATAAATCTTTTAAAACAAAACTAAACAGCGACATCTATGGAGCAGTAGCAGAACGAAAAAAAGTTTAACAAGATGATCCAGCTACTGAGCAGGTTCATCATTTTGTTAGTGTTCTGCATGTAACTTAGAACATTTTTGGTTAAACCAGTACGAATAAAACACGGCTAATGTTGGCAGATAGGTTGAGCTTCTTTCCCCTAAATCTGAAAAAATTTGCTGAATTTTCCCCTAAAAATAAAAAAAACCCCTAAAATTTTTTTGAGTTAGTTAAATTTACTGAATACTTTGTTTAATTGATGTAAATAAATACAATATCAAAATAAATTTTTGGACTAAAAAACAATCACATTAGTTTTTTGGTACATAGTAAAGAATAGTAAGGAGGAACTTAAAAAAACAAACTCAAGTAATAAAGAAATTACATATTTTGAATTTCATTAAGATCGATTCAATATAAGAGCTATAATCGCCATAACAGACAGACAATCGGACAGACGGAAACATGGCAAAAGGCGGGAGAAAAAAATAATATATCTTACTAATTTTAAGTACCTTTGTTAACTAACACAAACACATCTTTCACAAACATCTTTTAGTGCTATAACAGAATTTGTTTTGAAAATTAGTGCGTTTTGATGAAAACTTGTTTTTTAAATGAAGTGTTTTTATCTTTTTCGCAACTTTACGCAACCAATTTTTTAAGAAACATAAGGTAGATTATACACTATATTTTATGAAAGTATAATTCTTCGATTGTAATTAGGTTGAACTATTTAAATTTTTTCTACTAATTTTTAGTAAAATAAAAACTGCTTAATAAATTAAGAGACATACTTCCAGGTTTTTTCTAATTTTTGTTTTTTAACAGTGTTTTTTGTTTGTTACAAATTCAATTGTATTTAAGTCATTAAAAAATACAAAAAAAAAATATATATAATAAATTTAAATATATGCTTTCTCGTCTTCAGAATTTATAACAGCCTCACGTTTCACACATATACTGGTGCTATTTCGCTCATTCGATAAACAATCAGAAGCATTGTTTCGATGGTACGCAATTGTTGTGACTCACTTTGACAAAATAAACCTTTTAAGAGCTAAAACAAAATGAAAAATAGAAAACAAAAGGGTGCATCAAATGCAAAAAAAACCGTTCATAGTTGAGGTTGTCACTTCTTTTAGAAACCACTAAAAATTCTCAAAAAACCCTAAGAGAAAATAAAAATCCCCTAAAGTTTTCCCCTAAAGATTTTTGACCCCTAAATTTTCTACTAAGCCGAAAAAAACCCCTAAATCAAGGGAAAATCCCCTAATCTGGGAACACTGCAACAACATAAAAATGTTATTGAAAGAAACTTTATATAAAAGAATATGTAAACTTTTGTTAATGATTTGTTCAACGCAGCAGTTTTTTGGACCCGACTATTTGAGTTTTTTTAAAATCTGATCCATTTTTAAGAGTGAAACCACTTAATATTTGCTTACATAAACGGAAATCTTCGCTAAAAGTTAAAACACTAACAGCCTTCCCAGCTAGACACCTAACTGTTAGATATGGCATATATATGGCATACACCTGATGCCTTTGACGTTATATTCATATAAAATGCTCCATACAAATTACGATATATTTATTTGTTCCACCGTCGTGCAAAATATAACCCCTTTTGGTCTATCCGTATGATCTGGCATCTCTGTCTGCCACACATGTTTTATCTATTAAGAAAAGGTATAGATGTTCTGCTCACACTAATTACAAATTCCATAAAGAATTAAAAAATAAATTCAGCTGTTTAATATGGTCCGCAGTTAGCGTCCCGCCGAGCCCTTCGACCATAGTGTACTGGTAAGAGTTCTGGCTTTGAACGCGGACATGCACGGGTTCATATCCTCCACGAATAAAACCAAATTTTTTTTCTTAAATTTTGGTTAGGAAAGTTTTTTTTTTTTCTATTTTTATTATGGGCAAATTATAAATATTTGTTTTTATAAAGTATAAATTAAAGCAAAATATTTATGAAAATAAAAATATTAATTTCAAAGTTGCAAATCACTTTTTTAGATTAGCTAGGGGAACTCTACTTTTTTTTAGAAAGAAGATTGTTTTTACTTATTTTAAATCATCACTAGTTTTTCTAATGTATATTAATTCATTTACTATTAAATTTGACTGAAAAACTCTTAGTGTCAGACGGAAATTGAACCGTGACCTTCCGGCATACGGGACCCGCATTCTACCCTCTGCGCCACGGCCTCCATATCTAAATTTATATATTTTAGGGTAAAAAACGCTTAAAGCTTTTGTTCGCTACTTTTTCACATCCTCAGCTTGTTTGCTGCGTAACAGAGCAAGCTATGTAAGCACATACAACTTTCTTTGTTTAACATGACATCAAATTGTAAGAGTGTGTTAGTGAACACCAATTTTTGTTTCATTCTGTGCGTAACTACTTTAGAGCTGTCTAGCTGGGTAATTCATTAACGCATTTTAGAGGCTGCTTTTGACTTTAAACCCAGCTAGACACCTAACTGTTAGATATGCCATATATATGGCATACACCTAACGCCTTTGACGTTATATTCATATAAAATGCTCCATACAAATTACGTTTTATATGTTCTAGCGTCGTGCAAAATATAACGCCTTTTGGTCTATTCGTGTGATCTGGCATCTCTGTCTGCCACACATGTTTTATCTATTAAAAAAGGTATAGATGTTCTGCTCACACTAATTACAAATTCCATAAAGAATTAAAAAACAAATTCAGCTGTTAAATATGGTCCGCAGTTAGCGTCCCGCAGAGCTCTTCGACCATAGTGTACTGGTTAGAGTTCCGGCTTTTAGCGCGAACATGCGCGGGTTCATATCCTCCAGAAATAAAACCAAATTTTTTGTTTCTTATAATTTTGTTTATAATAGTTTTCTTTTTTTTTCTATTTTTTATTATGGGTAAATTATATATATGGAGGACGATCCTCATAAGGCAACGGGTGAGGGTCAAGGGGGCGATCTTCACATGGCAACGTGTCTGACTGCCTCCAATTATCCATGTCGAACTCATCTCAAGTCGACTCAAACTTCTACGTGGTGTCCTCTAGAAACGGCAAACTGGCAACCGTTAGTTTGACGGCTAATCTGAGCTGCGGGCTCCCCCTGCCTTTAAAGGGTTGTGCGTTGGGTTTGAACCCCACCACGTAAAAACAAAATTTCAATGAAACGTATAAGAAATAAGATAAAAATGATCCCCAAATCTGATGACGACTACCGCAAACGAAAAACTGACAATGATTTACGGATATGCACCTGTAACGTCCGAACCCTTAATTGGGAGGTGCCTCTATCCAACTGATAGATATCTTAGAAAGATACAAGGCTGATATCACTGCAATCCAAGAAATGCGATGGAAGGGACAGGGTTGCTCACGGCAAGCATCCTGTGATATCTACTACAGCGGCCATGCGGAGAAGCACGCATTTGGATACGGATTCGTGGTTGGCAAGAGACTACGACATCAAGTCCTGCGATTCACACCTGTGAACGAACGACTTGCCATAATCCGTGTCAAGGCAAGATTCTTCAATATAAGCCTGATTTGTGCGCCTATGAGCGCAGCCCCTGCAACGACATAAAAATCGTGCTTGGTGACTTCAACGCCAAGGTGGGAAAAGAAAATATCTTTGGTCCAACTGTCGGAAAGTTCAGCCTCCATGACAATACCTCCGATAACGGAATGAGGCTGATTGACTTTGCCGCAGCGCGAAACATGGTCGTTAGTAGCACTAGATTCAAGCATCTCGATATTCATAAAGCAACTTGGCTGTCTCCTGATCAAAAGACGGGTAACCAAATTGATCACGTTTTGATTGACGGAAGGCACTCTTCCAGTGTTTTAGATATACGCACGATCCGTGGTGCCAATATAGACTCGGATCATTATCTTGTCGCAGCCAAGATCCGCACACGCCTGTGCGCAACCAAGAATGTGCGCAATCCAGCACAGAGAAAGCTAGACGTCGAAAATCTGCAATCAAAACAAACAGCCAAAGACTTCGCTACTCGACTCTCACTCCTGCTTCAAGAAAGCACTCCTCCGATCGACGATATATGCGCGCAGTGGAATCAAATTTCCCACTCTATGCGTACGGCTGCCGAAGAGGTGATTGGCTATCACCGCCGTCGCCGAAACCAGGGGCACGACCAGGAGTCACCGCCTACAAAGACGCCGCCTACAAAGCCACCCTGTGGTCGGTTGTAACGCGTGCTGCTAAAGAGCGATACAAAAAGAAGAGGAGGAAAGAGAGACGCAAATAAAAAAAATAAGACGCCTGGCCGATGGTTTCAACACCGGAGCCTTTTCCTGAAGGGATGAAAATGGGAATCTAGTGACAGATATCCAGAGTACACTGATGATGTGGAGGGAACACTTCTCTAGGCTTCTGAATGGTGACGACGACAACAATCCCGCCAATAGAGATGATATCCCGGAAACCCCAATTGTGGACGACAGCGTTGAAGTTCCGCTGCCCGACCATAGTGAAGTCTTGAAAGCTATAGCTAGGCTTAAAACCAACAAAGCCGCAGGAGCGAAGCTCTATTTAAATGCATTCATGAGCTTCTATGCAGAATATGGTCGGAAGAAGGCATTCCAAACGATTGGAACCTTAGCGTGCTCTGCCGAATCCACAAGAAAGGCGAACCCACAATTTCCGCCAACTACCGTGGGATAAGCCTTCTTAATATCGCAAATAAGGTCCTGTCGAGCGTATTATGTGAAAGACTGAAGCCCATCGTAAACCAGCTGATTGGACCTTATCAGTGTGGCACAGTTAAGATGGAAGGATCTCACTCCTCCGTTCGATACCAAACGAGGTTTCAGACAAGGTGATTCCTTATCGTGCGACTTTTTCAACCTGATGATGGAGAAGATCATCCGAGCTGCTGGCTTGAGACGCAGTGGCACGATATTCTACAAAAGTATTATGCTGCTGGCGTATGCTGATGATATCGATATCATTGGCCATAATACGCGCGAAGTCAGTGCAGCATTCTCCAGATTAGCGAAAGAGTCGAGTCGAATGGGTCTTGCAGTGAATAAGATAAGATAAGATAAGAGGAAATACCTAGTGTCAACAAATAAACAGTCCCAGCATCTTGGAAACCACGTCACTGTTGACAATATCTCCTTCGAGGTTGTTAAGGACTTCGTCTACCTGGGATCCAGCATAAACTCTTTCAACGATGTCAGTATTGTAATAAAACGAAGGAGAACTCTTTCCAACAGGTGTTACTTTGGGCTGAGTAAGCAATTGAGAAGCAGAGCTCTCTCTCGACGAACAAAACTCACGCTCTATAAGTCACTAATCATGCCCGTCTTATTATATGCAGCACAAACCTGGACATTGAGCAGTTCTGATGAAAAGACTTTGGGAGCCTTCGAAAGAAAGGTCCTTCGTAAAATCTTCGGTCCAATCTGCGTCAATGGCGAGTACCGAATTCGATGGAACCACGAGCTGTATGAGCTGTACGCTGACATCGACATAGTTAAGTGCATTAAAATCGAGCGGCTCTGCTGGCTAGGTCATGTTGAGCGAATGGAATACGACTCTTCAGCTAAAATAATATTCGATTCGGTGCCCGGTGGTGGTCAACGCAGAAGAGGACGCCCACATCTTCGTTTTAAGGATCAGGTGTTGGATAACCTGACCACGCTTGGTGTTTCCAACTGGCGCCAGCAAGCGCAAAATAGAAATGGCTGGCGCAATTTCTTATACGAGGCCAAAACCGACTTACTGTTGTAAGCGCCAGATAAGTAAAGTAAGTTAATTATAAATATTTGTATTCATAAGGTATAAATTAAAGATAAAAATATTCAAAGAAAATAAAAAAATTAATTTCAAATATTGCAATAACTCGTTTAGATTAGCAAGGAAACTCTACTTTTCTTTAAAAAGAAGATGTTTTTTATTTGTTTATTTTAAGTCATCAATATTTTTTGCTTATATATGTTAATTGATTTACTATTAAATCTAACTGAAAAACTCTCAAAGTGTCGGACGGAAATTGAACCGTGGTCTCTGGCATACGGGACACGCATTCTACCCTCCGTGCCACGTTCACCATAATAAACCGGATTTATTTAAGGGAACGCTCAAAGCTTTTGTTCACTGCTTTTTTGCACCCTCAGCTTGTTTGCTCCGTAAAAGAGCAAGCTAGTAAACACATACAACTTTCTTTATTTAACATGACAACAAAATGTAAGAGAGTGTTAGTGAACACCAAATTTTGTTTCATTGTGTGCGTAAGTACGTTAGAGCTGTCTAGCTGGGAACAGGCCTTAAAAAACAAAACGTTATTCATAACGACTTTGCTGTCTTACGCAACATTGCTTAAGAGCTGCGTAATTTAGACGCCAAATTTTCGTTTAAAGGCTGCGTAAGTCTAACCTAACCTTTTCAGTAATCAACTGACCGGAAATGTTCAAGCTTAATGATCTGTCAAAATAGTTAAATTTCGCTGTATGTCTGCAATAAAAAATATGATCAAAACCAAGCACCTTGCTATACACCTATATCAATCTGAAATTCCTTATGTAATCCTGCAACTTTTTTCAAATTTATAATTGCTTTCTTATTTATGGAAGCGTGTTGGGACCATGATCTTTTGATTTATTAATTTAAGTAAAATTTATTACTAAAACATAACAAATTTAATACAGCGTTTTAATTCACGTGTTGACAATTCAAATTTCAAAAGTAAAGAAGAAAAAATACAAGTGTTCAAATGTCAAAATTAACAAAAAAAGTGTTACCGTTATAATTAAAATAATACCAAATTTGGGCTTAAATTATTAGAATATTCTTAAGAAGCTTCACATAGCATAGTTGCCATTGCCTCCAGAGAGGTGACGACCAATCCAAAAAATTAATTTGAATAGAAAAAATTTTCTGTGCTAAGCTGGGGTTCGAACCTGACATCGAATGGGCTACGCGCTTTTTACACACTCGACCACGACCGCCATAAACTGCATCGAAAATTCAATGCTTTGATTTTGAGTTCAATGTTTGTGCCTTCACTTCGAATAAATGCGCCATATCGCTTTTCTGTTATACAATTTTATTAAGCTTATGTCGTTTTGTCCATTAGCTGCAAAATGGCAATGCAGAAAGCTAAAAACACATAAAGGTGATCATTCCATCGTTACTTCTAAACTCCTAATCTTTAGAATGACAGGGTGCATTACCAAGAAGTAACAATGCTTTCTTTTAAAATTCTCTGAACTAAAGGAATAACCTGAACTTTAATATAGTTTAGTATATTAGTTTTGATATGAATAGGTAGGAAATAGGAGTAGTTTTAGTTTTGATATGTATAAGAAGTATTTCACTTACCTCAACGAATTTCGCGCTTTCAAACGCAACACACAACTGGCTTGTTGCTTTGCAAAACAGAAAATATGTGTATGTATGCTGCATACAGAGCTACGAGGTGGTGAGATTTTCCCCCTTTTTCGGGATTTTTCGTACAAGACGTGGATGCGGGGAAAACATTGATAAAAACGGGGAAAATGAAAAATAGCATAACAAGTGAAAAATTTATCGGTTATTAGAAAAACCAAATACAGTTCTATAATTTGATTTCCTAAATTTTTGTATTGCTACATTTTATTGAATGTACAAATGCAGTTGGAAGACGATTTCTTGTTATGTAACGCAAATACCTGCCGTATAGGCTTTATTCTACGTTGCCATATGGCAATGGAGTTGAGGTTCATGGAATTGAGTATATATTCAATTTAATAGATATACTGTATGGATGCAACCAACGTTGTAAGGCAACAGTACCAATTATGAGTGATTAGTTGGATCACCGTCCACATTTATTGGTGGAAGTCGAGACCTATCTAACATCTCTGACAACTTATGAGCATTGCCACCAGGTTGATTAAGCGCAACTCTACGCCGATCACAAAGACCTGTTCGCGACATTGAACTACCATAGCCAGCACGATACTCCCCGAAGGGCCAGCCTTGCAATAGTCTCTCCGGGCAAAAACGGATTTACCTCGGCACGCACTAACACACACCGACACATTTGTACCCATCGTTCATGACTGTGGTGGATTTTTGGATGTGTTACAGCATAGACCACATCGCATTTGACTGTGTGTGACACGTGGTCATCACTACATAGCACCTTATCAACTCTAGCACGCCGATGTTACTAAGATATACTTTTCACCTCGGAGTACCCAACTCTGACAACTCTTATACAACAGTTGTTAATGTATTGGATTAACTTGCCAGTACTTGAACTGGAAGTTGAGGTCGAAAGGAATTTTTGATTTGAATTTCTAGTACTTGAACTAGAAATTCCCGATGAATGAAATGAAAACCAAGTTGACTCTTTTGCTTTCTGATTTCAATTAATTTATAAATTATTATTGATTATTTATAACAAAATTGCTTATAAGTGATCTTAATACATAACTCGTCATAATATAAATATCAAAAAATATCAATAGTAAAAAACCAAACTTAAATTAATGTAAGAACGCTGGCATAGCATATTTTGTAAAGCTACATATATATATTTCAATATTAAAGCCGCGGACGGAAATTCGCAACAACACAGGTGTCGAATTTCTGTTCGCTTAATATGTACAACATTTTAAACTTATGTCGAACGAAATGCAGTGAACCTTTGTTCTAATTACTGCCGAATAAATAAAATACAGAATAAAATAAAGACAAATGAATGAATAAAAATTGCTATGCTAGCGTTATTAATGAATGCGTTAAAAACATTGCTGGTTACCAAAATAAAAAAAATGACGTGCAGCAACAACAGTTATAACACCCTTATTACCACACTTTTAATCAGCCTTAAATTTCCATAAGACCAATGCTTAATTTGCCATTGAATTGTGATCGCACGTCTGCCGAGAGTAACAACTATCCCCGTGCTAACAAATTTTAAGGATCATTGCTATTCCTTCGTAGGCATACGCTACCGTTGATCAAGTCAACACGGTAGGCAGAAAGCATCGATAGGTTGCACAAAAATGTCGACAAAAACTGCAAGCTGGGTTGTATTTGTTGATGATTATAGTTGGAAAATCCATTGGAATTGAAATCCTACCTGCTCCTTTTCAAAAGTAATTCATATTTTTATATTTCAAATCGGGACAACTTGGAATATATATTATGCAAGACAATACTATAGAATCTTACGTAAGTTCTTAGCCGATTTCCAAGGTACACCACGGGAAGGCAACTTACTTTTATATTTTTTTGTTTGTTTTTAGATTTTTTGTTTTTTTTATATATTATTTTATTTTTAGATTTAAAGATGTGTTACTATTTCTGTAAATATTATTTATAGTTTTGTAAACTTTGTTTTGCTACCCATTGAATAGATCGAGCTTTAAATATCCAACAAATTTAAAGGGTATCTCATTGAGTTTCGACAATTCAACCAAAATTTTAAAATTATCATAGGTCTCTTTAATCCGAGGCACTATGCCTGATAAAAACAATTTAAATACACTAGTCAACTTACGTTTATTTGCCATACTACCACCAGTAGAGTAAGTTGAAACATTTTTACTTTTATCCAAGTCATATTCTTTCAAGTCGTCTTCTGGAATTGATATTGAAAGAGTAATTTTGAAGAAATCTTGTCTTTCATCTGCCATTACTTTTATTTTTGATTGTTCAATATGTTCAATGTTTCGATTTTCAAAGACAAAGTCTACGAGTTCTAATGCAGTAGCATACACAACTGGTCTCTTATTAATACCATCTTTGGATGTTTCGAATTCGTAGAAACCTTCTTTATAAATGTGTTCAAGCATATTAGATTTTTCATACAAATGTTGATTGTAATGGAGGACGATCCTCACAAGGCAACGCGTGAGGGTCAAGGGGGCGATCTTCACATGGAAACGTGTCTGACTGCCTCAACCTGGTGAGGCCAGCATTATCCATGTCGAACTCGTCTCAAGTCGACTCAAACCTCTGCGTGGTGTCCTCTAGAAACGGCAAACTGGCAACCGTTAGTTTGACGGCTAATCTGAGCGGCGGGCTCCCCCTGCCCTTAAAGGGTTGTGCGTTGGGTTTGATGCCCACCACGTAAAAAAAAATTTTAATGAAACGAAAAAGAAATAAGATAAAAATGATCCCCAAATCTGATGACGACTACCGCAAACGAAAAACTGACAATGATTTACGGATATGCACCTGTAACGTCCGAACCCTTAATTGGGATGGTGCCTCTATCCAACTGATAGATATCTTAGAAAGATACAAGGCTGATATCACTGCAATTTAAGAAATGCGATGGAAGGGACAGGGTTGCTCACGGCAAGCATCCTGTGATATCTACTACAGCGGCCATGAAGAGAAGCACGAATTTGGATGCGGATTCGTGGTTGGCAAGAGACTACGACATCATGTTCTGCGATTCACACCTGTGAACGAACGACTTGCCATAATCCGTGTCAAGGCAAGATTCTTCAACATAAGCCTGATTTGTGCGCACGCTCCGACAGAAGGCAAAGACGATGAGACCAAAGACAGCTTCTACGAGCGCCTTGAAGATGCATATGAGCGCAGCCCCCGCCACGACTTAAAAATCGTGCTTGGTGACTTCAACGCCAAGGTGGGAAAAGAAAATATCTTTGGTCCAACTGTCGGAAAGTTCAGCCTCCACGACAATACCTCCGATAACGGAATGAGGCTGATTGACTTTGCCGCAGAGCGGAACATGGTCGTTAGTAGCACTAGATTCAAGCATCTCAATATTCATAAAGCAACTTGGCTGTCTCCTGATCAAAAGACGCGCAACCAAATTGATCACGTTTTGATTGACGGAAGGCACTCTTCTAGTGTTTTAGATGTACGCACGATCCGTGGTGCCAATATAGACTCGGATCATTATCTTGTCGCAGCCAAGATCCGTACACGCCTGTGCGCAACCAAGAATGCGCGCAATCCAGCACAGAGAAAGCTAGACGTCGAAAAGCTGCAATCAAAGCAAACAGCCGAAGACTTCACTACTCGATTCTCACTCCTGCTTCAAGAAAGCACTCCTCCGATCGACGATATATGCGCGCAGTGGAATCATATTTCCCACTCTATGCGTACGGCTGCTGAAGAGGTGATTGGCTATCACCGCCCTCGCCGAAACCAGTGGCACGACCAAGAGAGTCGCGACGCCACTGCAGAAAAAGACACCGCCTACAAAACCACCCTACAGGCGGTTGTAACGCGTGCTGCTAAAAAGGGAAGCATAAATGCGTGAGTGCGAGAAAATTGAGATGCATGGTGACAGGAATGAGGTCCGAAAATTTTTCGAAAAAATAAGACGCCTGGCCGATGGTTTCAAGACCGGGGCCTCTTCCTGCAAGGATGAAAATGGGAATCTAGTTACAGATATCCAGAGTACACTGATGATGTGGAGGGAACACTTCTCTAGGCTTCTGAATGGCGCCGACGACAACAATCCCGCCAATAGAGATGATATTCCGGAATCCCCAATTCTGGACGACAGCGTTGAAGTTCCGCTGCCCGACCATATTGAAGTCTTGAAAGCTATAGCTCGGCTTAAAAACAACAAAGCCGCAGGAGCTGATGGCTTACCTGCTGAGCTCTTCAAGAATGGAGGCGAAGCTCTATTTAAATGCATTCATGAGCTTCTATGCAGAATATGGTCGGAAGAATGCATTCCAAACGATTGGAACCTCAGTGTGCTCTGCCCAATCCACAAGAAAGGCGATCCCACAATTTGCGCCAACTACCGTGGGATAAGCCTTCTGAATATCGCATATAAGGTTCTGTTGAGCGTACTATGTGAAAGACTGAAGCCCATCGTAAACCAGCTGAGTGGACCTTATCAGTGTGGCTTCAGACCTGGCAAATCTACCATAGACCAGATATTAACGCTACGACAAATCTTGGAGAAGACCCTAGAAAAACAAATCGACACACACCATCTTTTTGTCGATTACAAAGCCGCCTTCGACAGTCCAATAAGGAATCATCTATATTCCACCATGTCTGAATTTGGTATTCCTGCAAAGCTCATCCGCCTTTGCAGAATGACACTGAGCAACACCAGCAGCACAGTAAAAATCGGGAAGGACCTCACTCCTCCATTCGATACCAAACGAGGTTTCAGACAAGGTGATTCCTTATCGTGCGACTTTTTCAACCTAATGATGGAGAAGATCATCCGAGCTGCTGATTTAAGACGCAGTGGCACGATATTCTACAAAAGTATTATGCTGCTGGCGTATGCTGATGATATCGATATCATTGGCCATAATACGCGCGAAGTCAGTGCAGCATTCTCCAGATTAGCGAAAGAGTCGAGTCGAATGGGTCTTGTAGTGAACGCAGATAAGACGAAATACCAAGTGTCAACAAATAAACAGTCCCAGAGTCTTGGAAACCACGTCACTGTTGACAACATCTCCTTCGAGGTTGTTAAGGACTTCGTCTACCTGGGATCCAGCATAAACTCTTTCAACGATGTCAGTATTGTAATAAAACGAAGGAGAACTCTTTCCAACAGGTGTTACTTTGGGCTGAGTAAGCAATTGAGAAGCAGAGCTCTCTCTCGACGAACAAAACTCACGCTCTATAAGTCACTAATCATGCCCGTCTTATTATATGCAGCACAAACCTGGACATTGAGCAGTTCTGATGAAAAGACTTTGGGAGCCTTCGAAAGAAAGGTCCTTCGTAAAATCTTCGGTCCAATCTGCGTCAATGGCGAGTACCGAATTCAATGGAACCACGAGCTGTATGAGCTGTACGCTAACATAGACATAGTTAAGCGCATTCAAATCGAGCGGCTCCGCTGGCTAGGTCATGTTGAGCGAATGGAAAACGACGCTGCAGCGAAAAAAATATTCGATTCGGTGCCCGGTGGTGGTCAACGCAGAAGAGGACGCCCACATCTTCGTTGGAAGGATCAGGTGTTGGATAACCTGACTACACTTGGTGTTTCCAACTGGCGTCAGCAAGCGCAAAATAGAAATGGCTGGCGCAATTTCTTATACGAGGCCAAAACCGACTTACTGTTGTAAGCGCCAGATAAGTTAAGTAAGTAAGTTGATTGTAATTCTTGGGAACTGATCTTCTACCAGCAGAACTACGAATGAAGTTAGCCAATTTTTTTATGTCATTTTTAGACGATCCAGTATTAGCTTGGAAATTGTGTAATCTTTCGGCTAATTGTTTTCCTTTTTTGTTTTTATTTACAGTTACCCGAACCTTTGATCCCAGAGTATTTAACACGAGCTCATCTTCATCTTTGTTATCATTTTTGGATATTTTTTTTTCAAAATTTTAGTTATTATTTGGTTTTGCTGTATCTCAGGTAACTTTTGTACTTTATTCAAAATATTCTCACGAGCATTAGAAGTAGAAGGACCTCTGAAAGAATGTGATATGGCTTCACCTATTTGTTGAAAACAACTGTTACATAACTCAGTAGAAGTTCTCGGTTTAATTGCCTTTGCCTCATTTTTAGAAAGTAAATCTTTTTGTTGCGAAGTAACGTCAAAACACGTCAATATTTACGTCAATATTTGTAGAGAAATCTCTAATTTGACCTCTACCTATTTTTTTTTAGTTTTTTATGATTCGTAACTCGTGCTGTTAGACAGACGTAACAATTACAACCCATCGTTCTTGTTTCTTTTGATAATTTAAGATCCTCGTAATTGGGCTCAGTTGGACGAGGTCTTTTGAAAATATCATTTCCATATTCATTTATAGTTAGTCGCCAAGAGCTGCATAAACTTTTTCGGAATTTAATATTATAATTATTAAATTCATCATTGATATGCTTTTTTATACCTTCAATATGTTTTTCAGATAGCAAGAAATGATGGGAAGGTTTATTTTGGAAAATAATTTTCTTCCTACAAACAGCGCATACTTTTGTGCGATTTTCTTCATGATCGCATTTATAAAGCGGATGCTGGCTATTCACCCGACTATTCAGCTGACTATTCATTATTACTTACTCTTACTTCTGATGAGAATTTCTAACAATAGAAAATACATTGGCCAGAAAACACTAATATTAATAGTTTAAACTTTACTTCTTTTGCCACCTAGTGGCATTTATCGTAATTATTATATACATATATATAATATAGCTATATAATATTGATATAGGTACCAATATACCATGTATTGAGTATAAAAAAACTTTTAACTCTTCGTTGAATGGAATTGCACATATGCAATGTTGAATTCTAAGAGATATAGCATACACATCCTGTGAATATATCTAACGGAATTTTATTTAAAAATAAACTTAGACATTTTTTTATTAGTTGTTGTCTTCTTTTGTCAAATTGGGGATTTAATTTGTCCAAAATATTGATTTGAACAAGGTCTGTCTTATACGTAGAAAAAATAAGTGAATATTTTTAATAATTATACGAGCAATATCAAAAAAACGTTCCAGAATATAAGTTCATTTTCTTTAAGTTCACTAATTTTTTTTGTGCATTATAACTTTAATTTCATATAATAAATGGCTTAATTGCAAATATGCAATATCATGCATTTGAGACATTTTGAAGTTACATTGCAGATATGAGGTTATATTGCAGATGTGCAATTCCATGCACTTAACTATATTTAAAGCTAAAATTAAAAATAAATTAATTTTAAAAATAACTTACTTGGGCCACGAAAACAGCCGCTGTCTTTGTAACCACGAAGAAAATGATCTTGGGCTTGTGTAAATATTGTTATAAAATAGTTTTACGGGAAGTACTTCTCATATGAATTACAAAGTTTTTTTATGATAATCATTATATCAACACTACCATTAATGATTGAACTAGCCAAAAGGGGTATTTATTGGGCATAATCCGTTGGAACAGAATTTCGAACTCAAAACTACCGAGTGTTTCCATATTAATGAAGACATCTCGAGGAGAGTCTGTGGAATATGTAGCTTACCATGATGATGTTAACGTACATTTGATATCATGGGGAGATAATAAAGTTATTAATTTGATGTCAAACCATTGTGGTAAAAGTCCTGAGACCATAGCTGAACGATTTGATAAGAAGTTGTGTAAAAAAATATCCATTGAGTGTCCGAATATTGTTTCATAATGCAATACATTTATGGGTAGGGTTACCAGATCAAAATTTGGCTTAGGAGGACAACGGATGACAAAAAGGAGGACATTTGTTTCAAGGAAGATGAAAAAGGAGGACCCATAGAGAAACACTATATATTTCCATAATAACAAGTTTATTCAAAAGGAATTCAGAAAAATCTCACTTAAATAAATGTCAAGACATAAAAATTAATCAAACATTAAATAAACGATAAAAGAAAAAACATAAAGTCATAACAATTCAAGTACCATACATTTGTTAACATCAAAACGTTTTAGCTTATAACGAATCCGAAAATAAAACAAAAGAAAACGAAACGAAAAAAGTTTGCTTTGATAAAATATAGCGCTTCTATAATTCCGCTTTGGTTTTATTGCTATTGCGCTTATTAGCTTATCAAAGTTAGTGGACTGCTAGAACCACTGAGACTACTGATGAGTCTGAGTAGCGTCCGACGAAACCATTGTCTAGTCAGCTTCGTTTGTTCTGCAAAGAACTTTGTTGTTGTAGCAACCTGTTGCTTCATGAATTATTTGGCATAAAGCTTTTAATATTATTCTTAAAAAATATGTTTTTTAAGAATAATAAAAATAAATTAATTAATTAAATTAAATTCTTCTATTCTCTATTTTTATCAATGATATCTTAACTTTTTGCAAACATGTCTCTATACATGCTTATGCTGACGATATACAACTTTATCTTTCAAGTAGAATTGAACTTTTAGACGATTTCTCCAGTAGATTTAATGAAGATCTTAGTAACATATATAACTGGGCTTGTAGTAATGGACTTCAGCTTAATGCTGCCAAATCTTATGTACTACCTATCTGCTAAAATAAGACTACCCTCAATGCTGTCCCTGAATTATTTATTGGTACTAATAAGCTCAATGTTGTGTCGAAAATTGTAAACCTGGGTTTTTGTATGAATTCGTCACTCTCTTGTACAGATCATGTTAATAATGTTGTCCAAAAAGTATATTATATCCTTCGTAACTTAAGAATGTCCGCCAATTTATGTCCTCTTGAATTGAAAAAACTACTAGTCAAGCAACTTGTCTTGCCCGTCATAACATACTCTGAGATAGTTTACAGTAAACTTGATTCATCCTCTCAGCTGAAACTTAATATCGCTTTTAATTATGCCACGCGTTTTGTATATGGTTTGAAGAAGTTTGACCATCTTTCTAGCTTTAGAAATGCAATAATTGGCTGTAGCTTGACTGGATATTTGAATGCGAGAAACTGTATTTACCTCCATAAAATCATTCACACAAAAACCCCCCTGAATATTTCGCTTTTGTGGAATTAGAAGATGCTGGTTCAAATAAGTTGCTGGAGCGCTGGACGGACACAAAGGTGAAGCCTAAGTGTATAAAATTGTAGTGCAATACGTGCTCACAGAATTTTATACACAGGAAATGAAAACAAATAAAGTATTTTAGTATAAGTCCAATATGTTGGATGTTTTTAATAACTTTATTGATGATTTATGATTAATTATTCCTTACTTTTTACAAGGTGGTAATATTCCGGAGGAAAAGTTGTAGAAAAAGCTGCCAATGATGATGCGAAAATCTTAAGATAAGATTTCGTTCGGATAAACCGAAGAACCAGGAATTCGATCGCGGTAAGCGACACTACATCGGTCGGTAAGGCAGTTAATAAAAAGGTAGGTACATAGTATTTAGCTTAATTAAGTATAATAATATTATTACTTAGGGTTTAGGTATAAACATGCCGGCCCCCTTGCAGTATTACTGTAATGTTCAAAACAATCTCATATATGTTGTATTAATAAAAATAAAAATTATTCTTAAAAATACTATAAAGACAAAAAAAAGTGTGTTGATTTTTCTTTCTCGTCTCAGTGCAATTCAATTTATTTAAATTCATGTGTATTTATGTATGCAAATGAAAAAAAGAAATATATATAATGTATGGAAATGGGAAAATTTATGCATGTGTTTTATCGGCTACAGGTGCCAGACAGAATCCATCCGAATAGGTGTTTTGAGTGACAACTCCCCCCAAATCGTTGGGTATAATACCCGGTTGTATTATACGCGGGTACACGTCTACCCCTAATACTATTCTCACTGGGGCCACTTTAAAGAAATTAGGGTCAGCTAGCACCAAGTTAGAAAATTTGGCCCTGATAGACGCGTCCAGTGTCGAACTAGGAGTTGTCCGTGATATGTGGCGTGTAACCTTTGCCTGTGTCGTAATCGACAAGGCGCTTTCATGTAAGGCCCGCAGAGTTATGGAGCACAACTCCGACGATCCACACCTTATCTTGGGCAACCCCAACTGGCGCACTAACTGGTCGGACACTTCAGAAATGCCCGCACTCTGGTCTATCAGGGCCCTAACCGGGTTTAACCGCCCGTTCGCCTGTACCTTTACGACTGTTGTAGGTAGAAGCGGTATTACCTCTTGGAGGCAGGGTATAGAGGGCGAGGACTGGCTTCTAAAACCGCTATATGAGCGATTCTGATCGGCGGGTTTTTTGGTTTGACGTCGGTGGTGGTGTTGCTTGGCTTGTCATTGACGTTTGGAAGCGCGCCGGGTTGATGCTTGTACTCCTAGGGGGGCGGAAAGATTGTGACTCTTCCGCACGCTGAGCTGCTGAAGCCATGTTGGTGTCCATCTCCATCCTTTCTTCGCCATCAGGTGCCAATCTCCTCTCATCGCTTGCTGGTTGAGACAAACGAGGTCTAACAGCGACCTCTCGTTCGGCGGACGTAAAATCGCAACGGGGAGACCGAGGAAAACGAGGCCTGGCTACGTCGCGAGAGGAGTCGCGTCTCGATACTTTAAATTTATCACGACGGGAAGACCGAGACAAACGAGGCCTGGCTACGTCGTGAGAGGAAGAGCGTCTTGAATTTAAGGCGGCGTCACGACAGGAAGTTCGAGACAAACTAAGTCTAACTGTGTCGGAGCTTTCTGTGCGCGATTCGGACAAACGAGGTCCTTCGCGTAATCGCAACCCCAGATGGAGCAAAGTATTATGCGCTCCTTGGCAGTAGCGGCAGGAGCCGTCGCTAGCGCATTCGTTGGTCCGGTGGTTTGGGGAGAGGCACTTCGAGCAGTATCGGAAAAGCAACACCATTCGCAGGCGCCCAGTGATATTTTCGCGCAAAAATTCCGGGCAGGATCTAAGAGCGTGCTGACCGACGCACACTAGGCATGTTGATGGTTTGGTTGAAATTAGGGACATTTCTGAAAGATGTAAATTATTTAGTTCCCTAATTTTGGAAAAGGACGTAGAGGACATCACAAAATCTACTTTTCGCGTTGTGGTAAGAGAATTAACTTAACCACCGGCCTGCTAATGACCCCACGTTCCGTTCGTAAATCAGCAACGCGTACGCTACCGTCGGTTCCTAGATAGGTTTTTATAACTCTGCCTAATCGCCATTCGTTCGCCGCAAGATTGTCTGCTTTGATTACAACTAAGTCATCAATTTGTAAATTTTCGCGTGGATTTTTCCACTTATATCTCTTTTGCAGTTCCTTTAGATAATCTGATTTCCAGACCCGGCAGAACTTCTGGTTCAATGCCTTTAACTTTTGCCAACGATTGATAATCGACATAGGACTCTCAGATATGTTTGGTTCAATAGGTGAAAGCAACGGTCCACCAACCAAAAAATGCGCTGGAGTTAAGGGCGCAAGATCATGAGGGTCGGTTGACATCGGACTTATAGGGCGCGAATTTAAACATGCTTCGATACGCGAAAGCAATGTCGACAGTTCTTCAAACGTGTACTTCATGTCTGACGCGATTTTGCGAAAATGTAACTTGAAACTTTTTACACCCGCTTCCCACAGGCCTCGCATATGGGGAGCACCAGCTGGGATAAAATGCCAAGACAAGTTTTGGTGTGCAAACTTTGACACCACGTTTTCTTTTGTTTCATTAAGAAAGGCTTTAAAATCTTCTTTGAAGGCTCGTGAGGCACCAACAAAGTTAGTTCCGTTGTCAGAGGACATTTTCTCTGGACATCCTCTTCGCGATACAAAGCGAGAAAATGCCGCTAAGAAAATGACCGTACTCAAGTCACTGGTGACCTCCAAGTGAATGGCCTTTGTCGAAAAACAGACAAAGACACAAATATAGCCTTTCGTGGTGAGACACGCTCTGCCCGTATAATTTTTAATGTCGTATGGACCCGTAAAATCCACACCAGTGCACGCAAAAGGACGTGTAAGGGAAGTTCGCTCGGGTGGCAAGGATGCCATTAGCTGCGTTTGCAGACGCTTTCGGTCGATCACACATACCTTGCAGTTGTGAATTACAGACTTAATCATGTTTTTTACCTTAGGAATCCAATATTGCATCCGAATAAGTCGCAATACAAGTTGGTTCCCTCCATGAATAGAAATTTCATGGGTAAACTGCACAAGTAATTTTGAAAAATGACAGTTATACGGTAAAATAATGGGGTGCCGCTCGTTGTAGTTTATATGCTCAGACCCAGCCAACCTTCCACCTACTCTTATGATGTCTTGGCTGTCTAAAAATGGGTTAAGCGTTAAAATTGAGCTTTTGGCATCCACTAAAATCTTGTTCTTTAAATTGTGGTATTCTGAAGAATAGCCCAATTTCTGGCACCATATAATGAGCCTGTTCGTCGTGTCTTTAATTTTTTGCGGGGTTATAGCAACCGACTGGAAAACGAAATTATTTCGCTGCGTCTTATGCGTCATCCGAAAGAATCGTAATACGTACGATATAACCCGCAAGGCACGAGGTAGTGAAGAGAAACGACTTAAAATGTCCGTATTCTCGGCCCAAGCCATATGGGCTTGAACTGGTTTGCATTCCATCGTTGTATCGAACTGGTGTTCTTTGCTTGGCCATAGAGATGGATCCTGCTTCAGCCACGCTGGTCCATGCCACCACAAAGTGCTGTCTTTCAAACTTTGTGGGTCTGTTCCTCTGCTGGCAAGATCCGCTGGATTATCCTGGGAGTCCACATGGCTCCAGTTTTCAGTATTAATCTTTTCCTTGATTTTTGTGATACGGTTGGCCACGAACGTCGTCCAAGTGCACGGTTGTTTACGCAGCCAAGCCAACACTATCGTCGAATCAGTCCAAAGAAACAACTGGTGGCTGTACGCTTCTAACTTCGACAAGAAGGCATTCACCATTTCGGCTAAAATAACAGCTCCACACAACTCGAGCCTCGGTAGGGACACCGTTTTAACTGGTGCTACCTTAGTTTTGACCACAAGGAGGTGGGTGTTTACCTTGTGGTTATATCTGACCCTTATGTATAACGCTGCACCATATGCTTTTTCAGACGCATCACAAAATCCGTGAAACTGGATATCGGCGTCAGGAGAAAAATTAACCCAGCGTGGAATATTTATGCTGCCGATGTGAGAATAAGTCTGCACAAACGTTGGAGCGTTGAAGGAACCAATTGCTCACCCCAGTCGATCCCATCTAACCAAACTTGTTGCATCAAGATGTTTGCTACAACAACTACTGGGGCCAGCCATCCTGCAGGGTCAAAAAGTTTTGCTATCGTAGATAGCACTTCTCTTTTCGAAAAGCTTCCGCCTTGGTCGAGTGGACGGACATCAAAATAAAAGATGTCCGAACGTGCATTCCAGCGGATGCCTAGCGTCTTGACCTGACTGCTGTCTTCGAATTGCAGGAAGTCTTCATTGAGCAAATGGACCTTGGGAATCCCTCGAAGAACTTCTTCGGAATTCGCCGTCCACTTACGCATGGAAAACCCGGCAGATTCTACCGCCCTTTCAAGCTCCTTCCGTGCTTGAATTGAGGACGCTAAGCTATGTCCACCAGCCAAAGCGTCATCTACGTACATGTGGTTACGCAGTATGCTTGACGCCAGCGGAAGGGTAGTCTCCACATCATCTGCTAACTGGAGAAGTGTCCGAATCGCAAAGAATGGAGCACAATTGACTCCAAAGGTCACAGTCTTTAACTGGAATTCTTGAAGCGGATTCTGCGACGACTCTCTATAGATTATGCGTTGATAAGCCTGCTGGGTATCGTCCACGACAATCTGGCGATACATCTTCTCGATGTCTCCATTAAAGACAAACCTAAAAAAGCGCCACTTAAGGATTAGTACCGTTAAGTCGCTTTGCAGCACTGGTCCCGCGTAAAGAACATCGTTCAGGCTGACTCCATTCGATGACGGACTTGATCCGTTGAAGACCACTCGTACCTTCGTAGTGGTGCTATCGGGCTTCATAACGGCATGATGAGGTAGAAAATAACTGTCGGCTGGTTCCTTTTCAAAATTGTCAGGAACCTTTTGCCAAGTATTCCCTAAGAACCGTGTCATATTCCATTGTTGCGGCCGGATTTTTCATAAGTCTGGCCTCATTTCGAAGAAATTGGCGTACTGCGATATAGCGCGAGTCGCCTAAGCAAATTTCTGCTGGATAACTTTGCTTAAATGGCAAAGTCACCATATATCGGCCTTCTGAATTTCGTCGCGTGGTTTTGACAAAGTTTTCTTCGCAAAATCTGTCTGCGTCTGTAAAAAAAATCTTTTGTGGCAACTCCTCGAGTTCCCAAAATGACGCTAACTGGCGATCAAGAGAAACTTCACAAAAGTAGGATACCATAGACGAGGACGCGGACTGACCATCACATGGAACGGATCCGGTTAGGATCCATCCAAAGATGGTCTCTTGGGCAATAAGTGAACCCAAATCATTACGGCGGATACCGTCAAGTAAAATTTGCGAATACAAATCTCCGCCTAGTAGTACATCTACCTGTTCGCTGCAGAAAAATCTTTTATCTGCTAAAACGAGCTCCGGAAAAGCTCGTTGAATCAATGGATCCACGGAACAGGTAGGAAGATTTCCGGTGATCTTTGATAAGATCAGGGCGTCTGCAGAGATTTGTATTGTTGGATCAATAGGTGATCCAAGAACAAACTTGCATGCCTTTTGCACCTTTGCAGAGACTACATTGTTGAGGCCAGAGACCTGGGCGCTCACGCGACGAGTAGGTAACTGAATAAGTTTCTGCAACCTTTCAGATATAAAGGACCCTTCTGAGCCAGAGTCAATAAGTGCTCTGGCTGTGAAGTGTGAACCCTTATGGCAGATGTTAACCATCGCTGTGCCCAGTAAAATACGTTTACTGCTGGAAGCAAAGCACGATTGAATATTTCCTTGAACGCTTGCTGATGTTTGCGGTTGCTCTGGACCTTGGTGAGTGGACTGTACTGTTTTGCTTGTACTTTGACCTCCCCCTCCAGGCTGATTATTTAAGCTTGAATGGGTTCTATGCAACAGCGTATGGTGTCGTTGCGAACATGTGGAGCAGCTGTAAGTGCTCCTACAATCTTTAGAGACATGGCTACTTGAAAGGCAGTTAATGCAGTAGTGTAAGCGGCGCACTGTTGATGATCGTTCATTAACATTCATCGACAAGAATTTTTGGCAAAGTCTTAATGAATGCTGCTGGCCTTTGCACAGCTTGCATTTAGTATTTGTTACCTTTGCCTGGTAGGTGCTGACCTTTTTTTGTTGTTGAGGTGGCGCACTTGCTTTAGAGATTTTTGGCATGACACCTCTGAAATCAGACACTGTCTCTAGCGTTTGAAAACGACTAGTAAGGAATTTGTCAAGGTCAGTCCACTTAGGAATTTCTGCCTTGTACTGAATTGATTGTTCCCATAAGGAGAGCGTATTCTCAGGCAATTTTGTTGAGCACAAATAGGTGAATATTGCATCCCAGTTGCTTATATCAACTTTATGCATTGTAAGTGCCGAAATGCAATTATTAATGTCCCTTTGAAGCTTTTTTATATCGCTTCCGGACTCACTGACCACCGCAGGTAGATTAAATAAAACCTTCAACTGACTATTAACAAGAATCCGTTTATTCTCGTAACGGTCTTTCAAATTCTCCCACGCTGTCGCAAAACCTTCATGAGTCAAGGGAGATTTCTGGACAATCTCCTTGGCTTCACCACGAGTTTTCTGGTTTAAATGGAACAGTTTCTCAACGCGCGTCAGTCGATTATTAGAAATATAAATCGCTGAAAACATGTCACGAAAGGACGGCCACGTTAAATAATCTCTATAGAAGAGTTCAGTGTCGCAGGGTGGTAGGCTTATATTATGGCCAGACAAATGGGCCTCAGTTGTAGAAGGAGACGGAATCTCCTTTACTCTTCTTGCTGCGGACAACTGATCGGACATTTCGGTCATTTTTGATAGACAGCGGAAGAAGGCTTGATAGCAGGTACGATATCTAACCTTTACCACACTTACATTTTGATCATCGTCATTGCTGGACGTTGTAAATTTGTGAAGGCATGATTCATAAGAGGCTTTCACACTCGCCCAAATTGATTTTAATTCATCCTCTTGAATTTTGAGCGAAAATATAGTTGCTCATTTTGAGGAATTTCATTAAAATCTGCCTCCATGTCAAAAATTTGGTCAGTTTGACGCATGAAGGAGTTTAATTTTGCCATTGTAAAAAGCTTTATCTACAATGTAATACAAACTTGAAGAAAACCCACGAAAAAATAAAAAAATTTGAAATGAAAAAAAAAATTTTATTTAAAATTTTAAGATTTGGAACTCCTTGAGATAGACGACGGAGTCCAAAATACTATCTCAAAAGGGTAGCAAAATAAAAATGTAAGAAAAAACTTCAAAAGTTATAAACAACTAAAAATATCGCGTAGTAACGATTAGAAATAAATCTTTTAAATATTGGTCAAAAATGCAAAAGAAAGGAACGATGCAAAAGAGATACACCAGTAGTAGTAGTTTTAGTTCACACTGGTCCAGTTTTTTTCTTTTTTTTTATATGGTATGTAAAACCAATTGATGACTTAGTTCGCTTATATGTAACGTAAAATGTCAAAAAATTACATAAAAAACCACGTTCAATAAAAAAATTATATTTTCTATATTTTTTTTTTTTGTTGTTTTTTTTTTCTCAAAACTTTCATATTGAAAAATTATCAAAAATTACTTAAAATTATTTAAAAATACTTTAAATGGCGATTATTACGCAAAAAACTACAAATTTACGCAAAATGCCAAGATATGTAACTTTTGTCAAACAAAAAATCAACCGTGTGAACCTACCCACCATTTGCATATGTTTTATGCTGTTGATGGCAACCCTTTTTTTTGAGGTTGTTTCTTGCCAAAGTCTAAATTGCAAATAACAACAAAAAACGTACGCGAAGTAAACAAGTTTATTTTGTTAAAAATAATATAAAATTAATGAAAAATATAAGTGAGTAAGTAATTAATAGAGTGGTTGTGCTAAATCTTATCGTGTCGGGATGTGTTTTTTGAGTGAGTTATATTTTCTCACTGCATATAACAATAGCAGATTCTTGCTATAAGAAATAAAAAAAAAACAAAATAAATGTCCGACGGACGGACGGCAAAGTTTGTTTACTTGCCTGTTGTGCACAAAAAAACTAACCAAAGTTGGTTAAGTGAATAATTTAACACCGATGAATTTAATCGTTTTTAATTAACAAATCGTAAAAGAATTGTACGAATTGAAAAACGCGAGTGGCAAAGAATAAAATAAAAACAAGAAAAATTGCGCGATGTTATTTGGTTTCTTTTTTATGCGATAACAAAAAAACAAAAAAATGTCCGACGGACGGACGGCAAGTTCAGGCACTAAGTTCGCGTTTTCAACTTGAGTACAATATAAAATTGTGTTTTGACGATTAATTGCAAATAAAAATCGGAAATTAATAAAATTCTGTAGAGAATATTTAATGTTAACAATTTGCAATATCAAAAAACGAACGCCTTACTAAACTTTGTAATTGTTGCAAAAACCGAAATTCGCGAAGTTCAACGAATGCCTTGTATTATGGCCGCCGCGATTTTTGTTATATATGTGTATATATAAATTTAATTTTCTTTTAATTTAAATTTTAATTAATTCTATTTTCGTTTTTTTTTTTTTGTTATTATTAGATTTTTTTTCGCATGAATTACACGACACAAGCACTGAGACGTAAGTAATTCAGCCCATTTCAGCCCTTGAAAGGACTTTGACCTAGCTTCTTATGATCAATTGTGTTGTGCGTGTTATTAAGTTTGTACACAATTGACCGAGAAATGGACCTACATGCTTAACGCCGACTCCGAACGGCGATGAACGGAATGTTCTTATTCTCAAGAAGCTTTACATGGCATTTTGATTACTCTCTGAGGTTTGCCATTGTCTGCAGAGAGGTGGCGGCCGTACAGAAAAATAATTTTAATTCAAATAATTTTCTGTCGCTGCTGGGATTCGAACCCGGGTCTCCAAGGTTCTTTGACATAGCGGCCACGCACTTTAACCAACTACGCCACGGACGCCACAATTAGAAGATGGAATTAGAAGACGCTGGTGCAAATAAGTTGCTGGAGCGCTGGACGGACACAAAGGTGAAGCCTAAGTGTATAAAATTCTAGTGCAATACGTGCTCACAGAATTTTATACACAGGAAATGAAAACAAATAAAGTATTTTAGTATAAGTCCAATATGTTGGATGTTTTTAATAACTTTATTGATGATTTATGATTAATTATTCCTTACTTTTTACAAGGTGGTAATATTCCGGAGGAAAAGTTGTAGAAAAAGCTGCCAATGATGATGCGAAAATCTTAAGATAAGATTTCGTTCGGATAAACCGAAGAACCAGGAATTCGATCGCGGTAAGCGACATTACATCGGTCGGTAAGGCAGTTAATAAAAAGGTAGGTACATAGTATTTAGCTTAATTAAGTATAATAATATTATTACTTAGGGTTTAGGTATAAACACCCCATTATCTTTATGAAAAACTACAGTTCAGCATATCTAGAAGATGCACTTTGTTGATTATCCCCAGACATAGTTCTTTAGCTAGTTCTAATCTATTTTTCATTAATGCCGTTAGACTTTAGAATGCGTTGCCACGTAGATTAAGAGAAATCTCCCGGATAGAAACCTTTAGGCAATCTATTTTTCTCACTTTTCTACTTCTTAAACTCTGTTTTTTTCTTTATTTCTCTCTTTCTTTATCTCTGACTAGCGATACCCAGCGCGCGTTGCTGCACCCAGCAAGTATATTGGAAATGATAAGTAAATTCAAAATTTTTATTAATCCCTTGTTTTCTGATGCCACGCTCATGTTCCACTGCCCGTTACAGTTTCCCAGTAGCAGAACATCACTCCCAGGTAACAATTCCATTATGAGTTTCAATGTCCTGTGATTTAACCTTCCATAGCTATTCTGTATAGAGAATCGGGCCACACCCCTTTTCCAATGCACAAACCGGTTTTCTAGTAGAAAGACTTTGGCAATTAGTAACTCCATACTGAGTTCTATTGTCATGCGACGTTGAGTTCCAGAACTATTCAATATCAAAAATTTGACTTGTGTGGTCGAAGCCATAACCCCTTTTCCTATGCCCGTCCCAGTTCTCTTGTTTATTTATAAAAAAACTTATTGAATCACACAATGTCAATTCTATTAAGTAAAAAGTCGGCCTTTTGTTCCTTTTATTCATTTATAAATTACAGGAAAACCACCGTCAAAAAATGCGTAGAAAAGTTGCATGCAGCGAAACAAATAAACAGACGTACATACATCAAGTCGGATTGAATCTCATTCTCATCGAAAAAATCCTCAACATGCTAAAGGTGGTCAGGGAATCCCCTTTTAACAAAACTGTGTTAGATTAATTCTCCACATCAAAACTACTTTGAACATATTAGAATGTACTTCGATCCAATTAGCTTTAAGCGCAGCAAAGTATGTATGTATATGTATTTGTTTGTTTGTTTTGTTGTTTTGTGCTTGCTGAGAACAAAATGAGTATAGTAGAGAGCAACATGCAGTTTATTGAGGCTCTCGCAGCACAAACGCATGAAAAGCTAACGATCAAGCAATGCATGGCATTGTGGATGATTTTTTAAAAAACTTAACACTTTAATTAAAGATACTTATTATTGAAATTACGTAAAGAAAATAACCAATGAACCAATGAAAAATGTGATATTTTAAAACTTATTTCAAAAAAATCGGACCAGTACTTCTGGAGTTTTGCGGACACAAAAAATTTTCACTTTAATTTTATATAATAGTATAGATATAGATATAGATATATCCTTAATCTCTTTCTTAATATTTAAGTTTAAGTTTTAAGTATATAACATATGTAAATTTTTACCATTTTTTATGCTTTATAATATCTTAAGTGTTTTTCATGTTTGTTATGTAATTAATTAAATAGTTTAATTTTCTTTTTAAATTTCATATAATAAAATTGTTGTTATCTCATATATTGTTTATAATTAAGTATTCACTGTACTATAAAAGAATATGTTTCTTATTTGTACTCATTCTTGTAATAATAATAATAATGATAATAATAACAATAATAATAATAATAATAAT
The DNA here is from genome assembly GCA_943735915.1 of Pherbina coryleti. NCBI lineage: Eukaryota > Metazoa > Arthropoda > Insecta > Diptera > Sciomyzidae > Pherbina > Pherbina coryleti. Next base: position 109,899,986 of record OX030949.1, read on the forward strand.
AATAATAATAATAATAATAATAATAAAGAAAAAAGTTTTGCTTTGTTGCCGAATTGTTCACTACATGGCACATTGGGCCAGGAATTTCAATAAGTGGCCAAAAGTCAAATATTTTCTGTATACAGATGATCCTTACGATTGATAACGGGACACATTAAGGTACCCTGAGACGAAATATTATTAATATAAAATTAAAAATTACAATTTAAGAGGCATTTTAAGTCAAAAATTACAATATTTTTTTTATTTACATCTAAAATTTGAAATCATCAACAGTATAACTATTTCTCAAACTTCTTTAAAATTTTTAGCAGTTTTTTAAACACATTGAATACAATGTTAAAAATATATATATATATGCACATATTTTCTTTTGTTTTTAATAATTTTTTCCGCATACAAAATACAAAAAAAATGGGGTTAAAAAAAAAAAAAATGCGGCGCCTAAAGAAGATTCCCCGAGATTCCGCTCGTAATTGAAATAAATTACATGCTATTTCTTTCTTTAAGATATTTACTTGAACAGGGATATGCACACTTTTGCACGTTTTTATTTACTTTTGAGAAATTTATAAAAAACTAAAGTCGCACAGTGTAACGAGTTCTATGGGATGGGGGACAACAATAGAAGGAATCATCGTAGGTACATACATGAAATTAAGCAAGTGGCATTATTTCATAAATATATACCACCACACAAATTTTTTTCAATATCGGCCACGCCCTTCACCCACCTCCCATACAAAACTAAGATTAAAAGAGCAATATCTTCAGTTGTAGAAAGTGTAGAGAACAAAATAAACTTGAATTTCATTAAATAGAATAAACACTTTGGGAATCTGTTTAGAAAGAGTTGTTTTAAAACATACTCAAAAATAAAGAAAACCAAAACTGCATTTTTTCTTATGAAAAATTTGTTATTTTCCTATATAAATTTGCTCATTTTCGCCAAAACATGCTATAGGGAAAGCGGCATTAAATCCGTAATTTTGATTTTACGTGATAGATCTTTCGGAAATGAGCTTAGAAAGAGTTGTTATAAAACATAATGAAAAATAAACCAAAACTAACAAAATATTTTACTTGCCCACTTGCAGAAATCATTTTGAATAACATTAATTAAATATTTAATTAAATTAAAAAAATTAAAAATAAATATATTTTTGTCCTAACTGAAAACATATTTCATAGTTATGGTCTACATTTTTTTTATATAATAAAATATATAAATATATAAAAAACAAAAGATAAAAAAAACAAAAATAACAAAAAAGCAGAAAAAAACATGGGGATCTCCCCGCAACCTTCACGTGGTGACCCTGGAAACTATATACATGTGTCATTTCTGTAGGCTAGTTAATTGCGGGTTTTTTTGTTTCTCGATTTCATAACATATTTATTGTTCAAAAGTGTTATTTTGTAATACCTTGTATATTTATTTTTAGTTCACACATCTCCCGCCTTCTTTTTAATACCACAGAATAAATAATAACCAAACTACAGGTTTTATATAAATAGTGCCACGCTCCATTGTTGGATCCCACTCACTTTATCTAAAATTCTCGGAAACGATTGTACCCACCCCTATACCCAATTTCAATACCCTAGTCCCAACACTAACTGAGATACGGCATTTTACTAATAGTGACACGCCTCTTTGTTAAAATCCAGTCGAATTTTTATCATGCTTGGAAAAGAGCCCACAAAGCGCTGTATCGAATTTTAATAACCTAGTCCCACTATTAGATGAGATACGGTATTTTATTGATATTGCCACGCCCCATTTTTGAGTCCCGCCCACTTATTTTTCCGTACTTGAAGAAGGTCCTGAGTTAAGTATTCTGTACCAATTTTTATTTAATTCTGTCTATGCATTGCCAAGATATGAGTTTTGGCCACTTTTTCAAATTTCTGGCCCAATGTGCATGGTTGTCAATTTAAGGTAAAAAATCGTCCGTATTGGGAGTGTATGGAATGGCAAAAAAAAGTAATGAAAATAAGAAAAATAAATGACGGAGAGAAGAAACTATTGCAAAAAAATACAAAAGATTTTTAATATGTAAAAAAAGAGAACATTTGGGTCAAAAAGGAGGACATGAAATTATTAATGAAAAAAGGAGGACATGTCCTCCTTTAGGATACCATCTGGTAACCCTATTTATGGGGGAAGTCAATTTGTTCCACTCATTTATTGGAAGCTACAAGATAAAAATACGCTATACGATATTAATAAATGCATTGTTATTGTATAAGTGTGTGTAACAATAAAGCGGTAATCATGAAAACATAATATTTGACAATTTTCGTTTGTAAGTGGTTGAAAGTCTTCACAAAGTAGGAAAACTATTCACGAAAAGTGGAAGGAAGACCATCCGAATTATCAAAAACCTTGCAAAAAATGACGAAAGATTCGAGAAGTTTCCCACTATCTCAAACAAAATTCGGTTGGACCATTTTAATCTCTGGCCACAATGGGACAACAAGCTTTTACCATGTAAATTACCAGGGTGCAATGGATACACTCATGTTAGCTGCTCAATAGTTTAGACAAGAGTATGTTTTATACATTTTTGGGTTTGGGATTTTATGAATTCGATAAAAGTAAGCAAGTTTTGTTTTCTTTGCTTCAAGAACAACGTTTGTTTAGTCCCCACGTTTAAAAAACGTAAATGGGGGTATAGTAATTTTGTCACTCCGTTTGTAACGCACATAAGGAGGCGTGGTAGGTATAGAAATGTATATATATTCTTGATCAGCATCACCACCTGAGTTGATTTAGCCATGTCCGTCTGTCCGTCTGTGATCATAATCGCCGTAATTTTCAAGCTATCATCACGAAATTCAATATTTAAGCTTTTATCTAAAAAATAAAGTTCGAGAATGAGCCAAATCGGATGAAAACCACGCCTACCTCCCATACAAAGTGACTTTATCAAAACGGTAAAATCTCTTAAAATTCCACAAAAATTAATGTAGAGTAACTTCGGGTAATGTGATATAGGTATTTTTATATTTATAGTTACTCGTAATAACATTAGCTTAGCTTAGACCGCTTTACACAGGATAGTTTATTGATTCATTGTGCAGTGTATAACGACTTCTGAGCTCTATACCGTTACCCATTTTGGAGCTTTTTCAACACAATGATAAAAAGCCATATAACTCCCCTTAATGAAATTGGCGGGTAAAATGATATACCACGTTCGGATAATGTGATATAGCATATCACATTACCCGAATAGTGTTCAACAGCATTATAACTCTTTTAACCAAAATTAAAAACACTAGAAGATATCTAGATATATTATTTAATTTATTTTTCAAGAAAATTATAACGCGGTAGCAAATACAGCGCGAGAAAAAATAAAAATTTTTATTATATCAGTGTAATTTACATAAAAGAAAAAAAAACACAATCAACTGAATAAAAATACGTAAGTAACAACTTAACAACAAAGTAACGTAAACTATGTAATGAAATGGAAAGTACATAAGAAAAAGAAGTTTTTATAAAGAGTAACTCTTATAAATAAATTGCTTGCCATTTATGGCATGTTTCATTCACAACGGAAAATGCTTTTTCTGGAAAACTCTAAGTATGGTGGTACAAAAGTACCGCCTACACTCATGCAGCTGACAACCGTTATAATAGATCCTCTTTCTGCCGATGTCTTGAAACTTATTTTCCTTTTGCTGTCAAAATTTTCTTACTTTGCACGATAGACACTCCTGTCTCATCTACATTCCAAATACAAGTTGGAGAAAATTTATATTTTTCGGGCTCCCGCTTGAACAAGCTATAAAATTTACCCACATTTTCACCATTTAAGCCTTTGACCCTATCCATTGAGCTTTCGGTTAGAGTCCTTATGCTAATGTCTGATTTGTGCCTTTTTAAAAATGCGTACAACTAGTCTTTTCCAGAGCATTCCTTACCTATCCAAATGTCTTAGCCTCCAACAGTATGCCCATTGCTCCTTCTCTAACTGCCAAAATAGACTTACTCGTTCTTTCTGGATACTACTTACGCATCTGTTCTTTGTTTGGCATTATCTACAATTCATTATAATAGTAATTTATAATTGATAATTTGGCGGGCAATGTGATATGGTATATCACATTACCCAACTTTGACTATATCACATTAGCCGATTTCGGTTTTCGAAACAATCAGGTTATTTTTATAAAAATACACGTCTGAAAATAAAGAATTAACCTCATTTATGATTAACAGCATTCAAACACTTAAAAATTTATATATTTAAACTTTCAATTCCGCTTCGGTTATCTCGCACTTCACTCACAAAGCTCACGCTCAAAAAATATAGAATGTACAGATGAAACAATTTCACAACAATGAGAGCAAACACAGTGAAGGAATATGTGCATAAGACTGCACCACGTGTGTTTTTCTGTTGCCTTTATGTTCATATACATATATATTCTTGTCGAAAATTGTGTATTTAACAAAATATGCAGGTATATCACATTACCCGACCATATCACAATACCCGAAGTTACTCTATGGACTTGCAATTTTGTATATGAGTTTTGATATTTAAAATACACTCTAAGTATGAAGTTCAATCAAATCGGATGAAAAACACGCCTACCTCCCATACAAAGTGAATTTATCAAAAATTTAAAATCTCTCTAAAATCCACAAAAATTAATATATTGACTTGAAATTTCGCATATGCACTTTGATATATAACGTGTACTATATGTATGAAATTCAACCAAATAGAGTGAAAACCACCTCCCATACAAAGTGACTATCAAAAAACAAAAGTGAATATTTTCTGTTAAAACTAAAACGAAAACGTTTTTACAGATAAACTTTATTGATTGCTTTAGTCTTTGAATATACTTTGGTTCGGGCGTGGGAGTATTTTAGCTTCGGCCCAGTCGAAGATCATTTTTTACTAGTTTTTAATAAATTTTTCCCATTGGCATTTTTTTTGTTGTATTGCTGCCCTCAAGAAGTCATCCATCATAACAATCAATCCTATTAATAATAATAAACTGGCCATTTCTGCTCTTGAAAGGATTTTGACCGAACTTCTTATTATAAAATTGTATTGTGCGTGTTTTGAAATGTTTATACACAATTGATTGAGAACTGGACCTACTAGTTTTATGCCGACTCCGAACGCCTAATGTGCATGTTCTCAAGAAACTTTGCATGGCATTATTTACTCTCTGAGGTTTGCCATTGTCTGCAGAGAGGTGACGACCGAACAGAAAAATTAATTCAATTGAGAAAACTTTTTGTTTCAGATGTAAATTTAACCAGGGGCCGAATCGCCGCATCCGTGAACGAAACGGCTTTCGTATGAGAAAAAATTAATCGTATGAGAATCTCATGAGATACGATATTAATCTCATGATATTCTCATACAATTAATTTTTTGCCGTTTCGTTCACGGAAGCGGCGATTCGGCCCCAGGTTCTCTGGTATATGGGCCACTAGCACGAAATTAATGTGTAACCACATTTCAAGTATTTTATTCAGAGAAACTGCAATATTATATAAAAATGTAGTTGACAGGCAAGGAAGGAGTCAAAGCAAATTTAATAAAAGTAGTGCACGAGCAACTCCTTGACTTTTTCAAACAAATTCAAACTCTTTCAAACAAAATCGCCAAAAGTAAGTTGCGTTCAGCACGGGTTGCGTTCCTTATAATTTAAATTATAAATTACAAACAAATATATTAAAAAGAAATTTTATATGAAATATGCCATGTAACGAAATGACAAGAAATCATGCTTCCTTTTGTTCAAAATTGCAGTATTTTAAAATTCTAATAAGATAACATGTGAATAAAGCGAATAAATATTGACATGTATTTAAAAAAATATATATATATATCAAAACTTTTATATGGAATACTTTTCATTAGATAAGTTCACACTTAAAAAACAAAATATAATCGGTATCTTACTTCTCTTTACAGACTCCACTATTGCTATCATAAGCATTTTTAAACTAAGCGGAAGTTACATACTAAAAAAAGAATTTGATATCAGAAATTCCTACGGATCGAATTTAGGTTATTTTACCATAAATATCCCCGAGTTGAAAACGACTGTTAACAAGTATTGTGTGGCAGTAATAAACTTTATTGAAGATGATACAAGTGAGAGAATGCCATTAATTTATATCAATATCATCGATTTAAAAAGTCAAACAACAAACCAGGACTCTTTCGGGAATATTTCGATGTCTATAACAAAAAGTAGTGTTATGAAACTGACTATTAATAAAAATAGACATGATCAAAATATGGTAATCTATCTTTGATAAATTAAATATGTTTATATAATATGCTTATATAAGAATATTCGCTGCTGTAAAATTTTATAAATATTTCTCCGAAATATTTCTTGGTAAATACTGCAAAAAAAAAAAGTTACAAAAACACAAAATAACTTCTCGAGTTGTTTTTGTTTTTGTTTTTAATATTTTTAAGTAATTGTTTGGGCTTATTCTATCAGAATTTATAAAAAAGTCGTCGTGACATGATGACATTCTCAAAAAAATAATATTATTTTCTTTTAAATCTATGGTGCGCGATTGTGACATCACACTCGCGGTTATTTGCGGAAGGTGCTGAAAAAATACTGAAGTTTGCATGCCAGACACTTGGATACAAAACGGAATCAAGTTCGCGTTAGTGGGCTTCAAATTAGTGTTGCTAAACTCTTGCAGAGCAATAAACTTCCCTGACCCACTTATGTAAATGATTTTATAAATACAGAATGACGTGACCGACGGTCACGCCACAGTACTCCCCCCTCCAAGTGTTTACATAAAGCGAAAGAAATTACGTGGTCTACGAATTTGTCTTCCACTTCTCGTGAAGACCGGCGGTGAATGTTTTGGTATGATCTGGAATCTTCTCTGAGCTCCAGCGTCGTCCACTGGCACACCGGAAAAAGTCACTGCGTTTTTCACTGAATTTCGGCTGACAGTCTTTGAAGAGTCAGCACAAGTTACTATCTTCTTAAGGTGGCCTGCTTTCTTACGTTGAGGTCCAACGGTGGGTCGGAAATCATCATGACCATACTCTTGGGTGTTGTTTTACTGCAGGTGTGTCGCCCGTCGTCCAGCAGTGAGTCGGAAAAGGTCACGACCTTGCTTGGTGAACCTGACTGTACCGCGTGGTCCAATCGTGGGTCTGAAAATGTCACGACCTTGATGGTTTCTTCTGCTGTATAGGCCGGCTTCAGGTGCATGTCGATGACGAAAAATTTATCGAATTTTTGTGGACTGCGAATGGGCCGTCGTATCGGGACTGAAGATGTCGTTGGACTTTATCGATTCTTACTAAGACGTGTAAACACGAATTCATGTCCTTTGGTAAGAAAATTTTCAGTTTGTCGTGAAGACTCGTCTGAGGTGACGTGAAATTTCGCATCATGTGCCTTAGAGCCTTCACAAACTCTGCTTTATCGATCTTAGGCTGACTAGGAGTAAGCAACTTGCCAGGTAGTTTCAGCATCGTCCCGTACACGAGTTCAGCTGGTGACACTGCGATGTCCATTTTAAATGAAGATGGGAGCCCTCATAAGACGACTGACAATATTCCGCTCCAATCATCGTCTTTATGGCACATTATAGCTGCTTCAAACGTTAGATGCCATTTCTCGATCATGCCATTCGCTTGAGGGTGGTACGAAAATGCTCAATACCCAACATCCTGTTGAGTTGCCTGGAAATTTTTAATTCAAATTGCCGGCCGAGATCCGTTGTGATGCCTGGTGGAACACCGAAACGCGATATCCATCCTGTCATTAAATTGCGGGCGACTGTATCTGCTGTCATATCCTGAAGAGGGATTGCCTCCGGCTATATTGTAAAGCGATCAATAATAGTCAGGCAATAAGGGTTGTCTCGCGAAGTCGGCAAGGTCGATATTTATGTGCTCGAATCGCTCACTAGATTTTTTATAGTAAGTGAGCGGTGACTTATTGTGCTGTTAAACCTTCGAGATACCAAGAAGAATTAGTTTTCGTAATTCGAGTGATGAAGATTTCTTCGAAGAGTCGGTCAATGATTTAACCTCAGCGTCTATCATTTACTTTGCTGCCATTGCTTCGAAGTCGATGGGAGCATTGATTAGTGCCACCTTCTGAACTCTGGACAAAGCATCTGCTACGGTATTGTCCCTGCCTGGTAGGTGCCTTATGTCTGTTGAAAATTGCCCTATGAAAACGAGGTGCCTAATGATTGCAGCATGTCATTTACTTCTTGATGAAGGGCTGCGCCTACAGCAAAATCGGATGCGTCAACGCTGAGTGAAAGTTTTGCGTCGAATTTTGGATGATTTAATATGGCCGAGTTAGCGAGATCGCTTTTGTATCTTTCGAAAGCTAACCCTGCCGCTTCGTTCCAAATTGCCTATAATCATGATCTGCAGCATGGATTGCGCCGCAACTGCGTTTTTAATGAACTGCCGATAAAAATGTATCATTCCTAGAAATTGCTTTAAGTCGCGTGCAATTGTAGGTTTTGAGAAGTTTTTGATGGCTTACACCTTTTCTTCGTGAAGTAGAATGCTGTCTTTATTAATCGTGTGGCCTAAAAATTTAACTTCTGGTTTGCCTAGTACGCACTTCGTTACATTAATTGTAAGACCGCACTCGCGTAGCAGCTGGAGAACTTTCCGTAGGTGCACCTTGTGCTCTTTTTCGTAGCAATAAGCTATGCAGATGTAGTTAACATGTACAAATGCGTAATTTGTTTCTGAGGCCAAAATTTTATTTATATGCCGCATTTCAGCGGTTTCAGGCGCATTTCTAAAACCGAAGGTCATATACTTAAACTGAAACAAGCCGAACGGCGCACAGAGGGATCGATTCATAAATTTCTTGGAAAAAATAGAAGGAGTGGTACTATGATAATGAAATTTTGCAGGCTTAACTATAATAATAGGTGCGTTTCTTTGGCATCGCTATATACGCTTAAAAACATTTTTCATACAAGAAATTGCTTAGCTAAGACAGTATAATTATAGCCGCTTAACTCATAGTCGCCGATAGAAACACTATTACCAAATCAAGAAAATGATAGTCTACGTAATTTATTGGCATCACTTTTTGAAAAACAACCATGTTTATGTCACATGAAATAAAAAAATATCACAATCAAAAGTAAACAAAGAAACAAATAATAAAAAGTAAACAAAGAAACAATAATGCGGCGGTTGGCCGCCGCAGCCGCAGATGACATCAGAAGTCATTGTCGCCAAATGGATCAATGGTTTCTATAAAATTTTTTTATTTAGGATGAGTCTCACACTCAGATTCTTCGGAGCAAGAGCTTGAAGAAGCTGAAGATATGGAAAAGACGATCCTCACAAGGCAACGCGGGAGAGTCATGGCGGTGATCTTCATGTGGCAACGTGTCTGACTGCCTCAACATGGTGAGGTCAGTATTATCCATGTCATAGAAGAAGACGCCCACATCTTCGTTAGAAGGACCAAGTGTTGAGTAACCTGACGACACTTGGTGTTTCCAACTCTTTTCGCCACATTAGTAATTAAGCGCTTATAGAATTTGCCTTTGATGTGTTCTAATGCAATCGCAGCGTTATAGCCAAAGTTGTTAGTATAATTACTTGAGTTTCCTCAGAGCTGTCCATTTTGAGCAGAAAATGTGTTACAGTTTGATAAAAATAAAATTTGTAAATTTGTGCTTATAATAATAATATTTGACAGTAACATGCAATGCTGCCAAGTTTTTAACAAAAAAGTTAAGCGAAATATTAAGCGCCGATGAGCGTTTTTTTGGACAAGCGTATACAGCGATGCAAAAAAACACACCTAATAATAATAAACTGGCCATTTCAGCCCTTGAAAGGACTTTAACCGAACTTCTTTTGATCAAATTGTGTTGTGCGTGTTATTAAATGTTTGAACACAATTGATCGAAAACTAGACCTACCAGTTTTATGCCGACTCCGAACGGCTGTTTTCCAGTAGCTTTACATGGCATTATTTACTCTCTGAGGTTTGCCATTGTGACTTTATCAAAACGGTAAAATATCTTTAAATTCCACAAAAATTAATGTATGAAGAACAATATCAGTTCTGACGTCTGTATAGGTGACAGCGCCAATATGTATAGTATCGCAGTAACATCTCATTGCATGTTCACTCTTGATAAATCATTAAATAATGCGCGTGCTGCTTTAGCCCCACGGCCGTTGAGAAATAAAATATTCGAATAAAATTAAGCTGAACAAAAATAGTTCCTCTCTATTTAGTGAATTTTCAAGTGTTTTTTTATCGATAAAAAAGATGATTATGAGTGGAATTCATAGTTTAATATTTATGTTTCATAATTCGACGAGCACTCGTACTATTGTGAAATGGGAAAAAAATATTTTGCATCATGTCGGCGTCACTACCCACCTATTGAACAAAACGTCACCCCACCTACTGAACAGATTTTCAGACATCGTGCATGCATAAAATTGTCATTTATACGATTGCAAATGGTGTTTTGAATTATCGTAAAGTTTTTCTTTTGCATTTAATTAATATTTTTGTAATTTTCGTCCACATTCAGATAAATTTTCAGAATGCCATCGCTGAAAAAAGTGAAAAACAGAACGAATATATGTACATCCTGATGCAATGGCTGCAGCTTTCAAAGAAGTTAAAATCGACCCTAAACCACTCTATTGTTGAAAGTTTAATGAGTTACTGTCAGGGGCGAAACTAGCGGGGGATAATGGCGGTAGGCCACCCCTTTACTTTTTTAGAGTCGGCCTAATTGTTATTTTTTACTGAAATTTGTATAAAATATTGATTTTTTATGAGTAATTATGAATTACTTATTAATTATTAATTATTAATTATGAACGCATCAAAGTCAGTCGTACCCTTTTGTTGACGATATTAGTTTTAGTACCAAAGTACTTTTAAGTACTATTTTTCGAATATCACCACTAACAAAAAGAACACATTGAATTTTTGACTATTAAAAAGAAGATTGAACTTTGTATCGAACCAAAAAGAGGTTTAATAAATTGTATTATATTAAAGCAGTATCTACAAGAACCACAACAGTCTTGCGACGAGGATTTAAACGCAATAATCTTAGTAAGCGCAGCAAGCAGAAAGTGTTTGCACAGTTCCACACCAGCAGCATGGAAAAAAAGCGTGCAAGAATTGTTCTCGAAAATGCAGGAGCAGCACGAGCGTGACAATCAAGATTGACAATTATCGACTCAAGCAATCCAAATTGGTTTCGATCCAAAACATAACCTAACTTTTGAAGCGTGGTATGCACGGTAGGAAGACCTATTTGAAGTGCACGCTGCTTAATTAGATGACGTAGCCAAGGTCAGGCTCTTGCTACGAAAATTCAACACCGTGGTTCACAACAAATATATAAATTATATTTTGCCCAAGCATCCGCGAGATCTCCAATTTGCAGAGACCATGGATAAATTAACAAATCTCTTTGGACTTCAAATATCTCAATTTAATATCAGGTACAACTGTCTACAACTTACAACAGATTCTACTTCGGACTTTATAACGTATGCAGGCCTCGTTAATAAAAAAAATAAAAAAAAATAACTGGCCATTTCAGCCCTTGAAAGGACATTGACCTAGCTTCTTAGGATCAATTGTGTTGTGCGTGTTATTAAGTTTATACACAATTGACCGAGAAATGGACCTACAGGCTTAACGCCGACTCCGAACGGCGATGAACGAAATGTTCTTATTCTCAAGAAGCTTTACATGGCATTTTGATTACTCTCTGAGGTTTGCCATTGTCTGCAGAGAGGTGGCGCACGTTGGGTAAAAAAGAGGCAAAATTCTCGCATTAGGGGTTATTGGAAAGTTACGGGGTTTAAATTTTTTTCAATTCTTTTTGTAATCTAGATACATTCCTTATGCAGAAAATCAGTTTTGTTTGTTAAATTATCGTATGATGTAGTTTTCACGGTCAACTAAAGATGGCGCTTTTTTGAAAAAATGTTTGTTTATTTTATTTTTATATGACACCACTCAATAAAATTGCCTATAAAATCTTTAATTATTAAACATATTTAATGAAACTCTACACAATGAAAGCCTATTAATAGAAGGTTAGTTCTGTGTATTTTTTTTTTTTGAAGTTGTTGTTCTTGGGACAGTGACGCATGTTTGAATTTGTGCGTTTTTTGTAATTTTTAATAAGCTGTCATTTTTTTAATTCCACTCAATTCCACGAAAAATCTTCAAAGCCTACATTTCAAACCTTCTTCTTTCTGCTGGTACCAAAATTTCTTGCACTACTTGCGCCTTTTCGAGTATTTGAGCTTTAAACTATAACTAAACTACCAAGTATGCACTGAAGCTGAAACGTTCGATTACCCGCTATAGTTAAAACACTATACATTAGGGCGTATCAAAAAATTTAGATCGTATTCTAAGAGGTCTCAAAAGTTGCATGGGGTTGGCAAGATCACCCAAAAAAATTTTAAGGACAAAAAAAAGGATGTCTTTCTGTCCAGCAAGGATAAAGTTGTTTTTTGAGGAAAACAGTAAAAAATAACGATCGTAAAATGCTTTGACTTTTATAAAAAAACTACGAATGTCTTAAAGCAAAAATAAGTATAGGCTTAAACTAATAATATAATGGTAAACACGATGCCATTCACGATTTTTATCCATAGTGTCCTGTGTGAAGGATATTCGAAGCAAAAGTTGTTATCGAGATAGCACAGTACTTTTAATTGTTACTCAATAGTCTAAATTTTGGTAGTATTAATTATAGTGTTAGCGTATTCCGTAAATTTTGCGAATTAATAATTATTATAATTTTGCATATGCATTTTCTTAGTTTTGAGAAATGTATAATTAAATGCAATTTTTTAACTTTTTCAAAAAATGAATAAAAGATTTTATATCCGGGTTATCAGAAATGGTACCGACGGTATTTTTCACAATGTGGATTCTTCAAATATTTCTTAAAAACACCCTCTCTAAAAATATTAATTTAAAATACCAGCTTAAGGCCACGATTTCACTTTCTACGTTGATATTTTTTGATGAAATTGTTGAATTTCATGTTAGGAAGTATTTTATTTTTTAATTTATTTCTATAATTGTTTTTAAATGCCTTTATAAATGTCTGAAATTAATTTTCAGGATTAATTAGGAAGATAAGGGTTAAAACATGATTTTTTTCCAACTGGGTACAATTTTATTACCATATTTATTAGCTTATGGCTGTGAATTACTTTTTAAACTAATACCTAGAATATACATTCTGACATTCTGTTATTTGGTCGTTAAAGGGTTAAACAAATTTTCTTTAGGTGAGAACAGTTCTTACACATTTGAGCTCAAGTCGAAAATGAACACAATTAATCTCATGGTTCTTTCAAGTCATATTTTTTTTCTTTTTGCTAAAGAAGAAAATTGCATAAAAATGAACAACACGTTAAAGGGTTAATGATAAATTTTTATCAAGTTGAAAATAATTCCAAGAAAACATATTTTAAGGCTACAAAGTTTCTTAAAAAAAAAGTATTTCTATACATGCTATAAGGCTTGTAAAAGTCTAAACTTCCAAGTGTAGGGTACTTAAATTTATAAGCGAAAAAAAGTCAAAAGGTACTACCAACTATTCTTTAATACTTTCTAAATAAAATATCAAAAATTGGTGCTTCTACGCCTAACCGTTTAGACGTTACAGCTTTTTTTAAGCGATGCGAGCGTTTTTATCATATTTTTCCCAACGTGAGGCGGCCGTACAGAAAAATTATTTTAATTCAAATAATTTTCTGTCGCTGCTGGGGTTCTAACCTGGGTCTCCAAGTTCGTTGACATAGCGGCCACGCACTTTAACCAACTACGCCACGGACGCCAAGCCACTCGTTAATAAACACTGAAAAATTAAAATTAAATGAATTGGTAGTTCAAATGTTTAATTTATATAATGGGGCTTAACCCTATTCATGTCAGGCTGTGTCTTTGGGTCACCATTCAATTTCAAACCAATATAAATGATTTAAAACTTGGTTTAAAGCAAAATACTTACTTACTTACTTATCTGGCGCTTACAACCGTAAGTCGGTTTTGGCCTCGTATAAGAAATTGCGCCAGCCATTTCTGTTCTGCGCTTGCTGGCGCCAGTTGGAAACACCAAGCGTGGTCAGGTTATCCAACACCTGATCCTTCTACTACTACACTACCGGGCACCGAATCGATTATTTTTTTCGCTGGAGCGTCGTTTTCCATTCGCTCAACATGACCTAGCCAGCGGAGCCGCTCGATTTTAATGCGCATAACTATGTCTATGTCAGCGTACAGCTCATACAGCTCGTGGTTCCATCGAATTCGGTACTTGCCATTGACGCAGATTGAACCGAAGATTTTACGAAGGATCTTCTCTCGAAGGCTCCCAAAGTCTTTTCATCAGAACTGCTCAACGACCAGGTTTGTGCTGCATATAATAGGACGGGCATGATAAGTGACTTATAGAGCGTGAGTTTTGTTCGTCGAGAGAGAGCTCTGCTTCTCAATTGCTTACTCAGCCCAAAGTAACACCTGTTGGCAAAAGTTATCCTTCGTTTTATCTCAATACTAACATCGTTGAAAGAGTTAATGCTGGATCCCAGGTAGACGAAGTCCTTGACAACCTCGAAGGAGATGTTGTCAACAGTGACGTGGTTTCCAAGACGCTGGGACTGTTTATTTGTTGATACTAGGTATTTCGTCTTATCTGCATTCACAGCAAGACCCATTCGACTCGACTCTTTCGCTAACCTGGAGAATGCTGCACTGACTTCGCGCGTATAATGGCCAATGATATCGATATCATCAGCATACGCCAGCAGCATAATACTTTTGTAGAATATCGTGCCACTGCGTCTCAAATCAGCAGCTCGGATGATCTTCTCCAACATCAGGTTGAAAAAGTCGCACGATAAGGAATCACCTTGTCTGAAACCTCGTTTGGTATCGAACGGAGGACTGAGATCCTTCCATCTTAACTGTGCCACACTGATAAGGTCCAATCAGCTGGTTTACGATTGGCTTCAGTCTTTCACATAATACGCTCGACAGGACCTTATATGCGATATTAAGAAGGCTTATCTCAGGGTAGTTGGCGCAAATTGTGGGATCGCCTTTCTTGTGAATTCGGCAGAGCATGCTAAGGTTCCAATCGTTTGGAATGCCTTCTTCCGACCATATTCTGCATAGAAGCTCATGAATGCATTTAAATAGAGTTTCGCTTCTGCGGCTTTGTTGGTTTTAAGCCTAGCTATAGCTTTCAAGACTTCACTATGGTCGGGCAGCGGAACTTCAACGCTGTCGTCCACAATTGGGGTTTCCGGGATATCATCTCTATTGGCGGGATTGTTGTCGTCGTCACCATTCAGAAGCCTAGAGAAGTGTTCCCTCCACACCATCAGTGTACTCTGGATATCTGTCACTAGATTCCCATTTTCATCCTTGCAGGAAGAGGCCCCAGTCTGGAAACCATCGGCCAGGCGTCTTATTTTTTCGAAAAATTTTCGGACCTCATTCCTGTCACCATGCATCTCAATTTTCTCGCACTCACGCATTTCTGCTTCCCTTTTCTTTCGCCTGAAAATGCGTGTCTCTTCCCTCCTCTTCTCTTTGTATCGCTCTTTAGCAGCACGCGTTACAACCGACTGCAGGGTGACTTTGTAGGCGGCGTCTTTTTCTGCAGTGGCGTCGCGACTCTCTTGGTCGTGCCACTGGTTTCGGCGAGGGCGGTGATAGCCAATCACCTCTTCGGCAGCCTGTTCGCTCAGCTGGCGGCGCAGCCATTATTTGTGTTCTTTGGCGTTTCATGTGTACAACACAGGTCTTACAATTATGTAGAGTTGATTTAATGAGATTTTTAGGACTTGGGATCCAATATTGCATTCGAATAAGTCGAAGCACTAATTCCCTCCATGAAGCGAAATTTCATGGACCTCATTCCTGTCACCATGCATCTCAATTTTCTCGCACTCACGCATTTCTGCTTCCCTTTTCTTTCGCCTGAAAATGCGTGTCTCTTCCCTCCTCTTCTCTTTGTATCGCTCTTTAGCAGCACGCGTTACAACCGACTGCAGGGTGACTTTGTAGGCGGCGTCTTTTTCTGCAGTGGCGTCGCGACTCTCTTGGTCGTGCCACTGGTTTCGGCGAGGGCGGTGATAGCCAATCACCTCTTCGGCAGCCGTACGCATAGAGTGGGAAATGTGATTCCACTGCGCGCATATATCGTCGATCGGAAGAATGCTTTCTTGAAGCAGGAGTGAGAGTCGAGTAGCGAAGTCTTTGGCTGTTTGTTTTGATTGCAGCTTTTCGACGTTTAGCTTTCTCTGTGCTGGATTGCGCGCATTCTTCGTTGCGCACAGGCGTGTACGGATCTTGGCTGCGACAAGATAATGATCCGAGTGTATATTGGCACCACGGATCGTGCGTACATCTAAAACACTGGAAGAGTGCCTTCCGTCAATCAAAACGTGATCAATTTGGTTGCGCGTCTTTTGATCAGGAGACAACCAAGTTGCTTTATGAATATTGAGATGCTTGAATCTAGTGCTACTAACGACCATGTTCCGCGCTGCGGCAAAGTCAATCAGCCTCATTCCGTTATCGGAGGTATTGTCGTGGAGGCTGAACTTTCCGACTGTTGGACCAAAGATATTTTCTTTTCCCACCTTGGCGTTGAAGTCACCAAGCACGATTTTTATGTCGTGGCGGGGGCTGCGCTCATAGGCCTTTTCAAGGCGCTCGTAGAAGCTGTCTTTGGTTTCATCGTCCTTCTCTTCTGTCGGAGCGTGCGCACAAATCAGGCTTATATTGAAGAATCTTGCCTTGACACGGATTATGGCAAGTCGTTCGTTCACAGGTGTGAATCGCAGGATATGATGCCGTAGTCGCTTGCCAACGCCGAATCCGCATCCAAATTCATGCTTCTCCGCATGGCCGCTGTAGTAGATATCACAGGATGCTTGCCGTAAGCAACCCTGTCCCTTCCATCGCATTTCTTGGATTGCAGTGATATCAGCTTTGTATCTTTCTAAGATATCTATCAGTTGGATAGAGGCATCATCCCAATTAAGGGTTCGGACGTTCCAAGTGCATATCCGTAAATCATTGTCAGTTTTTCGTTTGCGGTAGTCGTCATCAGATTTGGGGATCATTTTTATCTTATTTCTTATGCGTTTCATTGAAATTTTGTTTTTACGTGGTGGGCTTCAAACCCAACGCACAACCCTTTAAAGGCAGGGGGAGCCCGCCGCTCAGATTAGCCGTCAAACTAACGGTTGCCAGTTTGCCGTTTCTAGAGGACACCACGCAGAGGTTTGAGTCGACTTGAGACGAGTTCGACATGGATAATGCTGGCCTCACCAGGTTGAGGCAGTAAAAAAGAAAATATTGCCAGATGTTTTTGATGATAAATTGGGTCTCTGCAATAAAACCAAAGCACTTTTGGTGACAAAAACTAACCAGCCAGTTGTTTTTTTTACCCAAGCGATCGGTGGCCTATGCACCTCAACACCTCGTTAAGGAAGAACAGCAGCGGTTAAAAGACACTTACGTAATTTCACCAGTAAACTACTCCGAGTGGGCTGCGCCGATTTTCGTCATAAAAACCCAACTGGAAAGATCCGAATTTGCGATAACTTTTCAACGGGCCTAAACAATGCCCTCAAAACGCATTAATATCCGCTGCCGTTGCCGGAAGATATTTTTTCAAAAATTTCGAATGCCACTGTTTTTAGCCACTCTTCTTGGAAGGGGACCGCTTCGGGACGGCGTCCCTCGACGACGACGCAGATTGGAACGTCGACTGCGGACCCTTCCAAGACGAACTCTTCGGTTCCGCCCCAGACCTCCTCGCTTCTCGGGTGCTTCGCTTCGTGATTGGGTTCGATTTGATCGGACCAGAGTGTGGAAATGCAGCATGCTGTGGTGATCTTCACCGCAGTGATGGCACCTCACATCGCTCCGACAGTCCTTTCGCATATGAACAGCTGAAAGGCAGTTGGACCAGTAAAAATGAAGGAGTACTGCTCTCAACCGCTCTTCCAGGTTCATAGCTATGAACCGACGGCACGACATGAGATTGTGCTCCATGGAGCACAAGCGACACTTTGGGATCATGTCGCTGCGTGTCACGACGGGGACCACGCGAGACAGCACGCTCCGCACTGGGGATTGTGGCTGGAGTATGCTGGCTGCCGGAACTGGCGTCTTCTCGCGCACCGTATCGGGCTCACTCATGGCCATCTCAGAGTCCGTCTGCAGCAGCATCTCTTCGATCAAGTCGCGTACAATGTTCGTGGTAGACATCCTGAAATGAGACGGATACAAAAAGAAAAGAAAAGAAGAGAAAAGAAACAATTAAGAGAAAAATAAATGGTGACAGAGCTAGGTCGACGGTATTTTGACCAACTTCACTATAGGCCGCGTAAAGCAACCTCTTTTGGTGCGTACGTCCGCTACACGGACTCTTGTCGCTATCGGTGTATATCTTTAATGTTCGACCAAATCGCCATTCATTCGCGGGAAGATTGTCTTCTTTGACAACGACTAAGTCGTTGACCTTGAAATCTATTTGAGGGGTTTTCCACTTCATACGTCGATGCATCTTTTTTAGGTATTCGTTTTTCCATCGGCGGCAAAAGTGCTGATGCATCGCCTTGATTTTTTGCCAACGATTGACAAGAGTCAGAGGCTGTTCAGCTATTTCTGGCTCCACTGGCGATAGCAGTGGGCCGCCCACCAAGAAATGACCTGGAGTGAGAGATTGAAAATTAGAAGGATTTTCCGACATGGTGGAAAATTCTTCGAAAGTATATTTCATACTTCCGACCAACTTCTTGAAATTCGTTTTAAATTTGTTTACTCCAGCTTCCCATAAGCCTCCCATATGGGGAGCACCAGCGGGAATAAAATGCCGTGCAATTTCTTGATGTAAATACTGAGATAGTATTGTATCATGCGACGCTGTTAAGAAGGCTTTTAAATCTTTTTTATGAGATTTTGAGGCCCCCACAAAGTTTGTACCATTGTCGGAGTACACGTTTGCGGGGCAGCCACGTCTTGCTGCGAACCGAGAAAAAGCTGCTAGGAAAGTGGCAGTTGATAAATCGCTTGTGGCCTCAAGATGAATCGCCTTCGTAGAAAAGCTCACAAATAAACAAACATAGCCCTTGCTGATTCGACAAGATCTACCAATGTAGCTTTTTATGTCGAATGGGCCAGAGAAGTGAATACCAGTCGCAGCAAAAGGCCACGAAATAACTGTTCGCTCAGCTGGCGGCGCAGCCATTATTTGTGTTCTTTGGCGTTTCATGTGTACAACACAGGTCTTACAATTATGTAGAGTTGATTTAATGAGATTTTTAGGACTTGGGATCCAATATTGCATTCGAATAAGTCGAAGCACTAATTCCCTCCATGAAGCGAAATTTCATGGACGGAACGTACTAAAAGGCGTAAAAAGTGGCAATTATATGGTAATATAATTGGGTGCCTTTCATCATATGAAAAAACTGGTGATGAGGCGAGCCGTCCACCAACACGCATTAAATTGTCGTGGTTGTTCAATAGAGGATTTAGAGCGAGAATGGGACTCTTAGCTCTAATTATCTGTTTAATTTCCAAACAGTGATATTCGTTTGGAAAAGCTATATTTTGACATAGAAGTGCTAATCGTGTTTTCACGAATTTAATTTCAGCCGCTTGAAGGCACACTGATTTTTTTTTAAAAAGACGCACGACACTTTGGATATGTGCGATGCAGAAAGCGAAACACGTTAGCTAACACTCTCAATCCGCGCGATAGCGAAGAGAAACGCTCTAGAATATCTTCATATTCCGAAAAATAGACAAAGGGTACTTTTACAGCTTTGCGCTCAAGCGAAGTTTCCCGAGCTGGGGAATAAAAAATTTGCTATATTAAAAACTAGCATACCCGTTCCCAGCGTTGCTTGGAATAAATATGATATGAAAACATATTTTCACATCTCTACGATATATTGGGCTTATGGGCCATAAGTTATGGCTACACTGTAGCAGGAATTAACTGAGTGCAACTATCCACTCAAGAGACCAGCGCGGTGAGTTGTAGAATCTCACCTCTCTCTCTCAACAAAGAGCTTAAGCTATTGTTTGCTGTTATTTCGTGCTGCTTATACAATGGCAGCATGGATTGAAATGCATAAATTCTTAAATAATTAAATAAAAAGATTTACCAAAAACGTAGTACCCAGTAGTAGGGTCGCTTATTATAGCAATTGAATAGTGAAAGAATTATTAAAATCGGTTCAGCATTTACCCCCTTGATTGAACGATGAAAATTCGAGAGACCCCTATTATATAATAGTATAGATATAGATATTATAAATTGTCAAATTATGAATGCATATAATATTTATCCTTGTCGAACACACACATTTCATAATATTTTCGTTTAAAGCAATCAGCTGATTTTCAGGGCAACATTCTCCCCTCATAAAGTTTCGCAGGGCATTTCTTGTCTTTTTTGCCAAATATAAATGTAGCATTTTAAGAAACGAACACAGATTTTTTCACCCGTTTGCACTTATTTTACAATCGAACACGAAAAAAGAAGAGGGTAATCAAAAAGAAACATTTTTTGGTAGAAACACCATAAATTAAAAATTAAAAAAATTCATTAATTAAAAAAAGAATGTACGGTAAAGTTTATGCGGTTTTATTGGAAAAGAATGGCTGAAGGTATCGTTGGAACTCTTTCAATTAAAGTTTATTCAACATGCTGTCTAATCCCGCAATGACTACCAAAATAGCCTATATTATTTATAAAATATTAATACCTGAAGCACGGAACTAGGAAATTATAATGCGAAAAATTCAAACTGTGTTCTTAGTAAAGAGCTGCACAAAGCCTTCTATTCACAGAACTTGACTAGTGTGCAATAAATGGGTGCAGTGTATTTCAATGTAGTTTTGACAACGAATAAAAATATTCTGTATGAAGTTAAGCCAACAAATCAAGCAATACTTATTTTGAAAGCTTTTCGATAGTGTCGAAGCAGTGCTTGAGTTGTATAAGAAAGTAAAATACGAATACCAAACCATAGAGCTACAATGAAATAAAAGCAATGAAGTAATCAGCATCGAAGAATATTCAACGATCGTTTTCTAAAAGGGCATACCTGTAATTCAAAAAAATTCCATGTCGAAAACGTATTGGTCAAAAATAGCAGCTTTTACGTATTTTGTTAAATTTTTAGACGGTCACGTGAAGACCTCGGTGGTAACATTACTCTAAAAATAAAAAAAAAAGCGCTGAATAAAACTCCTGTTTTATTCCTCCGGCTCGAAGGACTAATGAATAAAACTCCTGTTTTATTTTTTTTTAATATAAACACGTTTGAAGCGGGTGTAAGTCACGTCATTTCACATCTTGTTTATTATTAACGAAAACGAAGTTTATATTGACAACATTTAACTTAACTAAGCAGTTTGGCTTAGCATGTAAGTCAACTAAACTGAGTTTGATCCATATTTTTATTATTGCTTATTAAATGTATTTATTTCAAAATTATGTGCGCCTGTCGCATTTCGCTTTGTCAGCTTAAAAAGTTGGTCAATTTTGAATGCATATTTTGCAATTATGATAAATAACAAAAATTTAATAAAAATAATTTTGTTGATTTAATCAACAAACGCCATATCTCGAAAATGAAGAAGGAAAGGCAAAAAATAATAGTTTAACGGGTTTCCTAAAAAAGAAACCAAAATTCGAGGAGCAAAAGTAAAAAGTTAGGTCGATATAAGTTAATGCCGCGTTTCCATGCTACCACTTACGATCTCCCACAATCACAATCACAATCAGAAAACAATCACAAGTATGTGACCCTCACCACATGGGATTGACGAATGTGAGTGTGAAACAGGCATTAATTTTTTTTTACAGCATGTGATATCCCCTGTGATTTCATGTGATATTAGGAGATAGAAGATGTTCAGCTTTTGCAATGTACCACATCTTGTCGGAGCTGTTGGTGTTGATGTTGGTGCACACATGACAAACGTACTGCAAGGGAGATAGGAGAGTTATTTCGTAGCTGAAAAAAAAAAACAGAATAAAAACCTACCGCTTTGCATGGCTCCTCTTCGGGCTGCTGCGTTGGAAGCACAACTTTATTTTATATTAGGCACTTCAGGGCCCGAATTAGCTTTGTTCCATCTGATGATAGAACTTTTGTTTTGGTTTCCTTATTTTCAAAATATCAAACTTATATAGCTAGAGCGAAATGCTTTTTATAACAAAGGTTTTTGATATGGGATAGAAGAAGATCGTAGAAGATAGCATAGAAAAGCGGCTTAACCTTACAAAATAAGGAGAGATGGCATATCTTGAAAATAAAGCAAGACAAGCCGAAAATTACCGTTTTAAAGACGCACACTTAGTAGTTTTAGTCGATATGAAATCAATAAAAAACAATTAAAAACATTAAATGCATTGGAGTTGTCCATAACATTTTTGTATATCTATATTTTATTCATTTTTCTATATTTAGAAGAGACGAAGTAGTTGAAAGTATTGCAGACGACTTGCAAGTAATTTTTCTTATGCTTGTGCAGCTGTCTAGTTCTTTCTTAATATCATCCAATACAAAATACAATTATAATCAGAATGTAACCGCCAGACGAAAATTATTCATAATTATCTAATTCACAATAATTTATTAAGCCATTCTATTCCTTAATTTAATAGAAAAAAGTATAAATGTATATTTAGATATATATATTAGCTATGTCAATTTAATTGAACTTTTTATTGGTTAATATGTTTAAATGTTTTATTCTAGTGCCTTATTCAAGCTGACTTAAAAATGCCGTCCAATCCGTGCTTGACTGCAATTGATTCAACAAAATTTTTAACATGTGAATGCTCTCTGTTCGGGTATATAAGGTATATATGTTCAAACTTAAAATATATTATTACTTAAGTTGTAATATAATGAAAAAATTCCCAAAAATCAAATACGCGATTTAACACATGTTCAGAATTTCAACTTAATTTCCTTAAGGGGAACTTCAACTTTAAATTAAAGCAATAAGATCACTTTGAACTTAACTAAAGAAGTCATATTTTTATATTTACATCTGTTTTATGGTAGTTGTGGCTGAACGCATTAAATTGTGTGGAGCTTTTAATGCCTTGATCTGACAGATTGCATATGCGTCCCTCTACTCGCTGGTGCAATTTACGCAAGAAAATTATGGCAGAGTTCAATGATTGTATTATACTTTCAGACTAAGCAGGGCTACGAAATTGTAAAACATTTGATGTTTTGATGAACATGTTTTTAAAGTGAAATTTTAACACAAATACTTAAAATGTCTTCATTTATAATTAAAAAAATCTTATTTGACAGCAAATTAATAGTGATGGTATATTGTGTACACTTCTCAGTTCCAACTTCTTTAATATCTTAATTTTACATCACTAACTTTCAAAGCACTTTCTTTTTATTATTTTCATTGTAACGACTCCCTGTTTACCAGGGTCTATAGCTGGGACAGTCAAAACGGCTGTCTAGAGTCATTCACAAAAATTTATATTTGGACACTAAATCAATTCAAAATTTATATTGATTATATAAACGTTATAACTTTATTTCACATTAATCTTAAATAAGGTTGTAGAGATGCTCTTAGATGGATAACTAACAATGCACAGATTTATTTATATAATGTAGCTAATATAAATGTTTTAAATGTTTGTTTAAATATTTCAACTTTGCCGAGTCCTTGTGCGTCGTAGTACTATGCTGACTGCGAGAGACGTCGTGCAGGCGGTAGTGGTGAAGCGCGAGCGTTTCCGACGTTACCGTGTTATCGCCTGTCTTGTAGTGATATCATATACCTTGTAATCACTTGAAAAGGTACTTAAAGAGGCACGAACAGGGTAAAAACCTCACTATCGTGATATAACTACAGCTTAAATGTCTTATAGTTACTTGATAAAGGTCCTTAAAGAGGCACGAAAAGGGTGAAATAACTAAATATCATCGAGGGGTAGCCTGGGTAAAAACCATGCAACTACTGTTGATCTAAAACAGTGGTCACCAAACTCTATATAAGCATACTTTGTTAATGTATAAAAGCTCATTGAAAGCTTTGCACTGAACAAAATACTACTTGAGTCTCAGTCCAGCTTTCATGCAAGACGATGGTTCGCTTGTTTGAATATTCACTGGCGCCGGAAAAAATTTTCATCTGGTGTATTACAAATCTATGAGAGAGGCGTGAGGGGGAAATGTTTTTAAAATTTTGCGATTTACATATGCTTACTACTGTTCGTATAAACATAATTCATATCGAAGAAACATATTAACATTGACTATTTTATGCACTGTTAGAAAAACAGAGAAAACTTTAAAATAGTAAAGTTCAATTTAATAATTTAATTTCAATTTTTAAAACTCAATTTTTATTTAGAAGTATCAATACTTACTATACGAAACTGTTTCTTTTTTTTGTGCTTTTTTGTTTTCTAGTATTAACAATTAACTGGCATACGTCATTGATGTCTGTGCTCTCATCTAATCATAAAGAATAAAATATACATTCAGATATTTTTGATTTAAGTTTTGAATGTAATTAGCTACTTATTTTATTTGTGCGTCGTGCTATTGTTGATGGTGACAGAGGGATCGTTTTAATAATTTCAACAAATTTCTTCCCTTTTTCGCCAAAACAATTCATAACAGCTTGCGTCAATTCCTTAAAAAACAAACCATCGTGGTAAGGCCGGCAATGTTTTGCCAGAGCTAAACTTACTTAGCTTTCTGAACATTTGAATGCACAAACTTTGGATACCTTTGCATTGGCTCAATAGCCAGTCTGCTAGCCAGTTTTTTCAATAAACGCTTTTTTTAAATGAATCGCTAGTTCTTTACGCTCAGTTTCACTCAAACGTATGTATGTTAAACTATGACAAGCATTACAATGCCGTTCAATGTTATATTTTTTACGAGCAGAAACAGTCCGGTAGGATTGATGTTCAGAAAAAATATTTTCTGCAAAAAAGAATTGCAACTCCCATTCAAGTAGAGACATTTTGCATAGAAATAGCAAAAACTGATATTTTTATGAGTGTAGCATAAGTTGCGTATGCGCAGAAAAAAAAAACAATCTAACAAGCATGCATGTGCCGCAGGTTTGTTCTGCATGAAATTTCAATAGATACTGACGCAGTTCAGTACTCGTCCGTGAGTTAATAAGTATACAGAAAGCTTTTAAGCACAAAAGCTCAAATGACCGCGGGCATAGGCTTTGATCATGAACCAACAAGACAAGATCAAGCAATCAGCAGTGCGAGAAAAAAGTATTTTTTTCGTGCCACGTCATCGGTCACAAAAAAAGCTATATTGCATACGTTTTTAATTCAAAACATGTGAAAACTTAAATAAAAGTGGAAAATTATAAAATGAACAAGTTTAATTCTCGAAAAAAGTGTTTGAATACTTTGCTTGTTTATATTTTCATGCAGTAACGAAATTTAAAGAAATTTTTTTTGCTGTTGCAATTATTGCACGTCGCTACAGCACACTTCATTTTTATAAAAAACACAAAAAATTACTGAATTATAAACACTAATAATTCTTTAAAACTTCAAGAAATAATTTTTCACATACAATCGCTACACGTAAACAAAACAATTTGTGACCGATGACGTCAGACCTACCAGCTTTGTTTTGTTTACAATATGGCGGCTCTTTTCTTTGCATGATCTGTATTTCTTGGTTCATGGGCTTTGATGATCACTGATCTAAAATGTAGCACTGTTAGTAAGTTGTGTTAGTTTACTGATACCCAGTGTTGCCATGTGGGCAGATAAAACTTATTTTGCCAGTTTTTTGAGAGGGTAGAAAGTTTTGAAGTTTTTCCCTAAAAAAATAAAGTTTTATTTTATTTTACCCAGTTTTTCAAGTTTTTAAGATAAAGGGGAGAAATATACCCAGCGGCCGAAGAAAAAAGGTCATGTTTGTGCATTTTTTTTTAGGAAACCTAAGGGATATTTTTAAATGAGGGTTTTTATACCTTGAAATATATACTTTCAAGAGTATGTTTAGTGCTTTTTTATTAAAAAAAAAAATTAATATTAAGGTAGATACAGTTTTTTTCAAAGAGCGTCTGAAAATGCGGTGACCAAGATTGCTCCTCCTAAATTCAACTGAAACAAAAAAATGAAATATATTATTAAACTAGATACTTAAAACTCGTACTTGTCATAGCCGATTTTGAAAATATTGATTTTTCACAAAATGGCGGACTTCCGAACGTAAATTAACGATTTTCGACCAAAAATTCGTCATTATTTTGTCTATAAAAAATGAATGAAGTTATGAAAAAAAATCCTATGACAAGTACGAGATTATTATGAATAAAACAAGCCTGCAAAAAAATCAAAACGATCGGTTCACTGAGCTTCGAGAAAACTTGGTCACCGACTTTAGTAATAATAACATGGTTTCGAGAAAAACGCGTTTGCAAATAAGGGTCAGCACTGCGCGCTCCAGAAGGCGATTCACTCACTAGGCTATAACTTTGTTATTTTTTGAGATATTTGGAAAAAAAAAGTTCTGGGTATATTTCCCTCCTTAAAACGATGCTTTCTATTTAGTGAATCTATGAATCAAATAGATAAACTAAATTGTATGTTACTTCAAAAACATAAGTATCATTTGAAGCTGCTACTACTAATTTTCACTCCATTTCAAAGTTTGTTTTTATGGCAGCGCTGGTGCTATTATTGTTGCTGTCATTGTTTCTGTTCTTTTGTCTCGGTTTCCCTTCGTCGAGTCTTGGCGGTCAAATTTGGCAATTCCTTTTTAAACTTAACGCTTCAGTTTACATATATTCAGAGTTGACGATCAAGTCTTTCGTATTTTCTTGAGAAATGAAGTGGCCAAAATAACGGGACGACGAGAGAACAAAGCGAATTGCCAAAAATTTTAAAGCACACATTTTAAAAATACATGCTTTAGTTAATTTTTAAAATCAAGTTTTTTCACCAAAAAAGAAATATAAAATAAGAATAAGAATAATATAATTATTGTACGAATGTAATAAGAATATGATTATGTACATGAATATTAATATGAATATTGAATGAATTCCATACATAATGGTCGCTTTATCATTTCATTTAGCATGCAATAACAATCGAGTTTAGCTACTACAGCTTTTTCGCACTTTCTCATCATTAACACATTTAAAGTCACAATCCAAATATCTTTGAAATTTTCAACGATATTAATACAAGTGGCTCAAAATAAGCTTATGTGAGAAAAATTTACCCACCAAAATATGGTTGGGCTCAAGGACAACACAAGACATCACGACTAACCATGCAAAAACATAACCATGCAATTACACAATAGTTTTTAATCTACTCTTGAGTTGACCTTTAGACAAGTTAACATCAAAAAAGCTACAACTGTTAACTAATTTACTCATACGGTTTAATGGAGCAGTTAACATATAATTTGTTCTACTAAATGGTAAGTAAATTAAACTGTTAGCATTTCTACTGCTTCTACGATTAGAGTTAAAATTTATAAGAGAAAGAAGTTCTGGAGAATCTAATACACCGGTGATGAGTTGGTGCAAATAGACGATATCTGCAGACTTCCTTCGCTCACTCAATGATTGCATTTTTAAAAGTTTTAAGCGATCCTCATAAGGAGGAAGGTTTAAAATGTCAAATCCACTTAAGCCTCTTAGGGCAAACCGAACAAAGCATTTTTGGATTCTCTCTATTCGATCAACATGCACATTGTAACTTGGAGACCAAACTTGACTTGCGTACTTCAAGTGAGGACGCACTATTGCAAAATACAACGTTGTGGTCGTAATCATACTATTGAATTCTTTGGCCCAGCGTTTAATAAATCCAAGCATAGAAGATGCTTTTTTACAAATGTTATCAATATGAATGTTAAAGGAAAGCTTAGAATCCATACATATTCCCAGATCTTTAACAACATCCACACGACATAAAGCAGTATCTTTTATTTTATAATCAAAAACTAATTTATGCCTTTTTCGCGAAAAGGTCATAGTTTGGCATTTATCTGGATTAAGAAATAAATTATTTTTAGAACACCAAACTTCAAAAGATTTCAGATCGGACTGAAGTAGGGCTGAATTGTCTTGAGAATTTATTTTTCTGTATATTTTCATATCATCCGCATAAATAAGCAGATGAGAGTTTTCAATGATATGGGTCACATCATTAATAACTAAAATAAACAGAAGTGGACCTAGGTGACTTCCTTGAGGAACACCTGATAACGCAATAAACTCAGCAGACAAAATCCCTCGGAATCGTATTTGATAAGAACGGTCTGTCAAATACGATTTAATCCAGTTTACAAAATATTGTGGAAATCCAATGGACTTAAGTTTAAATAGAATTAAATTGTGTGGTAACTTATCAAATGCCTTGCTAAAATCAGTGTAGATACAGTTGACCTGGCAACCCGATTCAATGGTGTTTAAGCAAAACG
Source organism: Pherbina coryleti (assembly GCA_943735915.1). Classification (NCBI taxonomy): domain Eukaryota; kingdom Metazoa; phylum Arthropoda; class Insecta; order Diptera; family Sciomyzidae; genus Pherbina; species Pherbina coryleti. Next base: position 109,928,542 of record OX030949.1, read on the forward strand.
TTGTAAAATCGAGCAGATTAGATACCGTAGATCTGCCATTAACAAAGCCATGCTGACGAGTTGTTATGACTTCACGACAGTGAACTTTTACCCGATCATACACGATTCGCTCAAAAAGTTTTGGAATCGATGACAGTTTAGCAATGGGCCTGTAATTAATAACATCATTCCTGCAACCTTTTTTAAAAATAGGACTAATAAATGATTTTTTCCAAAACAGTGGAAAATAACTTTCGTTTATAGACTTATTAAATAACAAGGAGAGTGGTTGACACAAAATTGAACCGCATTGAGTTAACACTGCGGCAGGAATTCCATCAGGTCCAGCGCTAAAATCTTCATCGATCGAACTAATATATTTTAAAATATCCTCTGAGGTAAAGGATAAAGAGTCCAAAGAAACTCTGGGTGTAGAATTCATATATTCAAAATACCCCTCATCAGGATCAAAAGAATCCGAACAAAATGACTCTTTAAAAAGATTTGCAAACAAGCCACAAATAATGACGGGATCGTCAGTAATTCCATCAACAGTTTTAAATGATGAAGGGAATCCATCGGATTTCTTCTTTGTATTTATGAATTCCCAAAACTTTTTTGGATCAGACAGTATTCTCAGCTTTATATTGTCTAAATATTCATTATATAATGCAGCTGAGCTATATTCAAATTCCAGAAACAAACGTTTGTAGGTTTCCAGGTCATTTGAGTCTAAACTATAGACATATTTCTTCCATGCCCTATTCCTGTTGTTGCGAAGATTTTTTAAATCCTTAGTGTACCAAGGGTACGCACAGTTTTTCGCAAATTTGAGGCTGTATGGTACGGACTGAGAGAACACAGTAAAGAGCTCCGTATAAAAAAAATTTATGGAATCATCAAGGTTATTTCCATTTAAGTACTCTAAAATAACATTTAGTTTGTTATGAAGTAAATGATTCAACTTCAAAAAGTCAGCTTTTTTAAAATTGAATTCATAAACCTTATCGATTGAACTCGAATTAACTATGCTCTCTCTGTCCGATTTATACCAAATGCTCAATGGTGGATGGTATTCATCTACAATAGTCAGAGCATGGAGGGCCCTCTTAACAATCACATTGTTACTGTCTGTAGTTAAGACCAGGTCAAGAAGTCTTTCAAGACTATTATAAATACAACTAACTTGTTGTAAGTCAGAACATATATTATCAACAAATATATGTTCTTGGCGGGTCTTCGAATTTGATGCACAAAAAATGTATCATCGTCGGAAGAATGCCATTTTAAGTCAGGCAGATTGAAGTCGCCCAACAGTAAAATGTCGTCATTAACGTCAAGTAGATTTATTATATATTCTATGCAATCCGCAAGGCTTGCATAGACTTCTGCACTGCTCTTTGGGGGAACATACGCATTAATAACATATACATTGGAATTACAATGTATAACCTTAACGCACATAAGTTCGATATTAGAAGAGCAGGGAATATCAATTAAGGAACTGATAAAGGAATTCCTTATAGCTAAAAGGACACCACCACCAACAGCAGAAATATTGTTAGTGTGTCTGTCTCTTCTAAAAACTTGAAAACTACTGTCAAACAATTCCAAGGCAATAATGCTTCCGTTCAGCCATGTTTCTGTTAACGCGATAATATCTTCAGAGAAATTCTGAGACGCCAACATTTAGCAACATTTATGCAGCCACACAAGGCAACATCAAGATGAAACCCGCAACACGCACTCTGCAACCTCAACATGAAACCCGCAACACGCAATCTGCAACATCAACATGAAACCCGCAACACGCACTCTGCAACCTCAACATGAAACCCGCAACACGCACTCTGCAACATCAACATGAAAGCCGCAACACGCACTCTGCTATATCAACATGAAACCCACAACACGCTCTCTGCAACATCAACATGAAACCCGCAACACGCACTCTGCAACCTCAACATGAAACCCGCAACACGCACTCTGCAACATCAACATGAAAGCCGCAACACGCACTCTGCTACATCAATATGAAACCCACAACACGCTCTCTGCAACATCAACATGAAACCCGCAACACGCACTCTGCAACCTCAACATGAAACCCGCAACACGCACTCTGCAACATCAACATGAAAGCCGCAACACGCACTCTGCTACATCAACATGAAACCCACAACACGCTCTCTGCAACATCAACATGAAACCCGCAACACGCACTCTGCAACCTCAACATGAAACCCGCAACACGCACTCTGCTACATCAACATGAAACCCACAACACGCTCTCTGTAACATCAACATGAAACCCGCTACACGCACTCTGCAACATGCGTCTGGCAACAGACATTACGAAGAAGAAGCACACAAGCAACACAAAGAAAAGAGTATAAAAGCCGCTGCACCTGCGCTATGAGGTCAGTCTGCAGAGTCGTGTGTTGTACGCAAGGTCTCTTCTGGCGTTATAAAATACCGTATTTAGTTTATCTTTAGTATACCCGAGAAGCGTTGTACACTTCGAGGCATTAGAAAATACCGTATCTAGTTTATCTTTAAAATAACCGAGAAGCGTTGTACACTTCGAGGCGTTAGAAAATACCGTATCTAGCGTATCTTTAATATACCCGAGAAGCGTTGTACACTTCGAGGCGTTAGAAAATACTGTATTTAGCTTATCTGGAGCATACCCGAGAAGCGTTGTACACTTCAAGGTGTTAGGAAATAGATATAAATCACTACCCAAAGAGGGTAATACCCTTCTGGGAGTTTATTTTAAGAATAGCTTTAATCTTGAATTAATAAATGAAATAATTTACTCAAAATTAAACCCAAATCTCTTTTTTTTGTAAGAACCTTTGGACCAACCGCTGGGTATACCCCAGCACTTAGGAAGCCGAACAGAGGGTTCGTTACAAATGGCGTCCTAACAGGGGCTCTGGTAAAGAAAAGGAAATCTACAGCATAAAAACAAATAATAATAATATAGAACACTGAGTGAAGACCTTCTACAAACCCCAAAATGCCTCTGAAAACATCATGGGTATACTCCCTTCGTAAGGAAGAACTTCAAGCATTCGCCGAGGAATTCTCTTTCGACGCCGCCGGAACAGTCGACGAACTACGGAAGCGCTTTGCACAATTCATTTCCGAAATTGAGGAAAAAACCGATGTTGGACAACGTCTGTTAGAACTAGAGGTAAAGTACTCCAGAAGTACCTCACCCAACTTACCACAGATCAATATCGGCCCCGCAGAAGCCCAAAAAAATATTTTTATGGCGTCCCAAAACATGCAATCACGCCAAGGAACATCGGAACAGGCATATCCGTCAGTCATCGATCAGGTAAGAAAGTGGCCATTCAAATACGACGGTGGAAAAGAACCACTAGCCTTCATCGAATGGGTCGAGGAACTCGCTGAAGTGTACGGATTGAGCAAAAATCTACTACCAAGAACGATGCCGGAACTCCTTAAAGACAAGGCTTTGATATGGTTCCGCAATAATAATCAATAGTGGCGGAACTGGAGTACATTTAAAGAAGATTTCTTACAGTTCTTCTTGCCAATAAGGTACTTCGAACAGCTGGAAGATGAAATCCGCCAACGTCACCAACATCCTAGAGACCCATGCAAGGATAACTTAATCTCCCTCCAGAACTTGATGCGACATGCACAGTATACTGAGGAACAACAACTCGAAAGACTATATCGAAATTGCCACCAAGATTATAGATTGTATGTGAAACGCAGAGATTTTGGAAACCTGAATGAACTGATAAGACTCGCTGAAGATTTCGAATGTTTTGAGGCGGAATCACGCCAAACACGACCACCGATACCGAGACCTAGGGAGGAGAGACATCGAATGATCGTGCAAGATGGCCCTCAATTAATCAATCCCCGCACTGCTTGCCGCAGCTGTGGCCAAGATGGTCATAGTCTCTGCGAGTGTCGAAATGCAAAAGTTATGTTTTGCTGCGAGTGTGGTCGACGTGGGACTCTTACCATTAATTGCTGCCGATACCCACAGGTAAACGCGCAGGATTATCGTCGGGAGCGAGGTCAGACGGAAACCCAAAATCAACACTCTCGCAACTAAGTCATGATTCCACACATATTTTCGCGATGGTTATGATCGGCACCACCCAAGTGAAAGCAACCATCGACACAGGCGCCACAAGAAGCTTTATCAGTGAAACCTTAACACACAAAATATCAACAGCACAACAAAATCTAAAGGAAACGCAAATAACAGTACGAATGGCAGATAGTTTCACTAGGGAAGTAAATAAAATAATAATAGCCGATATTACGCTCGGCTCCAAGAAGCATCAAACTTCATTGCTTGTTCTTCCAAAAGTCATAAATGACCTCATTCTCGGCATGGACTTCTTGATAGTCATTCAAGCATCTATTCAGTGTGGCGGGTATTCAACCACGCTGCGTTGGCCAAATATCTCATCAAAAAGGGGAAACACTGCTGAAACACCCTGCTGCACCGTTATTCGCGAAGGAAACCGTAGTGACCTCAACAAAAATCTCCACGGCTTGTCTGAAAAAAAAATCATCGAACAGTTTTTAACAGGAGAACTGAGTAAATTTAATAGAGTTGAAGGAGTTTGTAATATTACAGCGCATACAATTATAATAAAAGATGATCGTCCAATTAAACAACGTTACTTTCCACGGAATCCGGCCATGCAAGCAATTATAAATAAAGAAGTCGACGAACTGATCAGCAAAGGGTGTATTGAACTTTCACACAGCCCACACAGCGCACCTATCGTTTTTGTGAAAAAGAAAACGGGAGCATGGAGACTATGTGTGGACTACCGACAACTCAACTCACGTTCTGTACCTGACGCTTACCCACTCCCAAGAATACACACGATTCTAGATCGCCTCAGAAGTGCCAAATATATAAGTGCATTGGATCTCAAAAATGGCTATTGGCAGATTCCAATGGAAGAAAACAGCAAACAATACACAGCATTCACTGTACCAGGGCGTGGCTTGTACCAGTGGCGGGTTATGCCTTTCGGTCTACATTCCGCACCAGCCACATTTCAGCGAGCGTTAGATCAGGTCATTGGGCCCGAAATGGAACCCCATGCGTTTGCATATCTCGACGACATCATCGTTATCGGATCCTCTCTGGAAGATCACATGTAACATCTTAAAGAACTTTTTCGAAGACTCCGGGCAGCGAATTTAAATATCAATATTGAAAAATGCGAGTTTTTAAAGACAGAACTTAAGTATTTAGGGCACGTAGTCATTAATGAAGGTATTCACACCGATCCAGAGAAAGTTGCAGCCATAAAAGAATTGAGACCACCAGAGAACGTGAAAGAGCTTCGTCGCTACTTAGGAATAGCGTCATGGTACCGACGATTTCTTCCCGAATTTTCAAGCATGGTACAACCACTCACCACTTTACTACGGAAGGGTAAGCACTGGAAAAGGACGGAGGAACAGCAAGAAGCATTCGAAACCCTGAAAACACGTTTAACCGAGGCACCCGTGTTGGCATGCCCGGATTTTACACAGAAATTCACACTGCAGACCGATGCTAGTGACTACGGTCTAGGGGCCGTACTTACCCAGGAACACGACGGAATAGAACGAGTGATAGCGTATGCCAGCTGACACTTAAACGGAGCAGAGAAGAACTATTCGCCAACGGAGAAGGAATGTCTGGCTATAGTATGGGCCATCCGTAAACTGCGACCATACCTCGAAGGATACCACTTTACAGTGATCACGGACCATCTGTCACTTAAATGGCTCAATGCAATCGAGAGTCTTTCTGGACGTATAGCGAGGTGGGCACTCGAGTTGCAACAACATACGTTCGACATACAGTATAGGAAAGGAAAACTCAACGTTGTAGCAGACGCGTTATCAAGACAATCAGTGGAAACTCTTCGTAAAACAACGCTCGAAGAAAACATAGAACCTAGTTGTAACTGGCTTACCAAGAAGAAGGCTGAGATTCAACAAAATCCGGAAAAATTCTCCGACTTTTTAGAAGAAAACGGTCAACTGTATCGCCATATTCCCCAACATTCCAACGATGAAGACTGTGCCCCGTGGAAACTGTGCGTTCCGACTCCGCAACTACAGAGGGTCTTGAGAGAAAATCATGACGATCCTAGTGCGGGCCACATGGGTATTCGGAAGACCATCACTAGGGTAGCCAACCGATACTATTGGCCAGGGATGTTCCGCGACGTTAGTTAATACGTCCGAAACTGTGCATCTTGCCAAAAGTTTAAGCCATGCCAACAAGCAGCAGCCGGTAAGATGCTTACACAAATCACCGAGGAACCATAGGCAATGTTATGCGCCGACTTCGTGGGCCCACTTCCAAGATCAAAACATGGTAATAACATGCTTTTAGTGTGTTTTGGTAGTTTTTCCAAGTGGACGGAAATTGTGCCACTTCGGAAAGCCACTACCGAGTCACTCAAGAAATCCTTTAGAGAAACGATATTGGTGAGATTTGGAGTACCAAAAATATTAATAACTGATAATGGAACTCAATTTACCAGCAAGGTATTCCGTAGCTTTTTGGACGACCTAGGAATCACACAACAGTTCACAGCGCCATATACTCCGCAGGAAAACCCAACAGAGCGTGCCAATCGAACAATAAAGAGGATAATCTCACAACTCATAGGCGAAGATCAACGAAAATGGGATGATTTACTCCCAAAAATATCTTTAGCCATAAACACCAGCGTATCCGAATATACAGGTTTCAGTCCCGCGTACCTAACCCAAGGTCGAGAGCCACGGCTGCCGAACACCCTATTTGATCAACACACTCCAGGAACCGGACAGGAAACTGATACCCCCGTTGAGAAACATACACGCTTACAGGAAGTCTTTAAAATTGTACGACGTAACATGGAACGTGCCGCCCAAGACCAGGCCAGACACTATAATCTACGTCGTAGAAAATGGAATCCGCAGATTGGAGAACAAGTCCTTGTAAAGGAACACCACCTTTCAAAGGCCATCGACAATTTTGCAGCCAAACTAGCATCCAAATACGATGGACCATTTACCATAAATGGATTTATATTACCCGTGATCATGCAGCTACGGAGATCAGGAAGTAATCGTATCCGTACAGCTCACGGAAACGAAGTCAAACGTTATTATTCTAATGATAAATAAAATTTCTTTGGGTTAGAAAGGGGGGAGGGGGGGGGGGGGTGCATCGCCTGCGATATTGCATCCTCACAAAATTATAACATAAATATGTATATGAATATGTATATGAATACGTACATGTATATGTATATGAATATGAATAAGAATAAGAATAATATAGTTATTGTACGAATGTAATAAGAATATGATTATGTACATGAATATTAATATGAATATTGAATGAATTCCATAATGGTCGCTTAATCATTTCATTTAGCAACATTTATGCAGCCACACAAGGCAACATCAAGATGAAACCCGCAACACGCACTCTGCAACATCAACATGAAACCCGCAACACGCACTCTGCAACCTCAACATGAAACCCGCAACACGCACTCTGCAACATCAACATGAAAGCCGCAACACGCACTCTGCTACATCAACATGAAACCCACAACACGCTCTCTGCAACATCAACATGAAACCCGAAACACGCACTCTGCAACATCAACATCAACCCCGCAACACTCACTCTGCAACTAGCAACAGACATTACGAAGAACAAGCACGCAAGCAACACAAAGAAAAGAATATAAAAGCCGCTGCACCTGCGCAATGAGGTCAGTCTGCGGAGTCGTGTGTTGTACGCAAGGTCTCTTCTGACTAGTAGTTTAGCATACCCGAGAAGCGTTGTGCACTTCGAGGCGCTATAAAATACCGTATTTAGTTTATCTTTAATATACCCGAGAAGCCTTGTGCACTTCGAGGCGTTAGAAATACCGTATCTAGTTTATCTTTAGAATACCCAAGAAGCGTTGTACACTTCGAGGTGTTATCGAATACCGTATCTAGTTTATTTTTAGTATACCCGAGAAGCGTTGTACACTTCGAGACGTTAGAAAATACCGTATCTAGTTTATCTTTAGAATACCCGAGAAGCGTTGTACACTTCGAGGCATTATCAAATACCGTATCTAGTTTATCTTTAGTATACCCGAGAAGCGTTGTACACTTCGAGACGTTAGAAAATACCGTATCTAGTTTATCTTTAGAATAACCGAGAAGCGTTGTACACTTCGAGGCGTTAGAAAATACCGTATCTAGCGTATCTTTAATATACCCAAGAAGTGTTGTACACTTCGAGGCGTTAGAAAATACCGTATTTAGTTTATCTGGAGCATACCCGAGAAGCATTTTACACTTCAAGGTGTTAGAAAATAGATATAAATCACTACCCAAAGAGGGTAATACCCTTCTGGGAGTTTATTTTAAGAATGGCTTTAATCTTGAATTAATAAATGAAATAATTTACTCAAAATCAAACCCAAATCTCTTTTTTTTGTAAGAACCTTTGGACCAACCGCTGGGTATACCCCAGCACTTAGGTAGCCGAACAGAGGTTTCGTTACAATTGCCTCTATTCTAGTTGGCGGAGTGAGGTGACACAAGTCACTGCGACTCTAAACCATATTCTAGTAGTCACTGAATAGCGACCTGAGTCCAGTGGCGGATCCAGAAGCTTCATTTGGGGGGGGGGGGGATAAATTGTAGTTCGTCAAATCAAATCAAAAGCAACAAAATATTCTGTAAAATGTAAAAATCGTTTTGGTGAATAACGCGAAAATAGCGATATTTTGAAAACCAGTTTTTCGAATATATTAAATAGAAAGGAGTTAACCAATTTTCAGTGACTTTATGTGTACATGAATTAAAAAACATTTTACATAACTTATATAAAAATGAAAAGTGAAATATAAAATTTTTTGCTTATATTTTTGGATTAAATGACTTAGTACATAATCTCCCGGTTTGAAAACTCTAATTACAACACGAAATCTAATCTATGCTTCCATGTTTTGGTATATCTATCGATGACTTGATCCACAATCACATTAATGTCATAATGAATATTCAATAAAGCAAGTCCGTTCAATCTTTCTTTTGTTGTCGTAGATGTCAAATAGGTTTTAATTCTCTTCAATGTAGAAAATGATCTTTCAGCACTCCACTTGAAGGCAATGTTATTAAAATTTTAAAAAGAGTATGAATAAGAGGATATACTTCAGCATCGAGCAGTGTAATAGTTGCATTGCACAAGTACTTGAATCATAATTTTCTCTTTCACATTGCAAGTGCCACATCTCCAACTCATTAATCAAAGACCTTTCTAAAACCTCTGAAGATACTTTTACAAAATTTTCTCACAGCTTGTGTAGATAATGTAATGCTTTCCGAGGTAATGGAATAAGGAAACAGTACTAAAAATGAATATAAATCCAAAGTAGTTGTTGAAAATCGACCTTTTTAAATCCATCATCACATTATCCAGCAAAGGAATATAAACAGCTTGTCTGAAATATGCTATGGGATCTTTTAATGTATAATTAGCGCGGTTCTTTTGAAAATGGCACGTGGCATTTTTATTTCTTCTCCAATTCAACTTCTTTAAAAAGAGTTTCAAATTTTATCTCACAGGATTCTCGTTTCTTCTGTAATAAATTTAAAGTATCTTGAATCGTATTCTGCGCTGATTTAACATCAATGCTTTTTCTAAAGGAAACAGCTGAGAGCTTGTGCGTTACTCAACATATCAGAGAGACAAGCGACTGCAACTAAAAAATTCGTCTTACAAAGAACAATTCTCAAAGAGTTTGCTTTGACGACGTTTTTTAATCATGCCACTTAGATATATGGTGTAGGGTTTCAAACATTTTTGGAAGAGCAAAACGAAATTGCAAAATTCTCTCATGTCTCTCAACCCATCTAGTTTCACACAAGATAGATAACCGACTACACATTATTTTTTTTAATGTATTGGAACGCTTCGCCGAGGCATTAAAGAACGATATCGTCGCTTTCATAGTACCAACAGCATTTCGGATTATTTGAACATCTGAAGATGCATATAACGAATTGTTCAAAAAATTATTGTACAAAGGCAGTATACGCTTAAATAAATACTCAGGCACAAAAGCTTTATTCTGAATATGTTCTAAGACTAGCTTAGAGAACTTGTATATTAACAAAGCTTTGGGGGGGGCGATCGCCCTTATCGCCCGACCGTGGATCAGCGGCGGATCTAGAAAAAATCTTGGGGGGGTTAATTTGTCAAAGACACCCTTTTTCGATTTGAGAAAATTTTATCTTTTTACAAATAGACAAATTGTACTTTTTTGAATTTGAAATTAATTTAAGAATTGAATGCTTCTTCGAATTGTTTAAGAAGCATTTTTCCCAGACACATACACGCACATAGCGGTGATTCCTTGTCAAATCGGACGCTTTTCTCCAAAAATGGATTTTGATGACGCCGATTTTTTTAAAATTTTGCACGTCGATAGTACTTTAAAAAACAAAAATATTTGCATATTTTTTTTTAATATTTTTTTTTTTTACAAGTTATACACAGTGGAAAATTAAAAAAATTGTCAAAAATTGTGAATAGGATATGTAGTCAAATAACTATATCTGCAAAACCGTTAAAAGAATAAATAACTGGCCATATCAGCCCTTGAAAGGACTTTGACCTAGCTTCTTATGATCAATTGTGTTGTGCGTGTTATTAAGTTTGTACACAATTGACCGAGAACCGGACCTACATGTTTAACGCCGACTCCGAACGGCGGTAAACGAAATGTTCTTGGTCTCAAGAAGCTTTACATGGCATTTTGATTACTCTCTGAGGTTTGCCATTGTCTGCAGAGAGATGGCGGCCGTACAGAAAAATCATTTAAATTCAAATAATTTTCTATCGATGATGGGATTCGAACCCGGGTCTCCAAGTTCGTTGACTTAGCGGCGACGCACTTTATCCAACGGACGCGGACCACGGACGCCACATCTGCAAAACCGTTAGTCCTACAAAAAATTATTTCAAAGATCTTGAATTTGTATTCCTTTTGGTGTACTCTTTTGCTAACACTTTCATAAAAAATTTTAATTTCTTTGGCTACTAAAAATTTCATTCACATTTTTCATGGTCAGCACCACTATTTTTTTGGCGTTTTGAAAACATTGTCGTACTGAAGCACTCATTCTTAATGCACTCCCAAAATTTTAGGTTGGAGAATCAATGCTTTCTATTTTAAACGAACTATTCAAAAACGGTCTACACAATTTTTACATAAAAATACTTTTATTTCTTATTAAAAATTGCGTTTTAAGCTTGGCGATCATTGTGAAATTCAATCTGAAGAATTTACCATTCTTACAAGTTATAAATTAAATCTACAATGAATATTAAAAGACCTAGCAGCTTGGGCTAGCGGCTTATCACAATTATAAAAACCAATTGAAACCTGGTTTTGAAATGAAAATAAATAGCATTTTTATGACCATCAAACAGGTTATAAAACACGGAATCTGGCAAATAAGACATAATAATGGTTAACTAAAAATTATATTTTTGTAAATATAAAATGGTCCTTTTTTTAATTTTGCAAAATATTTTACCAATTTTTGCGTTTTTTTTTTTTTTAAAACCTCCGTTAAATATTTTTTTTATTTGATATGTAGGTCCTCTTTTCTCGATTAAGAACACATTAAGTTTATTTTAGATTATTATTAAGTTTATTAGATTTTATTCACATTTAAATTATTTGTCCATTATTAACTTTGTTCACATTTCAATTATTAGTTTATTAGAATAGTTTACAATAGTTAATAATTAATACTATTAATTAACAGTTAATCATACTCATTTAAGCTTATTGCTTATTCAAAGAACTTTGTGTAAAATTACATTCACTAGGCTCTAAACGGACACGTCGATCGCACTCAATGGGTCCCGATACTCTACTCGTTTGTTCATTGTTCGTTTCTTAAGTCACTCGGTCTGGTTAGTTTGTCCTCTTTTCGTTGAGTTTTTTCTTTCTATTCTAAGTGTTGCCATTTTCGGTCAGTGTTGCCTGTCAGTAAGTACTGTCGCCCACTTCTCGTGTTTTTGTTAGTCCGTGCATTTTGCTCAAATCCCACAGATATGTATTACAATATTTTTTTTTAGTGTAAAAATATTTTGTAATGTGTCACATCAAATACAGTCATCAGACATCATACAGACATCAAATACAGTCTAGTCGACCGCAAATTCAATACATTTCATACAAAACGGTCAGGACCTAATTTAGGTAATTTGCATTTTTAGGATCATCAAACAGGTTAAAAAACAAGGCAACCGGCATTTTGCCACCTTGGCACTTTTAGACCTTAGAAAAGACATAATAATGGTTAAATAAAAAATATATTTTTGTAAATACAAAATGGTCCTTTTTTTATTTTCCAAAATATTTTACCAAATGTTAATTTTTTACGCAGTTATATCGATAAATACCGTTTTATAGCGCGAACATTTTAAAATATAGGTTATTAGACATATTTTATTTTAAAAGATCTTATCTTAGTCATTAAGTATGCCAATTTTCAACTCTTTTCAATATCGGGAAATATTTTAAAAAAATAATTAAGTAAAACTACACTAAAAAAAAATGTTAGCTTAAAATTAAACACAGTGTGTTCAAAAAATGTGTTCGTATTTTGCTTTTTTTATTTATTTATTTATTTTATTTAATTATTTCAAAAACCAGCACAACAAAGCTTAAAACCTTAATAACAGTACTGGTAGTGTGTAAGTATAAACATCGATTATCTTATGTAAACAAATTAGGGTGATATTTGTTCCTTGTGTTTCACACTAGCTGCTGGCGTACAGGCGGCAATAGGTGCTGCGAGATGGAATTTTCTTGAGAATTTTAGATTTCCAAAAGGGCGTCTGGTAGTTTCGGCTGACCAAAAAAGGAAGGAAGCCATTAAGCCGACCGAAAACTCGTCGGAGAAGCCGATCGAGGGAATCTTTCGGTTATCGAAAATCGATAATCGAACGAGTCGATAAGTAAGTATGTAATCTTTTACATCAGTGGGCATTAATCTTTTACCTTTCCTTCTTTAGGGTTGCCGCCTAAACATGCCGGCCCCCTTGCAGTATTACTGTAAGATAAATTCATATATAGCTTAGAAATACCTTAAATCTAGTAAAAAGGTGTTGATCAATTCATTGTGTCTCAAAGCTTTATTAAAAATAAAATTCATTTGTGCAATAACAAGTTCATAAATTCAAAATATGTTCAATACAAAATATATGGTATAAATGGCATGATACATTGTTGTGAAATATTATTGGGCGACCGTTCCCGACAGTAGCCAACCAAAAATGGAGTTTTGTATAACGACTCCCGCCAAACCACTCGGAGATATTCCCGGTTGAATAATTTTTGGGTATACGTCTACCCCTAGCACCATACCGACCGGAGACGAAGTGAGGAAGTCGGGGTCCGCGAGCATCAGGTTCGAAAACTGTGCTCTGATAGACGTGTCCAGACTCTGCCTAGGCGTGACTCGTGTAAAGTGACGTAACACCTTCGCTTGGGTTGTCACCGATTGGTTGGACTCATAGTTTGCTCGGAGGGTTAAGGAGCAAACCTCTTGAGAACCAACCATCCTCGATGGCAACCTAAGTTGGCGAACGAGACGCTGGGAGATTATCGAACTTTCTGAACACGGGTCTATCAAAGCACGAACCCGATGCAGGCGACCCTTATCGATCACCTTGACGACCGCCGTGGGGAGGAGCGAAGTCACCTGTTGCAGAAACGGCAACGGTGATGGCGAGGGCAGGCACTGAGCGCCACTATTTGAGCGGCGGTATATTGGTCGTGTCCGTCCTTGACCACGATTGCGATGCTCTTCCTTGTATGCTCGTGACCGTCTACCGGAGCGCCGCGTTTTACGCTATCTTGGCTGTGCATTGCTGTGCAGCGATGGTCGGAACGCACGCGACTCTTCTGCGTTTCGGATGCATCGAGCCAATCGCGCCTCATCATTTTCGGAAGGCACCTGACCCCCCTCAACGCTCAATGCAACCACATTAGGCTGGTCGGCAAAAATCCCCTCGGCGCCCGTCCCGCGCTGACTAGAGGGCTTAGATAAGCTGGGCCTCTCTACGTCTTGCGGCTTGGGCGTTGACGACTTTCCTGCGTCCCTAAACTTCAGATGCAGCATGGTGTGATGCGACCCCTCGCATTTGCTGCAACACCTGTCGCTGGAACACTCGCTGGTTTTGTGGTTTGGGGAGAGACACCGGGAGCAAAATTTAAACAGAAGCACCAACCGCAGGCGATTGGCAACATTCCCGGCGACAAACGCCTTACAAAAACGAAGCGGGTGCCGCCCCAAGCACACTCGGCACTTTATGACGGCTTCAGCGGGCGATTGACCGACACTTGACATTTTTGTTGCTAGAAAAGAAGAAAGATTAAATATGTTAATCCCTGCTTTTATTACCACCAAGTCGTCAACGTGCAGGTTTTCGCGGGGATGTTTCAACATATTTCGTTTGTGAAGTTCTTTGAGGTAGTCATTTTTCCAAATGTGGCAGAACTTCTGGTTCAATGCCTTCAATTTTTGCCAACGATTTATGATAGACATTGGATTTTCATCAATATCTGGCTCAATTGGAGCAAGAAGGTCCCCCTACTAAGAAATGCGCAGGAGTTAAGGACGCAAGGTCATTTGGATCTGACGACATTGGGCTAAGAGGGTGTGAGTTCAAGCATGCTTCGATTCGCGATAGCAATGTTGAGAGCTCCTCAAAGGTATATTTCAAGTCTGAGGCTACTTTACGAAAGTGTTGTTTAAAACTTTTGACTCCCGCTTCCCACAGACCTCCCATATGGGGAGCGCCTGCTGAAATAAAATGCCAAGTTAAGTGTTGGTCAGCAAACTTGGACACCACTTTATCTTTAGAGTAGTTGAGAAAAGCTTTAAATTCTTCTTTAAAGGCTCGCGAGGCACCGACAAAGGTGGTTCCATTGTCCGAGTACATTTTCTCCGGACAACCTCTGCGTTAGACAAATCTCGAAAATGCTGCCAAAAAGGTGACAGTGCTGAGATCGCTAGTAGCCTCTTAATGAATTGCCTTTGTAGCAAAGCAGACAAAAACACAAATATAGCCCTTGGTTATGAGACAAGCGCGTCCTGTATAATTTTTAATATCATATGGACCCGTAAAGTCAACTCCTGTGGAGGCAAATGGACGGGATATTTTGGTGCGCTCTGGAGGTAGTGATGCCATCATCTGAGTCTGCAACCTCTTGCGGTCGATAACACAGACCTTGCAGTTGTGTATGATGGATTTGATCATATTTTTTACTCTGGGAATCCAGTATTGCATCCGAATAAGTCGCAACACAAGCTGGTTCCCACCATGAATGGAAATTTCGTGGGTAAACTTCACGAGTAACTTAGAGAATTGACAATCATATGGTAGGATTACCGGATGACGTTCATCATAAGTGATGTGTTCCGTCTCCGATAAGCGACCGCCAATTCTAAGTATCTTTTGACTGTCGAAAAAAGGTTTCAAATTTAATATTGAACTCTTTGAATCAATAAGACTTTTCTTCGACAACTGGGCATATTCAGATGGATAGCCCAATTTTTGACTCTCAATAACGAGTCGTTTGGTTGTATCTTTATTTTCTTGCTGGGATATTGCCACAGACCTATGAGAAAAATTGCTCTTATGCTGCCGGTGAGTTCTATGGAAGAATCGTAATACGTACGACAGAACTCGCAAGGCTCGAGGCAATGAAGAAAAGCGCTCTAAGAAGTTGATATGCTTAGAGCATGCCACATGAGCTTTTATGGCTTTTGCTTCCATCGTGGTTTCGTATTCGTCACCTCGATTTGGCCACGAGCTGGGCTCCTGTTGTAGCCAGACTGGTCCATGCCACCACAATGAACTATCCTTCAAGTGTTGTGGCTCCAAACCTCTGCTGGCCAGATCTGCTGGATTGTCTGCTGAGTCCACATGACTCCAGTTATCGGTTCCTACCTTTTCGCTGATTTTTGCGACTCGATTAGCGACGAGAGTGGTCCAGGCACATGGCTGTTTACGCAACCACGCCAGCACAATGGTCGAATCTGTCCATAAGAACAGCTGATTGTTAAACGTTCCTAAATTTGTCAGAAACGCTTTGACTATCTCTGCCAGCAGAAGAGCACCGCACAGCTCGAGTCTAGGTAAGGACACCGTCTTGACTGGTGCCACTTTTGTTTTCGCTACGAGGAGATGGACGCTTATGATGTCTAAGCGTCTGACACGAATGTAGATGGCGGCTCCATACGCTTTCTCTGAAGCATCGCAGAAGCCATGGAACTGGAGATCGCCTTCGGGAGAATAATCTATCCAACGTGGAATCCGGATACTGCTTATGTGAGGGTAGTTTTCCAAAAATGCTTGCCAACGCTGCAAAGTCGACGGGATCAGTTGATCATCCCACCCGATGCCATCCAACCAAACTTGTTGCATCAGGATTTTTGCGATGACCACGACCGGTGCCAACCACCCTGCAGGATCGAAAAGTTTTGCGATCGCCGACAAAACCTCTCGTTTGGAAAAACTACTTTCTTGATTTAGCGGCCGAGCGTGGAAGTAGAAGTAGTCAAACCGGGCGTTCCATCGAATGCCCAGTGTCTTCACGTTGCTCGTGTCCTCCAGCTCCAGAAAATCTTCACGTAGCCGATGACTTTTCGGGACTCCACGTAGTACTTCATCGGAGTTGGCCGTCCATTTTCGCAGTGTAAAGCCTGCTGATTCGGCAGCTTTCTCCAAGTCTATTCGAGCTTGGACTGCTGACTCTACGTCATGACCTCCCGCCAGTGCGTCATCTACGTACATATGGTGACGCCAAATTTTTGACGCTAGTGGCAAGCTACTTTCCACATCGTCGGCTAGTTGCAACAATGTTCGCAGCGCTAGGAATGGAGCACAATTTACCCCAAAGGTAACAGTTTTCAGCTGAAAATCTTGTAGATGATTCCCTGTTTGGTTGCGAAAAATTATTCGCTGAAATCGCTGATGGTCTTCCCTCACTAAAATTTGGCGGTACATCTTTTCGATGTCACCATTGAAAACAAATTGGAAGAACCGCCACTTCAGGATTAGCAAAGTTAGATCACTTTGCAAGACTGGTCCTGCATGCAGAAAATCGTTCAGACTTAAGCCATTCGATGTAGGGCTTGACGCGTTGAAGACCACACGAACCTTTGTAGTGGTGCTATCTGATTTCATGACGGCGTGATGAGGAAGGTAATAACTCTGAGTCGGCTTCGGAGTAAGACAAGAAGACACTTCTCTCATATGGCCCAGTTCCAGATATTCTTTCAGAACACCATCGTACTCCTTCTTATAATCAATATTCTTACTTAACCTCACCTCGTTGCGCAGAAATTGTCTGACAGCAATGTAGCGTGAATCTCCTAAAATGATTTTCTGCGGATAACTTTCCTTAAAAGGTAAAGTCACTACATACCGAACATCCGAATTACGCCTTGTTGTGTTGACAAAGTTGTCCTGACAGAATTTGTCTGCGCTGTTGGACACAATATTTTGAGGTAACTCCTCAAGCTCCCAAAATGATGCTAACTGTCGATCCAGTGAAATTTCACTGATATATGACACGACAGTCGAGGAGGGAGGTTTCTGCTAGGTGGTTGGAACGGAGCCGGTTAAGATCCAGCCGAATATTGTTTCTTGAGCAATATGTGATCCAAGAATATTTCAACGGATACCGTCAAGAAGAAGTTGTGGGTATAAATCACCACCTAGTTATACATTTACTTGATCGCTGCAGTAGAAACGTTTATCCGCAAGAACAAGCTCTGGAAAGGCTTGCTGCATCAACGGATCTACTGAGCATGAAGGAAGGTTTCCTGTGATCTTTGCCAGAATTAAAGCGCTTGTGGTAAGTTGAATAGTCGGATCAATAGGTGATCCTATCACCAAAGTGCAGGCTTTTTGCACTCTGGCAGATACCACATTATTAAGTCCGGAGACTTGAGCGCAAAAACGGTAAGTGGGCAGCTGGATGATTCGCTGTAGTCTTTCCGAAATGGAAGAGCCTTTGGAGCCAGAATCAATAAGTGCTCTGGTTTTGAATACAGCTCCTCGATGGCAAATGTTAATAATGGCGGTTCCCAGCAAAATCCCTTTGCTGCTTGAGGCAAAACACGATTGCATATTCTCGCTAGCGCTTGCAGATGTTTGCGATCGCGCTGCGAGTGGTCGAGTGGACTGTATCGAACTTGTGTTTGGACCTCCCGCATTGAGATGATTATTTGCACCTCGAAAGTCTCTATGAAGCAACGAATGATGTCGTTGTCCACACGTGGAGCAGTTGTACCCGCAATTTTTTGCAACATGGCTAGTTGACAGACAGTTTAGGCAGCAATGCCAGCACAATGGTCGAATCTGTCCATAAGAACAGCTGATTGTTAAACGTTTCTAAATTTGTCAGAAACGCTTCGACCATCTCTGCCAGCAGAAGTGCACCGCACAGCTCGAGTCTAGGTAAGGACACCGTCTTGACTGGTTCCACTTTTGTTTTCGCTACGAGGAGATGGACGCTTATGATGTCTAAGCGTCTGACACGAATGTAGATGGCGGCTCCATACGCTTTCTCTGAAGCATCGCAGAAGCCATGGAACTGGAGATCGCCTTCGGGAGAAAAATCTTTCCAACGTGGAATCCGGATACTGCTTATGTGAGGGTAGTTTTCCAAAAATGCTTGCCAACGCTGCAAAGTCGACGGGATCAGTTGATCATCCCACCCGATGCCATCCAACCAAACTTGTTGCATCAGGATTTTTGCGATGACCACGACCGGCGCCAACCACCCTGCAGGATCGAAAAGTTTTGCGATCGCCGACAAAACCTCTCGTTTGGAAAAACTACCTTCTTGATTTAGCGGCCGAGCGTGGAAGTAGAAGTATTCAAACCGGGCGTTCCATCGAATGCCCAGTGTCTTCACGTTGCTCGTGTCCTCCAGCTCCAGAAAATCTTCACGTAGCCGATGACGTTTCGGGACTCCACGTAGCACTTCATCGGAGTTGGCCGTCCATTTTCGCAGTGTAAAGCCTGCTGATTCGGCCGCTTTCTCCAAGTCTATTCGAGCTTGGTGGCACTTCTGTTTAGGCGGCAACCCTAAAGAAGGAAAGATAAAAGATTAATGCCCACTGATGTAAAAGATTACATACTTACTTATCGACTCGTTCGATTATCGATTTTCGATAACCGATTCCCTCGATCGGCTTCTCCGACGAGTTTTCGGTCGGCTTAATGGCTTCCTTCCTTTTTTGGTCAGCCGAAACTACCAGACGCCTTTTTGGAAATCTAAAATTCTCAAGAAAATTTTGATCCTTTTTTCGTGCCAGCATCGATTGTTATCATTTCTCAGCACTCCACTTATTGGAATCTGTAACTAAAGGTATAATTAAATAAAACAATATTGTATTTAAAATTCAAACTTACCGTTTTATTTCTTTACTTTCGATGCATTTGCGAGTAAATCTTGGTCACCTATTGAACAAGATTTACTTGCAATTCTAGACTGACTAAGCTTCCATCTCGCAGCACCTATTGCCGCCTGTACGCCAGCAGCTAGTGTGAAACACAAGGAACAAATATCACCCTAATTTGCTTATGGTCCTTCTGAAGCTGTCTTAGTCAGCCAGAAGAAAAGTTAAGCACGAAGAAAATCACCAATAATCCTTTGCAGTACCAGCAGTTACAAAAGTGAGTTGGTTAATTTTCGTGTCTCTTAAAGTTTTTTATATACTTATTTAAGTAATTGTGCAAAATAAAACAAGTGAAATGATAAAACATATATAAGTGAAGAAAAATTTAATGAACTTAAAGTGCGTTAATTTAGTGAACTAATTTTCAATTATTGGCATAATATAAAATTAAAATTTTTTTTAAAATAAATATTAAATTAATCAAAAAAAAAAAAGAAGAAAAAAAAAACTGAATTGGCAATAAATGTTAAATATCATAAATTTTTCTTCACACACACATAAACACTCACAATCTATATACATAGCACAAAGTGTCCGTCCGTACGTGCGACAATTTCATTTATCGTCGGTGAAATTAGTTTTATATTTTCTTAAATAAAAAAAAAAATAAATAACTGGCCATTTCAGCCCTTGAAAGGACTTTGACCTAGCTTCTTATGATCAATTGTGTTGTGTGTGTTATTAAGTTTGTACACAATTCACCGAGAAATGGACCTACAGGCTTAACGCCGACTCCGAACGGCGATGAACGAAATGTTCTTATTCTCAAGAAGCTTTACATGGCATTTTGATTACTCTCTGAGGTTTGCCATTGTCTGCAGAGAGGTGGCGGCCGTACAGAAAAATTCAAATAATTTTCTGTCGCTGCTGGGATTCGAACCTGGGTTTCCAAAGTTCGTTGACATAGCGGCCACGCACTTTAACCAACTACGCCACGGACGCCACTATTTTCCATATTTTCTTATATAAATTAAATTACCTGTGTTTGGCTGAAGATCAGCATTAAAAAAAAAAAAAAGAAATTAAACAAAAACCGGCACAAAGTAAACGAAAATATAGTGTGTCTTTCCGTCGGCATTTGCATGTTTTCAACACTATTGTTTCAACGTTGGACATTAATGCTTGATGGCTTATCAAAATACGCGATAAATTAGTTTTTAACACTTTATTAACACGGTTAAATTTCATAAATCAATTTCATTTTTAAGATTTTAAAATTCGCAAATAAACACTAAGCACTTTATTTCATTTGTTTCATTTACTTTGTGCAAAACACACACACACACACACACACACGCGAGAACAAAATATAATTGATTTCACATATAATTACACATAACAAATTTTATGTTCTCGAGTTCATTATAAAATTCTATATGAAATTTAAAATTTTTATAGGTATAATATTGAATGATTAAAGCCGAGTTAATAACTACCGGCTATTTATAAGAAATCATTGGTTTTTAAAAAAAAAAAAAAAAAAAAAACGCACTTAAAATTTTGTGCTACAAAAAAAAAAAGAACACATTTCGCGTGTCTGTCCACGGTGGACTACAATAGAGCAAGAGTTTTCTACATATTAGAAAACTTGCCTATTGGAAAAATTACATTTTTTATAAAAACAACCTTAAGCAATTGTCCGTCGGCAATTGCTGCACAACAAAGCAATTTTTTTTTGCTTTGTTTTGGGGTTTTTTTGTCATTGACACAAACAGAGCACACACTCACATACATACGCGAGAAAAAAAAATTTTATTTTTAAGTATATAAGCAAATCAATTGCTTCGCCACATAATTGGCCCGTCACGATTTTTAAACGTTTTTTTCGGTTTTTTGTTTTGTTACCGCACTGCATTAATTAATATTATATCATTATATTGTGTTATATTTGCTTAAAATTGTGTCAAATTATTCGCGAAACAACTAAAAAACAAGCGAAGAAGCGGACAAGGAAATCAACAACACGAATGTAAACAACACATCAAAAAGAGAAGGAAGTTTCGAGCATTCGAGACAGCTGGATAAGCAACTTCAAAAAAGAGTTGCCAACTCGACGAAAGCTTATCGCACCTATTGCGACTTGCAACCTTGGGGCTTTCGTCATCGAAAAGGCCTTACGAATCTTCGTGGGAGTTTGTTTTAAGTTTTATATATATTTATAAAATATAAATTGTAATAAATACAAAAAAAAAATAAACTTAAAAAAAAATAAATTAAGAAAAAAAAAGAATTGTCTTTATTTATTAGCGATTTTATTTCGCAAGAAAAAAAATTGTTATTTTGATAACTAGCGATTTTATTTCGCAAGAAAAAAAAAATTAACATTACTTATATTAGTTTTATTTGTGAAGTTTAAACGGAATATAAGCCGGGTATACAACATTTTAAGCAAATTAAGCCTGAAATTACCTACTGGTTTATAGTTTCTACAAATTAGAAACTGTCAAAAAATAAAAATATTTTAAGCATTTTTGAGCTTCAAATTCACAATTCCAATTTTTTTTTCTCTACTTATTAATAAACTATTGGTCCAATTTTTGCCAATTTTTCATAGTTTCTACTTATTAGAAACTTGGTAAAAAATACTTTTAAGCATTTTGAGCTTAAAATTTTACCAAAACCCAAAGATTTTTCTATTTATTAGAAAAATATTTTTTGAATTTTTGTCGATTTTTCTAGTTTCGACGAATTAGCAATTGGTGAAAAAAATTTTTAAGCATTTTAAGCTTAAAATTTACAAAAACCAAAAAAAATTTTCTACATAGTAGAAAAATATTTTCTCGATCTTGTCAATTTTTTATTGTTTTTCGACGAGTCAGAAATTTGGTAAAAAATATATTTAAGCATTTTAAGCTTAAAATTTTACCAAACCCTCAAGAATTTTCTACTTATCAGAAAAATATTTTTTGAATTTTTGTCGATTTTTCTAGTTTTCGACGAACTAGTAATTTGGTGGAAAATATTTTAAAGCATTTTAAGCTTGAAATTTACCAAAACAAAAATTTTTTTCTACTTATTAGAAAGATATTTTCTCGATTTTTACCGAATCAAAAATTTGGTGGAAAATATTTTTAAGCATTTTTAGTTTGAAATTTACCAAAGCAAATTTTTTTTTTCTACTTATTAGAAAAATATTTTCTCGATTTTTGTCGAAATTTTTATTTTTTTCTCTTCCTCTTCATTACGCTTTCTCAATAAATTAAAATGGCGAAACTAACCTCATTCATGAGAAATGCGGACACCATTATTGATCTTGAGAAAGATTTCAATGATATTCTTCAAGAGGAACATACAATTTTGCGCTTAGAATTCAAGAGGATGAGCTGAAGTCTCAATGGAATAACCTTAAGTCTTCATATGACGCTTGCTTGCTGAAATTAGTGGCAGCGAGTAATGATGATGATAAGACTGTCACCCTCGTGAAAGAAAAATATCGCCTATGTTATCAAACATACGTTCAAACATATCTTCATTCAGAGATATGTTTTCAGCCATTTACATTTCAAATAATCGGCTAACACCTGTTGAGAAACTTTTTCATCTCAATCAGAAAACCCGCGGAGAGGCAAAAGAGATTGTTCAAAAATCCCCTCTCACGCATGAAGGGTTTGCAACAGCCTGGAAAAACTTAACTGACCGCTATGAGAATAAGCGGATTCTGGCCAATAGTCAACTAAAGGTTTTATTTAACCTGCCAGCTGTTGCAACAGAGTCTGGAAGTGGAATTAAGACCCTTCAAAAGGATATTAACAATTGTATTTCCGCACTGACAATACACAAAGTAGAAATTAGCAATTGGGATGCTATTTTTACGTACTTGTGTTCTACAAAGTTGCCTGAGACTACGCTCTCATTATAGGAGCAATCGATTGAAAACAAGGTAGAAATCCCCAAATGGGCTGACCTTGATAAGTTTCTAACAAGTCGGTTTCAGACTTTAGAAACAGTGTGCGACTTTAGAGGTGCTGTGCCAAAAGGGCCAAAACCTAATGCACCTTCACCAAATGTGAAGAAAGTCAACACATACCAGGCAAATGTGACGAACAACAATTGCAAACTGTGTAAAATCCAGCAACACGCATTGAAGTTCTGTCCAAAGTTTTTGGCGATGAATATTAATGACAGATCGTCAACAGTTAGGCGTTTTCATTGCTGCCTAAACTGTCTGTTAACTAGCCATGTTGCAAAAAATTGCAAAAGCGGGTACAACTGATCCACGTGTGGACAACGACATCATTCGTTGCTTCATAGAGACTTTCGAGGTGCAAATAATCATCTCAATGCGGGAGGTCCAAACACAAGTTCGATACAGTCCACTCGACCACTCGCAGCGCGATCGCAAACATCTGCAAGTGCCAGCGAGAATATGCAATCGTGTTTTGCCTCAAGCAGCAAAGGGATTTTGCTGGGAACCGCCATTATTAACATTTGCCATCGAGGAGCTGTATTCAAAACCAGAGCACTTATTGATTCTGGCTCCAAAGGCTCTTCCATTTCGGAAAGACTACAGCGAATCATCCAGCTGCCCACTTACCGTTTTTGCGCTCAAGTCTCCGGACTTAATAATGTGGTATCTGCCAGAGTGCAAAAAGCCTGCACTTTGGTGATAGGATCACCTATTGATCCGACTATTCAACTTACCACAAGCGCTTTAATTCTGGCAAAGATCACAGGAAACCTTCCTTCATGCTCAGTAGATCCGTTGATGCAGCAAGCCTTTCCATAGCTTGTTCTTGCGGATAAACGTTTCTACTGCAGCGATCAAGTAAATGTATTACTAGGTGGTGATTTATACCCACAACTTCTTCTTGACGGTATCCGTTGAGATATTCTTTGGTCACATATTGCTCAAGAAACAATATTCGGCTGGATCTTAACCGGCTCCGTTCCAACCACCTAGCAGAAACCTCCCTCCTCGACTGTCGTGTCATATATCAGTGAAATTTCACTGGATCGACAGTTAGCATCATTTTGGGAGCTTGAGGAGTTACCTCAAAATATTGTGTCCAACAGCGCAGACAAATTCTGTCAGGACAACTTTGTCAACACAACAAGGCGTAATTCGGATGTTCGGTATGTAGTGACTTTACCTTTTAAGGAAAGTTATCCGCAGAAAATCATTTTAGGAGATTCACGCTACATTGCTGTCAGACAATTTCTGCGCAACGAGGTGAGGTTAAATAAGAATATTGATTATAAGAAGGAGTACGATGGTGTTCTGAAAGAATATCTGGAACTGGGCCATATGAGAGAAGTGTCTTCTTTTCTTACTCCGAAGCCGACTCAGAGTTATTACCTTCCTCATCACGCCGTCATGAAATCAGATAGCACCACTACAAAGGTTCGTGTGGTCTTCAACGCGTCAAGCCCTACATCGAATGGCTTAAGTCTGAACGACCAGTCGTTCCAACGCCAATCCAACGCATGCAGGACCAGTCTTGCAAAGTGATCTAACTTTGCTAATCCTGAAGTGGCGGTTCTTCCAATTTGTTTTCAATGGTGACATCGAAAAGATGTACCGCCAAATTTTAGTGAGGGAAGACCATCAGCGATTTCAGCGAATAATTTTTCGCAACCAAACAGGGAATCATCTACAAGATTTTCAGCTGAAAACTGTTACCTTTGGGGTAAATTGTGCTCCATTCCTAGCGCTGCGAACATTGTTGCAACTAGCCGACGATGTGGAAAGTAGCTTGCCACTAGCGTCAAAAATTTGGCGTCACCATATGTACGTAGATGACGCACTGGCGGGAGGTCATGACGTAGAGTCAGCAGTCCAAGCTCGAATAGACTTGGAGAAAGCTGCCGAATCAGCAGGCTTTACACTGCGAAAATGGACGGCCAACTCCGATGAAGTACTACGTGGAGTCCCGAAAAGTCATCGGCTACGTGAAGATTTTCTGGAGCTGGAGGACACGAGCAACGTGAAGACACTGGGCATTCGATGGAACGCCCGGTTTGACTACTTCTACTTCCACGCTCGGCCGCTAAATCAAGAAAGTAGTTTTTCCAAACGAGAGGTTTTGTCGGCGATCGCAAAACTTTTCGATCCTGCAGGGTGGTTGGCACCGGTCGTGGTCATCGCAAAAATCCTGATGCAACAAGTTTGGTTGGATGGCATCGGGTGGGATGATCAACTGATCCCGTCGACTTTGCAGCGTTGGCAAGCATTTTTGGAAAACTACCCTCACATAAGCAGTATCCGGATTCCACGTTGGATAGATTATTCTCCCGAAGGCGATCTCCAGTTCCATGGCTTCTGCGATGCTTCAGAGAAAGCGTATGGAGCCGCCATCTACATTCGTGTCAGACGCTTAGACATCATAAGCGTCCATCTCCTCGTAGCGAAAACAAAAGTGGCACCAGTCAAGACGGTGTCCTTACCTAGACTCGAGCTGTGCGGTGCTCTTCTGCTGGCAGAGATAGTCAAAGCGTTTCTGACAAATTTAGGAACGTTTAACAATCAGCTGTTCTTATGGACAGATTCGACCATTGTGCTGGCGTGGTTGCGTAAACAGCCATGTGCCTGGACCACTCTCGTCGCTAATCGAGTCGCAAAAATCAGCGAAAAGGTAGGAACCGATAACTGGAGTCATGTGGACTCAGCAGACAATCCAGCAGATCTGGCCAGCAGAGGTTTGGAGCCACAACACTTGAAGGATAGTTCATTGTGGTGGCATGGACCAGTCTGGCTACAACAGGAGCCCAGCTCGTGGCCAAATCGAGGTGACGAATACGAAACCACGATGGAAGCAAAAGCCATAAAAGCTCATGTGGCATGCTCTAAGCATATCAACTTCTTAGAGCGCTTTTCTTCATTGCCTCGAGCCTTGCGAGTTCTGTCGTACGTATTACGATTCTTCCATAGAACTCACCCGCAGCATAAGAGCAATTTTTCTCATAGGTCTGTGGCAATATCCCAGCAAGAAAATAAAGATACAACCAAACGACTCGTTATTGAGAGTCAAAAATTGGGCTATCCATCTGAATATGCCCAGTTGTCGAAGAAAAGTCTTATTGATTCAAAGAGTTCAATATTAAATTTGAAACCTTTTTTCGACAGTCAAAAGATACTTAGAATTGGCGGTCGCTTATCGGAGACGGAACACATCACTTATGATGAACGTCATCCGGTAATCCTACCATATGATTGTCAATTCTCTAAGTTACTCGTGAAGTTTACCCACGAAATTTCCATTCATGGTGGGAACCAGCTTGTGTTGCGACTTATTCGGATGCAATACTGGATTCCCAGAGTAAAAAATATGATCAAATCCATCATACACAACTGCAAGGTCTGTGTTATCGACCGCAAGAGGTTGCAGACTCAGATGATGGCATCACTACCTCCAGAGCGCACCAAAATATCCCGTCCATTTGCCTCCACAGGAGTTGACTTTACGGGTCCATATGATATTAAAAATTATACAGGACGCGCTTGTCTCATAACCAAGGGCTATATTTGTGTTTTTGTCTGCTTTGCTACAAAGGCAATTCATTAAGAGGCTACTAGCGATCTCAGCACTGTCACCTTTTTGGCAGCATTTTCGAGATTTGTCTAACGCAGAGGTTGTCCGGAGAAAATGTACTCGGACAATGGAACCACCTTTGTCGGTGCCTCGCGAGCCTTTAAAGAAGAATTTAAAGCTTTTCTCAACTACTCTAAAGATAAAGTGGTGTCCAAGTTTGCTGACCAACACTTAACTTGGCATTTTATTTCAGCAGGCGCTCCCCATATGGGAGGTCTGTGGGAAGCGGGAGTCAAAAGTTTTAAATAACACTTTCGTAAAGTAGCCT
Source organism: Pherbina coryleti (assembly GCA_943735915.1). Lineage (NCBI taxonomy): Eukaryota > Metazoa > Arthropoda > Insecta > Diptera > Sciomyzidae > Pherbina > Pherbina coryleti. The sequence continues at coordinate 109,955,896 of OX030949.1, forward strand.
CAGACTTGAAATATACCTTTGAGGAGCTCTCAACATTGCTATCGCGAATCGAAGCATGCTTGAACTCACGCCCTCTTAGCCCAATGTCGTCAGATCCAAATGACCTTGCGTCCTTAACTCCTGCGCATTTCTTAGTAGGGGGACCTTCTTGCTCCAATTGAGCCAGATATTGATGAAAATCCAATGTCTATCATAAATCGTTGGCAAAAATTGAAGGCATTGAACCAGAAGTTCTGCCACATTTGGAAAAATGACTACCTCAAAGAACTTCACAAACGAAATATGTTGAAACATCCCCGCGAAAACCTGCACGTTGACGACTTGGTGGTAATAAAAGCAGGGATTAACATATTTAATCTTTCTTCTTTTCTAGCAACAAAAATGTCGAGTGTCGGTCAATCGCCCGCTGAAGCCGTCATAAAGTGCCGAGTGTGCTTGGGGCGGCACCCGCTTCGTTTTTGTAAGGCGTTTGTCGCCGGGAATGTTGCCAATCGCCTGCGGTTGGTGCTTCTGTTTAAATTTTGCTCCCGGTGTCTCTCCCCAAACCACAAAACCAGCGAGTGTTCCAGCGACGGTTGTTGCAGGTGATGCGAGGGGTCGCATCACACCAAGCTGCATCTGAACTAGTTTAGGGACGCAGGAAAGTCGTCACCGCCCAAGCCGCAAGACGTAGAGAGGCCCAGCTTATCTAAGCCCTCTAGTCAGCGCGGGACGGGCGCCGAGGGGATTTTTGCCGACCAGCCTAATGTGGTTGCATTGAGCGTTGAGGGGGATCAGTTGCCTTCCGAAAATGATGAGGCGCGATTGGCTCGATGCATCCAAAACGCAGAAGAGTCGCGTGCGTTCCGACCATCGCTGCACAGCAATGCACAGCCAAGATCGCGTAAAACGCGGCGCTCCGGTAGACGGTCACGAGAATCCAAGGAAGAGCATCGCAATCGTCGTCAAGGACGGACACGACCAATGCACCGCCGCTCAAATAGTGGTGCTCAGCGCCTACCCTCGCCATCACCGTTGCCGTGTCTGCAACAGGTGACTTCGCTCCTCCCCACGGCGGTCGTCAAGGTGATCGATAAGGGTCGCCTGCATCGGGTTCGTGCTTTGATAGACCCGTGTTCAGAAAGTTCGATAATCTCCCAGCGTCTCGTTCGCCAACTTAGGTTGCCATCGAGGATGGTTGGTTCTCAAGAGGTTTGCTCCTTAACCCTCCGAGCAAACTATGAGTCCAACCAATCGGTGACAACCCAAGCGAAGGTGTTACGTCACTTTACACGAGTCACGCCTAGGCAGAGTCTGGACACGTCTATCAGAGCACAGTTTTCGAACCTGATGCTCGCGGACCCCGACTTCCTCACTTCGTCTCCGGTCGGTATGGTGCTAGGGGTAGACGTATACCCAAAAATTATTCAACCGGGAATATCTCCGAGTGGTTTGGGGGGAGTCGTTTTACAAAACTCCATTTTTGGTTGGCTACTGTCGGGAACGGTCGCCCAATAATATATCACAACAATGTATCATGCCATTTATATTATATATTTTGTCTTGAACATATTTTGAATTTATGAACTTGTTATTGCACAAATGAATTTTATTTTTAATAAAGCTTTGAGACACAATGAATTGATCAACACTTTTTTACTAGATTTAAGGTATTTCTAAGCTATATATGAATTTATCTTACAGTAATACTGCAAGGGGGCCGGCATATTTAGGCGGCAACCCTAAAGAAGGAAAGGTAAAAGATTAATGCCCACTGATGTAAAAGATTACATACTTACTTATCGACTCGTTCGATTTTCGATAACCGAACGATTCCCTCGATCGGCTTCTCCGACGAGTTTCCTTCCTTTTTTGGTCAGCCGAAACTACCAGACGCCTTTTTGGAAATCTAAAATTCTCAAGAAAATGTTGATCCTTTTTTCGTGCCAGCAGCGATTGTTATCATTTCTCAGCACTCCACATATTGGAATCTGTAACTAAAGGTATAATTAAATAAAACAATATTGTATTTTAAATTCAAACCTACCGTTTTTATTTCTTTACTTTCGGTGCATTTGCGAGTAAATCTTGGTCACTTATTAAACAAGATTTACTTGCAATTCTAGACTGACTAAGCTTCCATCTCGCAGCACCTATTGCCGCCTGTACGCCAGCAGCTAGTGTGAAACACAAGGAACAAATATCACCCTAATTTTATTGCTGGGATATTGCCACAGACTTATGAGAAAAATTGCTCTTATGCTGCCGGTGAGTTCTATGGAAGAATCGTAATACGTACGACAGAACTCGCAAGGCTCGAGGCAATGAAGAAATGCGCTCTAAGAAGTTGATGTGCTTAGAGCATGCCACATGAGCTTTTATGGCTTTTGCTTCCATCGTAGTTTCGTATTCGTCACCTCGATTTGGCCACGAGCTGGGCTCCTGTTGTAGCCAGACTGGTCCATGCCACCACAATGAACTATCCTTCAAGTGTTGTGGCTCCAAAACTCTGCTGGCCAGATCTGCTGGATTGTCTGCTGAGTCCACATGACTCCAGTTATCGGTTCCTACCTTTTCGCTGATTTTTGCGACTCGATTAGCGACGAAAGTGGTCCAGGCACATGGCTGTTTACGCAACCTCGCCAGCACAATGGTCGAATCTGTCCATAAGAACAGCTGATTGTTAAACGTTTCTAAATTTGCCAGAAACGCTTCGACCATCTCTGCCAGCAGAAGTGCTTAAATATACTTATATATATGATTTAGCTTAGAATAAGTGATAATGAAAGGAACAGATCCAAAAACTATCAACAAAAAACTTTTAAGCCCAAGTTAGGTACAAATATAAAACATTATGTATTACATTGAGAATTTACAGTTAACATTAAGTCTATTAGCAAACTTTAAATTATTTAATTATCTAATTTATTCAACTATTATATAATACCTACAGCGAAGAAAAATGTAAATCTAATTTTTTTTGAATTGCACAGCGTTATTGCACGATCTTAAACTATTAGAAAGCACGTTCCAAAGACGTACAGAATGAATGAAGAACTGCCTTTCGGACGTCAAACAAGAGAAACGTAAGCAATTAATTTTATTTGTTCGGCTGGATCGAGAAAAATTCAATCTCAAAAAAAAGTAACTGGGTTCTGCATTACAAATAATCTTATGCAATAATAGAAGCGTACGATAGTTCAACAAATTTTCAAAGGTTAAGCCATGGATTCGTTTAGCATACTGAGAAACATGGTCTCTTCTTTTTAGTCCAAATACGTAGCGAGCAATATTGTTAAAAAGAACGTTTAATTTGTTTTTACTTAGGCTATCACTGTTAGCAAAAATTTCACATCCGTATAGCATTGTTGGAATGAGCTATGTTTTAGCAAGTAGCATTCTTATATGAAGAGGTGTAAAATACTGCGTCGTCCATAAAACACGAAGCATGCCGTAGACCTTACCGACTACATTACTTATGTGGTTATTCCAAGTAAGCGTTCTGTTGAATGTCACCCCCAGATTTTTTGCAGAGTCTACGAATTCGATATTACTACAATTTAGTATAAGAGGAGTTACAGTGGAAATATCAATAACTTTCCTAGTAATCACTAGACATTTAGACTTTTTAGGATTAAGGCTTAAACCATTTTTAAGTGCCCAATTACCAACATTTTCAAGAACACTATTCAGATGGGATACACAGTTGTTAAGATGATCACGTTTACAGTTAACATATAACTGAACATCATCAGCATACATATGAACCTGTTACGGTTTGAATTTTTCAATAAAAACTTAAAAATATATATAACAATAAAATTAAATAATAAATAATAAATAATAAATATTAAAAACTATTATTTTCGTTTGGGAGAAGTTTTCATCACTACCGCTTGTTTATTTATATCTATTTTGGTCTATAAATAGATTGCGGTCAAGTTGCATACAAGTGCGCGGGGGAGTTTGCGTACAAGCAGGCGAGAAAACGACGCGACCGAAAAAAAAGCCTCGCAGACGGAATTTGCTGACATAGAGCGATAGCGCGACGTTAGTGTGTTGGCCTAGTAATCGAAAGTTAGCAGGATCGACTCCCCAAACGGATGAAAATTTTCTTTTCGTTTTTTTCTTTTTTTCTTAAGCTAACATTGAAAGTAAGGAATTAAAAATAAAAACAAGAAGAATATAAGGGTAATAAGAGTCGATAGTTGGGCTATTCAGCGGTACAGTTAACAGCGCGATCATACGAGAAGCTTATGTATATGATACCAATGATGACGATCAAAATGATTGAGTCGTGGAATAGAGCTGAGAAAGGTCGAGTGTAGTAAGATAAGCTGAGGAATTTATTTGGTGCAGAGCTTGAAACAATTTGGAGTTATTTTTAGATTCTTTTTAGTGGAAACTGTTTATAAAGGTGAATTCAAAAATCTATAAATAAATTATAATAAATTAATAAGGAGTTTATTGCAGTTTCATTTAGGAATAAAAGTATTGGAATCGTATTTATAGAGGAAAACGCAGTCATCTTATGTATATTGAAGAATCCAAGTGCAAGGTAGGAAGTCTAAGAGAAAACCCCAGGACATAGATAAAGAAAACAACTGTCTATAACGTCTAAATTTTCTTTATAGATACATAACTACGTCCTGAGGTTTTCCCATTAAGTGGAAACTATTAAATTTGTGCTTTTCCGCGTGGCTATATCGTTGTTACGTATCGTGAGCACACGTATACAACCGCACAGCTTAAATGCAGCTTTGGCCCAAGGTTTAGCAAGAGTCGCGGTAGACCAGTGGTTAGGACATCGGCATATTACGCGAGAGTCCTGGGATCGAATCCCGATCGAGGATACATATTTTTTGTTTTAGTTATTTTTTTAATCAAAACAAATAAAAATCATATTTTTTTATTAATAATTTATTAATTGCGATGTCAGATTTCCGCCATGACGCAATTTTAACTATTTACTAATTTACCTTATAACTAATTTTTTTTTATATATTTTTATAAGAATATCATTTATTAGTATAAAAATACTAATAGTATAAAGATATATAACATTATTACGAGTATTTAAAATTATCATTTTTAACAGAACTCTATTGAATTAATGGTGTATTGGTTACACACATACAATTTTATTTTTCGGCGGTTTATTATAATATTATTCAAATATTTTATTTTACTTTGTGGAACTAAGGATTTCAAACATTGGTGCATAAGTTTCTTTTGGATTTTCATACATATATTTTATTTTGAATGTGTGATCCTTGGTCAGCAATCGATTGTTTACGTGAGGAGTAATAGGGTTAGGGGCTATATGTCCAATTATGAATTAAATTGAATGTTTTTGTAAATTTGAACCAAAATCTACCAATTTACTCTGAAGAGGTAATTTGTAGTTAAGGAGTTAATTTGTAATAAAATTCATAGATTTTGTATATTTAAAATTTGAATTTTCAATAAAAATCGCTACGGTTTCCAGGGATCGCGATAACTGAAACCGGTCGGAATTGGGTGCATCGCGTGGCGCCCAAAAATAACAACAACAAATATACCCACGGCCTTATCCACTAAGTCAGCCAAACTCGATTTCGACAAGCGAGAGATTTTGCGCGTAACAAACCTTACAATTTTCTAAGACACTAGGTAGGTCATTTATACATATATATATATATATAGACCTTTGAGGTACACCTCTTTTAATGGGAAGAAAGACCGATGAGATATTATTAGCAACAACGGCTTGCGACCTTTCATAAAGATAAGAGGCAATAAGATTCGCAGCTGGCGTTGTAAAATTAAACAGTTTAAGAAGCTTGGTCACTAAAATGTCATGGTCGACTGTGTCGAAAGCCTTAGAGTGGTCCAAAAGGACTAAAATCCCAACTCCATTGTAATCTAAACCAGCACGCAAGTCTTCCGATACATCAATGAGGGCAGTGATGGAACTATGTTTGGCCCTAAAGCCCGATTGTCTGTCAGTAAAAAACCATTTCTGTGCAGGTAAGAGTTGATTTGCTGACTTATTAACACTTCTAATGCTTTGGATATGAATAGCAGGATTGCTATGGGGCGATGCTCGTTATGTGATTTCGGTACTGGGATAATTTTAGCTTTCTTCCATCCTTTTGGGTAAATTGACTTCATGAGCACAGAATTAAAAATGTAAGTAATATATGGATGTATCCTCGGAAGCAAAATTTTTAGAAAAATGGGGCTGACTTCATCATGCCCAATAGCATTCGACTTCATTCCTAAGATACTTTTTAGAACATCAACCTGGCAGACGCAAGAGAAACTGAAGCTGGAGTTCATATTACAAGAGATGTTAGTATTTGGGCATATATAAGCATTATGACTAACCGAAGGCATGGGAATGTCAGAAAATTTTTTATTCAGATCCTCTACGTCCACATTGTCAATGGAGCTGAAGGTTTTTTGACAAAGACCAATACTGCGAATCACTTGCCACTTCTGTTTACTGTTGACCACTGAGCCAAACTTACTACCATAGTAATTGGTTTTTGCTGCTTTAACTTATTTCACAATTCTCGCACGTAGGATCTTGAACTCCTCATATAAGCCTGGGGTTTTGAAACGTTTCCAACGATTGTATGCTTTATTTCGCAGTAATATAAAGTTTTCAATGACTCTATTGAACCAAGACCGTTACTTATGATAAAATTTTTTATGCCTTAGAGGGACAACCTCATTGAAGAGTTTATTGATATTGTCTTGAAGAAATTCAACTTGATCGGAAACTGAGTTCATATGAAAAATTAATTCCCAGTGTATATTCAATGCTGCAGTCTCAAGTCTAGCATAGTCAATGCTATTGAAGTCGCAGTAGCTGTAACAGTTAACAGTGTCCTTGTGTTATACCTTATGATTCAGATTAGCAACTCTTCGTTTATTCAACATGATTATTGAAAGTACAATAGAATGACTTAGTGACTAAAGTAACGAGTAATATTAGAGTTAAATACTTAGTACATAAAATGACTTTATACAACATCTTCCCCTTTAATTCCCACCCTTATAAACAATTTTAGCTTCTTAGAAAAGGGAACCAAAGAGGCAGATTGCTTGGTGAATATATGATTTATACGATTTTGTAAAAATGTTAGTCAGCACGTCTGCGAAGCCACTTTGAATTTCTGCGATAAACCGCACCGCCCTCAAGTTCTATCCAATACGACCTTGGTGCTCCATCAGCACTGCGCACTATTGCCTTGATCCAGCCCTGCTGGTTATGACGATACCATATCTTTTCTTCCTCCTTGAATGGTTTTTTTAGTTTGGCGTTACGATCGTAATATTGTTTTGCTTTAAAATTTTTATTATTGATATTTGCATTTATATTCGGAATTACACGCGGTTTAAATAGGGCCGTTCGAGCCGGAACTAGTGTGCGAGTTTTTCTGCTCATTAAGAGTTCGACTGGGGCTGCATCAACCTCCTTCAACGGTGTATTTCTATATTCCAATAAAGCTAGCCAGAGTTCCTCTTGACTTTGATGTGCCTTTTTGATGAGATTTTTCGCTATCCCAACGCATTTTTCAGCAAAACCATTTGACTGCGCATAGCCTGGGCTTGTTGTAGTTAGCTTTACACCGATTTTAAGGCAAAAATTTCTAAATTGAAATGAGTTAAACGGCATATTATCCGATATTATTTCCAGTGGAAGGCCATGCGTGGCGAAGCAGGTTTTAAGTTTATCAATGCATTCGCTTGCGGTTTTTGATTTAATTGGAATGATGTCTAGAAAACGCGAGTAGTAATCACCAATAATTAAGTAAGGTTTTGAAGCATATTCGCATATATCCATGCCTAGTTTGCTGAAAGGCAGATGTGGTACTTCGTGGGAAATGAGCATTTCTTTCACATTTGCTGAACGATTTGTTTGGCATACTTTGCACTTTGTTATCATGCTCTCGATCTCTTCATCGATTCTTGGCCAATACACTAGGCCACGAGCTCTTTTCTTGGTTTTTTCGATCCCTAGGTGAGATGCGTGCAGCTGAGATAAAATTGATGTTCGTAAATTAGTAGGAACGACGATTCTGTCGTTGAAAAAGATAAGTCCATCTTCGATATAGAGATCATTTCGATGCTTCCAATAAAATCTGACGTTTTCTTTCAATGCTTTTTTGTCTACTGGCCAGCCTTCAAGTAAAACTTTTTGTAGCTCCATCAAACAGTCGTCGTTATGTAGTTCCTTCTTAAAGCTTTCGCATCTCTCTGGAGTTACGTTGACCGTGTGAATAAATTCATTTAAATCTTCAATTTCAACAGATGAATTTTCCTTGTCAAAATATCTTGATAAAAAGTCGGCGATGTACAACTCTTTACCTGGAAAATAAATTAAATTAATGTCGTATCTTATTAAACTTAATTTCATTCTTTGTAGTCTGGCGGACGGAATTTTTCCGAAACTTTTCTTCATAATCTCGACCAGTGGTTTGTGGTCACTTTTGACTGTTATTTTTCTTCCAAAAATATAATAATGAAATTTTCTGCATGCGAATACAACAGCGAGAAATTCTTTCTCAACTTGTGCATAGTTTATTTCAGCTTCGGTCAAACTTCTGGAAGCAAACGCAACTGGCTTACCTCTTTGCATAAGACAACAGCCTACTCCGAACTTCGACGCATCAGTTTCAATGGTTATCTCTTGTTTCTCGTCAAATGTCTGTAACGTCGGCGCATTTGCAATAAGCGTTTTAATTGACTGAAAACATTCATCATGGGGACTCTACCACTCGAAATGTATATCTTTCTTTAAAAGTTCCCTCAATGGCTTCGAAATCTCTGCTAAATTAGGAATATACTCGCGTATATAGTTGACCATGCCAAACAATTTTTGCAAGTCATTTTTATTTTGTGGCCTTCCCATATTTAAAATTGCCTTAACCTATCTGGGTCGCATCGAATGCCATCTTTTGAAATTATTTTTCCAAGGTATTTCACTTGAGACACGCGATACTGAATTTTGTTAACATTAAATTTAATATTTTTTTTGCCGTGCCCGCTTTACCACTGGCTTCAAAATTTCGTCGTGCTGTTCCATTGTATCGGCAGCGATCAAAATATCGTCTACAAAAACAATCACATCGTCTATACCTTCAAAATTTCGTTCGTTATATTTCTGGAACACTTCAGGCCCAATTTTTATGCCGTATGGAAGTCTTCTAAAACGATAACATCCAAAAGGGGTGTTAAAAGTACATAATTCACTAGCTGAAGTAGTAAGGCTTATTTGCCAAAAACCTTCTTTAAGGTCTAAAACAGTAAAATACCTTTTGTTAGCAAGTCGTGCCGAAATCGATTCAAATGATGGTAGCGTGTAATTTTCCAACAATATGTCAGCGTTGATGTCTTGGGGGTCTATGCAAAGACGCAGTTGACCAGTCTTTTTCTCAACGATTACTAAATTAGAGGCCCGCTCTATCGGGCCATCGACTCTTTCAATGATACCTCGTTTTACCATTTTATTAAGTTCCTGTTTGACACGCTCATTTAATGCCAATGGAATTCTTCTAGCTGGTTTCACTACTGGAATCGAATTTTTCTTTACTTTTATATCCAAATCTTTAACAAAACAGCCCATACCTTCAAATATATCAGCATTCGCCAGGATGAACTCTTGTTTTGCGCTATCTTCGACAGCACGAATCCGCTTAATTAATCGTAACTGCTCACAAGCTTCTAAGCCTAATAGCGGCTCGAATGGTGTGTCCACTACAGTAAATTTTAAAATTGTAATTTCATTTCGACACATAACAACACACTCAATCGTTCCTTTGTAATTAAGGTCAGTTCCACCATAACTTTGCGGCGGTGTTCCTCCTTTTTTAAGCTCTGCATTCTTAATATGTTTTAAATATTTGTAAGGCAGGACGCTGACATCTGCGCCAGTGTCCAGTTTAAAATTAATTAAACAATTCTCTACACGAATCTTTTCGTACCATCTCTTCCTACTTATGTTCGATGTAGAAATGTTGTGCAAGCAAATGTCAGTGTCGCTGGGCTCCACATCATCGCTTTGTTGTATTTCTCGCACTTTCGAAGCAAAACAGGCAATGCTGAAATGATTAATTGCTTAACATTTTCGTTGCGCCGCTCAAGAAATAAGTTTATTAAATATTAGTGAAATAATAATTTGTTCGGGTTTTTATACACATAATAAAAAGTATGTCTAAAATGTCGGCCCCAGTCGCAGCTGAAGTTGTTGAAGGTGTTAAAGAAGGCGAATTCTTCCAGCCACGTTTAAATGAATTTTCGCAGAAGTTTATAGCTGATCTAATGGAGGAAAAACAGCGCTTGGGAGAAGACTTCCCCATATGTGCTTTGCTCATTGATGAAGCAATTGATCGCATCTACTCAACCGGACGTATTCCAGGCAAAGAATTCTATGCAGATGTTTTTAAGCAGAAGCCACTGAAAGTTACTCAAAAAGTTTTTGTGCCCGTTAAACAGTATCCGAAGTTTAATTTTACTGGTAAGATCCTTGGGCCCAAGGGCAACTCCTGGCGCAGTCGGCAGGATGCAGTGCTGAAATGATTAAGACGGCCGCAATTGTTACAACGTTGACCAAACGCTGGACATTTTCTGTATTCATGTGTGCGTTTGCAAAAACGGCAGTTATTAATTCCTTTCATGTTGTTGTTCGCTGTATTTGATTTTTCATTTTTGCTGAACTGGGCTTTTGCGTTTGTTTGGTATGCTCTGTTCTGATTAGTTTTTGTGTTTACTGCAGCCACCGTTGTGTTGTCGTCTCCCTTTTGCATCTCATTTGCATGCATTTCTACTAATTCCGACGCACGTGCTATATCAATTGCTTTGCTTAAATTCAGGTCGGATGTTTCCAGAAGTCTCTTGCGCAGCTTGTTGTTGTTAATTCCAATGACGATTTTGTCACGTACCATTCTGTCTGCATCTTTGTAGCCACAATTTTTTACTTACTTCTTTAAATCCAGCATGTACGCATCAAATGTTTCACCTTCTTCTTGCTTCCTTGAGTTGAACTTGAAAGCCTCATAAACTTCATTTTTCTTTGGCGTACAAAATTGTTCCACTGCATCGACCACAGACTGGTAGTTTTTCTTCTGCTCTGCAGTTAGTGGCAACGAATTAAAGACCTCTACAGTTTCAGCGCCGCAAGCATTAAGAAATATCGCAATTTTTTGCTCAGCTTTCTTCCCATCTAGTTCGGTTGCTGTTACAAAAATGTCGAAGTTTTGCTTGAAAACACGCCAATTTTCTGCCAAATTTCCATCCAATTTCAAGGGATCTGGTCGTCGAATGTCAAAATTCATGATTTTTGTTTGTTGCTGAAAGACTATTCTCTCTTCAGGCTCTTCTTGGTTTTCGCTTTTCGATCGGGTTTTTACCATAATATATTCTGCATGAATACCGACTGCGCCATGTGTTATACCTTATGATTCAGATTAGCAACTGTTCGTTTATTCAACATGATTATTGAAAGTACAATAGAATGACTTAGTGACTAAAGTAACGAGTAATATTAGAGTTAAATACTTAGTACATAAAATGACTTTATACAACAGTCCTTGAGTCGGAAGTCATAGGCAAGAAAAATTAGGTCATGCTTTGAAAAATTAGGTACGGATAGTTGATCGTAAAGAAGTATTCTAGTTTTAACACTTACGAAGAATAAATCCAGGACAGTATTGGTAGTTTTTGTATAGTGAGTAGGCGTTGTAGTATTTACAGGAAATAAACCTAAGCTGTTCATATCTTGCACCAGATTATTGTCTGCTAGGACGTTACAATTAAAATTGCCAGCTATAATTATTTCACTGAAGGAAAGTGTAATGTTTTCCAGTGTGTTAAAAAGAAGTGAGAAATCAACAGTTCGGTTTGGTCGATAAACTGACCCAAGAAGCAAATTTTGATCCCCATTGGAAATAATTACAAAGACATATTCAATTACACTATCAAGTGACGACTTGCAGAGCATTTTACACATAACATTTTCTCTTACATATATTGCTACTCCGCCTGCATGACCAACTCGGTCCACACGAAAGATTTTGAAACCATTCAAACTAAACAAAGCGTCTGACATATCTTTATTGAGCTATGTCTCACTTACACAAACAGCATCCATACCAGAGCCTTCAAACACATACCGCAATTCATCTACCTTGTTAACCATGCTCTGAGCATTTATGTGGCAAATTTTTAACCCAGACCTTTGCTTAGAGAGTACTCGAATCATACTGTAGCTGCTGTCTATGGAACGAAAATCTTCAGAACTTGAAGAACTCAACATGATTAAAGTGTAGCAAACAAGGAACTATAACTAACGCGTGCTTAATGATAAAACAGATTTTCTTCGCTGCTGTAACATATAAAAATATAAAATTATAATAAAAAGTAGTGACACTAAAAATCGAGATACTAATTTGTGATGTCACGAAAACAATGCGAGCTATGAGCTGCGCCAGGATCGCCGGGATCACTGCCGCTTTTAATAGTTTCAATAATATCTTCCAACTTTGCCAAGGATTCAACCGATGAAGCATTATCATTAACGTGAGGCTTAATGTGCACGATCCCACGACGAGTAAAAGCTGCAGATAGTAAATTTTGCTTTTTGTAACAAAGCGCGTGCTGTAGAATAGCAGAATTTGTTCGTGTCAGACCTTCATTTACATATATTGGTTTGACTGAAAACCAACATGTTGCAGACGTAGTAAATCTTTGCTTTCTCGCCGATATTTAGCACAAGAGCTCAGAAAGAAATTTCTGTCAAAAGGCGTTTCAAATTTAACAATTATTGTCGAAATTAGATTTTTGATTCAGCCGGAACATGTTTTTAACACTGGGAAGCTGAATGTTTACAACAGAACAGATTTGACTCAATATTCCTCCCAGGTTTTCGCCTTCAAAGAATGGAATACCATTTAGTCGAAGGTCACAGGAAACCGCAGCATTGTCTTGTTTAGCCAGTTGAGACTTTAATTCAACAACCTCTTTTTTGAGACAATCAACCTCACCCATCCGGAATGGCAGAACCTCTCCCGCAGCAACAGTACCCTGTTGCTCAAGAAGCTGCACATTCAATTTATCAAGCTCAGTTTTAAAATTATTGATACCCTCTTTCAACGTGTCAACCTCAAGAGTAATCTTCTCTAATTGCGTGACTCTACTAGAAACCGCTTGCAAGCCGCTACGTATTTCAGCAACATTTTGACGTAGCTCAGCTAGAACTCTGAGCTCACTCTCATGTATTGCATATGTGAGCCCATCTTTAATTTGGGAGGTTATCTGCTCACTGTGCTTTGAAAGGCGCAGTTCAAACCTTTCATTCTGCTTCTCAAACTTTTGATCAATAAGTTTGTTTTGAATCAATGTTTTCAAAAATTTTAGACACATTTGCTTTTACTTTGACGAAATTTGTTGCAAGCTATTTTTTAAAGACAAAAATCGTCAAACTAATAACAACTGTCGTCAATTTTAAAACATTTTTTTTCAGTGTAGAAAACTCATAAGCAAAATTTTCAAGAAATCACCTTTTGGGCCAACTTTCAAGAATTTTTGCATTTTTTGTAGAAAGCGCAGGTAAATAAAAAAATAACTCCTGAGATCAATGGATATTATTTAACAGTTCTAAATATTCAGAATGTGAAAATTCGATTTCGAATTTTTTCCGTCTAGCAGCCCTTTCAAAAAATCCGTCTAGCAAGCACGTAAAATTATTCTCTCAGGAGTACAGGCTATACAGCAGTGCATTTATACTCGTAGTTTAATAGTTACTTAATTTCTAAATTGGTAGCATTAATTTAGTATATTTTAAGCATCAGGAAAAGGTGTCGGAGATATATTACAAGCTGAAAAACTATAAAATACGGTGAGAAGTAAAAAAAATACTAAAAATCATTATTTTGTATTCTGAAGACAGTTTTTGAAAAATTCGTTTAAGATAGTATGAATTGATTCTCCAACATAAAATTTTGAGGCTGCATTAAGAATGAACGCTTCAGTACGACAATGTTTTCAAAACGCCAAAAAAATAGTGGTGCTGACCATGAAAAATGTGAATGACATTTTTAGTAGCCAAAAAAATTCAAATTTTTTATGGTAAGCAAAAGAGTACACTAAAAGGAAGACCAATTCAATATCTTTGAGTTATTTGACTATATGTCCTATTCACAATTTTTGATAATTTTTTTAATTTTCCACTGTGTATAACTTGCAAAAAAAAAAATTCATAAAAAACAATACGCAAATATTTTTATTTTTAAAGTACTATCGACGTGCAAAGTACCAAATTCTTACAAATATGTGAGTTTCGAAAAGCGTCCGATTAGACATGGAATCACCGATATCTGTATTTATTTATTTTTTGCAAAGATAGCAAATGTTTTCTAAATTAGTGGAAAAATGTCATTATCACAAAGAGTAAACGGTGTTGATATCATTAAACTTAGTTTCGCTCGCCCATTTACACTGTCAAATTTGAAGTTCATGAAATACTTGAATTGGAATTAGTTCCTTATAACCGTCACAAAATGGAATTATTATCTTAGAAATGTTAACACTCAAATTGTTTAGCTTTTCATTGTTGTGTTTATCAATTTTGTTTGGCAGGATATCGTTAATACATAGTTTTTGGAAAAATTTTTCGCTGAAACGAGCCTCCATATCAGCAATGATATCATCTAGTAATGGTACAAATATGGAAATTCGAAAGTAGTCTTCTCGAAACATTACCACCCAAGTCGATTTAGCCATGTCTGTCTGTTTGTCCGTCTGTCCGTCTGCCTGTGATCACGATTACAGCAGTAATTTTCAAGCTATCATCATGAAATTCAATATTTAAGCTTTTATCTAAGAAATAAAGTTCAAGATCGAAAATGAGCCAAATCGTATAAAAACCACGCCTACCTCCCATACAAAGTGACTTTATCAAAACGGTAAAATCTCTTATAATTCCACAAAAATTAATATATGAATTTAAGAGTTTGCGTATGAGTTTTGATATTTAATATGCAGTCTGAGTATGAAATTCAGTCGAATCTGATGAAAAACACGCCTACTTCCCATACAAAGTGACTTTATCAAAAATCTCTTTAAATTCCACAAAAATTAAAATATGGACTTCAAATTTAGCGTATGAACTTTGATATATAACATTTACTCTGTGTATGAAATTTAACCAAATCGAGTGAAAACCACACCCACCTCCCATACAAAGTGACTTCATTAGCGAATATTTTCTGATTAAACTATGACGAAAATGTTTTTACAAATAAACAT
The DNA here is from genome assembly GCA_943735915.1 of Pherbina coryleti. Taxonomy (NCBI): domain Eukaryota; kingdom Metazoa; phylum Arthropoda; class Insecta; order Diptera; family Sciomyzidae; genus Pherbina; species Pherbina coryleti. Next base: position 109,971,169 of record OX030949.1, read on the forward strand.
TTTTTTTTTGACTGCTTATGACTTTGAATATACTTCGGTTCGGACATGGGGGTATTTTAACTTCGGCCCAGTCGAAGATCATTTCTTACTAGTTTTTTTTTCAGATGACTACAGATTATGGTATTCTATAAGCAAAATATTCCTACTCTTATCGCATCGCTTCATAGAAACGTCACACACACGCAAATGACGTCACAAAACAAAAATACTTTAATAATTGTTGAAATCAATAAAAAAACTTTATATTAATATCTCTGACCATTTTTTTGTAGTATTCTTTCAAAAAACACCTTCAGAATCGCTTGTGTATACATAAAAGTACCCTTAAGCTATGTGCACAATTATTTACTTCAAATAAAGTATTAAAAAGTAAAGTATTTTCAAATTCTGGGGGGGGGGGGGGGTAATTACCCCCTTTACCCTCCCCCCCCTTGTATCCGCGCTTGCCTGCGTCACATGCGTGACTAAACACAGCCAAATAATTTTTTTCGTCATATTATAGATGTCACTGTAAGCCGTCCTATGTCGCATTGAAGTGATAATTTAGGAGCCGTAATTTTTGAAGTGAGATAGAGCCGAAAAAAATGTAAATTTACAAAAATTCTAGTTTATTGATGGAAATTATTTATAACTCATTCTTTTTAGCTTAAATATAACTACCAGGAAGGCACTTTGAAGAGATGTTCATATTCATGACCAAAAATTTATCATAGCCAAGGGCTTGAAATGTGTAAAAAATTGCTGCATGAATAAACTTTTTTATTCTTTTAATCCTTAGGTTTTCACCATAATCCGCACTATCTGAGCTATCAGAATCTGAAAACCAAAACACAAAAGAACTCATAATAAATTATTAAAGCTAATTTTATTTGTGACTTTATTTTTTTTTACACAGCTGTCATTTATTTAACATTCTGAGATGTGTTTAATGATATATTAAGTTTCATTTCAAATGTTCCCTCACCTCACGTCACGTAACAACAAAGATACCACTTTTCCAGTGACGTGACACCGACTGTGACAAAACTCACATGGGTGAAGTGACAACAAGAACCAGATTCAATATCTTTATTAGTTTTATAAGAATATATACTTATATGTATGTTTCCGGGGTTTCCTACTGGGTGACAGTATTTAGGGTGGTTGGTAGGCAGAGTAATCTGAGTAAAAACCACGTAACTATTTCCGTCGGAGTTAGTAAGTCGGATAAATGATGTTAAGTGGGGATGTTGGGCAAAGTAACCTGAGTAAAAACCACGCAGTTACCATTGTCTGGTTAATAACGGAATTTTATGGTTTGGTAGACAAGATGAGTGGCAAAAATAATCTGAGTTTATTTTGCCACGCGACTAAATCTGCTGCTGCGCGCTGTCGAAGTTGTCTTTGCACCTGATGCTGCTAACTACTCGACTTTACTCATTTTATTTAAACCTCTTGTATGACTTGCCAACACCGAGGCTCTGGGCTCACTGCCTGGTTTCTCGTACTTATCTTTAGTTTAAACCATGATACAACTACAAGGTAGGCTCATATTTGTGAGCAGGGTGCGCTAATTGCCAAAATCAGCTGGTAATTTTGAGTTTTTTTATTGTTGTTGTTGTTTTTATCGTTCGATGTTTGTAGCCCCTACAGCTTTGTTGTTGCAAAATTTTAAAATGAGCCTACCTTGTAATTGTATCATGGTTTAAACTAGCGCAGGGCACCCCATAGCTCACTGAGCTCTCTGTGAGCATAACTTTTCTTATGTACACAGTAGGGCGTATCGAAAAATTTAGATCGTTTTCTAAGAGGTCTCAGCGATGTCTTAGCTGGGCATATAACCATTGCGGTCATCGACAAAAGCGATCCGGACGGTAGCATTTCGCCTGAAAGATGGAGGAAGGTAGTAGTCAAAATGGCTACTATTTTCATTCCAATTATGAAGGAATTTCCGGGCAAAGGCCCTTCTTGTCGCGACAGTGGATGGCATCAGGGCCACGTGAAGCTGATCGTTTGCGCCGACCAGAGGTCAGTCGACCTCTACAAGATCGCGATCTCCAGGATAGGGGAGGTATGGCCGGGCGCTAAACTCGAGGTTGTTGGAAGGGATCAGATCCCTAACCGGCCAAGAGCGCGTTCCTAGATCCCTGCTGAACCTTCTGACCCTCAAACAATCCTGGAGCTAATTCGGTTGGGAAACCATGATCTGCCTACAGGTAACTGGAAGGTGACAAGGGTTGAATAGCCAGAAGCGGACTTCAGATCGGCAACCTTTGTCATCAATCAGGAGTCCCTGGCTATCTTGTCATCCAAAGGTTACGTGGTAGACTATGGTTTTACCTCCATAGAAATGAGGGTCTTCAAAAAAAATGAGGCGTTATTGGAGGAATAGCAGGCTTCCAGTTCAATTAAGAACGTCTCATCTCCTCAATCCTGCACTCCTGCACCAGATGAGGCTAGCTCTGATACAGAGCTAGCACAATTCCTCCGGTTATCCTCATTAGAGGATGACCTCCTCAAATCGGACGATGAGTCCGACATTACTGTCGTGGAGGTTAGTCCCACTACTAGCAGCGCTAATGCTGAGAGTAGTACAGATTAACCTCCACCACTCAAAGGCTGCGTCCGCCAGTCTCACTCTCCGTCTTATCAAGGGCGGAGAAGATATTGTCCTGATCCAGGAGCCGTGGGTAGTCTGCGGCCTGGTATGCGGACTCAGGACCCCTTCATACACGCTGATCTACACCAAAGCGCAAGGTAAACCGAGGGCGTGTATTCTAATTAAAAACAATCTGAGTGTTTTTACTCTCTCTAATTTCAGCAACAAGGACACTGTGGCCATAAGTGTCGAGACGGGCCATAACAGCTTGTGGCTTGCATCTGCATACTTGGCCCACGACCACGAAGTCCTCCCGGAAGACGTCGTAAAAGACCTGGTCTCCAAAGCGGCAGCAGAAAACAAGGACCTGATCATCGGGTGCGATGCTAACGCCCACCATGGGATCTGGGGAAGCTCAGATACCAACAAACGGGGTGAGTCTCTTTTTGATTACATCCTTACTACTAACCTTATCATAAGTAACGTGGGTTGTGAACCTACTTTTATTATTAGCAATAGGCAGGAAGTTTTAGACATTACTCTTGCCTCCGATAATATATCTAATAGAATCAAGAATTGGAGGGTTTCAAAAGAACATTCCTTCTCTGACCATAGATATATTCTTTTTGACATAGATGAATTTGCTCCGAGATCACGTAGTTTCCATAATCTCAAGCAAGTCAACTGGGATCTCTATACAGAAACACTAATGACAGAACTTCCTAACGGACCATCTTGTCTCCCCACTTGTAAAAACTCCTTAGATGACTTAGTAGACAAACTCACTGCATCAATGAATAAAGCTCTTGACACTGCGTGCCCGCTCAAAACACCAAAAGGAAAGAAAAAGCCACCTTGGTGGGGCACTAAACTAGAAGAGCTCCGAATGAAGAGCAGAAAACTCTTCAATAAGGCAAAAGCCACTAGATGCGTGGACAATCTACAAAATGGCTCTAAAAGAGTATAAAAAAGAATTACGCAAAGCTCAACGACAATCCTGGAGAAATTTTTGTGAAGAAATATCACAAACCTCCGAGACGTCGAGACTTAGAAAAATTCTGGCATCTAGTCCACCTAACCCAAGCTTCATGAAGAAAGAAGACGGAACCTGGACCACCAACAGTGAAGAATCTCTTAATATTTTGGTAGAAACTCACTTCCCGGGCTGTTCAAAGATAGGGAATGCTCCAACACAAGAGGTGCATTTTCCATCCGTTGACAACTCTCTACAAATAATTACACAATCGAAGCTAAAATGGGCCATAGAAAGCTTCAAACCGTTTACGTCTCCAGGACTTGATGGCATAGCCCCAATTGAAATTAAAAAAACTTACGACATCATAAGCCAATGGCTTATGATAATCTATGAAAGCTGTCTTGACCTAAATCACATCCCAAAACAATGGCGACACGTGAAGGTAGTCTTTATACCTAAGGCAGGAAGAAGCTCGCACGTAAACCCAAAAGACATTCGACCAATCAGTCTCTCATCTTTTCTTCTTAAAACTCTCGAGAGACTAATAGACATCTACTTGAGACAAAAAATAGAAGTAAATCCTATCTCACCCGCACAACACGCCTACACCAAGGGCAAATCTGTGGAAACGGCTCTCCACTTCATAGTATCTATCATTGAAAAGTCCCTTCATCAGAAGGAATATACAATGATAGCCTTCACTGACATAGAAGGTGCCTTTAACAATGTCAAGGCAGAGGCTATCACAAATGCGCTGACGGAGCTTAGGGTGGATTCTGCGCTGATAGCACTTATAAATCAAATGCTTGTAGGCAGGATTATAAGCGCGAGTCTCGGAGCAGCATCCACGCTAAGATCTGTACCAAGGGGAACACCTCAGGGAGGAGTTCTCTCGCCTCTACTCTGGAACCTAGTGGTAAATGAACTACTGGGTAAACTAGAACGAGAGGGGTGCAGGGTGATAGCCTACGCCGACGATGTTGCTATCGTCACCTCAGGTAAATATGTGTCCACCCTCCAAGATATTATGCCAAATTGTCTTAACACTCTCGCAAACTGGGTTACCGGCTGTGGACTTAGCGTTAACCCCGATAAAACCGAGTTAGTGATCTTTACCAGACAACACAACTTGCCCACTATCAGTCCTCCAAAACTGGGAAATGCAAGACTAAACTTCTCAGATCAAGCCAAATACCTGGGTCTCATTTTAGATAGGAAACTAAATTGGAAACCCAACCTGCTCGAGAGAGCCAAAAAAGCCAATATAGCCCTATACACATGTAAGAAAGCAGTGGGTAGCAAATGGGGATTACAACCTAGGGTAACTCACTGGCTTTATACAGCTGTTATTAGGCCAATATTGTTATACGGTGCTATAGTCTGGTGGCCAGCACTAAACAAACAAACACACCTCAATATACTTCGCAAAGTTCAACGGTCAGCAGAGCTGTGCATCAGTGGAGCGCTGAGAACCACTCCTACTGACGCACTCGATACTATGCTTCATCTAACTCCACTAGATATCCTAACAAAACGAATAGCTGCAAACACAGCGATCCGTCTAGAAGCCACTTCCCAATGGAAAGAGGGCACAATAGGACACTCTGACACCAGGAAACTCACTCCTCAAATACCCAAGAACATAGACTACATCACTCAAAAACTCTTATTCCACAAAAAGTTTGATGTATCAATCCCCTCCAGATACGAATGGGAGATTGGAAGCCCTCCACCAAACAATGCCACTAGAATCTACACTGATGGATCAAAACTAGATGGCAAAGTAGGGGGAGGAGTCTACTCCGAATCCCTAAACATTAACCATGCCTTTAGGCTCTCCGACCACTGCAGTGTCTTCCAAGCGGAAGTCACTGCCATACATGAAGCAGTTACTTGGCTTCAGATGAACGAAATATTAGCAAAAGATATTTGCATTCTATCTGATAGTCAAGCCGCTTTGAAAGCCCTGGAATCTGTGGAAATAACATCAAAAACAGTCCTAAGTTGCCGCAGATCTCTAAACGAGATGGCAGAGCAGCTCAATATATTCCTATGCTATATCCCCGGACATAGAGACTTCCAAGGTAACTGCAAATCAGACGAACTCGTTAGAAACGGTACCATCAAACCCCTATCGACAGATAAGGAACAAATTGGAATACCTCTCGCAACATGTAAGCTACTGATAAATGAGCTATCCCTTGAAAACACCAACATCAGGTGGTCAACGGGTAGTACATGCAGTATAACGCGTCAAGTTTGGCCAACACTGAACTTAAGACGCTCAAAAGAACTAATAACCCTTAGAAGGGACCAAATAAATATCGTCATAGGCGTTCTAACAGGACACTGCCTGATTGGAAACCATGCCCGAAGACTGAATATTCCCCATAACGACTTCTGCAGAAGTTGCAGAGATGAGGAGGAGGTTGAATCCACAACACACCTTCTCTGCACATGCCCAGCGCTGGCCAGAAAGCGCCATCTCTTCCTAGGTAACTGGTTCTACAGTGATCTAGACGAACTCTCAAAAACTTCGGTCTACCGAATACAAAGCTTCATAAATAGCTCCAACTGGTTCAGATAGAGTGGAAATAATTAACCCCTGGTATCACAACGTGCCAAACTGGCCTAAGTGTGTCTCATAGGAGACAGCCACGTCAACCTAACCTAACCTAAGAGGTCTCAAAAGTTGCATGTGGTTGTCAAGATCACCCAAGAAAAATTTTAAGGAAAAAAAGGATGTCTTCCTGCCCCGCATGGACAAAGTTGTTTTTTGAGGAAAACAGTAAAAAATAACGACCTTAAAATGCTTTGACTTTTATAAAAAAAAATACGAATGTCTTAAAGGAAAAGTAAGTATAGGCTTAAACTAACAATATATTGGTAAACACGATGCCACTCACGATTTTTATTTACAGTGTCCTGTGTGAAGGATATTTGAAGTTAAAGTTGTAATCGAGATGGCAGAGCACTTTTGATTTTTACCCAATAGTCTAAATTTTGGTGGTATTAATAATAGTGTTATTGTATTCCCTAAATATGGTGAATTCATAATCATCATAATTTTTGCATATGCATTTTCCTATTTTTGAGAAATGTATACTTGAATGCAATTTTTTAACTTTTTAAAAACAATGAATATAAGATTTTATATCTCGGGTACCAGAAATGGTACCGAAGAAACTTTGCCCAATTGTATTCTTCAAACTATTCTTAACAACACCCTGTCTAAAAGTTTAAATTTAAAATACCAGCTTAACGCTACGATTTTATTTGCAACTTTAATATTTTTTGATGAAATTGTTAAATTTCATGTAAGGAAGTATTTTTTTTTTTTTAATTATTAAAATAGAAAATTTAATCGTGGCCTTAAGCTGGTGTTTAAAGTTAAAACTTTAAGACAGGGTGTTGTTCAGGAATATTTAAAGAGTCCAAATTGAGCAAAGTTTCTTTGGTACCATTTCTGGTACCCGAAAAAATTGCATTTAAGTATACATTTCTCAAAAATAGGAAAATGCGTATGCAAAAATTATGCTAATTATTAATTCGGCAACTTTAAGGAATACGATAGCAGTATAATCAATACCACTAAAATTTAAACTAATGGGTAACAATCAAAAGTTCTGTGCTATCTCGATTTCAACTTTTGCTTCGAATATCCTTCACACAGGACACTGTGGATAAGAATCGTGAGTGGCATCGTGTTTACCAATATATTGTTAGTTTAAACCTATACCTCTTTTGCTTTAAAATATACGTAGTTTTTTTATAAAAGTCAAAGCATTTTAAGGTCGTTATTTTTTACTGTTTTCCTCAAAAAACAACTTTGTCCTTGCGGGGCAGGAAGACATCCTTTTTTTCCTTGAAATTTATTTTGTTGATCTTGACAAACCCATGCAACTTTTGAGACCTCTTAGAATGTGAAATTCGAAAAAAAATTGTAATTCAATACGCCCTAGTACACAGTGATGTTAACATAATTTGTTGAAATTACTGTGTTAGGCACGAAAAATTACTGTATTTGATGCAAAATTACTGTGGATTGAAACAAAAATTTCTGTGGAATTACTGTGCACCTATCCGTCGTTTTACAGGGTAGATAGGTTTCTGAGGAATCCAATTAAAGCGAAAATTAAATTTTTAAAAAAATCGGATAAAAATTATTATCAGTAAGAATCAAATATTCCTTCTTTTTCTGTATGGTAAAAAGTCACTTTCATCACAACCTTAAAACCGTAAGATCCAAAACGTGCTAAACGATAACCGTGTAAAACGAGGGAAAGGCGTATAACTTGTGAGAGACGGCTTGTGTCAACATGTCTAAACACCTCCCAAGCCACTTTCCAATTCATTGACAGCTCGATCTGCTAAGTTTGACAGTTATTGAGTCTTCTGAACACCTCCCTTGACATTCTATGAAATTTTGTTTTGTCTTGTGACAGTTCAAAATGGAGATAGATGGTGACCACCATGTTCAACGGCGAGTTGGAATTCAAATTCAAAAGTCGAGTATGGCGGGCAACGTTTGGTTCTGGTCCGACCGGATAAAGTTGTTGTTGCTTTCGTGACAGATCGTTGGAAGTGAAGTTTTGGTTCCGTGCTTAAAAGTTAATTCTAATTTGAATTCAAATTTTGACAGGGAATCGAAACGACACAACGGCCATTTTCATGACGTCACTTCATATTTTTTTTTTATTATACATATTTATATTTTTTGTTGACTAGCGCCATCTATCGGTGGATACACGCAGCGGTGCGCAGTTGAAAAATCTTAATTTCCTCCCTGGACAGGTTCGACATGCTTGAGCCGGCATTAGCCAATAAAAATGGACGTTCTAACATAATGCCTATCGGATCTTGTCCGAAGTTGTGCACCAAACTCCATCTTGACGACGACTTAACGAACAAATAAGCTCCTAACACAGGCTTAACGAGAAAATAATTACACGTAACTACGTGTATTCAAGTGTGAACGCCACGTTACGCAGTGTGATCGCAACTTTTTCACATGCCTGTGCCAGCCCTGGTCGCCTGTCAGATGAAAGTGGAGAAAAATTAACGAAAAACGATGCTGCAGTAGGGCAGCCGGGGGAAAAAAAGATTCTGGGACTTCTTTTTTTTTTTGTCTGCGAAGCGGTGATGACTGCAACACGCTGTTGAGTTCAACGATTAAAAAAGTGGTGTAGCTGATAGTTAAATTCTTTCTGGCGTTCCAAAAGTTGGTCAACAGATTGAGGTGCGATTGGGATAGTGAAGTCAACATTACGTGTATACCGATTTTCTCACGCATTGTTTGCGCTATAAACCGCACAGAACGAGTTGCAATATGCAGTTCCTGGAGGTCTGATCGGAGTTGGCACCAAATTTGATCCTACACTTTGTCGTGCAGATCGCTTAGTAAACCAAGTGTTGGGTGCTGTTGGGGCATTTGCCCAATCAATACCTATATTGGGTTGGAAAGTTCCCACTAATTGCTGAGAATATTGTCGGGTGTTCGTACGGACGGTGACAAGAAGGGTGCACGCGTGGAAACTGGCTAAAAACGAAAGTATTTTGTGTGCACAGAGAAGGGTGAATCCTATACGCACACAAACAACACGGTTCATTTACGCCCGCCGTATGTAATTTGGTGGATAAACCCTTAAAATGCTACGAGCTACGAGTGGGACGATACATTTCCCATAGCTGGTGTCACCCAAAACAACCAACTTTGAAGATGAACCCCGGAAAATCCATGAAACCAGCGACGCAGAAGCACCGAAGCCGGCAGACAGACGTAACGAGGATTAGTAAGACTTAGGTTAAGTTATTGTAAATTGCTTTCAATTATATATTTTTAATTATTTTTTGTGTTAAATCATTAATATGGTATATTCTTATGAAAACAAACAAAAAAAAAACAAAAAAACTTACATTTTTTTTATAAAAACTTAAAAAAAACAAAACTTGAAAAATAGGATTAGTTAAAAAAATAATTTTTAGAATAAAGAAACAAACTTAAAAAATAAGATTAGTTAAAAAAAAATCACTTTTAGAGTAAAGAAACAAACTTGAAAAATAAGATTAGAGAAAAAAAAATAATTTTTAGAATAAAGAAACAAACTTGAAAAATAAGATTGGTAAAAATAAAAAATTATTTTTATTTTAAAGAAACAAACATAATTATAAGATAAGTTAAATATTTGTTAACCTAAATGAAACATAAGTTAAATGTGAATACTTTTTGAACTTAATTTACCCTAGCTTTAAATATGAATTTTAAAAAATCTTATAACGGGTGATTTTTTTGAGGTTATGATTTTCATGCATTGGTATTTGACAGATCACGTCGGATTTCAGACATGGTGTCAAAGAGAAAGATGCTCAGTATGCTTTGACATTTCATCATGAATAGACTTACTAACGAGCAACGCTTGCAAATCATTGAATTTTATTACCAAAATCAGTGTTCGGTTCGAAATGTGTTTTATCGACAAATTTTGTTCAGCGATGAGGCTCATTTCTGGTTTAATGGCTACGTAAATAAGCAAAATTGCCGCATTTGGAGTGAAGAGCAACCAGAAGCCGTTCAAGAACTGGCCATGCATCCCGAAAAATGCACTGTTTGGTGTGGTTTGTACGCTGGTGGAATCATTGGACCGTATTTTTTCAAAGATGCTGTTGGACGCAACGTTACGGTAAATGGTGATCGCTATCGTTCGATGCTAACAAACTTTTTGTTGCCAAAAATGGAAGAACTGAACTTGGTTGACATGTGGTTTCAACAAGATGGCGCTACATGCCACACATCTCGCGATTCTATGGCCATTTTGAGGGAAAACTTCGGAGAACAATTAATCTCAAGAAATGGACCGGTAAGTTGGCCACCAAGATCATGCGATTTGACGCCTTTAGACTATTTTTTGTGGGGCTACGTCAAGTCTAAAGTCTACAGAAATAAGCCAGCAACTATTCCAGCTTTGGAAGACAACATTTCCGAAGAAATTCGGGCTATTCCGGCCGAAATGCTCGAAAAAGTTGCCCAAAATTGGACTTTCCGAATGGACCACCTAAGACACAGCCGCGGTCAACATTTAAATGAAATTATCTTCAAAAAGTAAATGTCATGGACCAATCTAACGTTTCAAATAAAGAACCGATGAGATTTTGCAAATTTTATGCGTTTTTTTTAAAAAAAAAGTTATCAGGCACTTAAAAAATCACTCTTTATATATTACGCAAACCCAAATATTTTCCGGCGTAAGGCTTTTGAAGTACAAGTCCAATTTTAATAAATTTAGTATGGTTTGATAGGTTTAGACCTGTAGATGTGCAAACTGGACTTTTTATTTCTTAAAAATTTATATTTTTTAAGTTTTAGCTTATTAAAGTTTGCATATAATTGCATATAATTGTTGTTGTTGTGATGTTGGTTTTTCTTTTATTAACAGAGCAGCTGAGAACAACGTTATCAAACTCAGAGCAAAACAATTCGCTGCTCACATTTCGCTCTCTTCTGTCTCTTCTTAATAGAGCGTCTGTTAACAACAAAATGAAAGTCAGAAAAATATAAAGCTCTCGCAAGCCGCTCGCTCTGAACGCTAGCAACCAAGATACATACAAGTTTTTTTTATTGCAATTTTTCGCTCACATTTCACTTAATTTTGCCTCTTCTTTATAGAGGTTATGTTATTATAGTTGCTGGGGGCAGCAACGCGCACCGGTGGTCACTAGTAATTTTAATTAAGCTTAAAGAAGAACTAACTAAACATTATATTAAATGAGCCTTAAAATCATTGAAATGAATTTAAACGAATTCAATTTAACTTACACAAAAACTAATTTTAAAGATTATTTCAACAAACGGAATGTAGCAGATTTATCTAACCACGTTGAGCAAAATGGACTGTATATTTTAAATTGGTTGAATCTTGTTAACTACGCCGAAATAAGACGAACTTAGCGCACGTTTGTTACTCGGTTGAAAGTACGAGACTGATTTATTGGAATTTGAAAATAATGAGAGAACTTGAAATATTATGTTACAAAGTGTTGTATGCTTGTGTAATAAAAAGGGGATTTTAACATTATTGAATAAATTAAGGTTATGAAGTTGGAACATTCTCCCGCCTGTTAAGGTACACCTTAACCTTCAGTAGGCAGCTGCCACATTTTGGATACAGGACGTTTTAGGACAGAGTTCGAGGTTTTTACTATTGCCACACGAAAGGTTGTCCTTCTCAGGATGTACATCAGTTACTAAGCCCATTTGCCAACACGATGGTGGTGCACGTTCGTCATATACTAGAACGACTGAGCTAGGCCTTAAATTTTGTTTTTCGGTATACCATTTCATACGCTGTTGCAATGCCGAAAGGTACTCTCGTTGCCATATTCGCCAAAAGTCTTATTGTATGCGAGTAAGCAATTGCCACCGAGATAGCCGGTTGAGTTTCATGTGTTCTAAGCTGGGCTCAGCGAGCTGCACCAATGGTTGCCCGTTTTGAGAACGTTTATATTATCAATATCATCATCATATATAGTAGTAAGTGGACGGGAGTTGAGTTGCGCTTCAATCAGGCATAGCAGAGGGGAGAGTTCTTCGTAGCTGAGTTTGGTGTCTCCAATAACACGTCGCAAGTGAAACTTCGTAGCATTCACGGCTGCCTCCCAGATACCACTAAAATGTGGTGCTGCTGGTGCCCAGTTAATTTTCAAGTGAGCCACGCAAGTGCCCAATTCTTTAGTTTTTGCCAAATGCTTGAGGTGTTTCATTAACTCTCGGCTAGTGCCAATAAGGTTGATGCCATTATCACTGTAAAAGTCTGATGGCAGGCCCCTTCGAGAAACAAAGCGCTTTAGAGCAGCGAGGAAAGCATCTGATGTCAGGTCCGAAACGAGCTCAAGATGTATTGCGCGCGTAGATAAACATACGAGTACGGCAATATATCCTTTGACTGATGCTGATTTTCTACCTTTATGCATTTTCATTAATACAGGACCAGCATAATCTATGCCACTTCGAAGAAAGGGGCGGGCTTGAGTAACGCGATTGGTAGGGAGATCAGCCATCTGTTGCGACCAAGGTGAGACCCGATAACGAGTGCAGACTACACATCTGTTTATTTCTTGCTTGACTAATCGGCGAAAATTTGTTATCCAAAACCGTTAACGCAAGATATAAGTAGTGTGGGACCTGCGTGAAGGTTTTATAAGTGCTGCGCGGCGACAATTCGTTGAGCCAGTATACTGTCTTTAGAAAAAAGTATAGGATGCTTGGTATCTGCGTTGCAAGTTGCGTTTTTGAGTCGACCACCAACACGCAAAATTGAAAATGAGTCAATAAATGGTGAAAGCTTGAGAATCTAACTCTTCGTTGAAAGCGGGTTGTTCTTTAACAACTGTTGAATTTCTTCTGAATAGTGGAACGTTTGCGACCAGCGCACACAATGAAGCAGGGCAGCGAGGATTTCTGCAGCGGTATATGTTGAAGAAAATATTGCGTTTTTATTGCGATGCCTCTTAATTATTCGATTCCATGCTGCAATTATGTGCAATACCTTGTGTAGTTTTGAATGTCTCTGGAGAAGTTGGCTGATAACATCAGGCGGCTGCTCAATAACTGGAAAGGAAAAAATAGTGTTCTTCCGTTCTTCTACCGTCATGTGGCTGCTGACTTCATCAGGGGTGTAATCTGAATGAGGCCAGGTATGCTGTGGTTGAGCAAGCCAAGAGGGCCCGTGCCACCAGAGCGAGTGGTTTAACAGAACATCTGGATCTAGGCCACGCGTAGCCGCGTCAGCTGGGTTGTCCGCCGATGCTACATGATGCCAAGATGAACGTGGAATAGAATCACTGATTTCGGCGACCCTATTTTCTACAAAGGTTTTCCATCGCCGTGGATGTGACGATAACCAACCGAGGACGATCGTTGAATCTGTCCATGCTATGCATTCAACAGCGTCAAGTTCCATTGCAAACTTGACGGCCTTGATAATTTTCGATAAGAGAAGAGTGGCTGTTAATTCCAATCGTGGAAGAGATATCTGCTGTAGTGGAGCAACTTTCGTTCTTGCTGTGAGAAGCATGACCTTGGCGCCCTTATTTGACGGGATTCTACAATAAACCGCTGCTGCATAGGCCATCTCCGATGCATCAGAGAAGCCGCAAAGCTGGAGCATTCTTGTTGGACTATAATGAATCCATCGTGGAATTTGCAACTTATTGAAGCACTCATATTGTTTTTGAAACGTAAGCCATTTTTGAACAAATTTTGTTGGCACTTCTTCGTCCCAATCAAAATGCTGCAACCATAATTCTTGAAACATAATTTTGATTACCACTGTGCTAGGTGATAGAAATCCCAGTGGATCATAAATCTTAGAAGATTCAGATAGAATTGCTCTTTTAGTACACGCGTTGCTGATTGGCCTTACTTGAAAAGTGAAACAATCTGTATGCGGTTGCCAATGAAGACCCAGTATTTTAAGGCTGCTGTCAGCATCAGTTTTTGAAATATTGAAATCAAGCATTGGTGAATTAGATTTTTCAATTACCTTACTATCGTTTGATACCCATTTGGAGAGGGCCAAACCTCTGCGCTCCAAAATGATGGTGATCTCAGATTTCAGTGCGATTGCTTCGTTTGTTGAATTTGCACCAGCAATAAGATAATCTACAAAAAAATTGTTTTTGATTAATAATCCAATTTGAGACGAATCAGTTTCTTCGCCGGTGGCTTGAAAGCATCGAGGGGCTAAGGATGGAGCAGAAATCGTTCCGTAGGTGACTCTGCGAAGCCTGTAATGAGAGATAGGTTGTCCTGGAGCATCTCTCCACAAAATCCACTGATAATCTCTGTTATCAGGATGTACCAAAACCTGGCGGTACATTTTGATTATGTCGCCGCAAAGTCCCACATAATATCGCCTAAAGTTGATTAGTAAGGAATTCAAGTCGCGCTGGATTGTTGGGCCAATAGCTAGAATGTCATTCAGCGACACTGCATTACTGGATTTTGCTGATCCATTGAAAACAACTCTGCATTTAGTTGACCTGCTGTCAGGCTTTAAAACAGGGTGATGTGGGAGATAGTACATTTTGTCGAAACTCTTATTAACTTCTGAAGCTGGAACCTTTTCCATATGTCCTAGATCAATAAATTCGTGTATGACATCTTTATATTGATTGAAAAGAATATTGTCCCGGTAAAACCGCCTTTCGAGGCTCGCAACCTGCTTGTAGGCTGATGATAATGAATTGCCCAGGCATTGAGAGTTGTTACGAAAGGGTAAGCGTACAATATGCCGACCAGTGTCGCCGTACCCATGAATGTTTTAAAAATGGTTTTCGCAGTATTGTTCTTCTGTTGTGTAATGTCGTTGAAGAACTTGAGGCTCCTATTTTGATTCCCAAAAGCGCCGCAATGATTCGTCAATCTTAAAATCATCAGTGTAAGTCATTGTAGTGAAAGCATACGTATCCTCCCCGCCGTTATGTCCTTTTCCAGCAAGCACATAGCCAAATACAGTATTTTGAATAGTTGGAAAACCTGTTTTGCTGGTGTATCTTCCATCGGTCAGCAACCCAAAGAATTGTTGTGAGCCAATAAGAACATCTATTGGCTGTGAGCTGAGGGACCCATCATCTGCCATGTCTAAATTTTGTGGAAAGCCCCATTGTAACACGTTGATCGGATCTGACTTCTGCTCAAGCGAGATGCGCTTTAGTATAAATGCGTCAACTATTAGCGATGAATTTTTATTGAACCTTGATGTAAGTCGAAGTGAAATTATTCCTTTTGTGACTACCGAATTGTCTCCACCGATGCCTCCAACTTTTATGCGACCATTTCGACGAGGAAGACGCAGTCTTTGCACCAAATCTTCTGAAACAAATGTTCCCATTGATGCTGAATCCATAAGTAGCTTACAAACAGTAGCCCCTGTGCCATTGATGTTTGAAGCATGAACGAGTGCAGTAAGAAGCAACACCTTTTGATTGACAATGTTCGGGTGGGGAAAATAACACCTGCTCCCCTCCCACAATTCGAATCACCATCACCAGTCCGTGTCACAACGAGTTCCCTTAACCCTGTGAACGTGATCTTTTTTATTATCCGTAACACCCACACCATCCCACTGTCCAACGCAACCCCACTCCCATTTTCCCTGAGCTACGACCGAAGCATAGCTAGGTGTGCAGAAATCGCGTCGAGACCGTGGGACTTGGCTCATTTCCATCGTAGCCAAGTAAGTGGGCAATTATGTTTGTTACAAACTAAAACGAATAAAAAAATCAATTAAAATGCAAATTTTTATATAATTACACCCAATCCTTTTTTTACACGGTTTCTTTTTACACGGATTTGAAGTTACACGATTGAAAAAAAAAATCTTTTGTAAAAAATTTTTAATCTAGTACGGTTTCAAAATCACTGTCTTGTAATTATGTTTGTTTTTACCACACTTGGCACCATTGCTGAAATGAACATACATAGTAGTAACTGGAAAATCTCCTTATTCGATAACTCTTACCTACACATTTTGTTCGCATGATATTTACATAAAATATTGCTTAATTGAAGTGTTTAAAGTTATAAAGATAATTTGATGGATATCTCCAGTGATGATACCGACTTTAGTCCAGTTCGTCGCAAACAATTGCGCTTGTTATCAAGTAGCGACGAATAATTATGTAGCTATGTGTAGTGTATATATATATATTAAATACTATAATTTATCCTACCTTATATTTAAGTTTTCGAATTTTAAAAATGTTATAAAAAATTTTGTACTTCAAAAATTTTCATTTTGAAAATTCAGAATAAAAAATTTGTTCAACTAAAAACATGTATCGTAAAATAAAAGAATAAAAAAATTTGTTGAATAAATAAGTCGAGAGGATAAAAAATATACCGAATATAAAAGTTTAAATAAAGATTATAAAATAAATTAAATTAAATAAAAACAGTTATTTAATCACCAAAAATTGGCGATCCTGCAAACGATCCTGCAAACGATCCTGCTCACACAACGAATATTTCATCTCTCGCTACTGAAACCAAGCCAAATATTACTAATTAAACCGCAAGCAATGCTACTTCTACTAACACAGCAACAAATACAACCATAGTCAACGGACCATCAACATCATCAAATGTGAACTCATCATCATCGATGGCCATGCTTAACAGTGGCACCATCAAATAACAGCATCATCTTATTCCTTTTAAACAACGAGCAACACCCTACACCTGCCGGTAAGGTGACGGAAACAACAACAACAACAACAACAACAACAACAACAACAACAACAACAACAACAACAACAACAACAACAACAACAACAACAACAACAACAACAACAACAACAACAGCAGCAGAAACAACAACAACAACAGCAACAACAGCAATAACAATAGCAGCAACATTAAAAACAACAACAGCAGAGAAACAACAACAACAACAATATTAACAACAATAACAACAACTAAACAAGATAAGTCGACATTTGCATTATAATTTTTCATTATTAAGATTTATTATTTTTATTATTACTATTTTTAATAATTATTATTAATCCTTATTATATAATAAATACTCAATTCAAATTCAATTTACATAAAATATTTAGTTGTAAACTTCTCTCCAATTAAACAATTTATTTAATAATTTTCCTAATGGTATTAACAAGATCTTTTACTAGAAATAATCCATTAGAAATAAACACACTACCAATTAACACTAATCACAACACTACTGAAGAACACATTAACATTTCTCCATCTAACACATCAACACCACTACAAATCTCAGCAAATCAAAACACTTTTCAAAATCCACCACCTAATACATCAAATCAAAACATAACAATGGAAAACAATCACACAACTTCCCAAAACCAAAACACACATACCCCTCTCACCACAATCACACAAAATTCTATAAAATTACCATCATTTTGGCTTGAATGTCCCGATGCTTGGTTTTTACAAGCAGAAGTACAATTCACCTTACATAATATCACGGATGATAATTTAAAATTTCAATTAATTCTTATTGCACTTCCACAACATGTGATCACAAAAATTTTAGACGTTATTCATCCACCCCCAACTATTCACAAGTACCAATGCATTAAAAACGCATTGTGTGAAAGATTTTCTCTTAGCGAAGAGAAGAGATTGGAAGAACTTTTTTCCAATACTCAATTGGGTGACCGTAAACCATCTGAATTTTTTCGAGACATGAAGTCCTTGGCCGGTTCTAATTCAATCGTCGGTCGCGAATTGTTATATAAGTTGTGGCAACGAAAACTACCACAACATTTACAGATACATTTGACGTCTTGTAGTGATAAAAGTGTTGATGAAAGAATAAACCTTGCTGATAAAATATATGAAGTTACTAATAAACCACAAAATTCAACAATTTCAAGCATCAATCAAAATTCAATTGAACAATGAATGCAGAACTTAACCCAAATTACTGCAACACTTTGTCAAAATTTAAATCAAATTACCATGGACCTAGCAGAACTCAAGATAAGATGCAGATCACATGATCGAAACAATTCAAGACTTAGAAACAATTCCAGACGGCGATATTCAAATTCTCGTGATAATATTTGTTGGTATCATAGAAAATTTAATAAAAACGCAATTAAATGTATAAAACCATGTGCTTTTATTAATAAAAACAATGATCATTTCAAAGAAAATTTAAACTAAATCATTCCATTATGACGGTGGCAGATAATGGAACACAAATAAAACCCACTCGCCGCCTTTTCGTTTTAGATAAAAACAATAATTTAAACTTTTTAATTGATACTGGTGCAGTAGTTTCAGTTGTACCATCTTCAAAATTCAAATCATTCAAGAGAAATTCCGACATCAATTTAATAGCTGCAAATGGATCATCAATAGAAACTTTCGGATCAAAACTCTTTAAAATTGACTTAGGTTTTCGTCGTGTTTTTGAATTTCCATTTTTATTGGCTAACATTTCCACCCCTATTATTGGAGCTAATTTTTTAGAAAAATTTGGAATAATAGTTGATATGAAAAATAAACAATTAATTGATCTAACTACCAAATTAAAAGTAAATGGAACTTCCGGTTTTTGTGATATTTATTCTCTTAAACTACCTCTCAATGAAAATAAATTTTCTAATTTACTCAAGGAATTCCCTTCACTTACCTCTGAACCAGACTACACTAAACCAGTGAAGCACAATACGGTTCATAGGATAGAAACAAAAGGAACTATTCCATTTACAAGACCACGTCGTTTAGATCCAATCAAAATGAAAATTGCTAAAGCTGAATTCGAATATCTTGTCAAAGTTGGTATATGTAAACCTTCCAACTCTCCTTTTGCATCTGCCCTTCATTTAGTCCCTAAAAAAGAACAAAATGATTGGCGACCATGTGGAGATTACAGAATGCTCAACTGTATTACCATACCTGATCGTTATCCACTTCCACACATACATGATTTAAGTATCGAACTTAAAAACAAAACCATATTTTCGAAAGTTGATCTCGTTCGTGCGTACCACCAGATTCCAATGGCTGAAGAAGATGTTCATAAAACTGCAATAACTACACCATTTGGAATGTTCGAATTTCTGCGCATGCCATTCGGTCTACGAAATAGTGCTCAAACCTTCCAACGTTTCATCAATGAAGTATTTTTTGGTTTGGACTTCGTTTTTACATACGTGGATGACATTTTAATTGCAAGTGAAAATGAGAGTCAACATTTGGAACATTTAAAAATAATTTTTACTCGACTACAACAATACGGACTTAATGTTAAACCTTCGAAATGTATATTTGGTGTACCTTCACTAGATTTTCTTAGCTATGAAATTTCTTCCAAGGGAATACAGCCCTCTAAAGATAGAGTTCATCTAATTACAAATTTCGAAAGACCAACTTCCATAAATAAGTTACAAAAATTTATTGGAATGGTTAATTACTACCATCGTTACATTCCGATGTTAGCTGCAGAACTTAGTTATCTGCACGACATGTTAACATCTGCATCTAAATGTAAATCCAAACAGTTAAGTTGGACTGAGAAATCAATCACTGCATTTGAGAAAGTTCGTTCACTTTTTGCTAAAAGTACTCTTCTCACACATTTTAATAAACATGCACAATTATCTCTAGCAGTAGATGCATCAAACGTCGCTATTGGAGCGGTTCTACAACAATCCATAAAAGATAGTTGGGAACCTTTAGCATATTTTTCTCAAAAACTTAGTCCAACAGAAATAAAATATTCTACGTTCGACAGAGAACTCTTAGGAGTATATCGCGCGGTCAAACATTTTAGACATTTCTTAGAAGGAAGACAATTTGTTATCTATACAGACCACAAACCTTTAACATTTATCATAAATTCAAAAACAGACAGATCACCCCGTCAAACACGACACTTAGAATATATAGCACAATTTACAAACAACATACAATACATTTCCGGAAAACAAAATATAGTTGCAGACACTCTTTCACGCATCCCAGAAATCGATGCTATATCTACACAAGACATTAATTTTCAAACACTATACAAGGAACAGCAAGATGATAAAACGCTAAAATCTCTCATTGAGTCTCCAAATTCCAAATACAATCTAAAAGAAATTCTAATCCCTATCCTAAATATTAAAATTTGGTGCGACATTGCTAATAAAAATTTTCGACCTTTTGTTCCAATTTCCATGCGAAGAAGCATATTTGACAAAATCCATTCATTATCTCATCCTGGCGTACGAGCCACTAGACGATTGATACAATCAAAATACTTTTGGCCAAATATGCTAAAAGAAATAAATAATTGGTCATCAAGTTGTATCAATTGTCAAAAATCTAAAATTAATGTGTACACGAAAACACCCATCCAAAAAATCGAAATTCCACCAGGCAGGTTCGAACATATTCACATGGATCTGGTGGGACCACTACCTGTATCAAATGATTTTCGATATATGCTTACGATCATCGATAGACATACACGTTGGCCAGAAGTATACCCTCTAAAGAATACTTCGGCTGACACAGTAGCAAACACTTTCGTAAAAAATTATGTTCCACGTTTTGGCGTTCCTCTCAAAATTACAATGGATCAAGGCACACAATTCACATCAAAATTATTTAAAGAACTAACAAATTTACTAGGTGCACATAAAATTCACACTTCACCTTATCATCCACAATCAAACGGTATGGTTGAACGTTTTCATCGACAACTCAAGACGTCAATTATATCTTCAGATGATTCAACACATTGGTCAGAACTTTTGCCTTGGATACTTCTCGGTCTACGAACCGCAATCAAGGAAGACTTGAATTGTTCTTCCGCAGAATTGGTTTACGGTCAAACTTTAAAGTTACCGGGAGAATTAGTTGTTCCAAATAATGATACCATAAATATGGATCTAATACTATGTTCAGACTGGGAGCTAAATGCGCATTTAGAGCTTAATTCGCATTTATTTCCTTAATGCTTCTCTAAATGCGAATTTACCCATATAAAATTCTGTCAAGTAAATTCACATAAATTCTACTTCAAATGAGCATTTAGCAGTTTGCGACCCTGTTTCGAAGTTCGAATACATTTTACTCGTTTGTTTTGACAGTACTCGTTATTAAATTCAATCAGCTGTTCGCCATTCGATTAATAAACTTGAACAGTTTTTGTTTTGTTTTCTTAATTTTATTAATTAAATACACAAAAAAGTCCTGTTCAAAAATAAATAAGAAGATTCCGTTGGTGAAAACCAATTGCAAAGGACTGGCCTGAAAACAACAAATTATAGAAGACGTGCGCCGCTGCGTGGGAAAACATCCTCTCATCCTTTTCTTTAAGGTGCAAAATATGCACAAAATATGCTGAATGAAGAATGGACAGCAAACTCAAGATTTCTCTTTGGTAAAAATCATACCATGCAAATAGTTTTGGGACGTAACAAAGCTGAAGATGTTGAAACAGGTTTCCACAGGCTTTCCAACAGACTTCGCGAGAGGATGGACTGCCACTGAAACGCCAAAGCAAGAGGTGACTGGACAAAATATTACTGAGCGGTAGAATATGCTCGCAGTGTTTTTGTAGCCACAGAAACTGTGGTATTAAAAGGAGGTCCACCCGAAGAATTTTGCACACTCACTGGAACCACATTTGCTTTCACTGTGTATGCCTACCAAATTGCAAAGAGAATTCTAGCGTTCTATAGTGACTACACCGTGTGCGAAGAAGGAAAAGTATTGACACCTGCGCAGGCTCGCATACTCAAGCTAATTGCAAATCATATAAAAAAAATCGTTTGGGTAATTGTTTTATTTAATTTGTCAATGATACATTTGTTTAATTATTAATAAAGTTGTTTATAAATATATTCAAACAAAATAATAAATGTTTCCGAAAACTTTCTGGTTCTTTCCTGCAATCATATTTTTGTTAAAATGTCAGCATTTTCACAACAGAAATAATATTAAGAAATCTGTCAATTTTAATGCGAATTAAGGGCTTCTTCATAGTTTGAACACTTGACATTTGTAAGAATTTTCGAACTTCTAAATGCGCATTTAAAACTCAGTCTGAACATAGTATTACCCTTCGAAAGTTAAGAGAACATTTTTCCCATATTCGTTCGAAAATAGTGCATCATAATAAAGATCATAGTTATGTTCCAAAATCGCTTAGTACTTGTGAATATGTTTTTGTAAAAATCAATCGTTCATCAGGACTTCAACAGCCATTTGAAGGTCCTTTTAAAGTTATTTCCAGACACGAGAAAACATTTCAAATTCAATATGGTAACACAGTAAAATCTATTTCCATTGATCATCTCAAACCAGCATACACTAATAACAAATCACAGATACCCGACATAACTCATTCAAATACACCCATTCAAAAAAAAGTAACCTTTAACATAGTGTAAATGTTTAATTGGAGGGGGAGTATTTGTAGTGTATATATATATATTAAATACTATAATTTATCCTACCTTATATTTAAGTTTTCGAATTTTAAAAATGTTATAAAAAATTTTGTACTTCAAAAATTTTCATTTTGAAAATTCAGAATAAAAAATTTGTTCAACTAAAAACATGTTTTGTTAAATAAAATTGTAAAAAATAAAATATAACAAATAAAATATTTTGTGCCAACCACAACCGATATATTGTGAACCACCAAACTATGTAAATATTTTTTTTTTATTCTATTATAATTTTTCTGTTCTTAATTTTGGATTAACAGATTTCTTTTGTTTTTTGCTTGCTCTACCAATTTTTCACCTGTATGAATTATGTATTTTTAGTTTTAATGCTAAAATATCGCTGAGTAATTTGTATAAAAAGGAGACATTGAGCATAATTCTTCTGCTTCTTAAGGAAGGCAGGGAAATAATTTTAAGGCGGGTTTCGTAAGGGGGAAGAATAATATTGGGACTCCAACGATAATGTAAAGCAAAAAGTAAGAATTGTTTTTGAGCCGATTCTAATGCATCGATGTGGACATTGTATTGAGGGTTCCATATTACGGATGCATATTCAAGAATTGGTCTAACTAGAGAGGTATAAAGTATTTTAGTAGTGAAAGGATCATTGAATTCTTTAGCCCATCTTTTAATAAAACCAAGGACACCTCTAGCCTTATTTACCACCAAATCAACTTGAAGATTGAAACGAAGTTTAGACTCCATAATTACAACTAAATCAAGAAAACTGTGTACAATTTCTAAGTTAGTATTATTTATAGTGTAATTTATAATATTCGCAATTCGACGTGAGAATGTCATTTTCTTACATTTTTTTAAATTTAATTTTAAAAGGTTTAAATTACACCACTTCACTAGACTATTTAAATCTGATTGTAAGAGTTCTTGTTCTTCAGGTGATTTGTAAGTTAGGAAGTATTTCACGTCATCGGCGTACATTAAGACGTTACAGTGTTTTATTACAGAAGGAAGGTCATTTATAAACAGTAAAAATAAAACCGAACCAAGATGACTTCCCTGCGGAACACCAGATGTGACCAAAATATTTTTTGACATAGAATTCTTATATAAAACTTTTTGAGAACGATTCGACAAGTACGAGTTAATCCAGTGCAATAGTTTGACGGGAAACACAATTAGATGAATATTTTTTTTAGAAGAAGATAATGATTAACACAATCGAAAGCTTTGCTAAAGTCTGTATAAATAACGTTAGTCTGTCGTCCTAAAGTAAAACCTTTGATGACACGCGTAGTAAACTCCAAGAGGTTAGTTGACGTAGATTTTCCCGTTAAGAAACCATGTTGAGAGGTGGAAATGGAGGAAGATACGACGTGGGTTATTTGATCAGTTATAATTTTCTCAAATAACTTGGGGATTGCGCTTAGTTTTGCGATACCTCGGTAATTGTAAACATCAATTTTTGAGCCGGATTTATGAAGAGGTATTATATAAGATTGTCTCCATAACAAAATTGTTGATAGGGGAGAATACAAACTAATAGAACAATGTTTTAAAATGCAGCTCGGAATTTCGTCATCTTTCGATGTCGCAAGATGCTTCTTCATGATTGAATTTCATAAGAGGTGGGAAGCTGGAGGTTTTTCGTTTTGAGTTGACAAAAGTATAGAAAAGTTTCGCATTATCTTTGAATTTAGATTTTATTTTGGCTATATAGGCAGAGTAGCATTGTTTATTTAATAGTTGATATCTGTAACGACAAGAGAAATAGCAAGCGAAGTCTAAATTAGAGCCTGACTTTTTATATTTCTTAAATAAACAATTTTTGGAATTTTATAAAGATTTAGGCTCATTAGTTAACCAAGGAGGATTTAAAGGTTTGAAATTACAATTTTTTTTTTTGCACAGATAATGAGAAGCATTTTGGCAAAGTATCATTGAGAAACTGTACTGAAGAATCGACATCATAAAAAGAGTACGAAGACCTATTATTTAAAATTGGGGACCAGTCAATCCGCGTGAGAAGTGCATTAAGTTTAACATATTCTGTTTTTTTAAAGTTAATAATTTATTCTCAGCTAATTTACTTTCATTTTCGTTGGCAAGTAATATTGTTATTTCAAGAGTTGGATGATAATCGTCTTCCGGAAAAGAAACTGGGTTCAAACGACGGAGATTTACGGAAGTGCATCTGTCTACAAATACAAGGTCAAGAGATCTATAATTTTTATTAAGAATATTATTAACCTGCTGAAGACACAAATCGGACAAATTATCTAAGAAATCATTTATCCAATCAGAGGTAGAAATAGAAGTAAGAAATGCGGAATCATCGGAAATACTCCAGGACACGGAAGGTAAGTTGAAATCACCTAATGCAATGATAGTATTCATATTTTTAAACTTATTATGGACGGTTTCGATGGCATTTATATGGTTTAAGTAAATTGTTAAATCACTTTTCGGTGGAATGTAAGAGCAAGTAGGAAAAATAGTATTATTATTTACTTTAACTGTAACACAAATAAACTCTAGGTCGTTGGTGCCAGGAATTGTTAATTTCTCAGAAGCAAGCGAGTTATGGGCAGCTATCAGAACGCCACCACCGATCTTATCATAGCGATCTTTACGAAAAATTTGGTACTTATTGCACATTATTTCAGAATTTAAAACGTAAGAGCGAAGCCAAGTTTCAGTAAAAATTATACAGTTATATTCAAAATCAAAACTGTTAATGAAAATATCGGAAAGTTTAGAATTGAGACCTCTAACGTTTTGATACACAGGCTCTAATTTAGACTTGTGATTTTTAATCGTTTTTTGCATGGTACTGAGGATTATTAGAAAGACGAGGCAAGTGTACAACATTTGCAATACGCGGTTTGTTTTTGAATTGAAGTTCATGAATAATTGTATTACGAGACCAAAAATTAACAACCACAAGAGCATTAAATAAATTTTCTGGAACAGTCAATCTAAACGAAGTAGTCAGTCTCGCATTTAAATATTTGATTTTTTGGATCGAAAGAGCAAAGAACATTTCAACTTTGCTTTAATAAAAAAGTCTATTTAATTTTCTGTTGTATCTGCAGCTAAGCGCGAAACAAAGATTGATTTATTTGGAAGAACCGCAATCAATGGTTAGGTGAGATTGGAACAGAAGCCTCCGAAGTAAGTGCAACCTGGTGAGCATCGACAACAATAGGAGCAAGAGAAACATTTTGGGCATACGAACGAATCTGGGAATGTAAGTGGTGGAGCCGACGACGGCAAAGGAACAGAAACAGTTAAATTTGTTAAATTTGAAGAAGAAGCAACAGTAGGAAGAGAGGTACTAATAGTACAAGTGTCCATGTCTTTAACAATTTCCTGTTCGGAAGAAGGTGGTGGTGGTGTCGAGTCAGTTTTCTGCTTGTGTCGAAGGGTCATGTGTTTTTTTTTTCGCTTGGGTGAAGAATTTGGCTCATCAATATATTTAAATTCATTTAAAAGAGTTTGCATTTACTAAATTTTGCAGAAAGCGAAGAAAGTTCCCTACTAATTTCGGAGAAACCTTGCTTTGTCTGCTTAAACAATTTGTAAAAATTGATTTTGGAAAGTCAACATTTCTCACAAGACCAACGTAAGCCTTTACCTTCATCAATGTGGTCTGCAACTCGACCTGACATGCCTGCACACTTGATATGAACAGCGTTATCACATAACCAACATGATAAAAACTGCTCGATATCACCCTTAGTAAAGCAGCCAGTTTTGATACAAATCATTTTAAATGAAATATGAAAATTTATTTATTTATTTTTTTTAAAAATAATTGAAATTAAAGAAATTATTGTAAAAGAAAATGGAAAAGAAGAAATGTAGTGATTTCGACAAGACGTACACTAATAATTTTCTAATTTAAAAAATGATTTAGAAAAAACAAAAAATAAATAATAATATTAATGTATTATTTTTTAATAAAAAGTAAATAAAAAGCAAATATAGCTACTTAAAATGAACTATGCAGTATGCAAACACTGATTAATTCAGAAGTGACTAAAAGAATGCAAAGTTTTTTTTCGGAGACAAAAAGCGCACAACTTTGACAAATGAGGCCAGGATTGCCAATTGGGCTAAGCTTTTTGGACTTTCTGACATATTCTTATATTCCTATATCTCTTAAAACTATTTCACATTCATCAGGCAAACAATTTTCCCGCCTTTAAAACCAGTGCAGATGAAAGGCAGATGCATTTAATCAGCATCAAGTTATGCTAATTGAAAGAAAAATTGTAAAAGATTACAAAAAAGTGATGCCAACCAGTTTTGTAAAGAATTCAAACTTTTAAAAATTATGACACAGTAGAATATCCCACCTAAGCATCCGAAATCCTACACGTTCTCAAATAAGCGAAATATCCCAAAATTAGCCCGAAATCCCACAAAATCACATCACTGGAAGAGAATATAATTTAGTCGTTCGCAGACGGTGATACTGTACAGTAGGGCGTATCGAAATACAATTTTTTTTCGAATTTCACATTCTAAGAGGTCTCAGAAGTTGCATGGGGTTGTCAAGATCACCCAAACAAAATTTTAAGGAAAAAAAAGGATGTCTTCCTGCCCCGCAAGGACAAAGTTGTTTTTTGATGAAAACAGTGAAAAATAACGACCTTACAATGCTTTGACTTTTATTAATAAAACTACGTATGTCTTATAGCAAAAGTAAGTATAGGCTTAAACTAACAATACATTGCTAAACACGATGCCACTCACGATTTTTATCCAGTGTCCTGTGTGAAGGATATTCGAACCAAAAGTTGTAATCGAGATAACACAGTACTTTTGATTGTTACGTAATAGTCTAAATTTTGGTGGTATTAATTATAGTGTTAACGTATTCCTTAAAATTGCCGAATTAATAATTAGCATAATTTTTGCATATGCATTTTCCTATTTTTGGGAAATGTATACTTGAATGCAATTTTTTAACTTTTTAAAAAAAAAGAATATAAGATTTTATATCTCGGGTACCAGAAATGGTACCGAAGAAACTTTGCTCAATTTGGATTCTTCAAATATTTCTTAACAACACTCTGTCTAAAAGTATTATTTTAAAATTCCAGCTTAAAGCCACAATTTTATTTTCTATTATTTTTTATTTTCTAGCCCTGGTTTAAACCCATAGTTTCTCGACTCGCTCTGATTAGTTCTGTTGCCTAAAGCTGGAGGCGAACGTATGGCGTCGTTGACTTCTGACGTTCTCTTTTAACACTCGCCTGTTTGTGTGTATGTTATCGTATCACGCGAGTTTACCATTTTCCTTGGATCACGCGCATGCATAAAAATGAAAAAAAAAAATAACTGAAGTACTCTTGAAAAAAATAAATGCTATGTGGTTATGATTACCAGATCAAAATTTGGCTTAAGAGGAAAACGGATGACAAAAAGGAGGACATTTGTTCTAAGGAAGATGAAAAAGGAGGACCCATAGAGAATCGCTATATATTTCCATAATAACAAGTTTATTCAAAAGGAATTCAGAAAGATCTCACTTAAATGTCCCAAAATAGTTTGAACAGTCGAACCGTTCAGACGTGCTATAAATCAGCTCCGCAAGCTTAAATCGTTTACAAAAAGAATACAAATTGTTCTCAGTGCGAGTTTAATTTGCAAGAAATTTAAGTAATTGTGTCAAAAGTTTGTTGTACCCGCATATTAAAGTTAATTGAAAACTGCAACTCAGCAATTTCGACCTCTTTAATTGTGCTCTTCACGCGCAAAACTAAAAAACAAAAAAAAAAACAATGATAAAACCTGTTTGCAATAGTAACCCAGTTAAAAATATATATACAGAAATATTAATAAGACTGTTAATAATAATAAAACAATTAAAAAAAAAAAAGAATATATAACAATGGAAAATATCTGTAACTCCTCTACTTGCACTTCAGATGATAAAAAAGCACCCATAATTGATTGTAAGGGCCTATGTGGAAAGTCTTTTCACACCTCCTGCATAGGCTTATCGAAGAGAAGTCTAACTTACTTAAAAGACTATCTCGAAAACTTTGTTTTCTACTGCGATGAATGCAAAGACATTTCCATCTCGCATGTCCTTCTCGCGGTAAAGTGTCTCAGTGATTCTATAAACTCGCTTAAATTAAAAAATTTAATAAAAATTCGATGAAACCGTAAGAATAGCGGAAGACCTCAGCTGCGCTTTTGATATAGGGAAAACAAACTTGGAGGCAAAACTAAATAAAATTTCAAAAGCTTGCGAAAAAGTGACCGACTTAAATTCCGAAAACAATATCAAAGCAAGCACGTTTGCAAGCGCAATAACGGACTTAAAAAAATTAATTATTGCAAATTGAGAAAAAATAACAATGCCGAGTCGGTAAACATTATCAAAGAAAACCTCTCGTACCTAAGAAGTGACCTCGACATAATGCTTCAATCCTCTGCATATAAGCCCGCGTCTTCACCCCAACAGTTAGATCCAATGATGACTGTGCTATTTGCTTAATTAGACGAAATCAGTGACGATATAGGCATGTTTCGGGCAACACTTACAGAAATATCGGATGCCATTAGTTCTGCACCCAACAGAAATCAAAACTTCCCAGAGTTAACAGGACCTCAACAAAATTCTTCCTCAATCTTTGATGAAATAATGGAAGCTAACGTACTCTCAGTGCCTAAACGACCCATGGTTAACCGAATTAATTGCTCTGATGGACGATTATGTTGACCATAAAATGGACGGAGCTTGCGGTGAACTTCGCGAACTGAACCATTATTTTCGAAATAAATTTGCACGATTTGCAAGCGTTGTTCTTTTGTCAACCTGTTCATGATGAAATGGCAAACCAAAATGAACATAAATGACATTAGAGTTGCCAGATTTGACCACAAAATGCCAGTTTTATCTCTATTCGAAAAACAAACCCCTAAAAAAAACACCCTTTAGTTATATGTAATTTAACAAATTTTATGTACTTGATTTTTTTTATTATAAAATTCTATATAAAATTAAAAATTTTTATAGGTACAATATTTGATTTATTAACGCCGAGTTAGTAACGACCGGCTATTTATAATAAATCATTGGAGTTTTTTTTAAAGCATTTAAAATTTTGTGTTACAATAAAAAAAAAATACATTTCGCGTGTCTGTCCACGGTGTTCAAATTGAACTACAAGAGAGCAAGAGTTTTCTACATATTAAGAAACTTGCTTATTGGAAAAATTGCATATTTTTATAAACAAAACCTTAAGCAATTGTCCGTCGGCAATTGCTGCACAACAAAGCAATTTTTTTTTTGCTTTGTTTTGGGTTTTTTGTCACTTACACAAACACACATACACTCGCGCACTCACGTATATAAGCAATACGATTGCTTAGCCACATAATTTGGCACATCGCGTTTTTTTTATGTTTTTTTCGGTTTTTGTCAAACGCACTGTGTTAATTAATTAAGTTTATTTTATTACACTGCGTTATAGTTGTAAAAAAATTCTTTTTTATTCGCGAAATAACAAAAGAAAAACACTCGGCGAAACGGGCAGAAAGAAACAAGCCAGAACGTAAACAACGCGAGAGAGAAGCGGAGAAAGAAGATTCGGACATTCGAGACAGCTGGATAAGCAACTTCGAAAAAGAGTTGCCAACTCGACGAAAGCTTATCGCACCTATTGCGACTTTCAATCTTTGGACTTTCGTCATCGAAAAGGTTTTCGAACCTTCGTGGGATTTTTTTTAAATTTTATATATATTTATAAATTGTAATACATACAAATTCAAACAAAATAAACTTAGAAAACTTAAACTTAAAAAAAAAAAATATTGTTTTTGTTAATTAGCGATTTTATTTCGCAAGAAAAAAAATGTTTGTTTTGTTACTTAGCAATTTTATTTCGCAAGAAAAAAAAATTTAACAACACTTATATTATTATT
This sequence comes from Pherbina coryleti, assembly GCA_943735915.1. NCBI lineage: Eukaryota > Metazoa > Arthropoda > Insecta > Diptera > Sciomyzidae > Pherbina > Pherbina coryleti. The sequence goes on from OX030949.1 coordinate 110,001,624, forward strand.
TTATTTGTGAAGTTTTTACAGAATAGAAAACAGGTAGACAACATTTTAAGCAAATTAAGCCTGAAATAACCTACTAATTTATAGTTTCTACGAATCAAATTTACCACAATTCCAATACCAAAATTTTTTTTTCTACTTATTAGAAAACTATTGGTCCAATTTTTGCCAATTTTTCATAGTTTCTACTTATTAGAAAATTGGTTAAAAAATATTTTTAAGCATTTTAAGCTTAAAATTTACCAAAACCTAAAGATTTTTCTACTTATTAGAAAATTTTTTTTTTAATTTTTGTCGATTTTTCTAGTTTCGACGAATTAGAAATTTGGTGAAAAATATTTTTAAGCATTTTTATCTTGAAATTTACCAAAACAAAAAAAAATTTTTTTCTACTTATTAGAAAAATATTTTCTCGATTTTTGTTTGATTTGATTGATTGATTTTCTCTTTCATGAGAAATGCGGACATCATTATTGATCTTGAGGAAGATATCAATGATATTCCTCAAGAGGAACATACAATTTTCGCGCTTAGAATTCAAGAGGATGAACTGAAGTCTCAATGGAATAACCTTCTTCATATGACGCTTGCTTGCTGAAATTAGTGGCAGCGAGTAATGATGATGATGAGACTGTCACCCTCGTGAGAGTAAAATATCGCTTATGTTATCAAACATACGTTCGATGTCTAGCAACAATGAACGAACTAAGCGATCAATTGTCCAGGGCGAAGATACGTAGTGAAGTTGATATTTCACGAGTGAAGCTGCCGATGTCAGGCCACAATATCAACTTGCCGCCATGTGACACGGAAATTTTTCATGGCGATTATGTAACATGGCCTTCATTCAGAGATATGTTTTCAGCCATTAACATTTCAAATAATCGGCTAACACCTGTTGAGAAACTTTTCAACTTTTCGAAAGAGATTGTGCAAAAAAATTGTTTGTATAAGCCTGGCAAAACTTGACTGACCGCTATGAAAATAAGCGGATTTTGGTGAACACTCAACTAAAGGTTTTATTTAACCTGCCAGCTGTTGCAACTGAGTCTTGTGGCATTAAAAAGTTACAAAGGGACATAAATAATTGAATTTCAGCATTAACAATGCATAAGGTAAATATTAGCAATTGGGATGCTATATTTACATATTTATGTTCAACGAAATTGCCTGAAACTAAGCTCTCCTTATGGGAGCAGTCTATTGAAGACAAGGCAGAAATCCCCAAATGGGCTGACCTTGATAAGTTTCTAACAAGTCGGTTTCAGACTTTAGAAGCAGTGTGCGAGGTGCTGTGCCAAAAGGGCCAAAACCTAATGCACCTTCACCAAATGTGAAGAAAGTCAACACATACCAGGCGAAAGTGTTGAACAACAATTGCAAACTGTGTAAAAACCAGCAACACGCATTGAAGTTCTGTCCAATGTTTTTGGCTATGAGTTTTAATGACAGATCGTCAACTGTGAGGCGTTTTTATTGCTGTCTAAATTGTCTGTCAACTAGCCATGTTGCAAAAAATTGCAAAAGCGGGTACAACTGCTTCACATGTGGACAACGACATCATTCGTTGCTTCATAGAGATTATCGAGGTGCAAATAATCATCTCAATGCGGGAGGTCCAAACACAAGTTCGATACAGTCTACTCAACAACTCGCAGTGCCATCGCAACCATCTGCAAGCGCTAGCGAGAATATACAATCGTGTTATGCCTCAAGCAGCAAAGCGATTTTGCTGGGAACCGCCATAATTAATATTTGCCATCGAGGAGCTGTATTCAAAGCCAGAAGGCTCTTTCATTTCGGAAAGACTACAGCGAATCATCTTCGAATCGGACTTAATAATGTGGTATCTGCCAGACTGCAAAAAGCCTGCACTTTGGTGATAGGATCACCTATTGATCCAACTATTGAACTTACCACGAGCGCTTTAATTCTGTCGAGGATGACAGGAAACCTTCCTACATGCTCAGTAGATCCGTTGATGCAGCAAGCTTTTCCAGAGCTTGTTCTTGCGGATAAACGTTTCTACTGCAGCGATCAAGTAGATGTGTTACTAAGTGGTAATTTATACCCACAACCTCTTCTTGACAGTATCCGTCAAAATATTCTTGGATCACTTATTGCCCAAGAAACAATATTCGGCTGGATCTTAACCGGCTTCGTTGCAACCACAGCGCAGAAACCTCCCTCCTCGACTGCCGTTTCATATTTTAGTGAAATTGATCGACAGTTAGCATCATTTTGGGAACTTGAGGAGGTATCTCAAAATATTGTGGCCAACAGCGCAGACAAATTCTGTCAGGACAACTTTGTCAACACAACAAGGCGTAATTCGGATGGTCGGTATATAGTGACTTTATCTTTTAAGGAAAGTTATCCGCAGAAAACCATTTTAGGAGATTCACGCTACATTGCTGTGCGACAATTTCTGCGCAACGAGATCAGGTTAAATAAGAAGGAGTACGATGGTGTTCTGAAAGAATATCTGGAACTGGGCCATATGAGAGAAGTGTCTTCTTGCCTTACTCCGAAGCCGACTCAGAGTTATTACCTTCCTCATCACGCTGTCATGAAACCAGATAGCACCACTACAAAGGTTCGTGTGGTCTTCAACGCGTCAAGCCCTACATCGAATGGTTTAAGTCTGAACGATGTTCTGCATACAGGACCAGTCTTGCAAATCCTGCATGCATAACTTTGCTAATACTGAAGTGGCGGTTCTTCCAATTTGTTTTCAATGGTGACATCGAAAAGATGTACCGCCAAATTTTAGTGAGGGAAGACCATCAGCGATTCCAGCGAATAATTTTTCGCAACCAAACAGGGAATCATCTACAAGATTTTCAGCTGAAAACTGTTACCTTTGGGGTAAATTGTGCTCCATTCCTAGCGCTGCGAACATTGTTGCAACTAGCCGACGATGTGGAAAGTAGCTTGCCACTAGCGTCAAAAATTTGGCGTCACCATATGTACGTAGATGACGCACTGGCGGGAGGTCATGACGTAGAGTCAGCAGTCCAAGCTCGAATAGACTTGGAGAAAGCGGCCGAATCAGCAGGCTTTACACTGCGAAAATGGACGGCCAACTCCGATGAAGTGCTACGTGGAGTCCCGAAAAGTCATCGGCTACGTGAAGATTTTCTGGAGCTGGAGGACACGAGCAACGTGAAGACACTGGGCATTCGATGGAACGCCCGGTTTGACTACTTCTACTTCCACGCTCGGCCGCTAAATCAAGAAAGTAGTTTTTCCAAACGAGAGGTTTTGTCGGCAATCGCAAAACTTTTCGATCCTGCAGGGTGGTTGGCGCCGGTCGTGGTCATCGCAAAAATCCTGATGCAACAAGTTTGGTTGGATGGCATCGGGTGGGATGATCAACTGATCCCGTCGACTTTGCAGCGTTGGCAAGCATTTTTGGAAAACTACCCTCACATAAGCAGTATCCGGATTCCACGTTGGATAGATTATTCTCCCGAAGGCGATCTCCAGTTCCATGGCTTCTGCGATGCTTCAGAGAAAGCGTATGGAGCCGCCATCTACATTCGTGTCAGACGCTTAGACATCATAAGCGTCCATCTCCTCGTAGCGAAAACAAAAGTGGCACCAGTCAAGACGGTGTCCTTACCTAGACTCGAGCTGTGCGGTGCTCTTCTGCTGGCAGAGATAGTCAAAGCGTTTCTGACAAATTTAGGAACGTTTAACAATCAGCTGTTCTTATGGACAGATTCGACCATTGTGCTGGCGTGATTGCGTAAAGAGCCATATGCCTGGACCACTTTCTTCGCTAATCGAGTCGCGAAAATCAGCGAAAAGGAACCGATAACTGGAGTCATGTGGATTCAGCAGACAATCCAGCAGATCTGGCCAGTAGAGGATTGGAGCCGCAATACTTGAAGCATAGTTCATTGTGGTAGCATGGACCAGTCTGGCTACAACAGGAGCCCAGCTCGTGGCCAAATCGAGGCGACGAATACAAAACAACGATGGAGGCAAAAGCCATAAAAGATCATGTGGCATGCTCTAAGCATATCAACTTCTTAGAGCGCTTTTCTTCATTGCCTCAAGCCTTGCGAGTTCTGTCGTACGTATTACGATTCTTCCATAGAACTCACCGGCAACATAAGAGCAATTTTTCTCATAAGTCTGTGGCAATATCATAGCAAGAAATGAAAGATGCAACCAAACGACTCGTTATTGAGAATCAAAAATTGGGCTATCCATCTGAATATGCCCAGTTGTCGAAGAAAAGTCTTATTGATTCAATGAGTTCAATTTAAAATCTGAACCCTTTTCTCGACAGTCAAAAGATACTTAGAATTGGCGGACGCTTATTGGAGACAGAACACATTACTTATGATGAGCGTCATCCGGTAATTCTACCATATGATTGTCCATTTTCTAAGTTACTCGTGAAGTTGACCCACGAAATTTCTATTCATGGTGGGAACCAACTTGTGTTGCGACTTATTTGGATCCAATATTGGATTCCCAGAGTAAAAAATATGATCAAGTGAACTGTGTATGAACTGTTGGCAACACTGGTGTGATAAAGTCGCGCTTTGTTTGTTGCTCCGAAGAAGTTAATAAATTTAAAGGAAATACGAAGTAACAAAATTAAAAATTTATTGATATTTATTTAATTAAAAGGGGAAATCATTATTCGAATGTTTCTGCAATGAAAAAATGAGTTTAGATTGCGGAAAGTGCAAAAAAGCTACGCGAGGAAGTAAGACGGTTACTTGCAGTGGATCGTGCGGACTTATATTTCATGCAAAATGTATTGGGTGTACGGACTACTTTTAAATGTGTTAGAAGAGAACAATATTTTCTGTGTATTGTGCGGCGAATGCAAAAACGCGCTTAAAAGTATTAATAATAAGCTTGCAAACATAGCAGAAGAATTCACAGTAATAAAAGAAAAAATAGTAAAACAAAGTGAAAAAAGTGAAGAATTAAAAAAGAAAATTGAAGATGTCAACAAATGTCAGCTGGCCGTTAAATAGCATAAGGCTACATATGCAGAAAAATTAATGGAAATAAAACAGCCTGAGCCTATGATAATTCTAAAGCCGAAACAAGCACAGGATGCAAGTGTTACAAAAAGTGAAATGATGGAGAAAATTAACCCAGTAGGGATACAAGTCTCAAAAGTTAAAACGCAAAGAAATGGCGCAGTGTTAGTGGCTTGCGAAGACAGGCAATCTATACAAAAGCTTAAATCGGACATTGAAAAGGATTTGAGTGAAAAATATGTGGTGCATGTACCCAAAGAAAGAAATCTTAGGATAAAAATATTTGGGTTAGCAAAAAAATGGAGTGGTGATGAACTTATAAGACAAGTGAAAGAAAAAAATTATTATTTAGAGAATGAAGAAATTATTTTCAAGTTCATATATGAATCTAAAGATAAAAATAAAATAAAGTATAACGCGATAGTGGAAGTACAAGTAGATACCTACAAAAAAATAATTGAAAAGGGAGTGCTACGAATTGGTTGGGGAAAATATAGAGCAGTGGAGTCCTACTTCGTGAGAAGATGCTACAAATGCCTGGGTTTTAACCACAGATCGAGTGAGTGCAAAAGAAATCAAACTTGCTCTCATTGTATGGGCCAGCACAAATCAAATGATTGTGACAAAACAAGCGAAAAACCAAAATGTGTTAATTGTTTTCAAGCGAATAAAAACTATAATACAGATTTTAATGTGGAACATAATGCCTTCGATCATTGTTGTGAGCTTTTTAAGAGAAAAGTAAACATCGAAAAAGAAAAATCGTACTAGCAATCAGATTCCTTAATACAGTGCAAATACTTAAATATTCAAAGCTTACTAAGCAATTTCGCAGAAATCGAAAATCTAGTAGACAATAATGATATAGATGTGCTTCTACTTTCTGAAACTCATATTACTAAAAACATAAGTATTTCAGAATTTTGTCTTAAAAATTATAATATGGTGCAAAGTGAATCTAATTCAAGGCATACCGGTGGTACAATGATATATATTAAAAGTGCAATAAATTTTGAATATTTCGATGTTTTTTCTATTGACTATGTTATGTGGTTGGTCGCTGTCAAAATATGGTTTAATTGTGTTCTAGTTATATTTGTTGTAACATATCGGTCACCGCGATGTTCTGTTTGTTTATTTGTGGAGAGCATGGAAAAATGGGCTGACTCAAAATTAAGAGTTTCAGATAATATTGTGATAGTTGGTGATATGAACATAGACTATTTAAACTCCTCTGCAGGAAAAACAAGAATATGCAAATTCATAAATGATAGAGCACACAAACAAATTATGAGTGAACCAACAAGAGTTACGAACAATTCTCAAACACTAATAGACTATGTGATAACAAATTGCAACTTTCTAAAAGCTGTTATTGATAAGGACAATATGATATCTGACCCTCAGACTATAAAGATTATACTAAAATATATTAGAAACCAGAATGAAGAGCCAAAACAGATAAAAATTATTAAATATAATAGAAATGTGTTCCAAACAATGTATGATAGTATAAATTTTGAACAAAGTGTAGATGTTGATACTATGGCAACAACATTTGATACTAAAATCAAAAGCATCATGGATGCAGTAACAGTGCGCAAATTGATAGGGAACCGCAATAATACTGCACCTTGGTTCAATCAAGAACTGGAGAACTTAAACTTAGCAAAAATTCGAGCATACAACAGAGCTGTGATAACAAAAAATAATGAAGACTGGAATACGTACAAATTGATCAGAAATGAGTACAAAAATGAAATTAATAAAGCCAAAAATAAATATGTGCAATATAAAATAGCCTCTAAATGTGGTGACCAAAAAGGACTCTGGTGTGCAATAAAAAATTTAGTTTTAGGGAGTGAACATAAACCAATATCTAGTATATATATTAATAGTGCAATAGAAACAAACCCAAGTGCAATAGCTGATTATTTAAATACTTTTTTTGTCAATAGTGTTGTCGAAATAAATAGATCTATGTATAATAAATGTGCCATATGTGTCTCATATTTTTCCTATTGAAACCAGACTGAGATTTAGAGCATTGAGTTTCAATGACTTAAAAGAGATTATAAGAAAGATGAACGGCAAAAAAGACATTTTTAAACTGAGTTCAAAAATTTTTCTTGAAAACCTTGACATTATAGGAAATGATATACTTAGAATAGTCAATAGTTCATTGCTTGAAGGTACATTTCCAAAAATATTAAAAAAGTCAGTAGTGATTCCAGTGCCAAAAGTTAACAACCCTAAAGTTCCAGTAGATTATAGGCCAATCAATATGCTGCCAATATTAGAAAAAAATATTGAAAAAGTAGTCAGCAAGCAACTTATCAAATATGTGCAAGAGAATAATATTATTATCAAGGAACAATCTGGATTTAGAAAGGGGCATTCATGTGAAACTGCACTAATTTGGACCATCCATGATTGGAAAAAGAGCATTGACAACGGGCATAAAATAATCGCGATTTTCCTGGATTTCAAAAGGGCATTTGAAACTATTGACCGTAATATACTATTGCAAAAATTGGAGTTTTATGGAATAACAGGAGTGGAGAAGAAGTGGTTTGATTCATACCTCAATGAAAGATCACAGGTTACAAAAATTTTGGAAACATTTTCGAACGAGAAGGATGTAAATATAGGCGTGCCGCAGGGATCAACGCTGGGAGTAGACCTCTTTTTACTTTACATAAACGACATCAACAAAGTACTTAAATGGTGTAAAGTTCCGTTGTTTGCGGACGACACATTGATATACAAGGTGGCGCAAAAGTAATCCTCCTATCAGAAAATGCTATAAATTTTGCGATTGGCCCCTAATGTCAGTTCTGTTTTGACATTTGTGTAGTAAACACATGCGAAATACACGTTAATAAACAATGTTACGCTACACTGCTCCAGAACGCGGAATATTGCAGACTATTTATTTGACCAATATTTTCATCAAAAATAATCATGAGTGATGAGGCCCATTTCCATCTTAGCGGGTACGTAAATAAGCAAAATTTACGCTTCTGGGGCACTGAAAATCAGCGTGTATCCCACGAAGAGCCATTACACCCGCTCAAAGTCACTGTATGGTGTGCTGTTTTCGCTGGAGGAGTCATCGGACCTTTTTTCTTCGAAGACGTCGCGGACCAAACGGTTACTGTGAATGGTGAGCGCTACAGAGCAATGATCAACGAGTTCTTTTTGCCGCAACTTGATGAATTGGGATTGGAAAACATGTGGTTCCAACAGGATGGTGCAACGACACACACTGCACGTGCCACAACCGATATGCTGAAGGATGCATTTCCCGGGCGCCTAATCTCCCGATTTGGCGATTTGCACTGGCCAGCAAGATCGCCTGATTTGAACGCTCCAGACTTCTTTTTGTGGGGCTTTTTGAAGTCGCGGGCTTATATCAAAAAGCCTCAGACTCTTGCAGCTCTTAAAGACAATATCCGTCAAGAATGTGAGGACCTATCGCCGGAAGTTTTGGCCGAAGTGATGGAAAATGCCATAAAAAGGGCTCAAATGACAATCAACTGTGGCGGCGGCCATTTACATGAAATCATATTCTCGACTTGATGTAAAAAAAATTAAAAGACCAAATAAAAATAATTCACAAGAAGAATCAAAGTTTTTAATTTTTTTTTTAAATTACAGCCAAAAAACTTCGGAAGGTTATTTTTGCGCCACCTTGTATATACATAACAACAACCTTAGTGAAATTCAGCAAAAAGTTCAGGAGGATTTAAAAAGTTTGGAAACGTGGTTGTGCATGCATAAACTAAAACTAAACACTGATAAAACGAAATTTTTAATTATTAACTCAAATGAAAATATTCAATTGCAAATAAATGGTGAAAATATAAACGAAGTCAAATCAATAAAATACTTAGGAGTTATAATTGATAAACAGTTGAAATTTAATGAGCAAGCGGACTACATTTGTGCTAAAATTAGTAAAAAAGTTGGGTTTTTAAGTAGAATTAGAAAAAGACTAAATTACCCAAATGCAGTAATGATTTTTAATTCCATCATACTGCCACATTTTGACTATTGTGCAACAATTCTACATATGTGCAACGATGATGTAAAGAAGAGGCTTCAGGTTCTACAAAACAAAGCTATGTGTGTAATATTAAAGTGCAATATTTATACTCCTACGTGTTATATGTTACAAATGCTAATGTGGTTGAATGTTAAACAACGTCTTGTTCTAAGAGTCCTTATATTTGTGTTCAATGTAAAACATGGTATTTTCCCCCATTATTTACAAGAGGAATTAGTTTATTAGTTGCAGATTCAGATGATGGCATCACTGCCCCCAAAGCGCACAAAACTATCTCGACCATTGCCTCCACAGGAGTTGATTTTACGGGCATAAAAATGACATAAAAAATTATACGGGACGCGCTTGTCTCATAACCAAGGGCTATATTTGTGTTTTTGTCTGCTTTGCTACAAAGGCAATTCATTTAGAGGCTACTAGCGATCTCAGCACTGTCACCTTTTTGGCAGCATTTTCGAAATTTGTCTCACGCAGAGGTTGTCCGGAGAAAATATACTCGGACAACAAAACCAACTTTGTCGGTGCCTCGCGAGTCTTTAAAGAAGACTTTAAAGCTTTTCTCAACTACTCTAAAGATAAAGTGGTGTCCAAGTTTGCTGACCAACACTTAACTTGGCATTTTATTCCAGCAGGCGCTCCCCATATGGGAGGTCTGTGGGAAGCGGGAGTCAAAAGTTTTAAATTACACTTTCGTAAAGTAGCCTCAGACTTGAAATATACCTTTGAAGAGCTCTCAACATTGCTATCACGAATCGAAGCATGCTTGAACTCACGCCCTCTTAGCCCAATGTCGTCAGATCCAAATGACCTTGCGTCCTTAACTCCTGCGCATTTCTTAGTAGGGGGACCTTTACTTGCTCCAATTAAGCTAGATATTGATGAAAATCCAATATTTATCATAAATCGTTGGCAAAAATTGAAGGCATTGAACCAAAAGTTCTGTCAAATTTGGAAAAATGATTACCTCAAAGAACTTCACAAACGAAATAAGTGGAAACATCCCCGCGAAGACCTGCAAGTTGACGACTTGGTGGTAATAAAAGCGGACAACTTCTCGGCCACCGAGTGGCGATTAGGGAGAGTCGTGAAGGTGTATCTAGGCTCTGACAATCGTGTCCGTATCGCCGATCTGCGCACGGAACGTGGCATTATTACTCGGCCTGTCGTCAAATTAATTATTCTGCCTCCACCTCCGTAGATATATGTTTTCGTCCGTAATAATTGTGTGCGTGTTGTCTTTACTTTCGGTTCGAGGGATTAACATATTTGATCTTTCTTCTTTTTCTAGCAACAAAAATGTCGATTGTCGGACAATCGCCCGCTGAAGTCGCCTTAAAGTGCCGAGTGTGCTTAAGGCGGCGCCCGCTTCGTTTTTGTAAGGCGTTTGTCGCCGGGAATGTTGCCAATCGCCTGCGGTTGGTGCTTCTATTTAAATTTTGCTCCCAGTGTCTCTCCCCAAACCACAAAACCAGCGAGTGTTCCAGCGACGGGTGTTGCAGCAAATGCGAGGGGTCGCATCACACCATGCTGCATCTGAACCAATTCAATGTCGCAGGAAAATTGTACCCGCCCAAGCCACAAGACGTAGAGAGGCCTAGCTTATCTAAGCCCTCTAGTCAGCGCGGGACGGGCGCCGAGGGGAGTTTTACCGACCAGCCTATTGTGGTTGCATTGAGCGTTGAGGGGGATCAGATGCCCTCCGAAAATGACGAGGCGCGATTGGCTCGGTGCATCCGAAACGCAGAAGAGTCGCGTGCGTTCCGACCATCGCTGCACAGCCATGCACAGTCAAGATCGTGAAAAGCGCAGCGCTCCGGTAACGGTCACGAGAATCCAAGGAAGAGCATCGCAATCGTGGTCAAGGACGGACACGACCAATGCACCGCCGCTCAAATAGTGGTGCTCAGCGCCTACCCTCGCCATCACCGTTGCCGTGTCTGCAACAGGTGACTTCGCTCCTCCCCACGGCGGTCGTCAAGGTGATCGATAAGGGTTGCCTGCATCGTGTTCGTGCTTTGTTAGACCCGTGTTCGGAAAGTTCCATCATCTCCCAGCGTCTCGTTTGCCAACTTGGGTTGCCATCGAGGATGGTTGATTCTCAAGAGGCTTGTTCCTTAACCCTCCGAGCAAACTATGAGTCGAACTAATCGGTGACAACCCAAGGGAAGGTGTTACGTCACTTCACACGAGTCACGCCTAGGCAGAGTCTGGGCACGTCTATCAGAGCACAGTTTTCGAACCTGATACTCGCGGACCCCGACTTCCTCACTTCGTCTCCGGTCAGTATGGTGGGGGTAGACGTTTACCCGAAAATTATTCAACCGGGAATATCTCCGTGGGGTTTGAGGGTGGCGGGGTCGTAATCCAAAACTCCATTTTTGGTTGGCTACTGTCGGGAACGGTCGCCCAATAATATTACACAACAATGCTATTTATCATATCATTTATACCATATATTTTATCTTCAGCATATTTGAATTTCTTGCTATTGCACACTGAATTTTATTTTAATATAGCTTTGAGACACATTGAATTGATCAACACTTTTTTACTAGATTTAAAGTATTTCTAAGCTATATCTGAATTTATCTTACAGTAATACTGCAAGGGGGCCGGCATGATTAGGCGGCAAACCTAAAGAAAGAAAGGTAGAAGATTAATGCCCACCGATGTAAAAGATTACATACTTACTTACCGACTCGTTCGATTATCGATTTTCGATAGCCAAACGATTCCCTCGATCGGCTTCTCCGACGAGTTTTTGGTCGGCTTAATGACTCCCTTCCTTTTGGTCAGCCGAAACAATAAGACGCCTTTGTTGTGTAGATTAAGTTCAAATTAAAATGTAAAAAGCTGTGGTTTGATAATGATGAACATAGTGAGTTTATTGTTTCACCGACGATTACCAACTAACTTCATAAAAGAATCATACAATGAGAGTAAGCAATAAGAAAGTTATTAATGCGATTAAATGAAGTCGCAATGAAACATAGTAAGGCAAATTAGCATGACAAAGCAATTTACGATAAAAGTTTAATGTGTAGTTTACAAGATAGAAAGCAAAGTACATTGTTAAATAAATTTACGTGTTCTTACCCAACATTTTGCCCCCGTTGAAAGTTCCTACTTTCAAGCATCATTACAGGAGGGTAATGACGCAATCTTGTGAATCGGTCGTCTTAGTGTGCACTTTGCTGTTTTTAAGTCTACAACCCGCACCTTTCCATCAGAACCGGGTATAGCATGCGTTACTCGAGCCAGCATCCATTGTTGAGGAGGACTATTTTCTTCGTGAACAATCACCAATTGGCCAACTTGAATGTTTGGTTCCGGTTTGAACCACTTCGTTCGCTGCTGCAGACTCAAGGCATAATCGCGTGACCACATTTTCCAAAATTGTTGCTTGAGAAATGAAACACGCTGCCAGCGAGTCAAATTTGATATATTGCGCTCGGCCAAAATCTCCTCAGGAGCAGAAACAAGTTGATCCCCAATCAATAAGTGTGCTGAAGCTTAGGCATCTCCATCCTTTGGGTCATCAGAAAAGGCTGCTATCGGTCGCGAGTTTAAAATGGCTTCAATCTCGATAAGTACAGTCTGGAGCTCTTCAAACGTTAGACTCGCTTGCGCAGCATTTTTAATCAAAAGAGTTTTTGCCGATTTAACAGCGGCTTCCCACAGACCGCCAAAGTGTGGGGCTCTGGGTGGGATAAACTTGAAATTAAACCCAACTTTGCTGCTGTAACTCAGCAAGTCGTTGATGGCTTGCTCTTCGAAAAATGTTGCTTTAAATGCTTTCAATTGGTTGTTGGCGCCAACGAAATTTGTGGCGTTGTCGCAAAAGATTAACTGAGGTACACCACGTCGACCAATAAACCTTTTGAGAGATAAAAGAAAATTATTAGTAGAGAGATCAGACACTAGTTCAATGTGAACGGCCTTAGAAGCGAAGCAGACAAAAATAGCCACAATAGCACCACTTGGTTTAAGCGACTTACGTAATAGTAAGTTTTTTCGTTCCTTTTCAAAATACCGCCGTTGAATCTCAACAATTATGCGCAGAAATGTGTGGTTCAATTCAGTTGCAGGCAAATGAAGAACATTCATTGGTGTTGTAGATCTGTCGATAGGCGATTCTAAAATTTCGAAAAACATAGGAAATGATTCTGAGAATACGCCAATAAGAAGATTTGTTATTAATGATAGTTTCGATAATTCCATCGGTGCTGCTGTTGCTACACATGAGTGAAACTGGTTTTCGCATTTCTATGGCAGATGGGATTAATACGACGTTTGGCTTGGGCTGCGGCCATTGCTCTTCATCCTGTCGCAAGTACTCAGGACCTTCAAACCAGATTGTTCTTGATAACTCTAAAGCGCTGCATCCTCGTGATACGATGTCGGCAGGATTTTCTGTTGAAGGTACATGTTCCCACATGACTTGTGGCGTATACTCTTGTAACTCTGCTACTCTATTGGAAACGAAACAATTCAGTGTTGAAGAATGCATCGTTAACCATTGAAGCACAATTTTCGAATCAGTCCAAAAGTAAACTTGAGGTTTAAATGAGTCTAACTTTTGTTTTATCTTTTGCCATGTTCGGTTAAGCAACAATGCGGCACAAAGTTCGAGTCTTGGAAGTGACTGCGTCTTTATGGGTGCTACCTTTGACTTTGCTATTCGTAATGAAACCTCGTACTTATTGCTTACCTTCGATCATACATAAATGCAACACCCATAAGCTCGCTGAGATGCATCCGCGAAGCCGTGTATTTCGCAACTTAAATTTGGCGAAGTAAAAACGTAACGAGGAATTTCAATAATATGGATATTGTTAAAATCATTTTTAATTTGACTCCACAAATTATTTAAGTTTGAAGGCAATGGATGATCATCCCAATCTAATTTCCGCAGCCAAAGTTCCTGTAGAAGTATCTTGCTGCGAATAATTATAGGACTCAAGAGGCCGAGCATATAAAAAACGCATGCAACAACAGAGAGAACTGTTCGCTTTGTAGCAGGATCAATATCAGGTAGGTTGTACCTAAAACAAAATGTATCGAACTTTGGCTTCCATGACATACCAAGTGTCTTTGCGATGTCATCGTCCAAAAGTTGGATTAGAACTTCATTTGTCGAATCTGCAAATATTTCGGAATGGTTTGTATTCCATTTGGCGAGACTTAGTCCATGTGCGTTCAAGATGTGTGATATTTCTGTGTGCTTCTGTTGCAGCTCTGCCTCGTTATCCGCTCCCGTCAATAAGTCGTCAACGTAAAGGTCATCTCGTAGTGCCTTTGAATGAATTGGATATGTGCAACTGTGCAGGTCTGCCATGTAGTACAAACACCGTATTGCGAGAAATGGTGATGCAGACATTCTGTAAGTGATTGTATTAAGCTCGAACAGTTGCAGTGGTTTACTAGGATCGCTTCTCCACAAGATCATTTGGTATTTTCAGACCGACTTATCGACTTTAAATTGCCGATACATTTTAGAAATGTCTGCAATCAACGCAAATTTATTCAAACGAAATGCTATAAGAGTGATTATAAGTTGTTGTTGTATAGTTGGGCCAACTAAAAGAATGTCTTTAAGAGAACGATGGGAAGTTGTACGTGCTGATGCTTCAAAAACAACGCGTATTTTAGTTGTTTTGCTCTCTGGGCGCAAAACGCAATGGTGGGGTATAATGTAGTGGGACATGTTAAAATCGACAGTATTTACGGGGGACATATGTCCAAGTTCGACGTATTCGCGCATAAATTCAGAATACAAGCGCTTGATCGCGCTCCAAGCGTCTCTCTAAAGCAATAAATCTTTTACGAGCACTTTCATATGACTCACCTAAAACTTCTGGCGATTCTTTAAAAGGCAGGCGCACATTCAGTCGACCATCTGATTTAATGTTCACGTGAGCAAGAAAATGGGTTTCGCACTTTTGCTCATCAGGCGTTAATAACGAAATATTTGATGTTAATTCCTCTACTTCCCAAGATCGTTGTAGCAGTGTGTCTAAATTATTTAAACGTGATTCTAGCGTTAAGTTGCAGGTAGCCAGGCGAGGTTTGACAGCAGTTTCATAATTTTCGCCAACGATCCATCCAAATTCCGTATTAACTAAACATGGTAGGTTAGCACCAAGTAAAATTTTACCGTCAAGCAGCAAATCGAAGAAGAGCCCTGTGCTAATTTACAGATCAATTCGCTCTGGCTTAAAAAATTGCGGGTCAGCAAGAGTTATTTATTTAGGTATCTTCCAATTTGCATACGAAATTGACTCTCCAGGCTGTTGAGCAGTTATTGACCTAGTAATAGAAAAATTAGTAATGCGTTCAAATTATGTTATACGAGATTTAATTGTCGCAACCATAAAATGACGTATGGGTGTGCGAATGTCGGCAATTCCCGATACTTCTTCATTAGTGCGGTGAAATTTAAGTTGCAGTCTTTTTGCGACCTCTTCAGTGATGACATTTATCTCTGAACAAGAATCCAAAACTGCGCGAACTGGTTGCAAATTGTTGAAAATGTCCTTTATATAAATAAGTGCTGTCGGAATAAGAGCTCGTTTGTTGGAACGAGTAACAAGCGAAACTGGTGCAGTTGAAGCGGCTTGGTTCGGTGCCGTAGTTGGTGGCATTACATTGTTACATGAATTTAATGTACTATACATGTGCAACACGCTATGATGAGATTGCTTGCAAATGCGACATCGAGATTACACTTGGAAACGGTGTGACCCTTGCGTAAGCAATTGATGCAATGTGCTGTGCGCTTGGCGAAATCAAAATGTTCAGATACCGGAATAGAAACGAAACTTGCACAGTTTCCTAGAATGTGTTCAATGCTATTACAATAAGCGCACGTAGCCTTTGCACTCATAAACGTGTGCGAATTCCGCATGTTCACTTGGCTTGGCTTAGCATTATGCTTCTCATAGTCAGTTTTCTTATCGTGGTGGCCTTCCAAATAAATACAACGACGATCTAAGACCTTATAGCATTCGTTCCATGAGGGTAACCCTTTGAATTCTTGCTTTTCGTCGTAATAGTCGCTCGACTCTTGGTCAATCTGTGACTTTACCAAATAAATGATAATTGCGTTCATGATGTCGCTTTCATTTCTATGCGAGAGAAGTGAACTTCGTAAGGCCGATACCGTATCGATCACCTTTCGTAGCGACGTAGGATTCGATTTCTTCATTGCCGGTATATTAAAGAGCGAATGTATGTAGTCAAGAAATATTACAAATTTATTGTCATATCGCTCATTTAGTCTTTGCAAAGCCCTTTCATAATTTTCCGATGTCACTTGGAACGCTTTAACTACATTAAGAGCAGCACAAGACAAACAGTTAAGGAGATAATTAAATTTTTCAATTGCTGGGTTGGAATTGTCGTCATCCACTAAATGTTTAAAAGAATCAATAAATCGCTTGTAGTCCGCATACCGTCCGTCAAATGTCGGAAGCTTTAATTTTGGCAATCGATTTCTTTGATGATTGTCGTGAAGTGACGAAGTATTGAGAGTGCTCTGAGCAATCACATTTGCGTGAGATTCGTTTAACAATTTCCGAATTTTAGATTTAGCGGTTATGAAAACTTCTTCAAATTGAATTCTGTCAGAATCATCAGGATTAAACCTTTTAATATTGTTTTGAATGACTCATAATTGCTTGAAATATGTTTCTAATATTTCTAAGCGACACTCAAGAACTGTTGCATCCTCCGTTGTTCCACTCTTTTAAATTTTGTTTTTTATATTGGAAATATTTCTCTTTATAGAAGCTCTTTGTTTTTTGAGTGATGTTAAATCATGTATTTCTTCCTCACTCTCCTCCAGTGGCTCATTTTGTTTTGGCATTTAAGAGAAAGAGAAAAAAATAAATCCCAAAAAAAATTAAACCAGCAATGTAGCAACAGCAATATATAAGTTTGGGTAATTTGGTCACTCGTAGTTGGAGCTAAAATTGGAGCAATAACGAGTATATACTTTTACTCACACGAGCAGTCGCCACGGTAGCACAGTTATGTGTTATAAATCAAATGCTATGCAATTTATTTCAGAAATAAGTACAAGGTGTAAAGAGGAACTCCAAGTAATTTAGCAACCAACAACTAATGATATGCGCTGACGGTACTTCGCAAAAAACGAGTTTGCTGTCGCTCTGCCAACAATTATTGAAACTTAAAATAGTAGCTTACGCAGTCGTGAAAATTGGTGGCTTTGATAATGCTTTTTAGCGCCAAAGGAGATCCAACTTCTCGAAGTGATGAATATGATAAAAATTATAATTTTTAAGCAGCAGCTTGAGGCTAGTAGAATCGAAGATTGAAGTCAAAATTTAAGATGATAAGATTGAGAATGATGATCTAAGAACAGCAGTTAATGTAGTAGACATCCAACGAAAAAAATGAAATTCTTGACTTTAATCTCCAATGATTTATATGTTGAGGACCAACTGTGTATCCTTCAGTCTTTGCTGGAACCCAATAAAAACCAAAACCGAAGAGTTCCACAGACCAGTCCTGTCACGGTCGCCAAAAATGTTGTGTAGATTAAGTTCAAATTAAAATGTAAAAAGCTGTGGTTTGATAATGATGAATATAGTGAGTTTATTTTTACACCGACGATTACCAACTAACTTCATAAAAGAATCATACAATGAGAATAAGCAATAAGAAAATTATTAATGCGATGGAATGAAGTCGCAATGAAACATAGTAAGGCAAATTAGCTTGACAAATCAATTTACGATAAAAGTTTAATGTGTAGTTTACAAGATAGAAAGCAAAGTACATAGTTAAATAAATTTACGTGTTCTAACCCAACAGCCTTTCTTGAAAAGCCTGGAAAAATTTTGAAGAGTTTTGGATCAATTTATATTGCCAACATCATTTTTAATCCGCTTTTTAAATACTCCACATATTGGAATAAAACGTAAATTATTGTTAATAAAAACAATATCGAATCTTAAAAATTCCAACTCACCTTTTTTATTTCTTTATTTTCTTTGCATTTGCGAGTAAATCTTGGTCACATATTGAACAAGATTTACTTGCAAACATAGACTGACGAAACTTTAATTATCGCAGCACATATTGCCGCCTGTACGCCAGCAACGAGTTTTACACACAGGAACAAACCACCTAATTTGTTTACATACGTTAAACCCATCTCCGTCTGTTCCAACCACAAGTGGAGCCCCTAACCAACCTAATAGTCCCACTTATTTTATCGACCACCTTCGACCCCCTTCAACCACCAAAGGTTAAACTAACTTCAAACTCTTGTGCAGATACTGAAAACAGATACTTTCTCGCCTTAGAGAGAACAGTGTCTACAACAACGTCCGTCTGTATCTCGCCTATATGCATAAAGCTCCTGATTCTACATGCATGGAAGGCAAGACCAAAACAAATTTAAAAGTTTTAATTCAACAAGAAGGTCCTCCGACCGATGTGAACGATTTACGTCAAATGTTTAATTGCTTTCATGAGCAACTTGGAATGTCAATTAATCAAGTCAATGCGGATCGTATCACCTATGGCTCTCATGTTAGGTCTAAACATGTATCCTTTCTGCAAAAGTCACGTAAGGAGATATCATCATACAATGAGTTATGTGAAATAATCACTACATTTACGCCGACTTTAAATGAGGAAGACAAAGTTATCATTTTTGGTGACTTCAACCGTCCAAATATATCATTTGTCATTGACGAAAACGACAACTATCTTCTGCCTGTAAACCTCTCAAGTTCCATTGACTTTACATTACTAAATACCTTTTATAGCAATGATCAGCAAGTCTCTGTAACACAAAACCAAAATAGCAGGTGGTTGGACCTAATCTTTACTAACTCATACGACGAAGTGAGGGTTGGTCCAACCATCGAAGCAGAAAATTTGTTTGCCAACACTGTCCACCATACAGCCTTAACAGTTACTTTCTCTTACATTAATATCTCTTTTACAAAGTCTTTTAATAACTCCATTGTGTACGACTTTCTTAACGCCGATTACGAAAGCATAATATCTTTTCTAGATGGTATTGACTGGAGTTGTGTTCTATCGAACTTGGACTTAGATAGCGCTATTTCGAGTTTTTATCAATACATTTCTACAGCTATCGAAAGGTATGTGCCTAAAATAAAGAAAAAAAAAAAACAAACTTTCAGAATCTTGGCTAAATGCAGATCTCAGATACTTAAGAAACCAGAGAAACAGAATTTACAAACTCCTCAAAAGCACTGCGCATGTAAGCGAAAAAATGTGGCTCAAATATGATGAGTTATCGAAAGAATTTTCTTTCAAATCAGAAGTAGCTTACAAGTTTTACACAAACTTAATTGGAGAAAAAATTGTCCAGGACCCCAAAACATTTTTTGACTTTGTCAATTTGAAGCGAAAATCAGCCGGTTACCCTTCATCCATATATAAAGGTAATGTTACCTCTTCCAACCCTCAGGAAATATGTAACCTCTTTGGGATCATTTTAAGGAGGTATTTTGTCCACCAACTACTCAGTCTGATGTTTTTCCCCCCACTCCGAATTCACAACACATGGTTGAAAACTTCAGCTTGACGAAAGAAGACATATGAAGCGCAATAAAGGGCTTAGATGCAACCATAGGACCTGGACCAGACCTAATTCCCCCCACGTTATTGGTGCGATGCTTAGACAAACTACTTTTGCCCTTATATATTATATATAACAAATCACTCTCTATTGGAGTGTTTCCCTCTTATTGGAAAACTTCCCACCTTATACCAATATACAAACCCGGTGAAAAAAGTTCAGTTGAAAATTATAGAGGCATAGCAATTTTGTCAGCCATCCCAAAGCTATTTGAAAAAATTATATGCGAAAAGCTAACATGCCTTGCCAACCCTCGACTAAACGAGCAGCAGCATGGGTTTCGAAAAGGTCGATCCACCACCACTAACCTCATGATCATGATTTCGGACGTCTTAAGCAAAATGGAGAAAAGAGACCAAATAGATGCTATTTATACTGATTTCATTCAAGCCTTCGATCGTGTTGATCATGGCATCTTAATATATAAATTAAAAAAATTCGGTTTCTCTGGATCTTTACTTAGTTGGCTATCAACTTATCTCCATGGTAGATCCCAATATGTTAAATTCCAAGGAATCTTGTCAAAAAAAAAATCGAGGTCTACTCTGGAGTACCGCAAGGTAGTCACCTTGGTCCTCTTCTCTTCAATATCTTCATATCCGACTTGTCCATAGTGTTGAAGGATATTCCACATCTTATGTATGCGTACAACCTAAAAATGTACCACATTAAATCGCAGGAAGATATTAACTTCTTACAGTTAAACCTCTTAACTCTTGAGACGAGGTGTACCCAAAGCAAACTTTACCTCAATGTAAATAAGTGTAACATGATAAGTTTTTCCCGTAGAAACCAAGTTACGAATTACAACTATCACCTCAACAATATCGAATTTAACAGGGTCGATTATATAGTTGATCTTAGAGTGGTCTTGGACAACAAACTGCGTTTTATTCTACACTATGATAAGATTGTATCCAGGGCCAGCAAACAGCTCGGATTTATTAAAAGACGAGCACATGAATTCAAGAATGTATGGGTCACTACATCCCTGTACTGTGCACTAGTGCGCCCAATACTTGAATATGGCTGCATTATTTGGAATCCAGCTTTTGAATCCTATAGTGATAGAATCGAATCCATACAAAGGCAATTTGTCCTATTCGCTCTGAGAGAGACTTATAACCCCCGCGAATATTGTAGCCGTCCACCGTATGAACACAGACTCAGCCTATTAAATTTGATGCCGATATCAATAAGAAGAACGATATTGGATTCATGCTTTACTTTCGATGTTCTGAACGGTGTAACTAATTGCGAATACATCTCTAACCCTATAAGACGTACAAGACATACTCGGCTGTTAACTGAATATCAGCATCATACTGCATATGCAAGTAATGAACCCATCAGCCGTTGCTGTAGAGAATTTAATAGTATATCCGACCACTACTCACCTTCCATGCTTAAATCCTCATTCAAGCGATCTCTATCCAAGTCTCTTTCTCTTCATAATAAACCCAATCTTTGAGCTTTCTTTCTATTTACTTTCCTTCTCCTCTTTCCTTTTCTACTACTAAATATGTACTAGTATGTAATTAAGTAGCGTTTACTTTTATTTGTTCTTTTCTACTTGGCTTTTCTTTTTGACGTGTTCGTAAAATCATGTCATTTAGGTGGGCAGATTACGCCCACATCGAATTGCATATCTTGGAACACCAAAACAAGGAAAGTGGAGAAAAAAAAAATTAAAAAAAAAAATAAAACCAGTTAGAATAAGTAAATTGCCTTGCTTGACCAATAAATAAATAAATAAATGTCAAGACTTAAAAACTAATCAAACATAAAATAAAGAAAAGAAAAAAAGATACAGTAGTTTCGACTATGTCGTAACACAAGACGTAGAATTATTCAATTCGCTTTTGATGACATCTTTTTTAAACAATATTTAGCAAAATATTTATTCAATACACCTGAGCGTATGATCTTTTAAAGAGTGCCGGAGAGGGTTTATATGTATTACCGACCCCCATTACTTTTGCAAAAGGAACATTTTCGCGTTTGACACCTATTCCCTCCGACCTCTCCTTAGGGGGGCTCCCATACATATTTTATGGTTTTTGTATATTTATTCTATACACCTAAGCATATGACCTTTAAAAGAGTGCCGGAAAGGGTTAATATGTATCACCGACCCCCATTACTTTTGCAAAAGGAACATTTTTGCGTTTGACACCTATTCCCTCCGACCTCTCCTTAGGGGGGCTCCCATACATATTTTATGGTTTTTGTATATTTATTCCATACACCTGAGCATATGGCCTTTAAGAGAGTGCCGGAGAGGGTTAATATGTATGACTGACCCCCATTACTTTTGCAAAAGAAACATTTTTGACTTTGACACCTATTCCCTCCGACCACTCCTTAGGGGGCTTCCATACAAATTTTGTGGTTTTTGTATATTTATTCCATACACCTGAGCATATGACCTTTAAGAGAGTGCTGGAGAGGGTTAATATGTATGACTGACCCCCATTACTTTTGCAAAAGAAACATTTTTGACTTTGACACCTATTCCCTCCGACCACTCCTTAGGGGGCTTCCATACAAATTTTGTGGTTTTTGTATATTTATTCCATACACCTGAGCATATGACCTTTAAGAGAGTGCTGGAGAGGGTTAATATGTATGACTGACCCCCATTACTTTTGCAAAAGAAACATTTTTGCCTTTGGCACCTATTCCCTCCGACCACTCCTTAGGGAGGTTCCCAATTTTATAGTTTTGTCGATAAAACCGGAAACTGCCGATAAATAGGTAGCAAACTTAAGCAAACAAAAACATCAAATGTTGGCTTTATATTTCATGTAATTGTGTAAAATTATTATAAGTTAAAGAGTTCAAACATGAATTTTTCTCCCAGTGAGGATCAAGCAGACCAACAAGTGCTAACATCAACATTGTACGATCAGTACTTTAGGCACACCAAAGGCTCAAATTGTGATATAAATACCGACACCTGATCACTATCAACCACCCTACTTACCCTCCGAGAATGATGTATTTTACGTCAAAAAAGATAAAAGAAAAAAACATAAAGTCAACAATTCAAGTACCATACATTTGTTAACATCAAAACGTTTTAGCTTATAACGAATCCGAAAATAAAACAAAAGAACACGAAACGAACAAAGTTTTGCTTTGTTGCCAAATTGTTCACTACATGGTTGTAAATGTAAGGTAAAAAACCGTCCGTATTGGGAGTGTACGGAATGGCAAAAAAAAGTAATGAGAACAAGAAAAAATAAATGACGGAAAGAAAAAACTATTGCAAAAAAATACAAAAGATTTTTAATATGTAAAAAAGGAGGACATTTGGGTCAAAAAGGAGGACATGAAATTTTTGTCCTCCATGTCTTCCTTATACTTCTATAGATTGGAATAAAGCTTTAGAAGCATGTGCATTGAAAGAGCAGCAAACCTACATTACAAATTTCGTTAAAGAAACATTATAATTCTTAATATTTTTGAATACGGCCTTTCATTATTTATATTGAAAACGAGTTTTTGAGCTCTAGGCCAATCATGTTGAGAACAAGACAACATGAAGAACAAAGAAGGCGACAGCCAACAACAACAACAACAACGGCTCTGTATAGAGCCAATCACAACAGCTTTGACTATACAGACTGTTTCATTGGTCGCTACACCAACTCATCAGTAGTCTTTTGTGTGACTTTACACTGTGATCCACTCAAGCTACTTAGGTTCTACATATACTGCCAATATGCCGAGAAAGTTACCCGGAATTTTGTTTTTGGCAGAGAACGCTGGAATTTTTGTAACTGAGTTCTTATCTACTTTTTGATGCATACTGTACTAAGGTTAACAACCTAGATCGTAACATACTTTTAGGCATAGCCTTAATTCATGTGCATCTTCGAAACTCGATCACGTGGTTTGCCGCTTTCAAAGTCTTTCATAACAAAATGGTCTCCACACCATGTTAGGTGTACCATCAGTTAAACTAACTGAACCCTAAAAATGGAAGTGTGGAAAAAGGGAGGAGCTAAAAAGCAAAAACAACAACAACTTCAATATGCTCTGATAGCGGCAAACCACGTGATCGAGTTTCGAAGATGCATTATATGCATAGCATATGCGAAGATGCCCATAGCATTATGCTACCATCACCATTTTTAATAATTTTAACTGTGTGCTTCGGATTATGTGTAGTATTTTTTAGGCATCTTACATGAGGCATTCCATCGGACTCGAACAAATTCACCATTATTTGTCTGTCACAACCAGTGTCGCCATATTTTTTTTAAAAAAAACTTTAATTTCCAGAAAAAAAAACTTGTTTTTTGGTGAAAAAACTTGATATTAAAAATTAACTAAAACATGTATTTTTAAAATGCGTGCTTTAAAATTTTTGGCAATTCGCTTTGTTATCTCGTTGTCCCGTTATTTTGGCCACTTCATTTCTCAAGAAAATACGGAAGACTTGATCGTCAACTCTGAATATATGTAAACTGAAGCGTAAAGTTTAAAAAGGAATCCCAAAAATTGACCGCCAAGACTCGACGAAGGGAAACCGAGACAAAAGAACAGAAGCAATGACAGCAACAATAAAAGCAACAGCGCTGCCATAAAAATAAACTTTGAAAAGGAGTGAAAATTAGTAGTAGCAGCTTCAAATGATACTTATGTTTTTGTAGTAACATATAATTAAGTTTATCTATTTGATTCATAGATTCACTAAAATAGGAAGCATCGTTTTAAGGGGGGAAATATACCCAGAACTTTTTTTTTTCAAAAAATTTTCTTAAAGCTTTAGGTCTCAAGAATATGTGGTGAAAATTTTAAGTCGATATCTCAAAAAATAACAAAGTTATAGCCTAGTGAGTGAACCGCCTTCTAGAACGCGCAGTGCTGGCCCTTATTTTTCTCGAAACCATGTTTTCAAAGTCGGTGACCAAGATTTCTCGAAGCTCAGTGAACCGATCGTTTTGATTTTTTTGCAGGCTTGTTCAATTCATAATAATCTCGTACTTGTCATAGGATTTTTTTTTTCGTAGCTCCATTCATTTTTTATAAGCAAAATAATGACGAATATTTGGTCGAAAATCGTTAATTTACGTTCGGAAGTCCGCCATTTTGTGAAAAATCAATATTTTCAAAATAGGCTATGACAAGTACTAGTTTTAAGTATCTAGTTTAATAATATATTTCTTTTTTTTGTTTCAGTTGAATTTAGGAGGAGCAATCTTGGTCACCGCATTTTCAGAGAGCTCTACAAAAAATGCTGTATCTACCTTAATACTATTATTTTTTTTTTTAATTAAAAACACACTAAACATACTCTTGAATGTGTATATTTAAAGGTATAAAAACTCTAATTTAAAAATATCCCTTAGGTTTCCTTAAAAAAATGCACAAACATGACCTTTTTTTCGGCAGCTGGGTATATTTCGCCCTTAATCGTAAAAACTTGAAAAACTGGTTAAAATAAAATAAAACTTTATTTTTTTAGGGAAAAACTTGAAAACTTTCTACCCTTTC
Source organism: Pherbina coryleti (assembly GCA_943735915.1). Classification (NCBI taxonomy): domain Eukaryota; kingdom Metazoa; phylum Arthropoda; class Insecta; order Diptera; family Sciomyzidae; genus Pherbina; species Pherbina coryleti. The sequence goes on from OX030949.1 coordinate 110,026,852, forward strand.
AAAAAACTGGCAAAACAAGTTTTATCTGCCCACATGGCAACACTGGTCACAACACATTTTTCCTATTTTTTCGTATCAGATGCTTTGTTGAAAAAGCTACTCTGTTGCTAATTTTCTTTTTTGCTCAAGTTTATCACTTTTCTTGCGGAATGTGCTTTCAAATCATTTTCTATTAATCTATTCCTTGTTGTGTCTATTTACTGGTACATTTAACTCTTTTATGGGTTTTTCCGATGAAAGATATAAGTTTGTCGAACCTACAAGACTTCAAGCTTTGCATAGGTTTCTTCCTTCTTTGGTACAAAAGTAACAGTAGAATAACTTTTTTTTTTTTCTTTTAAACCTTCAATAACTCTGCCATTTCACACTTTTTTTGCCTTTATTTCATAATTTTCGGATGAATTGGCGCTCAACATCTGTGCAATGCACTCCGCTTCCCATTTTATAAATAAAAATTAATGTACGTTTGTGTGTCCTGAATACATTTCTACACGGTTCATCCGATCGCGGTGAAAGAAAGTTTAGTCTCGATATAGAAGTTTTTTGGTACAAGCCAGGTTTAAGAGCTATCAGTTTTCATCCACCTTGAACACCAGAGGGCACTGTAGTACAAGTTTTACAAAACCGCATAAAACTCACAAGCCGCTCATGCGATTAGAATGAAAATCGGTATATAATGGTTTTCAGGTACAAAGAGTGTTTTGGTGCTTTCTTGATCCTCCTTTCTTTGATCTTACTTGAACACCAGATTTGGCAATTTCTGATCAGTGATTTTCTCGATTCAATCGTCAGCATACAGTTAGATTCTGCCGCTGCTTTTGTATGTTCGAATACGTGCGCACTCGCATCGTAGTCGTTGCTACACACAATCTTACGTTTGCATTTTGTTGTTATTGTTGTTGTTTGTGTCAACATTTTTATCATGCATGTGTAGGTTTGTGCTTTTTATAGTTTGTACGTACATACATAGGTATATGTAATAAGGAGTAATGCTAGGTAATGCTAGGTAGCTCAAGTGTTGTGGATTTTATGTATGTATTTTTGAAGTGATAACTTCTTTGGGCGCGTTTTACGTTTTCTGATCAGTGATTTTTTTCAATTCAATCGTCATAATAGTTTTATATTCGAGTTCAAAATAAAATAAAAAAAACAAATTTTTATTTTTATTCACCCGTTTTTATGTGAATCTATCTTAAGACTGCCTTACTTAACTAACTTACCAGATATTTATATCAATTTAAATGTTGACGTTGCAATTTTCATCGGTAATCGGTGTGTATTGATAAATATGTACAATACTTAAGACTTGTTTACCAATTATTAATTTTTGGATTTATTCATTTTTGTTTTCATCGAACTTTTTGGTGAGAACGGAAATGCATTTGGACTTATGTCGAAATTAATTCCTTGGAATTGGGTTATTAATTGTTATGAAATATGTTTTGTCAAATTGCATTTTTGTTTGCATCGAACTTGGTGTGAACGGAAGTGTAGTTTGACTTATGTCGAAAACAATTCTTTGGAATTATTTATTGAATTTGGATTATTGCATTTTTGTTTCACTTGTATTTTGTCTGTGAGAACGGAAATGCAAATATGGTTATTTTTTAATATATTAATTTTTGTCAAATTGTACTTAAGTTTGTGAGAACGGAAATGCAAAAGTTTTCGAGTATTAAGAGTGATGTAGAAATATGTGCATATTTATATTATGTGTGTAGGTTTGTGACTTTTACAGTGTGTACGTACATACAGGTTGGGCCAAACAAGAGTTTTCTATGAGTTTTTTTATAAAACGAACAAAATTAAATTTTTTTCCATGCTATAATACGCGAAAAAAATTTAATTTTTTTAGTGCTTGAATCGTTTCCGGATTGTTGGCAAAACCTCGGTCCTTCACGGTTCCCCACAAAAAAGTCCAAAGGCGTAAAATCGCAGTTCTGAGGCGGCCAATTGACATAGCCAAGACGGCTGAAAACACGATTTGGAAATTTGGTGCACAAAAGATCGATTGTGGCATGGGCTGAGTGGCCAATGCATCTTATAGAACTGCATCTTATTTTTTTCTCTTGATTGTCGACCTGTGCACCTATAATCGTGCTAAGAGCTTTTCTCGAACAAATCAAGAAAGAAAAAAATCAAACATATTCAAATTTAAAGCGTAGTCAGTTAAGGTAACTTTTTTACACATGTTGCACTTATAAATGTCTCGTAAAATAAAATATATAAATAAATATACTGGCCATTTCAGCCTTTGAAATTACTTTGACCAAAATTCTTATGATTAAATTGTGTTGTGCGTGTTATTAAATGTTTGAACACAATTGATCGAGAACTGGACCTCCTAAATGTATGCCGATTCCGAACGGCTAATGTGCATGTTCTCAAGAAACTTTACATGGCATTATTTACTCTTTGAGGTTTGCCATTGTCTGCAGAGAGGTCACGGCCGAACAGAAAAATTAATTCAATTGAAAAAACTTTGGAGAACGATCCTCACAAGGCAACGCGTCAGGGTCAGGGGGGCGATCTTCACATGGCAACGTGTCTGACTGCCTCAACCTGGTGAGGCCAGCATTATCCATGTTGAACTCGTTTCAAGGCGACTCAAACCTCTACGTGGTGTCCTCTAGAAACGGCAAACTGGCAACCGTTAGTTTGACGGCTAATATGAGTGGCGGGTTACCTGCCTTAAAAGGGTTGTGCGTTGGGTTTGAAGCCCACCACGTAAAATCACATTTCAATGAAACGTAAAAGAAAAATGATAAGAATGATCCCCAAATCTGATGAAATCTGATGATGACTATCGCAAACAAAAAACTGACAATGATGTACGGATATGCACTTGGAACGTCCGAACCCTTAATTGGGATGGTGCCTCTATCCAACTGATAGATATTCTAGAAAGATACAAAGCTGATATCACTGCAAGCCAAGAAATGCGATGGAAGGGACAGAGTTGCTTACGGTAAGCATTATGTGATATCTACTACAGCGGCCATGTGGAGAAGCACGAATTTGGATGCGGATTCGTGATTAACCAGAGACTACGGCATCATGTCCTGCGATTCACACCTGTGAAGAAACGACTTGCCATAATCCGTGTCAAGGCAAGATTCTTCAACATAAGCCTGATTTGTGCGCACGCTTCGACAGAAGATAAGGACGATGAGACCAAAGACAGCTTCTACGAGCACCTTGAAGAGGTCTATGAGCGCAGCCCCCACCACGACTTAAAAATCTTGCTTGGTGACTTCAACGCCAAGATGGGAAAAGAAAATATCTTTGGTCCAACAGTCGGAAAGTTCAGCCTCCACGACAATACCTCTGTTAACGGAATGAGGCTGAACATGGTCGTTAGTAGCACTAGATTCAAGCATCTAAATATTCATAATGTCCCTTCATGAAGGCACTCTTCCAGTGTTTTAGCTGTACGCACGATCCGTGATGCCAATATAGACTCGGATCATTATCTTGTAGCAGCAAAGATCTGTACACGTCTGTGTGCAACCAAGAATGCGCGCAATCCAGAACAGAGAAAGCTAGACGTCGAAAAGCTGCAATCAAAACGAACAGCCGAAGACTTCGCTACACGACTCTCACTCCTGCTTCAAGAAAGCACTCCTCCGATCGACGATATATGCGCGCAGTGGAATCACATTTCCCACTCTATGCGTACGGCTGCCGAAGAGGTGATTGGCTATCACCGCCCTCGCCGAAACCAGTGGCATGACCAGGAGTGTTGCGACGCCACTGCAGAAAGAGCCACCGCTTTGTCGCATACAAAGCCACCCTGTAGTCGGTTGTAACGCGTGCTGCTAAAGAGCGATACAAAGAGAAGAGGAAGGAAGAGAGGTGCATTTTCAGGCGAAAGACAAGGGAAGCGAAAATGCGTGAGTGCGAGAAAATTGAGAAGCATGGTGACAGGAATGTGGTCCGAAAATTTTTCGAAAAAATAAGACGCCTGGCCGATGGTTTCAAGATCGGGGCCTCTCCTGCAAGGATGAAAATGGGAATCTAGTGACAGATATCCAGAGTACACTGATGATGTGAAGGGAACACTTCTCTAGGCTGACGACGACAACAATCCCGCTAATAGAGATGATATCCCGGAAACCCCAATTGTGGACGACAGCGTTGAAGTTCCGCTGCCCGACCATAGTGAAGTCTTGAAAGCTATAGCTCGGCTTAAAAACAACAAAGCCGCAGGAGCCGATGGCTTACCGGCTGAGCTCTTCAAGAATGGAGGCGAAGCTCTATTTAAATGCATTCATGAGCTTCTATGCAGAATATGGTCGGAAGAATGCATTCCAAATGTTTGGAACCTCAGTGTGCTCTGCCCAATCCACAAGACAGGCGATCCCACCATTTGCGCCAATTACCGTGGGATAAGCCTTCTTAATATCGCATATAAAGTCCTGTCAAGCGTATTATGTGAAAGACTGAAACCCATCGAAACCAGTTGACTAGACCTTATCAGTGTGGCTTCAGATCTAGCAAATCTACCATAGACCAGATATTTACGCTACGACAAATCTTGGAGAAGACCCTAGAAAAACAAATCGACACACACCATCTTTTTGTTGATTATAAAGCCGCCTTCGACAGTCCAATTAGGAATAATCTATAGTCCACCATGTCTGAATTTGGTATTCCTGCAAAGCTTATCCGTCTTTGCAGAATGACTCTGAGCAACACCAGCAGCACAGTTAAGATCGGGAAGGATCTCACTCCTCCATTCGATACTAAACGAGGTTTCAGACAAGATTATTCCTTATTGTGCGACTTTTTCAACCTAATGATGGAGAAGATCATCCGAGCTGCTGATTTGAGACGCAGTGGCACTATAATCTACAAAAGTATTATGCTGCTGGCGTATAATTATGATATTGACATCATTGGTCATAATAGGCGAAAAGTCAGTGCAGCATTCTACAGGTTAGCGAAAGAGTCGAGTCGAATGGATCTTGCAGTGAACGCAGATAACACAAAATATTCGAATTCGATGGATGGTATGAGTTGTACGCTGACATTGACATAGTCAAGCGCATTAAAATCGAGCGGCTCCGCTGGCTAGGTCATGTTGAGCGAATGAAAAAGGACGCTCTAGCGAAAAAAATATTCGGTTCGGTGCCCGGTGGTGGTCAACGCAAAAGAGGACGCAGACACCTTCGTTGGAAGGATCAGGTGATGGATAACCTGACCACACTTGGTGTTTCCAACTGGCGCCAGCAAGCGCAAAACAGAAATGGCTCGCGAGTTACGTTACCACCAACGACGATAGTAACATTAGCACCACCTAAGCCATTGAGACTACAACAACAACAACAAGAGCTACAATAGCCTACCGACGCTACAACAACAAACAATTAAGTACGACGCATACAGCAGAACCTATCCCACTGAGTTCCACTTGAACCATCGAGGCTACAACAACAACAATAACTAAAACGCACAACTAGCGATAATTGCATATTCTTTAAGTATTTCAATAAATCAGTTGATTTGTTTATTTAGGTTATTCTACATTTCTTTTGTATGTCACATAAATTATTTTTGTTATTTAAGTTATTTCAAGCATCTCTTTTCCGCTATTCAATACTTTGTTGCACTTATTAAAATTTGGGTGACACTTAAATATCGAATTGCATTTTTGGAATGTATGTCGTATGCTTATGTCGTATGATACTTATTACATTGTGGAAAAATATATTTACTTGTATTTATGTATTACACGAAGAAATTGTAAATTGAAAGTTGTAGACGGAAAAGAAGATTTTAATAAAGTCAGATAAGATTTCACACTCAAGAAGAGAAGTTGTTTTAATTTAACCTCCCACACCATAACTGGCGCAGTCGAAAGTTCTCGCGAACGGTTTTGTGTTAAGTGTTAGAAAATAAAATCGGCGGTTTCCCGAGTTTAAAAGAAAATAACATTGAGATCATCGAAGGATCATCGATCATCAAGCACCAAGGGTACATTGGAGCAGCACAAACCGGAGGATTTCAGTCCTGAATCGCAGAGAGAACCTACTTATACAGAAGATAATATGACAATAGAACAACTCATAATTTTAGGATTGATGTAAGTCAAATATTGAATTTTATTTCATTGTTATAAATGCATAGGAAAATAAAATAGTTCTTCCCATATTCGAAACCAAGAAGATCTATAAGCTTAGACGCAATACCTGAAAATCTAGAAGTGGTAGATTTTCATAAAATAAAATTGAGTGAAAGTGTGTCAAGTATTTTTCAAAAACCAAATCAAAGTTTAAGTGTTGATATGGCGAGTCCGTCAGCATCTGATATTCTTAACTCGCTAAGGATTCCAGATGTAATCAAGGATCTGCCTCGCTATGATGGCAATCCAAGATTGCTTCATGAATTCATTACGAACGTAGAGGAGATCTTGCGACATATTTTGCAATTAGATGGGTCCCCCCAATCAACAATTTTGTTAAGAGCAATTCGCAACAAAATTGAAGGCCCAGCCAACGAAGTACTCAATATGTATGGCACGGCTCTGAATTGGGAGGAAATAAAAAATAACTTATTTTACACTATTCTGATAAAAGAACAGAAACAACATTAATTCGAGACTTACACTCGTTAAAACAAAGAAATCAAGCTGTAGACGAATTTTATAGCAGTATCATCGAAATGCAAGCTACACTTATAAACAATATTCTAATCCATGAAAGTAATAATAACGTTATAGCTGCAAAGAAAACACTTTACGGAGAAATGTGCCTTAATACTTACGTTACGGGCTTAAGAGAACCATTGGGGTCGGTTATAAGAGCTATGAGGCCAGAATCACTCCCAATAGCATTAGATTATAGCATTAAAGAACAAAATATTTACTATAATAAATTTACCTTTAATACCAATTATAAGCCAAATTTTAAACCTCCTTTCAACCAAAACAGGTCTATAAGACACGACAATTTTTCACGACCACAGTACAATACTCAAAATCAACCTAGAAATACACCACAACCAAGTTATCAAAATCAGTTTTATAATAGGAATTTTGGGCAGCACCAAAACCAAAATAGAAATCTCTTTTCAAATACTCCAAATCAAAATACTTTCAATAACAGGCATTTTGGTCAACACCAAAGCCAAAACAGCAATTTCACACAAAATTTCAATACCCACAACCAACACGTACAGAGACAACCTCCACCAGAGCCTATGGACACTAGCTCTGGAAACTCACGTTTTACACAAAGGACAAACAGGACTAACTTTCCTAATACAAGAGAAATGCATAATATAAACTCAACAGAGGAGAACAAACGACAACCCACAATGCAAAAGAATGCAACCTGTCAGCAAAATACGAATGAACGGTACGAAGGCTACGGATTTTATAAAGACGCAAACGAAGACTATGACGAAAATTTTCAATATTGCGCCTCGAGCAAGCAACCGGATACTTAGATATAAACAAACACGGTTTCACCCTTCCGTACATTAACATTTCTTCACCTTTCGGACGACCTTTAAAATTTCTAATTGACACTGGAGCGTCTTCTTCATTTATAAATCCCGAATTTATAAATAATGCCGACACTGAAATTCGCGAACCAGTCACAATAACAACTTTTTTAAATAAACATAAGATAAACAAACAAACTACATTGCCTACCTTTATTGAATTCAAAGAGACAGGACAGTTAACATTTTTGTTATTTAAATTCCACGGATACTTTGATGGACTGATAGGACTAGACATTTTGACAAAATTAGGAGCTAAGATTGACTTAAGCACAAACAAACTGATTACGAACAATTCTGTTATTAATTTAAAATTCAAACCAAACTTTTCTTCAGGAAAATACCTTATTCCACCCAATTCTAAACAAGTTATAAAAATACCTACAGACATAAAGGACGGCGACGTATATATCAAAACAATACAAATCGAACCAGAACTATTCATCTCCGAAGGCATTTACAAGACTAAAAACTGGTTTAGTGTAGTTGAAATTGTTAACAACAGTAATTCACATAAAACTCTTTTGCTAGAACAACCGCTTAAAGTAGAACACTACAATACTGAACATTTTGTTGAAATAAATAACCTTAGCATAGAATGTAACAGACAAGGAATTGAAGGTGATATAACTGAACTTATTCGATCCTCCCATCTCAACACAGAAGAAAAGAAAACACTTTTTAAATTTTGCAAAACGTACGATGACGTATTTTTTAAGGAGGGACAAGACCTGAGCTTTTCGAACACAATTAAACACACAATTAAACACACAATTGATACTACGGACGACATACCAATCTACACAAAATCGTATAGGTACCCATACATTCACAAAGGAGAGGTAAAAAATCAAATATCAAGTTTACTAGAACAAAAGATCATACGCCCTAGCTATTCCCCCTGGAGTTCACCGGTGTGGGTAGTACTCAAAAAATTGGATGCAAATGGAAAACAAAAATGGCGGTTAGTTATTGATTTTAGAAAACTTAATGAAAAAACCATTTCCGATCGTTATCCCATTCCAAACATCACCGAAATTCTTGACAAATTAGGCAAATGTTTATATTTTTCGACATTGGATTTGGCAAGCGGATTCCACCAAATCGAAATGAACCCTAGAGATATACAGAAAACAGCTTTTACAGTGGAAGAAGGCCACTACGAATTTCTAAGGATGCCATTCGGGCTAAAGAATGCTCCTTCAACCTTCCAAAGAGTTATGGATAACGTACTCAGAGATCTACAAGGGAAAATATGTTTAGTTTATCTAGATGACCTTATAGTATTTTCGACATCACTCCAAGAACATTTAGAAAACCTAAAGAAAGTTTTTGACAGACTCCGGAAATCCAACCTAAAAATTCAACTTAATAAGTCGGAATTTCTACATAAAGAAATTGCGTTTTTAGGTCATATCGTTACAACAGACGGAGTAAAACCGAACCCGGACAAGATTTCAGCAATAAAAAAGTTTCCTTTACCACGCACACAAAAAGAAATAAAATCGTTTTTAGGACTACTAGGTTACTACCGTAAATTCATTAAAGATTTTGCAAGGGTAGTAAAACCACTAACAGAATGCCTAAAAAAAGGTAGAACCATCGTCGCTAACGAAAAATATGTAAAAACCTTTGAAACTTGTAAAAACCTTCTCGTAAATGACCCTATACTCCAATATCCTGACTTTTCGAAGACATTCACATTAACGACAGACGCTAGCAACTTTGCACTAGGAGCCGTCTTATCGCAGGGGCACTTAGGAAGCGACAAACCTATATGCTACGCTAGCAGGACACTAACGGACACGGAAATAAACTAATTACTGGCCATAGTATGGGCCACAAAATACTTCAGACCATACTTGCTTGGACAAAAATTTAGAATTGTTACGGATCATAGACCATTAACTTGGATTATGAACTTAAAAGAACCAAATTCAAAGTTAATTAGGTGGAAACTTATATTAGAAGAGTTCGATTACGAGATAGTTTACAAAAAAGGGACACTAAACTCAAACGCAGATGCCTTGAGTCGGATAAAAATTGATAATCCAGATACAAAACAACTCGAAATAAATATCAACGATGCCACTACTTCTATTCAAGGTACTTCAGGTTCAACAGTACACTCAGCAGAAGAAAACCTTAACGACGGAATACCAATCTCAGAAAAACCTTTAAACGAATTCAATCTTCAAATTATTCTAGACAAATCATGCCAAAAACCATTCTTAACAGTAGAAGTCCCTTTCAAAAATAAACAGAGGAAAAGTATAAGGACACCAGACTTTACAGAAGAAAAACTAATAGACATATTTAAAAAATTTTTCGCACCCAATAAGCTAACAGCAGTCTACACAGACGACTTAACCTTTTCCTTAGTACAATCCGTTTACTCCAAATATTTCTCAGCAAATAGAACCTTCAGACTTATAAGATGCAAAGAAATTCTAATAGACATAACCGAAAACGACGAACAAGATAAAATAATTAGCATTTATCACGAAAACAGTAACCATAGAGGTATTAATGAAACTTTAGCACATCTGAAAAGAGAATACTACTTCCCCTATATGAAATCGAAAATAACACAAACCATAAACAATTGTAATATATGCCAAGAACAGAAATATGACAGACAACCTCAAAAAATCAAATATAGTAAGCCAGAAATTCCCGAAAAACCTCTAGATATCCTGCACATAGACATTTATAGTATAAATCACCAATATGTTCTTACTATGATCGACAAATTCTCAAAATTTGCTTCAGGGTATACACTCCCTAATAGGAATAGTATTTCAATAGTAAAAGCAACAAGACAATTTTTCAGCACCTATGGCATACCCAAGAAAATAGTTTGCGATCAAGGTTCTGAATTTACAGCAAACATTTTCAAAGATGTCTGCAAACAATTCAAAATAGAACTGCATTTCACTTCTTTTCAACAAACTTCCAGTAACTCTCCAGTTGAACGGTTACATTCGACAATGACAGAAATCTACAGAATTATAATTGCAACAAAGAAAGAAAACAAACAAGACGTAGACCATGACGAAACTCTCGCGGAAACTTTTATTACATATAACAACGCCATTCACTCATCCACGAAACACACACCTTTTGAACTTTTCCATGGAAGAACTTTTAAATTCAATAACGAAATATGTTTCAATAACGAACATGAATATTTAAAAAAATTAAATGAATTTCAAGCAATTTTATACCCAAAGATAAAAAGTAGACTAGGAATTATCACAAATGAAAATATCGATAAATTAAATCAGGTAAGGGAAGATCCAAAAAGTAACGAAATCAACGAAACGGTTTTTAGAAAAGAGTGTCGCAGAAATAAAATGACACCAAGATTCTCAAAGCTTAAAGTTAAGGAAAACAATAGAGTAACAATTATATCTAACAGAAACCAAAAAATCCACAAATCTAGAATAAGAAGAAAAAAGAAAACAATTAAAAATTAAATTAGGATAGTAAGTTAGTAATAGTTGTGTACTTACAGGGTTATGACAGCATCTGGACAGAAAATGGAAATTCAAGAACTTAACGAACAACAATCATTACTAACCATCCAAAAAGGCACTGCGAGAACAATAAGAAATTACAACAACCTTATACACATTGTTAACTTAGATTTGTACAAGGACAACGTCAACAGAATAAGCAGATCAATTACAACACTAGAAAAATTATATAACGATAAAGACATGACGTTAATAACAAAACTTAAATTAAAAGAAGTCCAAAATAAATTAGATTCACTCAGTCCACATTCAAGAAACCGTAGAGGAATAATTAATGGATTAGGCACAGTAGTTAAGTTTATCACTGGTAACATGGACGCAAATGATGCAAAAATATTAAACAAACAAATTGAAGACTTAAGATCCGAACAAACAAATCTTCGACAAGATACTAACAGCCAAATAAAATTAAACTCTATTATGATACAAAGGTTTGAAAATATTACTAATCATATAAACAATCAGCAACTAAAAATAGAAAATTTTGTCAACAAAATTCAAGATCAGAACACAAACAGAATTCGAGTTAATGAAGAAATTCTACTTCAGACTCAACATCTCGCACAAATTAATTACAACATTGACTTGTTAAACAATCATTTAGCTAACATTGCAGAAGCAATAGTACTAGCAAGACTTAATATAATATCTAAATTTTTTCTTAATCATGAAGAATTGGATGAAATATATAACACACTTTCAGCTCAATCAATAAATATACAATCTACCAACAATATCTATGAATTACTAGGATTACAAGCTTATTACAACAAAACAAATATAATATATAATGTCCGCATTCCTATCCTATCATATAACAATTATTCCCTAATTCATATTATACCACTCCCCATTAACAAAACAAAAGAAATAACATAGAAATATTACCTTATGCATTATATAACTCTGAGAGCATTCAGTATTTGTCTGAAATTTGTCCGAAAGTAGAAGGAATTTACTATTGTCAAGAAGCAAAACAACAAGAAAATATCACAAAATCAACCTGCCTAGGACGGATTATTCTGCCACAAGAAGGAAAACCAGCTCATTGCGTCACCAACGACATTGGCCAAATATCGAACATTTTACAACCAGAACACAACTACATATTAATGCTGAACACCCAACCAACATTAGTTAACTCGACTTGCAACTTCGCTCCACATCCAGTATCGGGAAATATTTTTCTACACTTCGAAAACTGTCAAGTGGAGATAAACAACATAACATACCAGAGTAACCCAAACATCTACTGGGACGAAATACATCTAATTCCAACTGCACACATACCAATACACACCAATTTCACAGTCGGAAAATTAAACCTCCACAAAACCAACAACTTCAACATCGAGAATAGAATCGCTATAAACAACTTGAAATCTAAAACAAAACGAGAGCTCAATATAACTATCGGAGGAATACTACTCATGGGAACAATAATTTTGTTATTCATCCTATATAGTTCCAGAAAATTTAAACGAAACATTGTTCTTGATCATTCCGCTCCAACCACAAACCAAAGGTTATGGCCGTCGCTTCACACCAGGGGGGGAGGAGTTACGTTGCCACCAACGACGATAGTAACATTAGCACCACCTAAGCCATTGAGACTACAACAACAACAACAAGAGCTACAATAGCCTACCGACGCTACAACAACAAACAATTAACAACGACGCATACAGCAGAACCTATCCCACTGAGTTCCACTTGAACCATCGAGGCTACAACAACAACAATAACTAAAACGCACAACTAGCGATAATTGCATATTCTTTAAGTATTTCAATAAATCAGTTGATTTGTTTATTTAGGTTATTCTACATTTCTTTTGTATGTCACAAAAATTATTTTTGTTATTTAAGTTATTTCAAGCATCTCTTTTCCGCTATTCAATACTTTGTTGCACTTATTAAAATTTGGGTGACACTTAAATATCGAATTGCATTTTTGGAATGTATGTCATAAGCATACATTCATTACATTGTGAAAAAATATATTTACTTGTATTTATGTATTACACGAAGAAATTGTAAATTGAAAGTTGTAGACGGAAAAGAAGATTTTAATAAAGTCAGATAAGATTTCACACTCAAGAAGAGAAGTTGTTTTAATTTAACCTCCCACACCATAACTCGCGCAATTTCTTAAACGAAGCAAAAACCGACCTACGGTTGTAAGCGCCAGATAAATAAGTAAGTAAGAAAAAACTTTCTGTATAGGATGGAACCAGGTTTTTCTGGCGTATGGGTCATTATAATATCATGTAATATTGTATATAGCATAAAAGTTATTATTTATGTACATAGATATATCTTTTAGAATTGGAAAATGAGAAGTTACCACATCCATCGTGTAGCAAGTAATTTAATGTCTCAATACTTTACTTTATTTAAACACATAATAATAAAATAATATTTGTAATTATTTCTTTTGTTTATTCATCCATCATTTTTAATTGAAATAAGTTATTGAAAGAAATCAGTAGACTGCATATTAGGGTTATAACTTTTTTTGGACGTCATTCTCCCAAGGGTCTATCTTACGGCCAATTGTGTTTTGATAATAAAACACATTTTTTACTTCAATTTGGTGAAAAAACGTCCCGCGCCTAAAGCGATTTCTAAAGTGCATTAAATTTTTTTTTTAATTTGTTTTTTAATTTTTTTTTTAAATACTCTATACAAAAATTATAACATTATATGGTTATGACTAGGTATTAAAAGACATAAACGTCAAGTTCAGTGTACGCGATGTTTTGGACATCTTATGGTTCATTTTGAATATACCAGTGGCAAAAATATTTTTCAAAAACACGATATGTAGAGTCGACGCTTGATAAATACTAATAGAACAAATGGAACACATGACATGAAGAAACACAGGAAAAGCAAAGTATTTTAAGCAAAGCATAGATAACGGTAAAATGAACAATTGAGAGTGAGTGCAAAACTGTAACATTTGCCTATTTTTACCTTTTTGTCTGCTAGTTTTTTTGTTGTTGGGAGATTAACTTGAAACTGGTTTGAGAGGAAGAGTGCAAGTGTACCAAGAACATAGTAAATCAAATTCATTATTATTTGGAAGCGATAGCAGCTGCTGAAATGAGATGTGCTACACAATGTTACAGTTTTGGTCATCAGTGGATATAGTATTTTCATTGAAAACTTCATGGCGTTAGGCGCGGGACCTTTTTTAACGATAGCGAAAAACTGAAAATGCAGTTCTTAATATTTTCCCATGCCCTACACGATTTTACCTTGGGAGAACTGATATTTGCAAAAATGTAAAAAAAATTATAACCCTACTGCATATATCTCATTAAATTTATACTTGTCTTTACCTAGTCGTTTCCATTCTCTTCATTTATTTTTTGCCCGTATCTTTTTTTATATACTTTTTATAACTTTTATCAATTTCTCCTTTCTGAGCTATTATTATTATTAGATTTTCTAGGTTTAGGTTTACCTTAATTTCGCTTTTACCTTATCAACCTTTTTGAATTCCATAAACTTGAAATATAAACGTATACAATAGCCATTCAACTTGCTTAAATCTTTTTGCAAAATAACACGCAATTTTTTTACAGTGTAAGCTTAAAAGCTCGCTTGTGTTAAGCAAAATGAGAATTTATTTGTGGGGCAAAGCTGTTTAACACTGATATAGGTTATTGGCTATAACTTTTGATTGGTAAGAAATAATAAGATAATTTTATTCTAATAGATTATTTTTTAGCTTGTTAATTTATTCAAAAATATAAAACCAAAATATAGGGAAAAAAAATTTACTTCAAAAACCAAGGGGTTGTTTTTTGAATCATAAAAATGGTTTTTAATATTTTTTTCTCATTTTTCCATTAAATATATCGTTGTACTAAAATTTTTCATATTTTTCAAGATATGGTTATGTTTTTGGTATCAAATTGATGGAATTTAATCATGTTAATTTCTTTAATTATCAAATCTTGGTGCACCGGTTTTGCTAAAAGAAAGATCTCGCAACTAAAATTTCATTGTAATCAAAATTTTCGCAGCATTGAAGATATGTAAGTATTTTTGGCATCAACATAACGAAAATTTTTTTAGTTTTACTAAATTTTAGAAAAATTTTATATTTTGTAAATATTTCCATATGTAACCAAAAAAAAAAACAACTAAGCTTAAAGACTCATCGTACCTGAAAACCACTTTATACGAACTTTCATTCTAATCGCATGAGCGGTTTGGGAGTTTTAGGTAGTTTTACAAAAAAATTGTACTACAGTGCACTCTGGTGTTCAAGATGGGTCAAAAGAGATAGCAACAAAACACTCAATGTACATGAAAACCACTATATACCAATTTTCATTCTAATCGCATGAGCGGTTTGTGAGTTTTAGGCGGTTTTGTAAAAAATTGTACAACAGCGCCCTCTGATGTTCAAGGTGGATCAAAATTGATAGCTCTAAAACCCGCCTTGTACCAAAAAACTTCTATACACAAATTTTCATCGCGATCGGATGAGCGGTGTAGAAATGTATTCAGGACACACAAACGTACATTCATTTTTATTTATAAGATAGTTTTAAATAAAAAATTCCTTTTTCACAGTTTAAGTTCATTTTGGTTGTTTTGCAAAAGGTCCATATATAAAAATAAATAATTATAGCTTGAAGCACATATTTGATATGAAATTTGTTTTCTAGATCAAGTTTTTTAGGATCAGGTTGCGTAGCTGAACCTGAACAAAACAAACAAAAACAAGAAAGAAATAGAATTAAATGTAACCGATGTCGATTCGACGAAGCATGTAATTACTTCCAGGGTTGGAACTTCCACTTTGCCGAATGAAGCTAAAGACTTCATTGTTCCCAAATAGTGGTAAATTTTATTTCTTTCTGGCAAGACTGAGTGGCACACGCTGATTATGAGTTTAACTCAAAACCAATTCTATAAGAAAGAGTTGAATGCGTATGAATATGGTAGCTATTTCTATGAGTATGGATGAATATACGTACAAGAAAATCATAAATATACTGACGAGTATATTCAAATCATGAATCACTCGTTGCAGATCTCTGTTTAGTACATTACTTTCATATTTCGTAGTCAATATAAAATTTATTTAGGTATCTCTTTTCTTTCATTATAATATTAAAGTTCAGCTTAAAATATTGATTAACCTTTCCACAATTTGTTTAACGCCATCTAAGATATTTGATGCAACTTTTTGATTTTTCTATATGATAAAAATGTCAAAAATTTTAAAATGTATAAATATGTAAACCAAAAATACGAAAATTAAATTTAATACATGCTTTTAAAAGTTATTTCAAGTGACTCATGTGCGCGACCACGCGACTTTAAAAAAGAGCACATTAAAAAATTATATTTTTAAATATTTCTAAGAATTTTCTAAGGTAGAGGTACTTAATTAAATGTAATTGTCACGTATTCGACCAAAATCAACGAGATGTCAACAAATCTACATTAAAAATGTCTGACCTGTAGCCAAGACCCACACCGATAACACTGTCCTAACTGGTTGCACGAGAGGAGAGAACAACATTTTGTAACTTAGCTGTTGTTTAAACCCGTTTTTCATGATTAAATTTAGAATCTATATATCTGTGGCAATATGACAGAGTAGCTTAAGTCGACATAAGCGAAAAACTGAAATTCTACATATTATTATTAACCATTTCAAGGTGCACAATTGTGTCCTATCCTTGTTTAAATCCGACTCTTAAAAAGAAAGTTATGCCGATTTTTCTAATGACCATACACAAATTTTACATATAAAAATGAGAAAAAGGATTTTTAAAAATGTAAATAACTCACAACTATATTTTTGGACTTAAGCTACTCTGTCTTATTGCCACAGATATATAAAAAAGGAGCTTATGTTTGTAAGGCCGCAATAGACTCCTAAACTACTTATCCGATTAGCATGAAAATTTGTGTATAGAAGTTTTTTGGTACGGTGCGTGTTTGTGGGCTATCAATTTTGATCCACCTTGAACACCAGAGGGCGCTGTAGTACAAATTTTTTACAAAACTGCCTAAAACTCATAAACTGCTAATTCGATTAGAATGAAAAGTGGTATACAGTAGTTTTCATGTACGTTGAGTGTTCTGCTCCTATCTTTTTTGGCCTATCTTGAACACCAGAGGGCGCTGTCAAACAAATTTTTTTGCAAAACCACCTAAAACTCACAAACCGCTCATGCGATTAGAATAAAATTGGTATATAGTTGTTTTTAGGTACGATGAGTCTTTTAAAACTATCTTCTTTGATTCACCTTGGACACCAGATGGTGCTGTAGTACAAATTTTTTACAAAATCGCATATTTTTAGTTGTTTTCTTAGGTTACATGTGCAAATATTTACAAAATATAAAATATTTCTTAACTTTAGTAAAATTAAAAAAAAATCCGTTATTTTGATATCAAAAACATGAACATATCTTGAAAACTATGAAAAATTTTACTACAACGATATATTTAATGCAACATCGTTACACAAAATTACGAAAAAAACAATCAGATATTCAATTTTGTGACTTTCGATTCAAATATCTCCGCTGCTTTTTTATATATTGTGTTAAATTTTTTTTTTGTCTGAAAGCTTCACCAAAATACTATGAAAACCTTATTGCAAAAATATCGTTAAATGAGTAAATATATTTTAAATATTTTTTTCAAAAAAGGTCTGAAATTTTGGAGTTTTCCTCAAAAAAGGCTCAACATTTATTTTTGTTGTAAAAATAATTTAAACTTAAATTCTCAAATTTTTAACTCTATTCAAAAGTTATAACATTTGTAAGTAAAAAATGTTTCAATTTTACGCAAAAAATAAAAACCATTTTTGTGATTCAAAAAACAAAGCCCCTACCCCTAGATTTTTTCGAACAAATTTTTTTTTTCCAATATTGTGTTTTTATAATTTTGAAAAAATAAAATAAAAAAATGAATTTATTAAAAAAAATTATCGTAGTATCTCTTGCCAATCAAAAGTTATAGCCAATAATCTATATCCATATCATTTCCGGTCTGCTTGCTTATCTAAATCTAAATCTATATCTATATTTGTATATAAAAAAGGAGCTTATGTTTGTAACTATGCAATAGACTCCTAAACTACTTATCCGATTAGCATGAAAATTTGTGTATAGAAGTTTTTTGGTACGGTGCGTGTTTGTGGGATATCAATTTTGATATATCAATATTTAATGCAACATCGTTGCTCAAAAAAGAGAAAAAAAAATCAGAAATTTAATTTTGCGACTTTCGAGTCAAATATCTCCGCTGCTTTTGTATACATTTTGTTAAATTTTTTTCTTTTGTCTTAAAGCTTCATCAAAGTACTATGAAAACCTTATTACAAAAATACCGTTAGTTGAGTAAATATATTTTAAATATTTTTTTCAAAAAAGGTCTAAAATTTTGGAGTTTTCCTCACAAAAAGGCTCAAAATTTGTTTTTGTTGTAAAAATAATTTAAATTCAAATTCGCAAAATTTCAACTCTATTTAAAAATTATAACATTTATAAGCAAAAGTTATTTCAATTTTACGCAAAAATTAAAAACCATTTTTGTGATTCAAAAAGCAAAGCCCTACCCCTAGATTTTTTCTAACAAATTTTTTTTTCCAATATTGTGTTTTTATAATTTTGAAAAAATAAAATAAAAAAATTAATTTATTAGAAAAAATTATCGTAGTATCTCTTGCCAATCAAAAGTTATAGCCAATAATGTTCATCCAAAATATAAATACAAAAAGCAAAACGCTGTCTGTGTGATGGCTGGAAACTTCAAAATTACTTAGCCGATAGAGCTGAAATTTTGGCAGTACATTTTTTTCAAGTACGAGATGGCTTAAATTTCTGTCACACCCCCTTTTACCGCCCAAACATCAATAAAAATGCTATATTTCCTACGGTTTTCGTCGATTGGGCTACGTTTTGGGAATTTAGTCTGTATGCTTACTGTCGGCAACTGTACTAAAACAGGGTAATGTCCATCTACTAGAAAACTGGGATGAGCATTATATAAGAGGGTGTGGCTCCGCCCATACAGTTAAAATTTGTATTATCGAATAGCTTTGAAAGTAAAAGTAGCAATACTTACATACAAACTCAAAATGGAGTTACTATTTGGTGATCTCCTGCTACTGGGAAACTGTAACGGGCAGGGGAAAATAACAGTGGTGTCAAACTATGAGTCTAAGAAAAGCTTTGAATACACCTATTATGTTCCCATATAGTTGCAGGGTGCAGCAACGCGCGCCGGGAGAAGGCTAGTCCTTAATATTATTGGTCATATAATTTTTTTTGTAATTTTATAAAAACCTAACAGTGGTTCGGCGCAAACTTCTTTTCTGTGAAAATTAATTTAATAAACACACACACATATTGATTTTAATTTTTGAACTTAGTCAACGCGTTTTATTTTTGAATTTATTAAGATACTTCTTCGGCACAGGAAAACCACAACTTTATTAAATTTAATTTTAAATCGCTTAGTAAATAAATGATTATGGTCAGCAAGTTTCACCACAAGTCGATACGCCAACGTACGCTAGCCTTCGGACCGGATCCTTGTCGTTCGAGTATTTGATGCCTCTCACCCAGAATCCTGAAAATAAAAAAAACCAGCCACAGAACGAATAAAGGAATACCACCTAACAGGTACGAGCAAATCGCCACAGACAAGCCGCTGAACCATTCGACACAATTAACCGCCTCAACAAGCGCGCCGCCCCAGCCATCCACTATTCCAAATACACCCTCGCAACCAACAGAAGCATTTAGTAAGCCCCCTGTGCAGGACGCTGAAATTATGGAGAAAAATATAGAAAAGGTAACTAACGAATTTAATAAGAAAATTTCAGAGCTCCAGAATGAGTTTAAGCGTCAAATGCACGCTATACAATCGCTTGTCTGAACAACAACGACCGACTGCAAAGAACTGTAAGCGAGATACGTAACGAGATGAGCAGAGCGGAATCAGCTGTCATACCGCCATCTATAGCAGCTGCCATACCGCCACCTATAGAAGCCGCCATAGCACCACCGATAACCACTGCCACGCCAACCCTTATAGCCGCTTCAATGCCTGCATCTACATCATTATACGATGCCGATTCACCCCGTCACACTCAACGCCACTCATTTGAGTCTGTCACAAATAGCCACCAGTTTGCAGCCCCACGACAGAAGAAAATCTGCCCTTTACTAAAATTCTCAGGGCTTCTAGAAGAATGGCATACTTTTCTAGAAGCCTTCGAAAGCACGACGTAGGAATTTGAATATTCGAGCCTGCATAATATTTACAATGCGCCTTAGAGATGCAATTGAAGGAAGAGCCCGGGAAACAATTGATTCACTTTTATGCAGCTCGACAAACATAGATGCCGTCATGTCAATCCTAAAAGAGACGTACGGTCGCCCAAACAAATTATTAAGTCACAAATTCAAAAGTTTCGTACCTTACCAGTCGTTGCTGAAGGAGAGCTTGCAGCATTAATTGTCTTCGCCAACCAAATCGGCAATATGGCAATCTTTCTGGAGTCCGTTCGCGGAGATCACCATCTTACAAAGCCGATGTTGTTAAGCGAGCTAGTCGCCAAATTGCCAATGTCTATGCAGATGCAGTGGGCCGAAAAGTGTTTGCAGTTGGACAGAGTGCCAACTATTTCAGACTTCAGCCAGTGGTTGGGAAGAATACGCAAACTTGCTAACATCGTGAAGGTCGCATGTGTTGGTATTAAAAGATGCCGCGTTTGCGAAGGTGAGTGCCAATCAATAAAAACAAGGTGGCGCAAAAATAACCTTCCGATGTTTTTTGGCTGTAATTTTAAAAAAAATGAAAAACTTTGATTCTTCTTGTGGATTATTTTTATTTGGTCTTTTAATTTTTTTTACATCAAGTCGAGAATATGATGTCATGTAAATGGCCGCCGCCACAGTTGATTGTCATTTGAGCTCTTTTAATGGCATTTTCCATCACTTCGGCCAAAACTTCCGGCGATAGGTCCTCACATTCTTGACGGATATTGTCTTTAAGAGCTGCAAGAGTCTGAGGCTTGTTGACAAAAACCCGCGACTTCAAAAAGCCCCACAAAAAGAAGTCTGTAGCGGTCAAATCAGGCGATCTTGCTGGCCAGTGCAAATCGCCAAATCGGGAGATTAGGCGCCCGGGAAATGCATCCTTCAGCATATCGGTTGTGGCACATGCATTGTGTGCCGTTGCACCGTCCTGTTGGAGCCACATGTTTTCCAATCCCAATTCATCAAGTTGCGGCAAAAAGAACTCGTTGATCATTGCTCTGTAGCGCTCACCATTCACAGTAACCGTTTGGCCCGCGACGTCTTCGAAGAAAAAAGGTCCGATGACTCCTCCAGCGAAAACAGCACACCATACAGTGACTTTGAGCGGGTGTAATGGCTCTTCGTGGGCTACACGCGGATTTTCAGTGCCCCAGAAGCGTAAATTTTGATTATTTACGTACCCTTTAAGATGGAAATGGGCCTCATCACTCATGATTATTTTTGATGAAAATATTGAATAAATAGTCAGCAATATTCCGCCTTCTGGAGCAGTGTAGCGTAACATTGTTTATTAACGTGTATTTCGCATGTGTTTACTACACAAATGTCAAAACAGAACTGACATTAGGGGCCAATCGCAAAATTTATAGCATTTTCTGATAGGAGGATTACTTTTGCGCCACCTTGTATATGTAAAATGTTTTTAGGGCTTTCAGTAGATGATAGGTGGAAAAAGGTTAAAACCTTATGTGTTTGTTTCATGTGCCTCAAGAATGGGCATCAAGCACGCAAATGCTTAAGCAAGCGCAAGTGTGGTATAACCCTTTCAGACCGTGATGCATCGTTTGTGAGGGTGGGTTCTATCTTTAATATTTCCACTTTTATTTAACGAATGTTATAAAGAACGAAATTAATCGATTGTGCTTGTTATTGTATACTTTTGTTACTCACACTGTTCCGCGATTCGCTTTACCGTTACTTGAACACGCGTGGAATTCTTGATAAACTTTTTAGTTTTGTCGAAATGAGTCGCAGAGGTAATTTGTGTCTTCAATTACAAAAATATAAAGTGTAAAAATTCAGTGTAAAACTAGTGAATTTAACGCATTTGAACTCAAAAATTAATAAATTTTGATGTTTCAAATAAATTTGATTCATTTGTTGCTAAAAAAATGGTTTTCAGATGAAGTTGTATCAATTGTGCGTGTCCTGAAAATCCTTGAAGGATATTTAATTTTCATTCCATATAACGACCATACATTCCAAAAATCATACAAAAATGTTCAGTAGATAAGCGTCGGGTCTGAAAGGGATAAACTGCTGCACATATTCCCACCATCAAACGCTGCACGAAGAGAAAGACATCAATAAGCCAGGAGATGCACTGGAGCCAACTACATCCCGCGAACATAGGATTTGCCACGAGGAAGCAAACCGAGACGACGATACGGTGCTCTTCCAAATTATGCCTGTCCAACTCTATGGTAAAGATAGATGCCTTCAAATATACGCCTACGTAGACGACGGAGCTAATGCCACCATGCTTGATGCAAATGTCGCTGAGGAATTGGGACTTAGCGGATAAAAAGACTACCTGGAGCTGCAATGGCTGAACAAGAAAACAACGCGCGAATCAACGGAAATCGTAGATCTGTCAATAAGTGGAACGTTCGAAAATGTGGAAAAATATAAAATGTCTAAAGTATTTGTTTTGTCAAGCTTAAAGTTGCCAACTCAGTCTTTTAATTCTGTTCAGTATTGCAATCAAAGTAATAATAAACATTTATCAGGACTTCCTATTTTAAGTTATAGCAATATTCAGCCGAAAATGATCATAAGCCTGACGCATGCATTCCAGACGGTACCAATCGATATTCCACGAGCACTGCCAATACCAGGGCCCATTGCAACGAAGACTAGATTTGGATGGATGGTATATGGACCAATAGGAGGATAACCTACTAATTGTGAGCGCAGATCGTGTCATATTAACAAAACAGGTTACTGCCAAAATGAGTTTAGCCAGTTGGAAGACATGATTAAAAATTACTTCGACATAGAAAACTTCGCAGTAAGAGCGGATGTAACACCGGTGAAATCTAAATTTTAAGTAAAAGCGCTGTCAATTTTAGAGTCAACAACGAAACGCTGTGGTACGAATCCGGTCTACTATGAATCGAAACTAAGGTAATCCTCCCTGACAGTTTTCAAATGGCGCTTACTCGTCTTGAAAGTATTGAGAGAAAAATGCTGCGTGATCCAGAATACGCCTCAGATTATAAAAATAAGATAAACGAATATATCCACAAAGGATACGCCAGAAAGTTGAGTAGCGAGAAAATACGAAATCGGTCATCAAAAACGTTTTATTTACCACATTTTGGTGTACGAACCCCGAACAAAAGAGGAATTAAGATCGTTTTCCACGCAGCAGCTGAAATAAATGGCATTTCATTAAATAAAAAATTATTGATAGGTCCAGATTTAAACCAACCTTTAATTTCTATTTTATTCAAATTTAGACAATATCCGATAGTAGTTAGCGGCGATATAAAGGAAATGTTCCACCAGGTACAAATTCTCAAAGAAGACCAGGACGCTCAGAGATTTCTTTGGAGGAATGGCAACGCTACAGACGAGTTGGATACGTATGTCATGACGACAATTATTTTCGGTGCCACATGCTAGCCCACAATAGCGCAGTACGTCAAGAACAAAAACGCACAAAGCATTAAAATATCCCCGAGCTGCAGAAGGAATTTTGGAAAAACACTGCGTCGATTGACGTAGTCATGACTACGTGGACTGTTTCCAAACGGAGCAAGAAGCATTGCAAGTATTAAAAGAAGTCGTAATGATTCATCAAGCCGGAGGATTTGAAATGCGAAATATCGTATCCAATTCGGAGAAAATAAAAATTCACGTTGGCAACTCTAAAGTGGACAGCCCTGTCAACATCATGTCGCGACACTTTTGGCACTATAATTCCACCTTTTTAATTACTATTTTTTTTTTATTTCGGTCACTCGCGCACTTTTATTCAATTATTAAACTATTGTTTATTTTTACCGGCACGAATTTGCTGCAATTTATTTTTTTGCGCGAACAGCTGTTTCGTTTATTTTGTGTGGAACCCAAGTGCACAATAGTGCCGACGACAAGGGTTGCCACCTGTTCAGCGGAGACGGGTGTGGGTATTTATACCAGGACACGTATTTATACGCGGAAGATAGCGATGACTGTGCACTTAATAAGACTTTTCCTCCAAAATCTTATTAACCTTGTGCACCGTGGGGCAAAAATATAAAAAGAACGATTAAAAAAAAAATAAAAAGAAAATACTATTATAATTAATATATTACGAGGAATTAAAAAAAGAATATGTCGTAAACCGGGACAACACAAAAAAAGAACCCAATTTTTGGGTCGCACTCTAGTTGCGGGTCCAAGGAGATGACTTGGACCCTCTCACAATTCCACCGGTGGAATTAATTTATTTTACCTGTTCCGGACGGAACTAGGCTCGAGTGCGAGGGGCCTAACAAACAAAAAAAACGCGCCAAAGCGAACGCGGAGCACGACTACACGCGACAGAAAGAAAAAAAACGGAAAAGAGAAAAAAACAAGCGCGGTAACACCAAAAAAAAAACGGACAATAAAGAAAAAAGTAAAACACTGGGTGTGGTGATCGCACCAACACACACAACCACATATACGAATATGCTATATATATAAGGAAAAGGTACTCCCTGATAATAGTCCAGGTCCTGGCCTCTAGTTCCTCCTCGCTCCAGCGGCTCCCGATCCAAAAATCCCACGGACTCCGTCTGTCCTGGTGGGCTCGACAGCGTCACTGGAACCACTTCACTAGCTATATATATTGATATGGCTATATCTATATATATATATATATATATATATTTGTTTTTTTTTTTTGTCTTAATTTTTCGACCGATGGTCCAAAAAAAAACCTCTTGGCACAATTTTTTTTCCACAACACTTGGCACACTTCCAACTCACTTCACTGTTCAGACTGAACTGAACTGCCAACCAGCGGTGCAGACTGACGATGCTTAGGTTCCACAAGATGGGAACCTAAACACAGCCATCTTTTTTCTAGCATAGATGCGGTTTTCGCAGAAACCGGTATTCACACCTGAAGGCTTTGCTCACACCTATTTTCAAAATCGTTTTCCGGATTTTTTGAGGTGCATCTTGAGCAAATTTAAATAAAACCTTCTACCCACCAAGTGTTTTTCTACATCTTGGCGGCATCTATGCCAGTATTGGTGTGGCAACACTCCACACCTTCCACAGCCCACAATGGCTACTCTCATTGTGACTTGGCCAAGTGATTTTTACTTTTTTTCACAATAACAGTCCTAGTCCTGTTCGTTTTATTTGTCGCGCAATTCCGTGCGTTCAGTCACTCGTGGGATTTCAGTTTCGTCGAGCATGGAGCACAAGGAGAAACTTTAGCCAACCCGAGTTTTATGAGTAATAATTAAAGTGGTTTAATGACCACTGGAGTGCATGTGTGTGTTGGGCGCCACTCCAAACGCACAGTGATTACGTCCGGACAAAACAGAATCGTCATTTTATGACTACACATAAAATGGTCGCCGTGTAGTTTTGTCTGCACTTCACTTTGGCGCAACTAAATTTTTAGACCGCGACAACCCCACCCCCACCTCCACGAAAGTTGCTCGGTATCTGATAACCGAGAAACTTTCGTTACAGAAAACTAACCTAAGGGATACTAAGTTTCGCCGGGGATCAGGCCGTAGATCCTGTACGTGCCACGTCCCTTTCTCACGCCCATCCACATCTTCGAGGACATAAGTCCAGGGAGATACCCTCTTTTTAACCCTATATGGTCCTATAAACTTGGGTGCTAATTTTGCTGCAAAGTAATTGGCTGCATCGGACAGCACAAAATTCCGTCTCCAGACTAATTCGTTCGGTAAGTATTGTACATCCCTACGTCTCAGATTATAGGTCTTTGCCATCTTGGCGCTCGCTATTTCCATTTTCGTCCGTATGTCTTGCCTCAACTTGGCCATAAGTTCCGCTCGTTCCTCACTATTATTACAAGTCGGTTCGTCTAAGTCATCCTTTCGTCGATAGTCCCTATCTCCCCGGACCGCCATGTTCCTGCCAAAATTAACAAAATATGGAGATTGCCCTATCACCTCGTGCTGCGACGTGCGAATGCAGCAGGCTACTTTAGCCAGGTGAGTATCCCACGTTCGGTGATTTTCAGAAATATAAGCCCTAAGGGTTGTCTTAATGATCTGATTAATCCGCTCGGCCGGGTTCGCCTGCGGATGATAATTGGCAGTGAACCGGAGCCGGACTCCAAAGGAGTCACACAAAGACTGCAGTTCTCTGCTCTTAAATTGAGGGCCATTGTCGCACACTATTGACCTAGGGACGCCAAAGAGTAAGAACACGTTGTTCTCCAGCTCTTTGCAGATGCTTTTTGCCGTTGCTGAACGTAACGGAAACAAAAGCGGGAAAATGGTGAAGTAGTCAACCACAGTTAAAATATAACTGTAACCTTGACTAGACTTCACAAGGGGTCCTACCAGATCCACGGAGATCATCTCCCATGGCTCCAAATCTTTGATCCTACCTACCATTCCACCAGCTGGCTTCCTATTGTCTGGTTTCACCTTTTGGCAAATCTGACATCCTTTAATATACCTAGCTATATCTGCCTTCATCTTTGGCCAATAATATTTGTCGGCCACCCTAGCTAACGTCTTCCGTACGCCCATGTGTCCTGCTAACGGATCATCATGGCACTCGCGCAAAGCCTCCTTTCTCTCACCTTTTCCTAACACTCGCTTCCACTCATAAGCCGTATCGTAAACGTTGCTAAGCCCTGCCTTAACGTGTTTGTATAAAACACCGTTTTCGAAACGCCACGCGGAAAAATCAAGGGGCGTCTGTGCCACCTTTTTACTCATCTCCAGTACCCAAAGGTCCGTTGGTCCCTCGGTGATTTCACTGAGTACTGGAACACTCCGTGACAGCATATCCGGGACAACATGGTCCTTGCCCTTGCGATGTACGATTTCAAAATCGTACTGCTGTAGTTTAAGGGCCCACCTGGCCAGTCTTCCGCAGGGGTCCTTCAAATTGTTAAGCCACACGAGCGAGTAGTGATCAGTTACCACCGTAAAATGAACTCCCTCGATGTATGAACGCAGCTTCTCCACTGCCCACAAAACTGCCAGACACTCCTTCTCCGTTGTGGAATAATTTTTTTCACACTTATTAAGCGACCTACTCAAGTAAGAAATTACCTTTTCGCCCTCATCAAACTGCTGGGTCAGGACTGCGCCTATGCCAAAATCAGAGGCGTCCGTTTGTACAGAAAATGGCCTATCAAAATCTGGGCAACTTAAAACAGGGGCAGTGACAAGGCGCTCTTTGGCCTTCAGAAAACTATCTTCGCACTCAGCCGACCAGTGGAATCTCTTGTTTTTCTTTAGAAGATCCGTAAGTGGTTTCACTAGATCGGCGAAGTTTGGTACAAAACGCCTGTACCAAGAGATAGTACCTACAGAAGAACGAACTTCTTTAACATTCCTGGGGGCGGGTATCTTCAACATCGCCTCCACCTTTTCTGGGTCTACGTGTAGACCTTGCCTATCAACAACATAACCTAAATATCGAAGTGAAGACAAACAAAAATTACATTTTTCCCTATTCAGCCGTAACCCGGCGTCGCCAATTCTACGAAGAACTTCCCTCAAAACCTCTACGTGCTTTTCGAACGTATTCGCCAGGATGATGATGTCATCCAGGTAAACGAATACGTGCGGCTCCAAATCAGCTCCGATCACCGTATCGATAAATCTCTGCCACGTGGCAGGCGCATTATGCAGGCCATAGGGACCTGGGACCTGCGACCTGGGACCGTAAAAGCAGTAAAAGCCCTTGACTTTTCCGCGACTGGAATCTGCCAATACGCTGATTTTATATCCAAGCTTGAAAGATACTTGGCGTCTTTCAGCTTATCCAACGTTGCGGAGATATACGGCAACGGGTAACTATCACGCTCGGTGTTCTTGTTGAGTGCTCTATAGTCGACACAAAATCGATAAGAGCCGTGTGATCTTCTTGATCATGACCACCGGTGAGGCCCACGGACTGTGAGAGACCTCGATCACGTCCTTCTCCAACATCTCCTCGATTTCCTTGTCGATGTGCTTCTGGATGGCTGGAGACACTGGGTAGTATCTCTGCTTGATGGGCTCCACATTTGGCTTTGGTCTGATCCGATGTTCGACCAAATGTGTGCAGCCAAGACCCTCGGGCATCGCCTCAAAAATCTCTCCTACTAATCGTTCCAACGACGCGGCTTCGCTAGTGGTCAACTCCGACCTTTCCACGATGCTTGCCACTGCCGACACTTCTACCCTATTGCTTAACCTCCACTGATTTCTGGCTACATCCGGGACAATGCCCGCCTTGACCCAAAAGTCAATGCCTAAAATCAGGTTTTGCGGTAAGCCTGGTATGACGAGGCACTCTATAAGGACCGACTTGCCCTCGACCTCGATCGGAAGTGTAATAACTCCACGCACTCGAACAAACTCGCCATCCGCTAACGCGTAAATAGAAATAGAAATAGTTGAAGAAGACAACTCTATACCCCAAGAACTCAAAATATCCCACCCTGGGCGACCAATGATGGTTCTTGAAGCTCCCGAATCTAACAATCCTCTCAGAAAAACTCCAAAAATCCTAACACCTAAATACGGCCTATTGTCTAATTCCTTTTCCAAAAGTGTAAACCCTAATCTAACCTCATGACAACAATTTTCTATCTACCCTAGCCAGCTGGTTGCTCGCAGGCAACCTCTTTATTCTCGGTGAGCGCCTTGCCCTGCGTCTGCATGGGCTCGCAACACATTTCCCGACATGTTCGGGTTAGGTCCCTCCCTTGGCCCCTCTCGGCCCCTATCTGTTTCGGCCCTGAACCCGCGTCTGTCTGACGGCCCTGCTCTATTCGAGCACCGAGGACAATCGCGCTTCATGTACCCGGCCATTCCGCAGCCGTAGCACTTAATCCCTTTTGGACAGTTGACCGAAACATGTCCAAAACGTCTGCAATTAAAACACCGGAACGTCGGTTGTGGTGGCGAAGAAATCCTGCGTTCCAATCGTTGCGCCCGGAGCGGGGCGTTCACTTCAGCCACAGCGGGCTCTGCTGACACGTAGGCTAAGTCCGGCTCCAGAAGATTCCTTGAACGACTGCTTGGCGGCGGGACGAATGATTCCACATTCGTACGTACGGCTTCCAACTTACGACCTAACGAGACTAATTCTGAAAGAGTGGTTGGCTCAGCTAAACCTAGCTGAGTTTGAAAAAAAGGTGTCAAATTCGACATCACTAACCCTAACTTTCGGCGTTCAGAAAGAGGTTCGGCCAGCCGACCAAATAAGCCTCTCATTGCCGCTACAAAAATCCCTATGGACTCATTGCCCCCTTGAGTCCTTCTCCTAATCTCATCCATCAATAATTCGTCGTAGTTGGGTGGGAGAAACTCCAGTTTCAACTCCTTCACCAACTCCTGCCAACCTGACACGGTCTTACGTACCGCACGGAACCATAAAAGCGCCTTACCACTAAACAAATCTACTGCCCCTCTAAAAAGTTGGGTCTCACTGACCCCTCGAGCTTCACAAAGCTCCTCTACCCTCTCTAAAAACGAACTTAAGGACACGCCTACCTTTTCTCCAGAAAACTTCAACTCCCACTTCGACAAATTTTCGATTTTTTCCGGATTCTGTAGACCTCCCTCTACACTAACCGAGCGACCTGCCACGGGTTCGGGTACCGGTGGCGCCGGTGGAACATCGTCCTCAACGGCAGCTGTTTTTTGTAGCGTGGCCCTTGGCTTGGCCATCTCCTCCGTTGTTTTGACGGGTTTGGGTGGTACCTCGTCTTCCTCATCCTGCAATCCAGCTAGCTCCAGAAGATCCGTCAGGAGCAACATCAGCCGGTTCCTCAGCTCCATCTGCTCGGATATCATACTGGCGGTCGTAGGCCTAGACCGGTTAACCCGACCAACGCTCCACTCGATCTTGGTCATAATTTTCAGGAACTCTGAAGACTTCGGGTCCTGTGGTGGGTTCTCCATAAGCGCCTCGATCTCCACGATCTTCGCCTCCAATGCTGCCTTATCCTCAGAGAATTCAAACGGGTACACGGCGAAGATGTCAACCGAGTCCCTGCGCTCTAGATGCCTTGACGCTCTCAAGGTTTTCCTCATAGAGTCAACCGTACTTGTTGGTAACCCACGAGACTCCATCTCGTACACCAACTCTTCTTGGTTTAAACGGTTGATCTCCATGGTATCAAATTAAAAGAAGACAAAAAAACGAGAAAAAAACTAAAATCGCTGAAAACCTACAAAATAAGAACAATAAGAAAAGAAAGGACAACCAAACCCGGACGTATTCTAAAATAAAACAAAAACCCCAAAAACGAAATAAACAAAACCAAAAAAAAAATAAAATACATATATATTAATAGACCAACGACACCCGTCGGACCAGTATTTACGAAAACAAACCCAAAAAAAAAATGCAACAGAAAATAAAAGCTCCAAAACACGCGAAGACGGACCGACAACAAAAATCGGACCAGCGACCAAAGAGAGAACCGTATCAAATATTCACGGGAAATTTCCGGATTGAACTCGGGTCGGTTTTATCGAAAGACTTAGACGTTTTAAATTGAACAACAAAAAAAATAATTGACGAAAATAAACAGTAAAAAAAAACCCAATGTATAGGGTAAATAATATAATAAAAAGATAACAATAATATAACCAAAATAATGGGAAAAGTATAATAATAAAAAAAAATACTATATATATATATAATAAAATGTAGGTAAAATAAAAAGAAATGTTAGTTAAATTTAATTAAATCCCTATAACACTAAATCGCTTCAATTTAATTTAGACTCGGACCAGTATCCCAGTTCACCTTCAATTAAAATCCAATAAAATTATTAGTTTTTTTTTTTTTTTAATTAAGTATAGTTTGATTTAGTTTATAATTTAATTTGTTATATAATTTTTTTTTTTTTTTTTAATTGATTTTATTTTACTTTCTTTCTTTTTCCACTTTAATGTAAATTTATTTAATTTTAATTTATTTTCAGTTCAATCTCAATTTAATTTCAATTTATTTTTTTTTTTGTTAATTTTTACTTAACTTTTAAGTTACTTTTCATTTAATTTTTTTTTTATTTTATTCCGATTTCAATTCAGTTCCAATACAATCTAAATTCAATTTGAACCCGATTCCAATTCGGTCACAATCCCATTCCAATTCAACTTTAACTTCATTTTAATTTCAATTTAATGTTGATTTAATTTTAATTTTATTTTAATTTAATTTTAATTGAATTTTTAATTAAATTTTAATTTTATTTTAATTTAGTTTTAATTTAATTTAGATTTAATTTAAATTTAATTTAAATTTAATTTAAATTTAATTTAAATTTAATTTAAATTTAATTTAAATTTAATTTAAATTTAATTGAAATTTAATTTTAATTTAATTTTAATTTAATTTTAATTTAATTTTAACTTAATTTTAATTTAATTTTAATTTAATTTTAATTTAATTTTAATTTAATTTTAATTTAATTTTAATTTAATTTTAATTTAATTTTAATTTAATTTTAATTTAATTTTAATTTAATTTTAATTTAATTTTAATTTAATTTTAATTTAATTTTAATTTAATTTTAATTTAATTTTAATTTAATTTTAATTTAATTTTAATTTAATTTTAATTTAATTTTAATTTAATTTTAATTTAATTTTAATTTCATTTTAATTTAATTTTAATTTAATTTTAATTTAATTTTAATTTAATTTTAATTTAATTTTAATTTAATTTTAATTTAATTTTAATTTAATTTTAATTTAATTTTAATTTAATTTTAATTTAATTTTAATTTAATTTTAATTTAATTTTAATTTAATTTTAATTTAATTTTAATTTAATTTAAATTTAATTTTAATTTAATTTTAATTTAATTTTAATTTAATTTTAATTTAATTTTAATTTAATTTTAATTTAATTTTAATTTAATTTTAATTTAATTTTAATTTAATTTTAATTTAATTTTAATTTAATTTTAATTTAATTTTAATTTAATTTTAATTTAATTTTAATTTAATTTTAATTTAATTTTAATTTAATTTTAATTTAATTTTAATTTAATTTTAATTTAATTTTAATTTAATTTTAATTTAATTTTAATTTAATTTTAATTTAATTTTAATTTAATTTTAATTTAATTTTAATTTAATTTTAATTTAATTTTAATTTAATTTTAATTTAATTTTAATTTAATTTTAATTTAATTTTAATTTAATTTTGATTTAATTTTAATTTAATTTTAATTTAATTTTAATTTAATTTTAATTTAATTTTAATTTAATTTTAATTTAATTTTAATTTAATTTTAATTTAATTTTAATTTAATTTTAATTTAATTTTAATTTAATTTTAATTTAATTTTAATTTAATTTTAATTTAATTTTAATTTAATTTTAATTTAATTTTAATTTAATTTTAATTTAATTTTAATTTAATTTTAATTTAAATTTTATTTTTCCGCACCAACAGCTCACCTAGCCCACTGTGCGCCAGAAGGTAAACAAAACAATTCAACACACAAACCGATGAAGGAAAACCAATTTGTTCGAAACTAATTATATCGCGCCCACTGTGCCCTCGCTCACTTGCAAATACGGACTACGACCTGACAAAATAAAGAAAAAATGGAACGGACTCACCTGGTATTCCTGTGGTCCTGTATGTGGAATACGCTGACAGCAATCTCTGCTCCGCTGCCAATTCCCAACGCTTTAATACGTCACCAGCGCACTGCTGAAAATGTACGCGGATGACAATCTCTGCTCCGCTGACAACAATCTCTGCTCCACTGACAGCAATCTCTGCTCCGCTGTCCACTACCCACTGCTCGAACTAATCGACCGAACACTGCTGCAAGTTTTGTGCTGCTCCTTTCCGTAGAACAATACACGCTCGCCTAGCTTCTCGGATATTTTTGCTGAAATAAAACTTGATTAATTTTATTTGAAATTATAAATATGTATATATATTTTTATGGTTTAAATTGTCTGTCCAAAATGGCTGTGTTCTTTTTAAAATGTCCGTCCGAACGAATGCAATATGTCCGTTCAAAGTTATGCTTAAAATGTCCGTCCAAACGCACGCAAATGTCCGTCCGAAGGGTCTTCTAGCAATGTCCGTCCTGCGCAACACTAGGTGGAACCGACGATTTCCACCACGCGAACTTGGATTTGCAAACTTAAATTCCTTTTATTCCGACACTACGCGCACTTGTTGAGCTATTTGTTTGTTTTTTTTTTACTATTTAATACTCGCAGATTGTGCTAACCGGCGGCGCACAATCAAACACTTTTTTTTTGTTCGGCACTCAAGTTAATCACGTTTGGATTGTTGTTTTTTTGTCTTTCGAGCCCCACGTTGGGCGCCAATTTGTCGCGACACTTTTGGCACTATAATTCCACCTTTTTAATTACTATTTTTTTTTTATTTCGGTCACTCGCGCACTTTTATTCAATTATTAAACTATTGTTTATTTTTACCGGCACGAATTTGCTGCAATTTATTTTTTTGCGCGAACAGCTGTTTCGTTTATTTTGTGTGGAACCCAAGTGCACAATAGTGCCGACGACAAGGGTTGCCACCTGTTCAGCGGAGACGGGTGTGGGTATTTATACCAGGACACGTATTTATACGCGGAAGATAGCGATGACTGTGCACTTAATAAGACTTTTCCTCCAAAATCTTATTAACCTTGTGCACCGTGGGGCAAAAATATAAAAAGAACGATTAAAAAAAAAAATAAAAAGAAAATACTATTATAATTAATATATTACGAGGAATTAAAAAAAGAATATGTCGTAAACCGGGACAACACAAAAAAAGAACCCAATTTTTGGGTCGCGCTCTAGTTGCGGGTCCAAGGAGATGACTTGGACCCTCTCACAATTCCACCGGTGGAATTAATTTATTTTACCTGTTCCGGACGGAACTAGGCTCGAGTGCGAGGGGCCTAACAAACAAAAAAAAACGCGCCAAAGCGAACGCGGAGCACGACTACACGCGACAGAAAGAAAAAAAACGGAAAAGAGAAAAAACAAGCGCGGTAACACCAAAAAAAAAAACGGACAATAAAGAAAAAAGTAAAACACTGGGTGTGGTGATCGCACCAACACACACAACCACATATACGAATATGCTATATATATAAGGAAAAGGTACTCCCTGATAATAGTCCAGGTCCTGGCCTCTAGTTCCTCCTCGCTCCAGCGGCTCCCGATCCAAAAATACCACGGACTCCGTCTGTCCTGGTGGGCTCGACAGCGTCACTGGAACCACTTCACTAGCTATATATATTGATATGGCTATATCTATATATATATATATATATTTGTTTTTTTTTTTTGTCTTAATTTTTCGACCGATGGTCCAAAAAAAAACCTCTTGGCACAATTTTTTTTCCACAACACTTGGCACACTACCAACTCACTTCACTGTTCAGACTGAACTGAACTGCCAACCAGCGGTGCAGACGGACGATGCTTAGGTTCCACAAGATGGGAACCTAAACACAGCCATCTTTTTTCTAGCATAGATGCGGTTTTCGCAGAAACCGGTATTCACACCTGAAGGCTTTGCTCACACCTATTTTCAAAATCGTTTTCCGGATTTTTTGAGGTGCATCTTGAGCAAATTTAAATAAAACCTTCTACCCACCAAGTGTTTTTCTACATCTTGGCGGCATCTATGCTAGTATTGGTGTGGCAACACTCCACACCTTCCACAGCCCACAATGGCTACTCTAATTGTGACTTGGCCAAGTGATTTTTACTTTTTTTTCACAATAACAGTCCTAGTCCTGTTCGTTTTATTTGTCGCGCAATTCCGTGCGTTCAGTCACTCGTGGGATTTCAGTTACGTCGAGCATGGAGCACAAGGAGAAACTTTAGCCAACCCGAGTTTTATGAGTAATAATTAAAGTGGTTTAATGACCACTGGAGTGCATGTGTGTGTTGGGCGCCACTCCAAACGCACAGTGATTACGTCCGGACAAAACAGAATCGTCATTTTATGACTACACATAAAATGGTCGCCGTGTAGTTTTGTCCGCACTTCACTTTGGCGCAACTAAATTTTTAGACCGCGACAATCAAAGGAGACGAAGCAGATCGTATACTGGGTATGTGCTGGTTGTCGAAAACTGACGAATTTTCATTTGAATTCAAATTCAACAAAGTTCCGGCTGACATTTTAACTTTCAAGAGAAAACCGACGAAGCTAGAAATTTTATCAGTAACTATGTCCATATTTGACCCATTTGGTTTACTACAAAATTTTACTGTTTGTGGAAAAATATTATTACAGGCCGTGTGGAAAGCAGCAATTCAATGGGACGAGCAACTACCGCATTCTATTTATAAAAAATGGCGGAGCTGGTTGGAAGAGCTGCCAAGGGTGGAAAAGTATAAAATTCCAAGATTCTATTTTTTGTATAATGGTGATAAAATGCTGGATCTGCACACATTTTGCGATGTGAGTGAAGATGCTGTTGCTGCTGGTGCTTACTGGCGATTTGAAGACGCGATGGACACACAATTAACTTTTGTTGCTGCAAAAACATCATGCGCCCCAACAAAATACCAATCAATTCCGAGGCTGGAATTACAAGCAGCGGTGCTAGCTGCGCGACTCAAAAATTCAATCTTAAAATTTCACAACGTGAACGTGGGTAAATGTGTACTCTGGAGCGACTCACATACAGTGGTCAGATGGATACGATCAGACATCGCGTATACAAGCAATATGTAGCCAACTGGGTGTCTGAGATATTGGACTATACAACGGCAGAAGATTGGCGCTGGTGTCCAGGAAAAGTCAACCCAGCAGACAAAGCAACACGTGCGAAATTTCCGATTCATTATAATCCAGAGAGCAAGTGGAAAAATGGTCCTGAATTTCTTCTACATCCCGAACAAACTTGGCCTGATGAATCCAGCATGAAGTCTAAAGTCAACAAAAGCTCCGAAGAACTTAAATTGAAGCACCTTTTACTGCTGACAGAAAAAGTAAGTTTAACTATACCAAATATTAACCGCTTTTCATCTTATAGTCGACTAAAGAAAACAATGGCTTGGATTCTGAGGTATTCCACAAATTTAAAGAAAACTATAAGAAAGGAAACTTTGATCAAGGGAGAACTGACTGCTGAAGAAGAAGAGGCCGAAATTTATCTTTGTCGCCAAATTGAACAAGATGCCTTTTTAGTTTCTATGCTTACGAGAGGAGAAGACTATACAAAAAAATAACCGCTTGAAAACACTCAATCCATTTTTAGACGAACAGCTTATTTTACGTTTAAGTGGACGCCTGGAGAACGCCATTTGTATACAGCTGACGGCGCGCCGACCTATCATATCGCCCAAAGACCACCAGTTGACGCGTCTGATCGTCATTGCCTACCATCAAAAGCTACGTCATCTAAACACAGGAACAGTGATATGCGAAATAAGGCAAAAATTCTGGATTCCTTCAATAAGAACACTGGTCCGTACTGTTGAAGCTCAGTGCTGTTGAAGCTCAGTGCACATTCTGCAAAGTACGGAAAGCAAAGCCGGAAACTCCACAAATGGGTTGTCTGCCACCCGACAGAGTGACTCCTTACGTTCGACCTTTCTCGCACACAGGCCTAGATTTTTTCAGACCTATTGACGTTTCAATTGGAAGACGGCGAGAAAAGAGATGGGTTGCTCTTTTTACATGCCTAGCAGTTCGAGCGGTCCACCTGGAGATAGCTGCAGATTTGTCTAGTGACGCCTGTTTATTATGCATTAGAAACTTCATCAACCGGCGTGGAGTACCCATCCATATCAGAAGCGATAACGGAACCAACTTTATAGGCCTTTCAAAGGAACTGCGAGGTACAAATGAGTTTTTGGACAGCGATAAAATAAACGCCGGATTAGCTCCGCTCGGAATGAAATGGAAGTTTAACACACCATCAAATCCTAGTGCTGGCGGGTCTTGAGAACGTCTAGTCCAGTCCATAAAGAAGTCATTATTCATCATGATGAAGGAATATGCACCTGGGTTTGTTCATCATGATCTAAATTTAGAATCCTTAATATTATTGGTCATATCATTTTTTTTTAAATGTTTTAAAAACCTAACAGCGGTTCGGCGCAAACTTCTTTTCTGTGACCGACCGCCTTTGAAGAAAAACTAATTTAATAAACACACACACATATACATATATTGTAATTTTTGAACTAAGTCAATGCGTTT
Organism: Pherbina coryleti; assembly: GCA_943735915.1. Classification (NCBI taxonomy): domain Eukaryota; kingdom Metazoa; phylum Arthropoda; class Insecta; order Diptera; family Sciomyzidae; genus Pherbina; species Pherbina coryleti. The sequence continues at coordinate 110,064,349 of OX030949.1, forward strand.
TATTTTTGAGTTTATTAAGATACTTCTTCGGCACAGGAAAACCGCAGTAATAGTACGAATGTAAGAGATTTTATTTACATTTTTAGTTAAAAAAAAGTATGTGATATAAAGTGCACTAGAATTTTAAAAAACTTTTTAAATATTTGTAAAAATGTTTGTAGTAATTATTACGATCTATTAGGCTTATTAGGATCTATTGGATTTTCAACCTTCACATTCAGCTTATTTTGATCAAAAACTGATTCGCACAGTGATTCGCCCCATAGACAAAAATCAAAAAAGTTTATGGCAGAAAGTAAGAATATTTTGGTACCGTTTTAAAGGTTAAACATCAACTAAAAAATATAAGCAAAACTTTTTAAAAACTTAAATTTACGCCCGCTATAGGTTTTAAAAGTTGACTGCTTTTTTATGAATTGTATGTATTATCCCATTTTAAAAATAGGGTAGGAGAAAAAAAAATTACTAAAACTACAATTTTTGAAAAAAAAAAAAACAGTTTATGTTTTGTAAAGATAATAAAAAGAACGAATCTAAGTTTTTTAAGTTGTTAGTTTTAAGTTTTAAGTGTAGTGGTGCCCATACCCGATAATTTTTCTTGATTATCTACTAACAGAACAATAAAAAATCTACTCCGCTTTCGTGCGCCTTTTAAAAATATCACCCTTTTTCCAAACATCAACTATGCTGATTTCGTTTTCGTTTGCTTTGTCTCTTTTCTCTTGCTTTACAAACACAGAATTGAAACCGTTAAAAAAATTAACCCTATATTGCATTGCGTGTAAGACAAATTGGCCTAAAGTACCATAATTATTAAGATTTTTTTAAAAATTTTCGATTATTTTAATAAAAAAATCCCCAAATACCCTAGAAGTTAAAAGTTAAAAGTTAAAAGTGCGATTGATTTAGTGGAAGAATTATAAAATATGCCAAAACAAATATTATATGAAGATATTATAGATGCGTGGATTACCAGTGATATAACAAAAAGATTATTAAATATTTATTCATTGTGTGTTTTCAAACTCGGGGAATCAAGCTTTAGTGATAGTAAACTTCGAATAAATATAGCTCGATTTAACGCCGAGATGACAAAAAAGTGGCGACAAAGCCAATATAAAAAAGAGAGGTTACTTCAAATAATTGGCGGTTAAAGTGGACGATTTTCAAGAAAAATAATTCCGATAATGTAAGTCATAACCTAGACCATCCAAAATATATATATATATCGCTCATCACTATTTCCTATTTAAATAGGAACTGAGCACTAGTACTGGAAAACGTGGGACACCTGAAATAAATTTCGAAACTGCTTCAGAAAAAAACAAAATTGAGAAGGGTTCAAAATCTTGTAAATAAACATGGTTCGGAAGAACTTGCTTATGCTGTTAAAAAAGCCGAAAAAAGAAGCAAACCGAAACAAAAAACAATTGGGACCTAGGATTTGAAGTGTGGAAAATGTAAAAACAGTTCGCGTGAATCCATGATACCATGTAATGGAGTTTGTCAAAAAAATTTCCATTTAAAATGTGTTGGGCTTTCCAAATATGATGCAGACGCTTTGTTAAAGCATGAAAATATTAAGTTTCTTTGTGATGACTGTGAAAATTTTATGAAGAAGTTAAGTGAAAATTACGAAAATATAGCAAAGCTAATAAAAGAAAATGAAACAAAAGTTACTAATTATATTGAGCAGAATTTAAAGATGGTAAATGACAATATTAAAGAGATTAAAAACGAAATGGCGCAAAAATTAACAAATGTGGCGCCAAGTGAAAGTCAGAAAGAGACATATGCATCGAAACTAAAGAATACTGCACCTGTTATTTTAAGACCCAAAGAGAAGCAAGAAAGTGAAGTGACCAAAAATGATATCAAAGAGAAAACTAAGCCATCTGAAATAAATGTTAGAGTGAATAGTTTATCAAACAGACAAGACGGATCGCTGGCAATAAAATGCGGTAGTGTTGAGGGTCGAGAAAAACTTGCAAAAGAAATTAGAGAAAAGCTTAATGATAAATATGAGGTGCAAATACCAAAAATGCAAAGTCCGGTAATTTTAATTGCTGGTCTTAGAGAAAATTATGAAAAGAGAGTTATAGTTGAAGCTTTAAAAAAGCAAAACGATTTGGAATCGTGTGAAATTAAATGCTTAAAAATATATAAATCGTTTAAAAATAATAAATATTACAATGCAGTAATTGAAATTAATGGCAACGGCTTTAAAAAAATTATGGTGCAAAAGAATGTAAACATTGAATGGGATAGATGTGCAGTCTATGAAAAAGTAGATGTGCTAAGATGTTTTAAATGCTGGGATTTAACCACAAATCCATACATTGCAAGCAAAATGAACAGATCTGTGCTAAGTGTAGTGAAGTGGGGCATTCATACAAAGAGGCTGACTTCATAAACGCAAGTCCAAATAATAACTTAAGGTGCATTAACTGTGTGAAAGCTAAAGAAAGACTTAACTTAACAGATATTAATACGGACCATGAAACGAGAGATAGTGAATGTCGTTCGTTACAAAGAAAACTTAAAATTGAGTCTGAACGTGTTTCTTACTAGCAATTAAAAAATAACATCAAATGTTTGTACCTCAACATAGGTGGCGTACGTGTAAACTTAGCACAGTTAGAAGTTGTTACCGAACAAAATAATTTTGATTTTATATGCGCCAGTGAAACACATTTAACCTCAGACATAAAAGACTGCGAAATAAAATTGAAAACATATAAAATAGTGAGATGTGACAGTATTTCAAACCACACCGGTAGAGTAATCTTATATATAAAAATGAAATGCGTGTGCGTTAGTCCTGCTAAGGCTCAGAAACGGCTCGGCCGATTTTAATAATTCTTTTTTTGTATTCTTGGCCTTAATACAGATGTGGTTTAACAAAAATTACAAAAAACTCGAAGGAACAGCGGAAAAATTGAAATTGGTAATTTTGTATGGAAATTGCCACAGTATAAAGTATCAGACTACTTTAAATAGGCAACAAAACTTAGCGGCTGGACGGATTTAGCTCAGATTCGGCACACACATTACTTGAAGCCTAGATTAGGTTATGGCATACTTAGTTTTGACCAAGCCTTTTCCGCCCCTTTACAAGAAACGTACCTATTATATTTTTCTTAGACAAAAACCAATCGTGTTTTTCATCTTATTCTTATCTTCTATCTTTCTATCTTCTGAATATTTATATACTCGGAAATGCGGATGTAGAGTAGGAAAAAAGAAAATAAGGAAGAACCCAAAACGAAAAAAATCGAAAGAATTGAAATTGGTAATTTTTCGTATAGTACAGTGTTCATTACTAATCCAAGGAGAGGACGAGCCGGGCATAGGCCTACGAAGTTAAATGCACGGCGAGCTAATACACGTGTAAACCACACTGACCAGCGAGCGACGTATAACGAAAACAGTCATATTGTCATGTCCGAAGTGCCATATATAAATAAAACAGAGTGGCATAGATAAGAACGCTCATAACTCGAGAACGGATTGTCAGATTCGAGGTGTCGTTTTTTCTTTTTATTTTTTGTGTTCGTCTCCTCACAAGGTAACTTCTAAAAGCAAAAAAATTTGAATTTTCTCGGAAAAATCGATGTTATAAAATCTTTTCTTATATATAAAAATGAAATGCGAGTGCGTTAGTCTTGCTAAGGCTCAGAAAAGGCTTGGCCGATTTTAATAATTCTTTTTTTGTATTGTTTGCCTTAATACAGATGTGGTTTAGGAAAAAATAAAATTACAAAAAACTCGAAGGAACAGCGGAAAAATAAAAAAATCGAAATTGGTAATATTGTATGGGAATTGCCGTCACATTCTACTTTAAATAGCCAACAAATCTTAACGACTGGACGGATTTAACTCAAATTCGGCATACACATTACGTGAAGCCTAGATTAGGTTATGGCATACTTTGTTTTGACCACGCCTCTTCCGCCACTTTTTAAGAAACGTAAATTACTTCTAGCGTACTATTGTTAGCAAAACTGTTCGTCTAATTAAATAAAAGAAAATTCTGTTATTTTAACACCAAAACAATTCACATATCTTCAAAATTGCACAAAATTTCAGTACAGCGTCTTTTTCTAATAACATCCTTTCCTTAGAATAACAAAAAACTATCATTCAATTTCTTTTCGTTGATAAATTCAATTTAAGCACTAAATAAACTGTATTTGAAGAAAGCTTCAACATATTCACTTTTTAGTCAAAAAAGGACACAAAAGCTGTCATTTCAATAAATAAAAAAAATTATTTGTTTGCCCATTGTGAGGATCGATCCTTAGACCACCTTATGACTTAAAAACTGATGGTTGAGCTGACTATTTTTATTCAAATTGAAATGTACTACAAAAATTTCCTAATAGAATTTGCAATAAAATGAAATGACAGCACAATCTTCTCAATTCGAATTATAGCAGCCTTTCATATTTTTCTTAGATAAAAACAAATCGTGTTTTTCATCTTAATCTTATCTTCTATCTTTCTATCTTCTGAATATATAAATATCAATTGCCATGCGTTAGTCTTGCTAAAACTCGGAAATGGCTCGGCCGATTTTAATAATTTTTTTGTTCGCCTCAAAACTGATTTGGTGTAGGAAAAAAGAAAATAAGGAAGAACCCAAAGCGAAATAATCGAAAGAATTGAACTCGGAAATGGCTCGGCCGATTTTAATAATTTTTTTTATTTGCGTCAATACTGATTTGGTGTAGAAAAAAAGAAAGTAAGGAAGAACCTAAAGCGAAAAAATCGAAAAAAATTGAAATTTGTAATTTTTTGAGTCGTACAGTGTTCATTACAACTCCAAGGAGAAGACGAGCCTGACATAGGTCTACGAAGTCAGTCAAATGCGCGGCGAGGTAATACACGCGTAAGCCACACTGAACAGCGAGCGACGGATAATGAAAACAGTCAAATTGTCATGTCCGAATAAGTGTCATTTATAAACAAAACAGAGTGGCATACATAATAACGCCCATAACTCGAAAACTTATTGCCCGATTCGAGCTGTTGTTTTATTTTTGTGTGTTCGTCTACGCACAGGGTAGCTGTTAACAGCAAAAAAATTGTAATTTTCTCGGAAAAATCGGTGTTCCATACATTTTGTATGAAAAAATAAAAATAAAAACAAAATCGATTTGAATTTCATAATTCAAAATGCAATTTCTGGATAATTACATTCGTTCCGATCAGTTGATTGTATTCAGAAAAAGCAACCAATTATCGAACAGTGTTCCTGAATTCATTGATTTGTAAGGATTACAAATAATTTGCCTCTGAAGGTTGGATCTGTTAACATCATGCTTCGGAGACTCAAACAACCGAAATTGTGCAAGTGAACAAATTGGTCGTGAAGCAACTCAAGAATAATGTCATTCAAACAACGATGAACGCTTTTGAGTAAGCAAATTCAAGGGCGAAGAAGTGCTCATTCCAAGAATTTAATTGATTCTAACCGATTTACCTTCGAGTTCAAAAACGTTCAATTCAAATTCAGTTCGACTTACATCGCCATGGCAATCCATGAATCACAAGGCCATTCTTTGTAATTAATTTTTGGACTGTGTGCTGGATTAAATAAAATCTAAACTTATTTTCTACCTTAAGAATAAAGAGAAGATACGAGTAATAACATAATATATAATGTATATAAAGATAATGGAGCGCAAAGGAGTACAATCATATAAAGAGAGAGAGAGCAAGTAGAATATGCAAATGCAGCGTAAGCATCTTACACCTGTAGCATGGAGATGCAATCAGTATTTTAGATATAGATATGCAGACGGAAGTTCCGCTCACAAAATTATATGGAAAAAATATAAATGTTTGAAAGCCTTCATCTTTGGTTACTTTTGCTAACGTTGTCTATCAAAAAGCATTGAATTGATCTGACGTGTGGTTCCCTCAACCTGCTTACATTCCGTGTAAATAAGGGATATTAGAGTGTTTCATTTAATCAATAAATGAAATTCGATTGGCACCATTTGTTGTCGATTGCGAACGTTCGATAAAAAATTAATTTCGATCGAATCGTGATTGCTTGAAATTATTTAAAAAAAAAAATGAATTTAGGGCGGGACGAAGTTTGCCGGGTCCTCTAGTTTCATAATATTATTCTAGATTCAAAAACAACTTTCGGATGAATAAGGAAGTCTTCACCTATTTATTTCGTGAGGTAGCATCCAAAATGAAGAAAACTTATAGAAGTACTCATTTACCACCACAACTGAAGCTTGCAACATTTTTGCGCTTCCTTGCAACTGGGAGCTTTCAAAAGAGCGTTGGAAATGAGTACTTTTCGTCGATGTCCGAATCAACGGTCTGCAGAGCTATCACAGAGTGTTTGGAGATTTTCGAGCAACACTTTTGCCAAAAATGGGTGAATTTAAATAGAACTCCAGAGGAGGAGAATGCAGTCAAGGAGCATTTCTGCAACGCATTCGGTGTACCAGGTATTGTTGGCTGCGTTGATGGTACTCACGTTCGCATAAAGTCGCCTGGAGAGGCTATGCAACACCTGTACTACAACAGAAAAGGATACTACAGCCTGAATGCCATGGTAGTAAGTTATAAACCAACTATTTTTAAAAACTTTAATTATTCACTTTAAAAACTTTTTAATAGATTTGTGATCATAATATGACTATAACGTATGTTGATGCTAGGCATCCAGGTTGTAACCATGACGCTTTTGTTTGGCAGCACAGTACAGCGGAAGAACACTTCAGATTGGCTTTCAACAATGGCAAAAGAAATACATGGATACTTGGTAAGTTAAGCAACAAGTGGTGCATTTAAGAATATATCTTAAATTTGTAATCTCTCTTAAAATAGGAGATTCCGGTTTCCGTCTGCTTCCATACTTAATGACACCAATTCGGAATCCCACTGACGCCTGCGAAACACTCTATAATGAGAAGCATTGCAAAGCGCGCAATTTGGTTGAACGTTGCTTCGGCGTTTTGAAAAATAGGTTTCGTTCAATCATTGGTTCAAGGGGGCTGCACTATTCAGCGGAAAAGGCAACGAAAATATTTAACGTGTGTTGAGCAGGGACCGAAAATAACTGTTATTTTCGAAATTTCGATTCGAAAAGTCAGGCGGAAAAAATGTGTCTTTTCGATATTTGAATAAAGTAGTGCGATGCTTGTTAACTAAGGAATAATAATCTTAAAAGATTTTTATTTATTTGACTTTTTTAAAAAAAGTCAAAAAATAATAGTTATTTTTGACCGATTTTTTTTTTTTGGTCAAAAATAAAAGTTTAAATTTGACTTTTATTTTTTCAGTCAAAAATAACAGTTAAAATTTGACCTTTATTTTTTCGGTTAAAAATAACAGTTAAAATTTGACTTATATTTTTTCAGTCTAAAATAAAAGTCAAGTAATGACTTTTACTTTTTCGGTCAAAAATAAAAGTTAAAATATGACTTTTATTGTTCCGGTCAGAAATATAAGTTAAAATTTGACTTTTATTTTTTTTGGTCAAAAATATAAGTTAAAATTTGACCTTTATTTTTTTGGGTCTTATATTTTATATGACTTATATTTTTCCGGTCAAAAATATAAGTTAAAATCTTACTTTTATTTTTTCGGTTAGAAGGTGAAAAAATATAACAAAAGTATAAATTCTATTCATTCTACTCTTATCTGCCTTTGTTTGGCTTATCACTGCACCTTGCGTTCCCTGTCACTGTTGTAAACTGAAATGATCATCAGAGAACATCAGAGAACTGAAATGAGTAACGGACAGAAATCGGATACTCAAATCATACCCGAGTTACTTGTTGTTCTATACCCTATCCTTGCTCAATGAAATATGTAAAATAGTTATACAGGGTGGGCCAAATATATACTATTATATACTATTTATAACTAATAACTATAAACAAGGACGCCGAAAATTTTTTCCCCATCTAGTTTTCGTCGTCAAGTGAAGAAAAGGAACTTTCATCGTTTTTTTGAGAAAGTTGTGTTGCACAGTATAATAATTAAATATTAATAAAAATCATTTTCAAACAAGCAAAAAATCGCGAAAATCCAAAAAGAGCACGACAAATAAATTTAGGCTGCAAAATAACGTGTGCCGGGTAAGCAAATAATTAATACAGGATGTCACTGTGAAATTGTGTACCTTTATTTTTAATAGAAAAAATAAAATAAAAAATAAAACTTAAAACTAAAAAATAAAAGCCATATTTTAACTTATATTTTTGACCGGAAAAACAAAAGTCAAATTTTAACTTATATTTTTGAACGGAAAAATAAAAGTCATATTTTAACTTTTATTTTTGATCGAAAAAATAGAAGCCAAATTTTAGCTGTTATTTTTGACCGAAAAAATAAAAGTAAAATTTTAACTGTTATTTTTGCCCGAAAGAATAAAAGTAGAATTTTAACTTATATTTTTGACCAAAAAAATAAAAGTCAAATTTTAACTTATATTTCTGACCGGAAAAATAAAAGTCATATTTTAACTTTTATTTTTGACCGAAAAAAATATAAGTCAAATTTTAACTGTTATTTATTGACTTTTTTTAAAAAAGTCATAACAGTTACGGTCCCTGGTGTTGAGCAATTCACAACGTTTGTATATTTTATAAAAATGATTGGCCACCGTTAGATCCGTCAAGCAATGTTCATCATTTCAACGAAGACTCCACTCCAAATGTAGATGCAGATAGTGTGTCAACTGAAGCTACACTTATAAGAAGGCAATTAGCCACAAGCCTGCATTAAATTAAACTTGTAATAGCTTCTGTCATATCGCACTCCATCTTCAAAACAGGCACAACTCAAAATTTACAAATTTTTACTTTTTAATGTTAAACTATTCGTAGTGATAACCTCCATCAACTATCAAATTTTGCACTCATCTGTTTACTCTTTATTCAAAAAAAGTTTTGTCTCCTTGTTTTGTATGGATTCCTTTGAAAAACAAACTGGTTTTTTGCTTTTCCTGGAAGTTTTGAAATTTTGAGTTGTGTCTGTTTTTAAGATGAAGTGCGATATAATTTAAACTAAAATTTTTATTGCACAATTGAACTCATTGTTTTATGTATACGTTCAATACGTTCTATACAACTTCAATAGTTTTATGTATATGTTCTTGTTACTGATTTTTATCAATGACCAAAATAAATGAAAAAATTACATTTTCGTAAAAATCTGTTTTTCGTTAATAAATATTTATTGCATTATTTTTAAAACAAATATGAATTAAAAAACAAAGTTTTTAAAAAGTAAGAACTAAATTAAAAAATAACAATTCAATCATTGCCTAAAAATAATAAGAAAACATTCAATGACAAAATAAAGGCACATATTTAATAAATTATATAAAAACAATAAAACCTATAACAAAATGAGATCATTGAGCAAAGATGCAGGCTAAAGCAACCAAAATAAGTTCTGTAGCCACAGCATCGTCTCAAACCACAAAAACATTTTTATTCATATTCATATGTTTTTTAAGATACCTAGCACTTCCTCCATTGCAGCAACAATTTTTTGTAAAGCTTCTGTTTGAGCTGTTGTGGCTTCAGCAATTGTTTTGGTGGCTTCAGCCTGCATTTTTGCTGCTTCTGCCAACATTCTTATTGAATCGGCCTGAGTTTGAGCAATAATATTTCGTCGTTTGAGCTCTTCTATTGACGACTCTTGATTTTTTATTTCAAGCCGAATCATTTTTGCTTGATCCTCCAGCATATTCCGCTTGCGCTTCAAAGGCCTCGAATGACTTTCTGCATTTTCCGATAGCGGTTGAACTGCATTTGATGGCGTTGCTCGCGTTGGTGTAACAACTCCAACTGGATGAGCTCTTCTTGGAGGAGTTACCACTGGTTCATCGTTTCTTTCTGTTATGGAACTTGGTTGGACGGATGGTTCCATAACAGGTAAAACTCCCAGAGTCACGCCGCGAGGCTGTGCTGCCGTGGAAATGCACAAAAGTTGGTCGATGGTTTGCTCCATTTCTGTGAGTGGGTTAAATCTGAACGGCCCATATGTACATTACCTTTCTCCACTCCATAGAACTTCTTTGTGGTGGTCCGTACGAATTAATCTTAGCAGCAATTAAATTCCACTTTTCTTCCACTCTGGTTCTAGTTGCACCAAAAACTGGTGTGCCTTTTGCCAGCTCGGGGTTTTTTGCATTTCCTGCACAAGAACCCCAAATTGCTCGCTTGTTGTTTTCTTTGTGCTAAAAACACATAAAATATTGTTAATAAATGTTTTATTATTATCATTTATATAATTTTTTTATATGCTTATAAAAATATATTTACCTTTTCTTCACAGCAGCCTCCATCATTAAAATTTTGTGGACGATGACAATTTGTTTAACGCCGTGTTTTGACGTTCCGCTTCGGTTTATTTTCTTACAGCAAGCCAAATTTGTACTGCTGTTACGTCTTCGTTCGTAACTGAATCAGCTGTTCTCGTTTGTGTATGATATCCCTGCAAGACATGCCTAACTGGAACTCCAACACAATCACAACTTTTGTAGCAAAAACTAATACATGCTCAGTTATTTCACATTTGTCAGTTTTGTTAGAATGAGACAACAATATAATTGAAAAATTGAAATTGAAATTAAATTGAATGAGACAACAATATAAACATTCAAATGACTGATTTGTGTCAAAGTCAGCGCCAAAATAAGTTTCTTGTCTGCCGTGAAAAATGTGAGTTGCAAAAATTGTTTTCCAATATAAAATAAAGATTCCTGTGAAATAGTAATCTACAGCGGAAGACATTTTTGTGACAGTTAACTGAATCATTTATCTCAACATATACTTTTAGGGAGTTTATATATCACTTGCATCTGGAAAACTATCAATAACTATCAATAAATGCCAGCATTCCAGCGTTCTAATGTCTGCTTTGTTGCACTTTGTATCGCGCATGGTTGAGGTGTCACACTCCTTGTTTGGCCTTAGCTTGGCTGGTTCTTTTGTCTTTGGCATTGCCGAATCTCTGCAGGATACCCTCAAATCAAGTGGTGCCACTGGCGCTGAGCTCTCACAGTAATTTGGTCATCACTATCCGCTAGCTAAGCAGAGTCGTCTGTTGATCTTAATTCTCATCAATTACAACGAAAGAGAATCCCTATCGAACAAGTCTCTTTGGTTGTTCCAACTTCAAGGACTCGCCGCTTGGAGGTCCCACATTTAAAATTGATTTCAGCATAGTCTATGAGCAGCTCTGCCGCATTTTGACCATAGATCCGACCACTCTGTTGTTGTATTTGCTACTGCATCGTAATGAACCCTTCTATCGTTTTGTAATGGCTTAAAATGATTTGGAGAACTTAGTGATTCCCATACAGTAGACGTTGCATCATGCGCCTGACAGCAATCATGACCTACATGTCGGTCATTGTATTGCTGATATTTAGTGAGAACGGTAGCTTTAATAAGAATATGCACAACATTGTAAGTGAAAGAAGGCGGAAGAGGCAAAGTAGTATTCACTTTATATCACGGTGAAATATACGATAAAAACATCCTAGATATCACTTGTTATACGATGTTTTATATCGTTCTTATCATTAAGTTCATATTTAGATTTAATAGTACTTAAGTTTTTATTTTCCTTTTTCAAATGATTGAATTTTATAATATCTGTTTACACTAACATAAAATATATAATTAATTTTAGTTTTTTTGATCTTATCTCATATCTTATTCACTTAATATATAATATAACATTTAACACATATATAAAATTGTAAGATAATTGTAGTGTTGGCTGAATTTAATGTTAAAATTATGATTTTGTTATATTTTTATTTCAAAAATAGTTATTTTTGATATAATAGAATTTTAGAAACTAAATAAAACATCATTTTCTAATTATATTTATAAAAATAAAATGTTTACAATAATGTTTTACTTCTACATTAGCCCTATATATTTACGACGTAACATCTAACCGTTTTGTACGTTAGTCCTACACATTTACTACGTAACATCTAACTGTTTTATATGTTAGTGCTACATATTTTGTTCGTAACGTTTAACTGTTTAGCACGTTATATCTAACAGAATGTAATATCGTTATATCTAACTCATAGAAACTGCTTCATATAGCCTACCCTAAACTTTCGTTAGCACTATCAGTTAAATTACCGATTAATTAACTAGGACTGTTCTTGCAGGGATACGTTTTACATCAAGCAAAAACAGCTGATTATTGGCTTTTGAACGGAGTCTTCGTGAAATACACGTTTCGTTCGTTTTACAGCAAGATGCTATTAAATAGTCTAGTTGAGTGGTATGATTTAAACCTTTTAAAATTAAACTTGAAAAATGTAACCAAATGACATTCCCACGTCGAATTGCTAATAGTATAAATTACACTATAAATAATACTAACTTAGAAATTGTACACAGTTTTCTTAATTTAGATGTAATTATGGATCCTAAACTTCGTTTCAATCTTCAAGTTAATTTGGTGCTAAATAAGGCTAGAGGTGTCCTTGGTTTCATTAAAAGATGGGCTAAAGAATTGAACGATCCTTTCACTACTAAAATAATTTATACCTATCTTGTTAGACCAATTATTGAATATGCATTCGTAATATGAAACCCTCAATACAATGTCCACATCAATGCATTGGAATCGGTTCAAAAACAATTCTTACTTTTTGCTTTAAATTATCGTTGGAACCCCAATATTATTCTTCCCCCTTATGAAACCCGCCTTAAAATTATTTCCCTGCCTTCCTTAAGAAGCAGAAGAATTATGCTCAATGTCTCCTTTTTATACAAATTACTCAGTGGTGATATGGACTCACAATACCTTCTTTCTTCATTAAACTCCAACATCCCTAGGAGCGGAGCCAGACATTTCCATCTTTTTAAGTTGAGTCAGTGCACTTCTAATTATCCCCTTCACGACCCTTTGCGATGTATGTGTAGTGATTTCAATGGTAACTTGAACTTGATAAATTTTTCTGAATCGGTGGATGTCTTAAAACGCAAAATGATATTACATTCGAATAATTAACGCATTCCTTGTGATAACAAATATAACTCGCGATAATTGTATAGATTTTACGATTTAACAAATAAGCATCATCGAATATGATAGATACTTGAAGTTTTCGTTTTATTCACTTTCGTTGCTTTATTTTTTCATGAAATTATTTTAGATTTTTAGTTCTATAGCTTCCCAAGTTTGAAATGTGACCATGTATACCGTGTCAGAGTCAGAGTGTCAGAGTTTATCTCTTCCATACAAGTTTTTACCTGCGTTGGCCCAAATGCATATCCAAATAATAACTTTAGCTCGGTGTTCCCTTATTTTAGTGACCCAAATATATAAATTGTCTTGCAAAATTGCGTCATATTCGCTGGTATACGGCGCACTTTTTTTTTTGAGGTACAGTCTAATGTACATAGTATGTGTTTGTGTTCAGCGTTTGGTTTTGGGTGAAACACCGAAAACTTCACAACTGAATGTGCTTGCTGTGTTCAGCTTTTGGGTTTTTGGGTGAAACACCTAAAAACCACCGAAAATGAAATGTTTGTTTTGCTTTGGGTGAAACACCGAAAGCTTTATGTTGAATATAGCAATTGGTACATAAACCAATTGCTAACCAAAATAAAGAGCACTAGTTCTTGATTGAATTTGTACTGTCCTTAATATTTATTGATTTCTCTATTTTGTAACAATGCTTTATTTCAACTGAAGTCTTTTTGCTCGTTACATTTCTAGCATCTCTTTTATGATACCGAGCGAGTATCGGCGATTATCTTTCTTACATTTCTTACAAGCTTAACCTAGCAATCTCATTGGTCGAGCCATTAACGGCTGCATTCAAAAACACTCGTTCGAAGCACACGTTCAAGACACAGCTCAAACTAGTAACTCGCTCGAATGCAGCGTTACCAACCCGACAGCATTGCCAGGTTGATGAATAGTGTGTTACAATATACACATGTTCATTGCTAGAAACTACATTGCCTTACAACTTCGGCCAATCTGACCTTACAATCGACCTCGATTGGAAACTAAAGTATTACTTAAATATGACATTAATAATATAATAGTAATTCATTTATCCTATTAAGTGTGACCATAATAAATACAAGTGTCAAATCATTCAATCTTATTGGACTCAGCATATACCCACTTTCTAAGGCGTGATGCCTCCACCACACCATCGTAGGGCAACTGTGTGAGCTGACAATTCTCTATGTCTCTTATCACGTACCGATCATTTGGTAAAACTTTATGAATTATATACGGGCCACGATATTTTGGTATCAACTTTTTGTTGGTACCGACCACTGTATCTACATTACGCATTACAACGAAATCGCCCTCGGAGTATGTCTTCGCAGGCTTACTTCGCGCAAGGAAATACTTCAGATTCAGTTCTTGTGATTTTTCTATGGCATCTGCCGCAGCTGACCTAATGCCTTCCAAATTGCATTCTGGTTGCAACTCACATTTTTCCCTCAGATATTCTGTTAACTCATCAATTTCCTCCCCTCTTTGCTCAATTCCGAATAGTAGCTTACTGGGTGTTTGCTTAGTTGTTGAATGTACCGTATTGTTTAGACTATACTCGACCCGACCTAACATATTTGACCAATTCGCATGATTAACTGGCTCACTGATTTTGCCAAGCATCGCTTTAATGACCCTATTTACTCTTTCAACTTGTCCGTTTGCTTGTGGAGAAGCAGTGGCTACTTTTACATGAACTATGTTACGTTTTAGAAGGAATTCACTAAATTCGAGAGAGGTAAAACAAGTACCACGATCCGTAATAATGCGCCTCGGTCGGTCATAATAACTAAAATACTTATCTAGGCATGCAATTACTTCCCTTGTACTTGTGGAATTAACGGGGTAAAGACGAACATATTTCGTAAAAGAATCAATTACAACAAGTATGTGTTTCCGCTTGGAGTTTATTGAAGGCAAAGGTCCAAAGTGATCTAAGTGTATAGTGTCGAAGGGAATCGGTTTCTTTTTGATACCATGCAAATTTCGTTCATTCACTCGGGCAGGAGCAGTGAACATTATACAACGAATGCAATTCTCAATGAATGCCTGTACCTTTATTTTCATTTTCGGAAACCAATAGTTTTTCTTCAGCTGATCACACGTTTTTTCTATACCTAAATGGCCAATCTTCTCGTGAACTAATCTAATTACATTGATCTCCATTTCCGTTGGGACAAATAATTGCAAAATACCGTTTTTATTTTTTCTAAAAACCAATCCATCTATCAGCTCATAGTCTGAAACGGCCTCTTTTCCTAGTTTATCTCGCAAAGCAACTATGTTTTTATCTCGATTTTGAGTAACTTGAATTTGGAAATCTATTTCTTCGATGTCGACTGCACAAGTTATTTGACAGCAGTTTTGTTTGGACCTAGGGTTTTTTTTTTATTGTGGCAATAAGGGCTTCAGTTGCGTCAGCAGTACCAGCGGTTAAACAGCGGCTCAGGGCGTCGACATGACCCATACTAACACCACTGCGATGCTGAATACTATACTCATAGTTTTCTAACTCTAATGCCCACCTAGCTATCCTTGGATTAAGTTGCTTCTTGGCCAAAGTCAGTGTAAGTGAATTACAATCTGTTACTATTTTGAATGGAATGCCCTCGAGGTACACTCTAAAACGTCGCAATGCGTAAATAATTGATACTGTTTCTAGCTCGAAACTATGATATCGCATTTCAGCAGCGGTTGTTGCTCTAGAATAATACATAATTGGATGCAATTTTCCGTCCGCTTGTTTTTGTAAAAGAACTGAACCAAAACCAGCAGAGCTTGCATCACAGTGCAACTCAGTTTGCTTATTTTGATCATAAATCGAAAGAACTGGAGCTGAGCTCAATAAGCTTTTTAATTTATTGAATGCTGTCACGCATTCATTGGATAGTGCAAATTCAACACTTTCACGTGTTAATTGTTGCATCGGTTTTGCAATTCTTGCATAGTTTGGAATAAACTTTCTAAAATATGAGAATAGACCTAAACAAGTTTTAATTTCTTTTTTAGACTTCGGCAGCGGATATGCTCTGATTGCTTCTATGTGGTTATTACTGGGACTTATTCCTTCTGAACTAACACGATAACCCAAATAGTCTAATTCTTCATAACAAAACTTGCACTTGCTTAATTTAAGTTCCAAACCCTTTTCCTTCATCCTTTTTAGCACTTTTGTCAGCAACTCTAAATGTGACTTAAAATCTATAGTTGCTACAACAATATCGTCCATATAGATGATTATTTCACGAGCATCGACAAAATCTCTAAAAATGCTGTGTATATAACGTTGAAAAACAGCAGGCGCATTTTTCAAGCCAAAGGGCATACGCAAGTATTCGAATTGGCCATATGGTGTGACGAATGCGGTGTATTTAATCGAGTCAGGGGCCATCTTCACATGGAAGAATCCATTTCTCAGGTCAAGAGTGGTAAAGTATCTTTTCCCTCCTAAATATTCTAAACAATCCTCTATTAGGGGCAATGGGTAATTGTCCCTAATTGTCAACTTATTAAGCGGGCGATAATCAACACATTTTCGAATTTCCCCACTTTTCTTTTTAACTAATACCACAGCGGATGCATAAGGAGACTCACTTGGCCTAATAATATTGTTTTCTAAGAGTTCATTGGTTATTTTCTGTAATTCATTCTTTTCATGAAAAGACAACCGGCGGGGTAAAGAGTGAAAAGGTACATCACTACTAAGTCTGATATGCATTTCGTAATGACAAGGCTTCAATTCTATTTTTTTCAGATTCAAGTAATTCTCTTGAATAACTTTCCCTAAAGCCCTGAAATCGGATTTCTCAAGTTTTGGATTCAGATTGACCAAATTTGCATCTACTTTGGCGCAGGGCTTCCCACTTATTAATTTCCCTAAACTTTCAAAATCTTTAGCGTCGCATACCTCTTCTGACAATACTTCGATTCGTTCTTCGGTTATTTCATCGGTTTTAAAATCTTTACTGTTTTCAATAGAAATTGAATGACCATCTTCTTTTTCTTCACTACTAGTGATATACGGATTAGGCGTACAAAAATAAGATTGCTTATCATTGACATTTTTTCTCAACTTTATTGAAAATAGTTTATTTAATTTAGTTTTAATTTGACATAAGTGAATGTTGAATTTATTGAGGAAGTCCCTGCCAAGTATCAATGGAATGTTCATAGTTTCGTCTGGAACTATATGAAGGGTAAGTAATTCGGTTTTACTTCGAAATTTAATTTGAGCATCGATTTTTCCATGCGTCATAAGAGCCGATTTGCCTAGACCTTGGTAAATGGACTTCGTCAATGTATCGTTCACAGGAAATGGGACAGAAGATCGTTTTATAAAGTTAGTTGGACTACCGGTATCAAAAAGAGATAAGCAATTTATTAGTTTTCTATGCCTACCCCAATCACAAAAATAGGTCACACTTACATAATTAATGGCTCCCATGGTTCCGCGGAAATTATCATCTTCATCATCATCGCTATTGTGGTCCTCAGAAACATGAACAGTCGCGACGGTTGCTTTGGCTAACTTCATAACCTTCTTCGGGTTAGTGCAGCTTCGATGGTCGTGGCCTGTTTCCCAACAGCGAAAACAGCTATTCTGTGGCCTCTTTTCGTATGGACTCTTGCTTTGATAATGGCCCATTCGCGTACAATTGAAACATCGTATTGCAGAACCATCTGCTGAAACTGCTTCAGTCGGCTTCGTTTTTAACATCATGGGCCTCGGTTTTGCGGCGGTTGTTTCTTGAGTTGCAATTAAGCGATTTGCTTTGCGTTGCTCGTACAAATCCAGAGACTCTTTGAATTGCTCCATAGTACGTGCGCTTAGGAGCAAATGTGCTTCAGGCGATTGGTCGGCCATTCCGTCGATAATGAATCCGATGAGCTCGAATTCTTCAATGAAGCTACAGCGGGCAGCGATATTTTCCATTTCTAGGACGTAACGTCTGATGTTTTCTTTCTTATTTCATCTGTTGTTGGCCAAGATTTTATAAACCTCACTGCGACCAACAGTTCGACCAAATTCCTTAATAAGCAAGGCTTTTAGCTCAATGTAGCCAAGAGAATCTCTGTTTAACAGCAGTTTGGCCGTGCCTGACAGTGAGTTACAGAGTGATGTATACATCATCAGATCATCTGCTCCAATCATGGACATTACTCTCTCGAAGGTTCTAAAGAAGTCATGCACGCTGTATGCTCGGCTTTCACCATCAAATTTCGTAATGGCGTGCTCGACATCACGAAATGACATACGACCAGCCGATGCGGTAGCATACCTCGTTGCTTCAGAAGTGCTCGCCTCAGACCGTGTTGCTTCTGCTTCACTACGTTGGAGTGCTAGTATGGACTGTTCTAGCTGCGTAATTTCAAGTTTTTTTCTTAAAATAACTAATTTTCGGTCTAACTCGGCTTCAGTGACCTCGGTAGCATTTGTGGCATCAGTGGCTTTAGTCAAATTGACTACTTCCGTGGTTTTAGGTGCGTCAGGCAAATTGGCGTCAGTGGCATCGGTGGCATCAATAACATCAGCTGCGTCGGTGGTTTTACGTGCAGCAGACACATCAGCATCAGCGGCGTCAGCATCAGTGGCATCAACGTTGTCAGTTTCATCGGCATTGCTATCTTGGTGTCCAACTATGTTCTCATAGAGTTCTCTCAACCGAGCAATAGATGCAGTTGCTGGAGGATTTATTCCAGCATTTTGCAATGCATCCAGTATATGTTGCTTTGAAACACGTTGCATTTTGAATTTATATTTATTGTGAAATAATTTTAATTTTCTCGTAGCGTGGTTTACCCCACATCTGAGCTGTAACAATGCTTTATTTCAACTGAAGTCTTTTTGCTCGTTACATTTCTAGCATCTCTTTTATGATACCGAGCGAGTATCGGCGATTATCTTTCTTACATTTCTTACAAGCTTAACCTAGCAATCTCATTGGTCGAGCCATTAACGGCTGCATTAAAAAACACTCGTTCGAAGCACACGTTCAAGACACAGCTCAAACTAGTAACTCGCTCGAATGCAGCGTTACCAACCCGACAGCATTGCCAGGTTGATGAATAGTGTGTTACAATATACACATGTTCATTGCTAGAAACTACATTGCCTTACAATTTATACTAATTTTCCTTAAAATACAATATGTAAAAATGTTAACAAATCATTTTATATATATACAAGAAAATAAAAATAACAATAACTGATATTATACATATTAATAAAATTAATTAAAATGTTAATTTGACAATATTAAAGTTTAGTGACCGACACGGTCAGTCACCTGCTTAGTGCAATTCAAGGCTAAGCTAACGGCATGCAGTTTTCTGCTGACGGTTGTTTTTTCTGTTTTCCGTTGTCGCTTGTTTGTTGGTCGCCAAGGTTGTTGTTGTTGTTGTTGTTGTTGTTGTTGTAGCGACTGATGGTTTTAAGTTGCAAATATAGTTTTTTTGCAGTTATAAACATTCTCCCCCGCGTTGAACGATCGTTCAACAGATACGTCTTATGAGCCGAGTTATACGTCTATGGTGAATGAGTGTTGACGCGGCCTTGGTTCAGGTGGAGTTGTGTTGGTTTCTGTCTGAAGTGGGTTCATCTGGGGTGGAGTGAGAACGAAAACACCTTGGTCTGTTAGTTGTAGATGACTTGGTGTCGCCCTTTTTTGTCTCGATGTCTCTTGCTGTTTTCTCCACAAATAATGTTTACATAACATGGCGATGATGAATAACAAACTTAGTGCTAGTGCTGTATATCCAACTGCAAAACTATGGTGGCGGTGTTCTCGAAAGGCATTAGGTAGATCATTGATTTGGTGTGATTCTAATTTTTGTTGTAGCGATGTGAGTTCCTTTAGCTGCGTGGTGTATTGATCTTCCATTATGTTTGCATAACGAGGATGTGGTGGAATAGGTTTTTTCACTTCAGTCAAATGACCAGCGCTGGTGTATGAAGTACTTGCTTCTGAAGAAAATAATTGATTTCCTAACAACGTCAGGTGTTTGTGTTTGATAATGCATGACGGTGCTAGCTGTAGGAATCCTGAACCTTCCAATGATATTTGTGTTACTTGGTTATCGCATATGGCCGTTACTTGTATCCGTTCAGCTAGTGCAAAAATCCACCGATTTCTTTGGTTAGTCTGAATCCATACGTGATCATCCATTTGCACAAATTCACAAAGCGAACTTGTTTCGTTGATGATGAACATGTCTTGATGATGAACATGTCTCCAGGCTTGATGTTAGCAGTTTGTGTCTTCCATTTATGGCGTTGCTGGAGCTCGTGGAGATATTCACTGGACCATCTTTTCCAAAAATCATGCTTTAGTTGAGATACCTGCTTCCAGCGAGATAAAAGCGTTAATTTTGTTGGTTCTGCTTGATTGTCTACTGGTGTTGTAAGGGCCTCGCCTATAAGCAAATGTCCTGGAGTTAATGTTGTTAAATCAGTCGGATCATTTGACATTGGAGTTAAGGGCCTTGAGTTGAGTATTGCTTCCACCTCTACAATTACCGTCTCCAATTCTTCGTACGTCAGTGACGCCTTTGAAATGCTTCGTAGCAACAGATGTTTTGCAGATTTTACCGCCGCTTCCCACAAGCCTCCAAAATGTGGTGCCCTAGGGGGAATGAAGTGGAATTGTATTCCCTTCGTGCTGCATGTGGAGATGATTGTTTCCTGTCCATTATCGGAATAGATATTCTGAGCCAGTTCTGATAGTTGATTTTTGGCTCCTACGAAGTTTGTTGCATTGTCAGAATAAATGTTCTGACAACGTCCACGACGGCTGATAAAACGTTTTAGTGCCCCGATATAGGCCTCTGTCGACAAATCGCTTACTAATTCTAGGTGAACTGCCTTGGTGGCAAAACAGCAGAATACAGCAATATATGCCTTGGTTGGTCTTTTACCTCTGATTTTGTAATGAATCCAAAGCGGCCCGCAGTAATCAACGCCAGCATTGATAAAGGGTCTTGCGGGAGTCACACGCGCAGGTGGAAGATTACCCATGATCTGTTGGAAAAGTTGTGGTCGAGCCTTGTTGCATATTATGCACTGTTGAACAGTTGCTCTGGCTGTTGATTTTCCTTTAATCGGCCAAAACCGCTGTCTTATTACTCCCAATAATGCTTGAGATCCGCAGTGCTTGTTGTCTTCATGTACCATGATGAACAATAATTTAATCAATGGGTCCTTGCATGGGATTAATATTGGGTGTTTAGAGTCATATGGTAATGCAGAAGCCTCCAGACGTCCTCCCACTCGAACAAGACCTCTATCATCAATGAAAGGAGCTAGACTGGTGATTGAACTTGTTTTTTCCACTTCATGATGCATTCTCAAATGTTTTAGATCTTGACTAAAATTGGAAGCCTGAATTGTTCTCATAATGTAAACTAGCGTTGTGTCTAACTCATCTGAACTTGGTGATTTGTGGATTGGGCGAGATGTCCTTGGAATTCTTGTGTTTTTAACGAATCGGAAAATGTAAGCTACGGTTCTTTGCAAACGTCGAAAAGAGTTTTTGTGATTTAACCCTTCTAGAAGATTTGTAGTAGTAAATCCAACTGCTGCTGAAATTACCTTGGAACTTCTTATTTCCAATGAACATTCTTCACGTGGAGGCTGCAATGGCCATGAAGTCACAGCTCTATGCAGAAATACTGGACCGTAAAACCAGAAATTGTTGTTGACTAATTTTTCCGGTGTGAGTCCTCTAGAAATAACGTCGGCAGGGTTGTCTTCAGAGCGGACATGTCGCCACTATTGTGGAGATGATATTTGTTGAATTGCTGAGATTCTATTGGCTATGAACGTGTGATAATGTGAAGATTCTGCATTTATCCATCCCAGGACTGCTGTGGAGTCGGACCAAAGAAAAAAAGGAGTTTTCTTGAAGTAATCGATTTCTTGTAGTTTTTGCATTAAATCTACGGCGAGCTTAGCGGCGCAGAGCTCTAGCCGAGGCAGTGTAATTTGTTTTGTCGGAGCGACACGTGAGCGTGCACATAAAAGTCGTACTATGACTGTCTTGTGTTCGTCAATTGATCTCATATAGGCTACTGCTCCGTACGCTTGCTCTGACGCATCAGCAAATATGTGCACTTGAGGATCAGTGATTAGTTTGTGGCCAAAAATGTGACGGGGAATATTGATATTCTCCAATAGTTTAAATTCGCTTTTGAACTTGTGCCAGGTCAATTGCATGTCATGGGGCAGAACAGCATCCCAATCAAGCTTAAGCTTCCATAGTTGTTGAAGAAATATTTTTGCGGTGGCAGTTACTGGCGCAATAAAGCCAAGTGGATCGAATATGCGAGAAATGTCCGACAAGGCTGTTCGTTTTGTCAGGCTCAAATTTTCAATTTTAGTGATTTTAATTTTGAATTCGTCCATTTTAGGGCTCCATGTAAGACCCATTGTTTTGACGCTTTCGTTTCCTGAGTTGTCGAAGCAAAGCTTAACTTCTTGGTCTGCAGCCGGAATGTTTTGAAGTAATTTGCGCACCATTTTCGGAGGTTGAATCCTGTTGAGCCTAGCATCTGCCGGAGTTGATGTTGAAGTTCGATGGTGGTACTAAGTTTATCTGATCCACATAGCACGTCATCGACATAAAAATTGCATTTTATGGCCTCTGCAGCCAATGGAAAGGTGTTTGCTTGCCCTTCAGCTAATGCTTGCAGCGAGCGAATGGCTAGGTAGGGAGCAGAAGTTGTACCGTAGGTTACTGTGGTAAGTCGAAAACATTTCATGGGCTGGGACGGATCCTCTCTCCACCAAATCAGTTGGTATTTCTGGTCGTCTTTGTTGATCCGTATCTGTCTGTACATTTTTTCGATATCTGCCGTAAATACGAAACGATGAATACGAAATCGCAGGAGAATCGAGAACACGTCGTCCTGGATGGTAGGACCAGTAGCTAACAGATCGTTTAGTGAAACGTTGGAAGATGTTTTAGCCGAGGCGTCAAAAACTACTCTTAACTTTGTTGTCGAACTGTCTGGTTTAATAACTGCATGATGAGGAAGAAAATAATGTGGTCCTTTGATTTCAGTTGGCGATATTTCTACCATGTGACCGAGCTTCTCATATTCGCGCATAAAGGAAACGTATTGCGTTTTGTATTCTGGATTTTTGTTCATTTTTCGTTCAATAGCCTTGAATCTCTGCAAGGCTATATCTCTTGATTCTCCGAGATGGCTAGGGTCACTTTGAAAAGGTAGTCTGACTATAAATCGGCCGTCCTGATGTCGACGAACGTTGCTTATGAAGTGATTTTCACAACGCATCTCGGCAGCTGTGAGTTTGCTGGCCCGAGAGTCACATTCTTCTAACTTCCAAAAATGTTCCAGTGTTTTGTTTAGTGATTCATCTTCTGTACATATACCACAGGTGATAGATCTAGTGGCTACATCTTGATTGTATTCTCCGCCTATGATCCAGCCGAAAAGCGTATTTTGCAGGATTGGTCGTCCTTCTCCAAGTGATATTTTTCCACTGCTTAGTGTTGAAAAGAATAGTCCAGCCCCGATGAGTAGGTCGATGCTTCCAGCTTCATGGAAATTGGGATCGGCCAACTGCAGGTGACGTGGTATGTTCCACTTGGATACATTGATGTCACGAGATGGTTGCTTAGATACTATTTCTGGTAGTACGTGAGCTTCAATTTGCTGCTTGAAGTTAGATGTATTTGATGAGATTTGAATGTTGACTCTTTCTGCAGTGTGATTTTGAGTTTTGCCGATGCCTTCGATTCCGATGAGGCAAGCGTTTTTCTGCAGACCAAGCATTTTTACAAGCCTTTTTGTTATGAAATTGGCTTGCGACCCATTGTCTAGAAGAGCGCGGCAAGGTATTTGTTTTCCCCAATTGTCACTTATGGTCACAGAAATAGTGCTGAGCAGTGCTTTTGTGGTGTTTGATGAACGATCTCGAAGAACGGTTAATGAGGCTGGAATATCTTGAAGTGACTGTGTATTTGTCTTGTTGTTGTTTTGAATCGATTTCGACGCCAGGTTTTGAGATGATGAAGTAGCATTGGGCGCCTTTCCAGCTTCTTCTAAATGCAGGAGTGTATTATGTTTCCTCTGACATTTTAGACATGTACCTGACGAGCACGACTTGGCATTGTGACCATTTTTGAAGCAGTTGACACAACGTTGGGCTTTTTGTACAGCATTCAGGCGTTGCCTTGGCGTCATTTTTAGAAATTCCTGACATCTGAAAGGCATGTGGTTTTGTTTACAGATGATGCACTTTTGATCCGTAGATATTGACACGCTCAATGCTTGATATGACTTGTTGCGTACTTGATCGCTACTGTCCTTGCTTGTTCTGGCACCAAGAGCTTCTAGTGATTGAAAGCGCAGGTTTAAGAACTTTAGGAACTGGTCTAGCGTAGGCATCTCTTTTGGTTGAGACAATGATTGTTCCCATAATACGTGAGTACTTTTGCTGAGATGCTGAGTCAGGATGTACAATAAGAATGGGTCCCAATTTTCTGTTTTAACGCCTAGATTTTGGAGGCTCAGAATGCATTCCATAGTAGTATCGTGGAGCAGCTTGATTGTTGCTGCACTTTCAGCGTTGGATGTTGGTTGCGTAAGTAACCTTCTTAATGATGCATTAATCAGCATTCGTGGATTTTCATACCGTTCATTTATTACCTTCCAAGCTGCTTCGTAATTGACTGCGGATGCCGTGAAGTGCTGAATTAATCTCGCAGCATCATCTGATAAGCTTGATTTCAGGAACCACATCTTTTGGCATTGTGGAATTGATTGCTTGTCGACCAGTTCCACAAATAGATCGTGGAATTGCCTCCACTTGTGGTAGCTGCCATCGAATTTTGGCAGCTCGACCTTTGGCAGTTTTAATCCTGATTGCCTATTGATTGCTGTGGGAGAGGCTTGACTGCTTGATGGCGCCGATTCTTCAGCCATGTCCTGAAGTTGGAGGATCTGCGTAGTGATTGTTTCCTCACTTTGGGCAAAACCCTCGTAGTCGTAGTCGCCAGGTTCTTCAGATAGCCATATGTTTTGGTGCAGCTCTTGGGCGGTTTTCCAGTGCATTTCTGCTGTCCTTGCCTGCATTGCGTAATAGTGTGACGTTTGGCGTGTCACACTGTTAAGCACTTGGGTCAGCACTTTGCTTGCTATACCGATTGATCGTTTTTGCTTTTCAATTAATGAACTCAGCCGACTTGCCGGACTTCTGGTGGCCGTTGTCTCGGTGTTTGCCAGGGAATTTTTGTTGCTGGCACCCTGCTGGGCTGCTGCTTGATTTTTGCCTAGTAACTCGAGTCGCTGGATTTCGCTCTGAAATATGTTCTGGTATTCAGCTGCTATTTTCTTGATCTTGTCGTAATACTCATTTGTGAAGTATTCGTGATCCAAAGAAAGATTGCTAAGACTCCGGAGCTTGAAGTCATACTGTTCGAAACGTTCCCAAGCCTTATCGAGTTTCTGGAGTCGTTCATCAAAGTTTTCAATTGATTTTTTCCTCTCTGCTGAATCCTTCTTGAAGTTTATGATTAGGCGCTGGATTTCTTCACCCGTATTCTTCAGAATATCCATAAGATCACTGAACGTAGCCATGATGATGTTTCACCAAATGTTTCAAAATGTTTATGTTTATGCTCTGAGCTGGGAACGCACCGTACTTTACGAACCGTGTTTTAACGATTTAAAATTTTACGCGTTTGACTAAAGGATGTGTGTCCTTCTCGGGGTCACCAAAATGTTTGTGTTCAGCGTTTGGTTTTGGGTGAAACACCGAAAACTTCACAACTGAATGTGCTTGCTGTGTTCAGCTTTTGGGTTTTTGGGTGAAACACCTAAAAACCACCGAAAATGAAATGTTTGTTTTGCTTTGGGTGAAACACCGAAAGCTTTATGTTGAATATAGCAATTGGTACATAAACCAATTGCTAACCAAAATAAAGAGCACTAGTTCTTGATTGAATTTGTACTGTCCTTAATATTTATTGATTTCTCTATTTATACTAATTTTCCTTAAAATACAGTATGTAAAAATGTTAACAAATCATTTTATATATATACAAGAAAATAAAAATAACAATAACTGATATTATACATATTAATAAAATTAATTAAAATGTTAATTTGACAATATTAAAGTTTAGTGACCGACACGGTCAGTCACCTGCTTAGTGCAATTCAAGGCTAAGCTAACGGCATGCAGTTTTCTGCTGACGGTTGTTTTTTCTGTTTTCCGTTGTCGCTTGTTTGTTGGTCGCCAAGGTTGTTGTTGTTGTTGTTGTTGTTGTTGTTGTAGCGACTGATGGTTTTAAGTTGCAAATATAGTTTTTTTGCAGGTATAAACAGTATGGTTGTATGGAAGTAGTATGGTAGGTGGTCGTTTAAAAAATATTAAATAAATTATTAAAATAGAAAGAAAAATAACACCCTCATGATTTTTGGCAGATGGAAAGGTAATAAAATGAACTTTTTGAAAATATTTTTTTTCAATTTTTAAAGTGGGGAAAAATCCTATTTTTATGACTTGCAAAATTTGACCTCGAAGTTAAGAAACTTAAAAAAATAATTTTGTTTTTTTATATTTTTATAAAAAACAACTATTTATTGTCTATTCGAAAATACCTCAAACGTGAAAATCGAGTTAGTTTTGTTGAATATATGATTTTTCAAGAGTGAGGCTATTTCACTTTTTCTCCCATTTTGGCGAAATTTTAATGTTACGTAAAAACTTGAAAAAAAATGTAAAAATTTTATTAACCAAATTAGTGTTTTTAATTCATGAGAAGATTCAATTCTATAAGTTTGAGCAACATCGGAGGTGGTCAACCCGTATGAGTGATACGTTCAAAATGGAATGGCTGATATATAAAAAATATTTTTAAATTTACTTCTAATTTGGAAAAAATCTTTTGCAGGTTCCCTTTCTGAGGAAAATTATTAGAAATGCTAAACTATTTCATACTAGAAAAACATGGTGTGAAGATCCAGAAGATCTGATCCAGAGATTGTATCGAAAAGGTATTTGATATCAAAAGTGCAAAAGCGAGATGATCAATATATAGCAAAATATTTAGTTGAGGTTAATATTGAAGGGACAGGCGAAATAGGGAACTTTGCAGAATTGTTAAATGATTTAGAAGAAAGCTCCTCCGATGGAAATTGTATTTTTGATTAAAACATTATTGAAAAAATGTACTCTACTTTTTATTTCTTCGATTAAACTAAAGAACTACTGTTTTATCTCTATCTGGTCTTTATCTTAATCTTATATACATCTTTAAACAAACATTTTCAGCTTCAATAATTTTGATTAATGATTTTCATTATGCATATATGTATATATTTATGTATATAAGTTTATGAACACTTTTCTTAAGAAATTTTCATGATGCAATAAATTTTAGATTCATTTATTTATATATGATATATAATATATCTTATTACCAGTTTTTCATCCCGATAATCATTAAAATGTATAATTTTTATGGCAGCACCAATTAGCGACATAATGAAGAAAAAATAGTCTGTGAAAATCCCCATTTTTTGTAAAACCGTTAAAATTTTTGAAAATTTTTCAAGCTTTTCCATTCAGTATGCTAATATTCAGTTAGAACCAAAATTTCATTCAATTCTGACCACTCCTTCTTGTTTTTGCCCATCGTTTGTATGTACTCGAATCACTGTGCGGCAGGGCTAATTTGGCGGTGAAAAAGTTCATCGGTTAATTTGTTATAAATAATTGCAATTAATGATTGTTCCCTTCGACTTATCACATGATCAAATAACCGATTAATATTTTGCGTTTGTAATCACTAATCGAGAGAGCCAAATAGTTATTTAAAGGGTAATTTTTTAAGAGCTCTCGGATTTGATTTAAAAGAAAAACACATAAAATTTAGAGAAATGTATGAATTCTTTATTTGAGTCGATAGAACGATCTATATAATTAATATTTAAAGATGATTTCATGTATATTTTGACCGCAGCTACGCCTCAAATGGTTCATACGCTGGGTCCAATTTTGGCATACTCTCTCCAACATATCGGCCGGTATCTCACGAATAAATTCTTCAATATTAGATTTCAATGCGTCAACCATTGCGGGCTTGTCCCTATAGCCTTAACATGGCCCCACAAAAAATAGTCTAAAGGCGTTAAATCGCAAGATCTAGGTGGCCAATTGAGTGGTCCCGAACGTAAAATAAACTGTTCACCAAACTCGCCTCTCAATTGGGCCATTGTTTCGCGTGCTGTGTGATATGTGGCACCGTCTTGTTAAAACCACATGACTTCAATTTTGGGCAAAAAAAATTTGTAATCATCGCACGGTAGCGCTCGCCATTCACAGTAACGTTCCTGCCTTCATTGTCTTTGAAAAAGTACGGTCCAATGATGCCACCAGCCCATAATCCACACCAAACAGTACATTTTTCGGGATGCATTGACAGTTTTTGCAATGCTGGCTGCTCTTCACTCCAAATATGACAATTTTGCTTGTTCTCGTATCCACTCAACCAGAAATGAGCTTCATAGCTGAACAAAATTTTCCGATAAAAAAGTGGATCTTCATCCAACTTTGCCAGCGCCCATTCACCAAAAGTTAACCGTTATGGCATCAATTCTTGCACCAGCTGTATTATAAAAGGTTTTGCACACAAATCCTTCCGTAAAATTTTTCACGTAGTGGAGTAACAGAGTAAGAGATAATTCATGGTCAGCAACAACACTACCGGATACAGCTACGATATTTTGCTCTATCCGCACTCTACGTATGCGCGTTGGTAATGTAAATTTGGTGCGAAATTTAGTCACAAAATTACGAATAGCACGATACACTTTCTTAACCGAGCATGAATTTTGATGATAAAATTCAACAGTCTGCAAGCGTTGTTCGTTTTTAAGTCGATTCATGGTGAAATTATAGACCAAACTGAACATGTTTAACAGTAACATGTCACACGACAACAGCTGTGCTGCCAAAAACAGTGTTGCCAAAAAGAAAGTTCACAACAACGTTCACAACAAAATAGGGAAAAATTGAAGATGAGTGCAAATTAACTTTTTTATTTTTATTCAAAATGTGTTTTATTGTATCAAATGTTGTAAAAAATGAACGAAGCTACGGAAAAAAAATCCTATGAAAAGTACGAGATTATTATAAACAAAATAAGCCTGCAAAAAAATCAAAACGATCGGTTCACTGAGTTTCGAGAAATCTTGGTTACCGACTTTGAAAATATGAAACAAAACACCGACTTGAAACAGAAAAACGCGTTTGAAAATAAGGGCCAGCACTGCGCGCTCTAGAAGGCGATTCCCTCACTAGGTTATAACTTTGTTATTTTTTGAGATATCGACTTGAAATTTTCACCACATATTTTTGAGACTTAAAGCTTTAAGCTGCAAAATTTTTTGAAAAAAAAGTTCTGGGTATATAACTCCCCTTAATGCTAGGTTTTGTAGGAAAACAAAAACGAAATCACAAATTGTTCAAGCCCATTTTCCCAATTTTAGAGCTCTATAACTTCTAAACCAAAAAATTTTTCCGGAATTGGACTAAGAAGGTTTTGATATATATATATATTCCAAAAAAAATTTAATTTTGAGTTTCCGTTCATCATTAATTATGCCCAAAATAGTTATGATTCGATGTGTTTACGTGGCCACGTAACTAGGGTATGCAATTATTCGACATTATAAAAAAACCAGTCTCGAATAGTACAATTTTTACAAAACCGATTTTCGAATTGTTCGACCATATTTACCTACATATATCTATGTAGTTTTTAATTAACAAAAATAGCAACTATTTTTTAATAAAATAAGTAAAGGTACTTATGCAGTACTACCCACTAAACCACAAGCGAAGGTTTTGTGTAAGGTGAGAGTTTTGCCAACGTTTTTGTGTAAAATTTTTTTTTTTAATTTTTGATTTTTTATTTTGTTGCTTAGAAGTGCTTGCTATAGAAGATTAAATTCTTGAAAACTTTTCCCATAAATAAAAACTGAACTTCTTTTTCGAAATTCATAAAAAATTTTCATTTTAGTAGGTAAAAATACCCCGAAAATGAAACATTTTTGTTAATAAATGAGTTCAGAGATGAATAGTAAATGTTTTTTTTGCATTCTTAAATGAGTTAAATCATAGTAATTTCTTTTTATACAAATCATCAATATGTAATAACAAATAATATAATGCAATAATAAAAAGTATAATTCAAAAATGTTAATTCTTTAACTCATTTCTGAACAAAAAAAGGTAAAAAACGCTTTCTAAAGGCAATTCAGTCTGGTGATTGATTCAAAAAGGGTTAATTTTCAAGTGCCGAAAAATAACTTTTCTATGGTTCTTTTTTTATTTATTTTATTTTCAATTTCCAAACAAAAAAGTAAAATTTATGGTTTTTTAGCTCATTTCCGAACAAAAAAAGGTTCCTTTTTGAGAGATATTTTAGTCCGACGAATGATACAAAAAAGGTTAATTTATGAGTGCCGAAATTGAACGTTTCTACCCGAAATGGTTCATAAATGAATTCGAAAACGGTAGTTTTGTTTCACTGAGTAGAATTATGTTTTGAGTTTTTCTTTCAGTCTTTTTAACACATGTTTTATATCTTTTTATCATTATTTCTATATCTGTACTTAATGCTTTTAGGTTTTTTTTGGGCATTTCGTGCAAGAAGCTGTTGGATTTCATATCTCTATTGAAATACTTCCAGCCTTCGGAGTTCATGTCAAGCTGTTGATAATTCAATATTTTTTTTAAAAAAGAATGTATTATAAACTAAAAATCATGTTTAACTTACATTAAATACGCCAGCCGCTTGTAAATGCTGTTTTAACAAAAAAAAAAAAAAAACAAAAAGAAATGACCAAAGCATACGCTTAAACGAGCTCAAATAAAGCAAAATTAAATAGAAAACAGAGATAAGAAATGTAAGAAACGTTAGTGAAACGTAAGAACGTAAGAAAAAAAAAAACTGTGTCGCTCAAATGTAATAAAAAAAGTGGTTTGAAGAATTTTACAATTTTAAATTGTGGATTTATATATTTCTTAAATATTTGAGCAGTCGAATAATTCGAGCCAAAAAAAACCGCTTTCGAATTATTCGAAAATTGCTTTTTTTAAAAAAACCGGTTCGAATCTTCTGCAGCTGCAACTGCAACTGTCTTTACTAAAATACTTTCTAAGATATAGTATTTTGATTAAGTTGCCCTGCCCTATTGAACAATATCCCACCCATTCCTTTATCAAATTCCACGCCCAGGAAAAAATGAGGAAAAATATTTCCACAGGGCTCTTATTATTCTAATATGATAATTTTTACAAACAAAACAACAATACTTTTGATATATTTACATTACACTATGTATAAATTTTTCTCACTGCATCAGTAGCTCATTGAAAAATTTTATTTATTTTAGTTTTACAATATTATCCTGTTGCTATACCATGTTCATCGTATTATTTTAAACTACAAAATCATCATGTAAAGTGTTAATTATTAACAAAGCAGATTGTGTTGAATTTCAATAACGTGGTAAAATGTTAAAAAATTGTTGTTTTTATAGAATTTATTTTCTGAGTGCAGTACCCCAATGTCAGTACATACCAAGATTTAGTATTTTATTAATAGTACCACGTCTTTTTCCGAAAGTGGAAAAAAATGCCAAGTAATTATTAAAATAAGATTATTGCAATTATGAACACGTTTTTCTTTATTTAATGCTTAATTGAAAAAGATAAAGAAAAAGGATGAAGAGGATTATGGATTACGCTAACAGTTTCAATATAGAAAAACAGTGGTGGCAACATACGAATCTGATTCTACTTTAGTGTTGCCACATTTACAAAAAATTAAGATTACATTTGAATGTACTCATATTGCAACACTCCTCCTTATTCAAATGTCCTCACGCCGCATTCTGCTCTCAACATTTTGATACGGCTTGCCGGCAATGGCTTCGTTAATAAATCGACAACCATCTTTTCAGTCGGACAGTATGTACAATTGACAATACCCTTCTCTATGTAGTCTTTCACGAAATAGTAGCGAAAGTCAATGTGTTTGGATCGACCAGATACTTTTTCTCCCTCGATAAGTTTGAGACAACTTTGATTGTCCTCAAAAATATTTGTAGAAGCATTCAATGGCCGATTAAAATCCTCCAAAAAACGCCGAATCCATTGTGGTTCCTTGCATGCTTCGGATAATGCGATAAATTCTGCCTCGGTGGATGAGAGTGCCACGCATGTTTACCTCTTGGAACTCCAGCTTACAATTCCGCCTAAATAAACGAAAACGTAACCACTATTTGGTTTCCTATCGATTCTGTTATCAGCCCAGTTTGCGTCTGTTTGCGCCGTTCTTGCGTCCAAATGCCAAACTTGAAAATTCTCTTTCGCCGCGATCGACAATAACAACCTGAATATAATAATCGCTGCAAATACCAAATCGTAGTCGCTGCCAAACTTCTGAGAGAATCCTTGCGCCACCAATCTTGCTTTGAAACTTTGAATAGCTCTGTCAGAGCTAGTCTTCAACTTGAACACCCATTTGCTTCAAATTGCTTTTCTGTTCTTCGGTAATTCACATAAATCCCCATGCCATTTCTTTTGAGTGATCGATCCATTGCTTCTTCTGATTGCTTGCAATAACTTGATTTAGATTTGTAGGCTCTATAACTGCGCCGTTGACCAAATTAATTTCTTCAAATAACCTTTTTGGGGGTATTCCTTTTGTTAATCGTGATGATTGTTTTCCTAAAATCGATTCTCCGCTAGATCTTGTTTCACCTGCTGGGTTATTCCTGTCTGACATCGCTTCTTGATTATCGTCATCATTATCCGATTTTTCATTAACATTGAAAAATTCATTGTGATCAACTTCAACTGTATGCTCCTCCTGAATGTGATTCAAATTAGTTATCCAGTTGCTGTCCTTATGAATAAATTTCACGTCACGACTTATAATTACTTTCCTGTTGATGGTACGAAGCATCTGTAAGCTTTTGAAGCTGTATCATTTCCAACTAAAATCGTTTGAATTTCTTTCGAATCAAATTTTGCTTTCATCCTAAACGCTGAAAATGAGAAATTGATGGTTTTATACCAAACCAACTTTCAAATGGCGTCTTCTCGATATATCTTGCCGGTAACCGGTTCTGTATGTAGTTTGCCATTACAACCGCCTCACCACAAAATTTTTTTTCTAAACCTGCATCAATAAGCATGCAATGCGCTATTTTGATCAGCGTTCGGTTTTTCCTTTTATTTTGTTGTGGGTTGTATGGTGCAGTCCTTTTGTAGTGTATACCCTGTTTGTCCATAAATTTGACGAACTCCTTACTCATGTACTCACCACCTCTGTCTGTGCGAATATCTTGGGTTTCTTAGCAAACATCGTTTTGCACATTTCGACGTATTCACAGAATTTTTCGAGCACTTCCAATTTTTCCTTGATAAGATAAACGACGGTATATCTTGAATAGTCATCAATAGTACATATCTTTTACCTGATGGTGACACAGTTTGCATAGGGCCGCAAACATTTCAGTGCACCAAATACATCAACTCTTTAGAGCGGTTCGGTGATTTCTTTGGAAATTTCATCTTCGCCATTTTTCCTTCTAGGCTTTGTAGCTAGTACTTTGACCTAGCTTCTTATGATCAATTGTGTTGTGCGTGTTATTAAGTTTGTACACAATTGACCGAGAAATGGACCTACAGGCTTAACGCCGACTCCGAACGGCGATGAACGGAATGTTCTTATTCTCAAAAAGCTTTACATGGCATTTTGATTACTCTCTGAGGTTTGCCATTGTCTGCAGAGAGGTGGCGGCCGTACAGAAAAATTATTTTAATTCAAATAATTTTCTGTCGCTGCTGGAGTTCGAACCTGGGTCTCCAGGTTCTTTGACATAGCGGCCACGCACTTTAACCAACTACGCCACGGACGCCACTTCTAGGCATACACTGCAATTTAAAATTAGTTTCCAATTGTCGCTGCACTTTCCGAACTGAACACCGTCGACAAGTTTACCGTGTGGTAAAGATTTTACAACTTCTATGTCTCTGTATCCAACAATACTGTGCCATTTATGAATGCAAGGATCCTTTAAAAATAAGTTAATATTTCGTACTGCACAAACACCATTTCCAATCCTTAATTTGTATAGATTTCCACTCATGTCACCAACTGCAATAGATTTTTCTTCCTTGTTGATTTCGCACACCTGATCAATAAAATTTATTGCGAAACCCATTTCTTACAGCCGTTTCACCGAAACTAAATTCCCTTTAATTTCGGGCTCGTATAACACGTTCATGATTTTAATTGGTATTTTGCATCCAAGCTTATTCACAAAATTAATGCAAATATTTCCTTTTCCTTCGGCCGAAACTTGCTGACTTGCTCACTACATTAACCTTTGCACAATGATTCTTCTCAAAATCAACACACTGATTTTTGTTTCCCGAAATGTGGCAAGTTGCTCCTGAATCTAGAGTCCATCCATGAATTTGCGACGTTGCAAACAAGTAGTGATTATCTTGTTGTTCGTCTTCTACTAAATTTGCTTTTGATTGCCATACTTTTTACCTGGCTGATTGGCCAACCATGCCTTATATTTCGTACAATTGGTTTTAATATGCCCAATCTTTTTACAAAACTAACAAGATTTACTCTCATATCCGCTAGATGATCTATTTCCAACTCGCAGCACTGCTTCTTGTTTCGGTTCCTTATTTCTTTCCAAGCGCTTTCTATATTCGGCAATGACTTTCGAACAAACCGTAGCAGACGTTAGCTCTTCGTTCCGCGACTCGAGTGCAGTGACCAGACCATTATAACTTTCGGGCAATGACCCCAAAAGCGTTGCACATTTGAAGAAATCCGGCTTAATTTCATCACCCAGTGCCAATAATTTCTAAAACAATTCATTTAGTTTGCTCACGTGATCTTTAACATTACCAACATTTTTAAAATGTATACGCGGTTGTTCGGTGAATCTTTCTCGTGAAATTCCTTTAATGTATCGGTGCGGGGTTTTTTATTGTGGCTTAAACACCCTTTTCTGTCAATAGCATCTGCATTTTATACTGCCAGTTGAAATAATTATCCGCGTTCAACTTTGCAATCGAGTACTTTGATGATTCCATGATTATTTTTCCTTTGTTCAGTGCCAGCATGCATAACCTCAACAAAAACGGTTATCCAAAAATTTACTTTTATTCCTTATCAATCTCCGAAAAATAATCTTGGCAGGAAATGCACAGGGCCATAACGTATTAGAAAGTGGAAAAAAAGCCAAGTAATTATTAAAATAAGATTATTGCAATTATGAGCACGTTGTTTTTTATTTGCTGCTTAGTTGAAAAAGATAAAGAAAAAGGATGAAGAAGAATATATGCTAACAGTTTTAGTATAGAAAAACAGTGGTGGCAACATACGAATGTGATTCTACTTTAGTGTTGCCACATTAACAAAAAATTAAAAGTATATTTGAATGTACATACATACCGTGATATAATAAAACTAAATTAAATGATCGCCTGCTATCCAAATTCCGCTAAATTTTTACATGGTACTTTAAGAAAAATCGTAACCACTCCTGTACCATATTTTAATATTCAAGTATAGATATTTACCCAGATATATCTAAATTTTGCCCTTTTTTGTACTCATAACAATCGCAACGAACTCCTGCAACTTACGGTCGACTTCCTAATTAAAAATTTCATATCAAAATCTTGTAAAATAATATTCTCAATCAAGTATAAGGTCATGGACTTGGTTTATTCAAGATCTGATGATAATACACAGAAATTAAGCTTTCATTAGGAGTTCGCAGAAATTTCATGTAACGACCGCAACTAAACTTATGTATATATATTTCCTTATGAGTGTGAAAATATCCAGATTTATCAACTGATTGTGTAATAGTACAATAAGAGGGGTCGATTAAGACATTAAATTGCTGAAAAATTAATAAGGAACTAGCTTGTTCCCGGCACGCGTTGCTGCACCCTGCTACTATATGGCAACTTACTAAGTATATTCAAAGCTTTTCTTAGATCCATAGTTTGACACCACTGTCATTTTTCACTGCCCGTTACAGTTGCCCAGTAGCAGGATATCACCAAATAGTAACTCCAATTTGAGTTTGTATGTAAGTACTGTTACTTTTACTTCAAAAGCTATTCGATATTACAAATTTTAATTGTATGGGTGAAGCCACACCCCTTATAAAATGCTCATCCCAGTTTTCTAGTAGATGGACATTACACAGTTTTAATACAGTTGCTAACAGTGATCATACAAAATAAATTACCACATGGTAGCCTAATACGGCCAAAACCTTCGGAAATATTGCATTTTATTGATTTGTGGGCGTAAAAAGGGGGTGTGGCAACCCATATTTAGAACAGCTGCCGACAGTGAGCGTACAAATTAAATTACCAAATTTTAGTGTAATACCACCAAAATCTTCCGATATATAGAATTTTTATCAATTTGTTGGCGGTAAAGGGGGGTGTGGTAACCTATTTTTAGTACAGTTTCCGACAACAATCAAACAAAAATAATTACCAAATTGAAGTGTAATACGACCAAAACCGTCGGAAATATAGAATTTTTATTGATTTGTGGGCAGTAAAAGAGGGTGTGGCAAAATTTTTTTTTAAAAGTGTCCTTCCTTGCGCTAATACGAATACATCAAGCTCAAAATTGTAAAAATCGAACGACCCGTTCTCGAGTTATGCATTCCTTCTATCGGCATGCCTTTCTTTTTCTTCATGTGTGCATATACGCACAAACACATGTTCAAATGCCTATAACTCATGAACCAATACATATACAAAGACCGTTTATACATAAAAACCTTCGTATTGACGTCACCTTTCATGGGAAATTTCATCAGAAACAAAATCGGTTCATGCATTACAGAGAACATAAATTTCATACACAATGCAACTTATTTTTATATATGAGCGATTCCATCAATTATCGGCCAACTGTGGAGCTCACCATCTAGAATTTTTTTGTAACTTTTCTAATTTGAAGAGAATGGTGGAAAACAGTGTTGCCAGAACTTTTTTGAGAAAAGCGCGAGATTTAAAAAAAATATCGCCCAAAATCGCCCAATGAAAAAAAAATCGCCAAAATCGCAATTTTTTCTAAGAAATTTATTATATAAGAAAAAACAAAAAAAATTATATATATGTTTTTTTAAATAATATTGAGAGCTGTTAATAGTATTATATACATATATAAAAGTTCTTATTTTCATATTTATTGCAATAATATTAAGATCTGTAAAAAATTATAAAAAAGATATTTCATTTTTTACGAGAATTTTTATTGTTAAAAAACATTTTATAGAGACTATAACTATTTAGAATTTTTCAATATGCAACTTTAAAAAAAAAAACTTTTTACAAAAAACGTAGTTCCATTCTATTAAATACTTCAGCCATATTAGACTCTTCCTCCGTTTTGTCAATTTTCGAAGTATTGTTTAGATCATACATTGATTTATTCATTTTTGAAATCATATCATCGGATATTGGCAACGACTTGCAACAACAGTTTTGAGCCTTCATGAAGCATTTTACTCTAATGATTGAAGTTAGCATATCTAATTTCATTCTTTTGACGGAGAAAATACGTTTCACACATGCATTAGAATGTGGCAAGGAAAGAAAGATGAATGCCAACTTACAAATAAGAAAAAGCGTGGTTTTCACAAAAATCGCCCAAAAAATCGCCAGGTGATTTCCTAAACATTAAAGCGCAAAAACAAGAAAAAAAGCGCCCAATTGGCGATAAATCGCCCAATCTGGCAACGGTGGTGGAAAATGTATAAAAAAAATTTTTGTTTCATATTCACGTTTCATATTCACATAGAGGAGAGGTAATTTTCTCAAAATTTATTATTAAGATTTTAGCACAATCATGAAATTTTTCATTTTTTGAAACGATTTTAGCACTTTTTTGTCAAAAGTACCTTTAAGTAAAATAATATGTATAATACGACATGACAAGGAATTATTAATTTTTTTTTTCAGATTGGAACCGGTGGATATACTAGCAACTTCAACTCGCTGGCACCCTTCACCAACAACAGTTATAAGTTTGTCGTATAATAACGAAATGAAAACTTCTGCCTCGGATGCATCATATTCGAAAGATAAAGAGATCGGTAGTTTTTCTACAACTATTACGAATAAATTGAACGGTGAACTATTATCATCAAATGTAACTAACAATATTATAAGCTCAACAACAGTGAGTCGTAAAAAAGCGGGAGATATGTCCAATGAAAAGCAGAAAGGTAAAGATATGGTTTTTTAAACGCCACCCAAGTCAGGGACGTAGTCAGGATTTGTCTTGTGGATGGTTAAACAAAAATATATAAGGGGTATTCACACCGAACTCGTTAGTTTGTTATTTGATTAGTTGTTACTTCGTTAAATTTGTTAACTGTGAATACACCCTTTTGTTTAATCTCGTTAGCCCGGTAATTATAGTTGAATAACAGCTGATTTTGCTTTTCATAAATAACAATTGGTGAACATTTATAATAAAAAATGGAAAATGCTACAAACGGGGGCAAAATCTGAAATACTTTAAAATCTGATTCCAAACTCTATGCAGCGAATTTCATGAGAAGGAGTTATTGTTTCTTTCAACTGCTTCTAGCTTAGCAGCGTTTCAACTACGGCAGATAATTCCTCCTCGTTCCACTTCTTTTGTGGCTTGTCGCGCTAATTTATTTATGAAATACTTGCTTTTTAACAAAAACTTCAATTTAATATGCATTGGGTTTTATTTTAATGCATTTAACTCTTTCAGGGTCAGTGGTTAGCTACGCTAACCATATATTTATTATTTTTTTATTATTTTTTAACGCCATTTAGTCAGCACGTTAATAACTACTACGATATAACAATTCGTCTAAAACAAGGTAAAAGCATTATTGGCGCCAGTGTGTCTTTATCTGTCAATTTATCACTAATTCAAAGATTGCGGGTTACCATTTTTGCATGGTCGCGATAAAAAATTTTATAAAAGGTAAGTGTGTTTTATTTTGTAATGTGAGTGTTTAATTAGTTTTATTTCAACATTATTTGAAATAAAATCATAATCCAACGACAATACAGTGGTTAGTGTAGGTAGCCACCGCGCAGATAGTATAAAGTGTATGTGCTGTAAATGCTGAAAATATTACGCCTCTTCAACTATTTCACATGTTTTGGTCTGACGATTTGCTGGAAATCATAACTTTTCAAACTAACTTTTATGCTACTCAATTTGGAAAACCGTATGTTCTTACCACATTCGATGAAATTGCTCTGAATTTAGTTATGGATATCAAAAAGCAACCAAGCTACAGAGACTATGGGAGTTCAGCTCCGGATCTGCATCATGCTTACATTCCAATATTTATGCCATTAAAAAGATTTAGCTGGTTTTTGCGCCACCTGCATCTGAAGGACAACAGCACTATGCCTGCTAGAAATAGTTCGAATTATGACAAGCTTTATAAATTTCGCCCTCTTTTAGATATTATTCAGAAAAAATTCCACCAAAACTAATTACCTACTGAAAAGATTGCTTTTGATGAAAGTATGATTAAGTTCAAAGGAAGATCTAAAGCAATAAATGCCAAAAAAGCCCGTCAAACGTTCGTTTGTTCAATGTCTCCTTTTTATACAAACTACTCAGTGGCGATATAGACTCACAATACCTTTTTTCTTTATTAAACTTCAACATCCCTAGGAGCGGAGCCAGACATTTCCAGCTTTTTAAGTTGAGTCAGTGCACTTCTAATTATGCCCTTCACGACCCTTTCCGATGTATGTGTAGTGATTTCAATGGTAACTTGAACTTGATAAATTTTTCTGACTCGGTGGATGTCTTAAAATGATATTACATTTGAATAGTTAACACTTTCATTGTGATAACAAATACAACTCGCGATAATTGTGTAGATTTTACGATTTAACAAATTTAACTGGCGATAATTGTGTAGATTTTACGATTTAACAAATAAGCATCATCAAATATGATAGATATTTTAAGTTTTCGTTTTATTCAGTTTCGTTGCTTTATTTTTTTCATAAAATTATTTTAGATCTTTAGTTCTATAGCTTCCCAAGTTTGAAATGGGACCATGAAAACCGTGTCTCTCGGCTTGGTGCGTCAGAGTTTATCTCTTTTCCATACAAGTTTTTACCTGCGTTGGCCCAAATGCATATCCAAATAATAACTTTAGCTCGGTGTTCCCTTATTTTAGTGACCCGAATGGATTAATTGAAATTAGAGCACAACCAATGGGGAAGCAAAAAAAAGCTAAACGAAAAGCACCAACTCCAAATCCAACAACAACTCCAACACCAACACCAACACCAACACCAACACCAACACCAAAACCAACACCAACACTAACACCAACACCAACATCAACATCAACATCAACATCAACATCAACATCAACATCATCATCAACATCAACATCAACATCAACATCAACATCAATATCAACATCAACATAACCATTAACATCAACATCAACATCAACGTCAACATCAACATCAACATCAACATCAACATCAACATCAACATCAACATCAACATCAACATCAACATCAACATCAACATCAACATCAACATCAACATCAAAATCAACATCAACATCAACATCAACATCAACATCAACATCAACAACAACATCAACATCAACATCAACATCAACATCAACATCAACATCAAAATCAACATCAACATCAACATCAACAACAACATCAACATCAACATCAACATAAACATCAACATCAACATTAACAACAACAGCAAGAAACTTCGTCACGTCAAAACCTACGGCACAGCCAACTCTTTTTGATGAAAGTGTTTTGTCCTAAAGCCGCGCTGGTTAGCGTAGAAATTATAACCATATAATTTCTCCAAAGCCTTCAGTTCTAATTTTTTTAAATATGCTTTTTACAATAAATGAGGCATAAACAGAAGTCAGAGTATTTATAAAAATAATATACTAGTGCACATGTAAAAGTGCCCCTGAAATAGTTAAACATCATGGAACTCAAAATATGGAACAGCTGTTCGTATTTTGCCAGCTAACGAAAAAATTATCAGGTTTGGTAAGTTGTTACTTTGTTACTCGGTAGTTCGAGAATTTTAAGTAACAACTAACAAACTAACGAGTCCGGTGTGAATACCTCTATAGCTAAATCAAGCACCTTACATTTTTTTAGTGCGTCAATTTTGTTTTTTTTTTATCACAATTCGATAGGTCAATATGGTTTATTGATTTCTTTATTCAATTAGTTTTGATACCTCAATTATAGAATAAAGATCATGGTCCTCTTTTTCTATTGTAAGGATTCACATTGAGAATTTCATCTTCTTTCCTTTTGATTTTATTTGTAGAATACTTTGCATAAAACGCACTTTTTCATTTTATTATTTTTTTCCTTTTTACATGTTTATTTTTAAAACTAATGTATAATAATACATAGTCGAATTTATACTTTTATCCATTTAACAGCTTTCATTATTGTTAATTATTGTCATAATTAATTTGGCTTTCGATTATATTTCCGTCATGTATTTTGGAGCAATATTCTTACCGTGTATTAAAACTCTTCAAATAAAATCCTATTTGTTAGGCCGTTATTATACAGACGCTCATATGATCCAAGATCACGTCCTTTTTTACGCTCTTTTTTCGTTTGATGAGCTCTGTGATGAAAGTATGTTATACAGACGCTCATTTGATCCCTGAACAGGTACTTCCCTTGATCCCTGAATACTTTATGCAAAAAAGTATAACGAGTATGAGTATGGTGAGTGTTGCTATTAAGCAGGTTTCATTACTTCTTTCATGCATTTCGTACTAAAAGTGTACTATTTTCATGCAAAAACACAAATGTTGTGAATAATTGCACAGCGAAAACCTGTTTTGATCTCGTGATTCCATTTCCATGTGCATCTTCGAAATTCGATCACAGCGTTTTACCGCTATCAGAGCACTTCGAAGTTGTGTTATTTTGTTGTTAGCTCTTCCCTTTAGAGCTCGTCCCTTTAAAGCAGTGTCGGCCAAAAAAATACACGCACAGTTCTTTCAGTTTTGTAGTAGTGTGCGTCCAAGTGAAAGCAAAGAATCTCTCTTTGGCTTACACTGTGAAAATTTTACTTCGCAGGAGGCTTAAAGAAATTTTTTATTATTAACATTAAGCGGCATTCTAAATGAATGCAGATATATGAAAGTGAATTGAAATTAATGAAATTCCTAACTAGGTAAATAATGTGCAATATTATTTATTGTCTACGGGACGCGTTATTAATAATAATTAATAATAACATTAATATTAATATTTTATTAATAATATCAATATGCATGTATTTATTATTAATATCAATATTTCATATTTATTTCGAAAGTAATCTTTTACTAATAACATTTTACCGACTCCTATAGTACTAATATTGTTGATATTGCATATTACTTCAAAATAAAAAAACCCTGGTAGCGCACCCCACTTTCTTCTGACAAATTAAGTTTTCGCTTCCAAAAAACAATTTTTAAAGAAAAAATATTCTAATTCCCACATTTGGTTGAACATTTTTTTTACGTGTAAGCATTTAAAATTACGTAATAAATTGCGCACATGCGTTATATGGAAGCGTGATGTCAACTAGCCAAAAGCGAAACATCGACTGAGCGCTATTGCTACGAATAATCGGCAGCGTCGGTGTAAAAGCACGACAGCCAGTTTTATGTCGGTGTAAATATACGAAGTTTCACGAAGCACGCGTGCATAGGCGTCGGCCGACACTGCTTTAAAGCTAACAACAAAATAACACAACTTCAATATGCTCTGATAGCGGAAGATGCACATGAGTTAAGACTATGCCTAAAAGTATGATACGATCTAGGTTAACCTTGATACAGGGTGCACCGAAGTACATAAGAATATCAGTCACTATTAGCCTTCTCTCTGTCAAAATAAATCCGGGTAACTTTCTCGGCATAATTGGCAGTATAAGTAGAGCTTAAGTAGCTTGAGTGGATCGCAGTGAAAAGTCATGCAAAGACTACTGATGAGTTGGTGTAGCGGCCAACGAAATAGTCTGAATAATCAAGCTGTGTGATTTGTTCTATACAGAGCCGTTGTTGTTGTTGTTTGTTGTTGCTTTCTTTGTCTTTATGTTGTCTTGTCGTCAACATACTTGGCCTGAAGCTGAAATTTGTTCTCAATATAAATAAGGAAAGGTCATATTCAAAAATTTAGATTGAAAACAATGATGTTCAAAATGGCTTGCGACGAAACGAAGCACCCAACACTTTAAATTCTACAAGAGCAACCAGAAACGGACATGTGCTTCAAAGGAGTATATCTACTACAAACAGAGATGCACACAGTACAATACACATTAGGGCGGGTCAATTTATATGAATGAAAAAAAAAATAAAAAATCGTAGGCGCTGAAAATGTTCTACGGAAAGTTCTGAGTCACTTTGCCTAAGAAACCCTTAGTCTAAAATCAATTTCGAGCCTCCGGTTTTTCGAGAGAAGGTTTTAATTGGTGTTTTGCTACAATTTGTGAAAAAAATGGTAGAGAGAGCCATAAAACCTGTACTAGGGTACAAATTTTGGGTTTTTTCGGAAGGAAATCTTCATCGAATTTCCTAATTTAACAAAAATTTCGAAATATTTTAATATTTGATCAAACTTCGAAAAAGGTTAGATTATAAAACTACTCAATAAAAAATTACAGACTTTCTGAGCAAACGTTTTCACCAAATAAAAAAATTGTCAAAAGTTTTAACTATGGTTTTTATATTTAACACGTTGACTGCCTTACATGACATAACTCGTATTAGCGCTTTTCTTCAGGACGTCCAATACGAGTAATCAGTAATCTCGTAGTTTCTTGACTTTTACGCCGCTACGAGTGAGTTCGTAGTTTATCAGTAAAAATATGAATAGATGGCCTCCTGGAAGAAAATAAACAAACAAAAATGCATTCAATGTTTATTCATTAGTTAACAGAAAACATATGATTAAATCGATTTCGCTTTTCGGACCAGAATCCGAAAAGTTCCGTGGCATTCAACGTGTTTAGCCCTACTTGAAAGCAATAAATAAAATCAAAACCTAAAAAATGCATAATAAATAAAAATATTTCTTCTAAATATATCTGGGTTTTGGTATATAAAACATTATTAAGTGAAAAGAAGCAATAAAATATTTGTACTTAAAATTAAATTAAACTTAAGTTTAAATAAAGTAAGGTCAAAATCAGTGAAAAGTTTATTATATGTGGTCCTGTTTGCTTTTAAGACGTGGTATTTTTCTTCGACATTCTGCAATCACAGCCATAACTGCCTCGCGAATTTTTCCAACAACTTTTCGAGATGCACTTGAACAAATCTTGAACAAACAAAAATTGAACAAATCTTTCAGTTCCTTGAATAGAGC
Organism: Pherbina coryleti; assembly: GCA_943735915.1. NCBI lineage: Eukaryota > Metazoa > Arthropoda > Insecta > Diptera > Sciomyzidae > Pherbina > Pherbina coryleti. The sequence continues at coordinate 110,108,900 of OX030949.1, forward strand.
GTGGAATTTGTGGATCGGGAAGTAGTGAACGGAATGCTACTTGTGAACGGTGGTAGATTACTTGTTCTGCCATATACAACAGAACTGTAGTATTTTATGTTGCACTACATAGGCACATAAACGTTTATAACATACTCTGCTAATAAAAAATAAACCCTTGAAGGGATTCCCGAATAGTTCTGATATACTTTTATTTTTGGATTCTTTTGGATATCTATCAATTAAGTTTATAGTTGTTATATAACTATAACACTCTTTATATTTATTATTTCAATGCTTAAACGATTCTAAATTTCAGTTAACTTTGTTGAGACTTCAGAAGTAAAAGTTTTGTAGGCAAATCTTTCGTTTCCTTTTTTTGAGCGTTCACAGAGTAAAGAGTAACATCTTAATATGTCACGAATGTTCGGTAAATTGAGACCACTGAAATCTTGTGGCGGGTCCAAGAGAACTAATATATTGAGATGGCATATGTGACATATTGAAACTGAATTAAGATTATGACTTTACGTCCATCTCTGATAACGGCGACTAAATTGAAGCATTCTCTATTTCACTTTTAACAACAATAAATGAAAAATAAATTAAATAAAATATGGGTTTTAAAAAACATTAAACGAAGATTACTTCTTTTGTTAGTGGCAAAGTTTTTTCCAACAAGTTGAATAATTTTTTCACATATTGCAGCAAAATACAAATTAAAATCTTCTTTTGAAAAACCGGAGGCTCGAAATAGATTTTAAACTAAGGGTTTCTTGAGCAAAGTTAATTAGAATTATCCGTACAACAGTATCCGCGCCTACGATTTTTTGAAAAAAAAAATTAACCCGCTCTAATACACATACATTAATAATTTCCCGTATCAGTGATTGTATTTCTTTTTTACAAGAACGAAGGTTTTTTCAATAAAAAAACCAAAATTAATTGTTACATTTATTCGGGTCAGGAACGATCGATTGGAAATAAAAGAAATGAGAACACAATTTATTAGTGGTTTAATTTAGGTTTATTTGTACCTTTTTTCGTGTGAGTGGTTTTACAATGTTTTTTGTGTTATGTTCAAGTGTGTTTGTGTTATTCTATTGTTCGTTGGTATATTGTAAATATGTTGTTTAGGTTGTTGGCATTCTTTTCTCAGCTCGGTGGTTACTTCATTCTTTTTCGGGTGGGTTCAAGATCCAAAATGTCCGTCCTGGTACAAGATCAATTCGTCTCCTTTGATCTTCACGAGCGTGAATCGTGTAGCGACGCGCCGACTACCTGTACGACTGCAGCGCCCTTTTTATCGCAGTCGCTACGTGTTCGCCGTCTGTTTCCTGGCTTAGCTACCCAGCACTCCGACGGCTACACTGTGTGTGTATTATGTTCACTGCCTTTTTGTTGGCTTAGCTACCCAACATTCAGGCGGCGACTCTTTGTATGCTCTTTTTAATGCGCCTCAGCATTTTTCTATGTGTCGCTTGCTTCGTCATTGAAAAAGATGACGAAGCGGACGGCTATATATGCTTGCGCCAATGAACGCAAAATCTTCATATTAATATTTTTTGTATAATGAACAAAGTGTGGGTAGTGGTTGTTTCTATGCTCACGAAACTGCGCATTAAAAGTGACAGTGACAAAGTTTACACGGTGGTCGGTGCCCTCAAAAAGGGCGTACTAAAGCAGATTAGTGAAATTATCCGGAACCAACGGCCACCGAACGTTACGTGTACATTAAAAATAAGCTGCACGAAACTTCCTCCGAGACTGAACAGGAGAAGCTCCAATTATTGTCGGATTGCGAGTTAGGCGATCAGTGTCCGTAGCAACTTCTTAACGAAATGCGCGATTTGGGAGGTCGTTATCTGAACGACCGAATGCTGGCGAACTTGTAGCGCGTTTACTGGCGCAAGTTGCCTCTAAATCAAATTCACATGTTTCTTTGGCTTTCCACCACGCTTAGAACATCTTACATGTGTTTCCTTTGATTGACCTTTCCTTCCCACTAATCTATCACCCCATTTCGAACCAAGGCAGTCTTAACTGAATAGGTATTCCACCTGAAATCCTTACTTCAAACCTAAAAAAAAAAAAAAAGATAAAATTGTGGAGACGGCTACTCCATCTCCGTTGATGAGAACTTGCAGAAGCGGCTCAATCGTTAAGAAGACGTCTTGTATAACAAGGACCATCACGGTGGTAGAAGTCGACACGTGGAATTGTTGCCAGAGCCAGAAGATTGGTTTTACGTGCCGACCAGCAGAGGATGGTTCGGCTGCACGCCAAACTCCGCCTCCTCGCTTCAGGGCGCAATCGCGCACAAATTTTCGCTCACCGGCCACGGGAGATCGCAGACAAAACAGAAGGAAGCCGCATTCAGGGTGTTGGTACCACTCTGTTCACGCCGATGGGGCAACTGCATGCATCGAACCGTGCATGTTTCCTAAGAAAAATTCATTTCCGGGCCACGGAGTACAGGCGGTAATAGTGGTCTCTGTCTATTCGGATAAGAATGAGCAAATAAAGGATAAGAATATTTGCTTCAACATAAGCCTGATTTGTGCGCACGCTCCGACAGAAGGTAAGGATGATGAGATCAAATACAGCATTTACAAGCGCCTTGAAGAGGTCTATGAGCGCAGCCCCCGCCACGACATAAAAATCATGCTTGGTGACTTCAACGCCAAGGTGAGAAAAGAAAATATATTTGGTCCAACAGTCGGAAAGTTCAGCCTCCACGACAATACCTCCGATAACGGAATGAGGCTGATTGACTTTGCCTCAGCGCGAAACATGGTCGTTAGTAGCACTAGATTCAAGCATCTCAATATTCATAAAGCCACTTGGCTGTCTCCTGATCAAAAGACGCGCAACCAAATTGATCACGTTTTGATTGACTGAAGGTACTCTTCCAGTGTTTTAGATGTACGCACGATCCGCGGTGCCAATTTAGACTCGGATCATTATCTTGTCGCAGCCAAGATCCGTACACGTCTGTGCGCAACCAAGAATGTGCGCAATCCAGTACAGAGAAAGCTAGACGTCGAAAAGCCGCAATCAAAACGAACAGCCGAAAACTTCACTACTCGACTCTCACTCCTGCTTCAAGAAAGCACTCCTCCGATCGACGATATATGCGTGCAGTGAAATCACATTTCCCACTCTATGCGTACGGCTGCCAAAGAGGTGATTGGCTATCATCGCCCTCGCCGAAACCAGTGGCACGACCAGAAGTTTCGCGACGCAACTGCAGAAAAAGACGTCGCCTACAAAACCACCCTGTAGTCTGTTGTAACGCGTGCTGCTAAACGATACAAAGAGAAGAGGAGGGAAGAGAGACGCATTTTCAGGCGAAAGACAAGGGAAGCGGAAATGCGTGAGTGCGAGAAAATTGAGATGCATGGTGACATGAATGAGGTCCGAAAATTTTTCGAAAAAATAAGACGCCTGGCCGATGGTTTCAACACCGGAGCCTTTTCCTAAAGGGATGAAAATGGGAATCTAGTGACAGATATCCAGAGTACACTGATGATGTGGAGCGAACACTTCTCTAGGCTTCTGAATGGTGACGACGACAACAATCCCGCCAATAGAGATGATATCCCGGAAACCCCAATTGTGGACGACAGCGTTGAAGTTCCGCTGCCCGACCATAGTGAAGTCTTGAAAGCTATAGCTAGGCTTAAAAACAACAAAGCCGCAGGAGCCCATGACTTACCTGCTGAGCTCTTCAAGAATGGAGGCGAAGCTCTATTTAAATGCATTCATGAGCTTCTATGCAGAATATGGTCGGAAGAATGCATTCCAAATGTTTGGAACCTCAGTGTGCTCTGCCCAATCCACAAGAAAGGCGATCCCACTAATTGCGTCAATTACCGTGGGATAAGCCTTCTTAATATCGCATATAAAGTCTTGTCGAGCGTATCATATGAAAGACTGAAGCCCATCCTAAACCAGATGATTGGACCTTATTAGTGTGGCTTCAGACCTCTCAAATCTACCATAGACCAGATATTTACGCTACAACAAATCTTGGAGAAGACCCTAGAAAAACAAATCGACACACACCATCTTTTTGTCGATTATAAAGCCGCCTTCGACAGACGGATATCGAAAAAAGCTGCATCATTTTTGGTGCAATTGATTATAACCAGTTATTCTTTAAGTGCTTTCGGAAAAACTGCTCGGGTTCAAAGTACGAAATTCATTAATTGAGTTTGAATAACTAAATTAAAACGCTGTATGAAGGTGAAAATGGGAAAACAAAAATATTACATATAACAGAACGCGTTAAAATTGATGCTTACCATTCCGAAGGGTAATCTAATCGCGAAGTCGCTCGGAAACTTGGGAGACACCACGTCATGATTGTAAATTATTTAAGAAACACCGAATTCTATGGAAAAACTACTTTGGAGGTCGCCCACAAGCTTTAACAGCAAAAGAAAAGCGAAAGATTGTTCGAGTAGCTTCTACTTCGGCATTATCTTTGAGTAAAATCAAACACGAGGCTGGAGTTTCAGCCAGTAGGTGGACTATTATGCGTACCATCGCTGCTAGTGGTCACCTATAGTACAAAAAACTAAAAAAAAAAAACACCTTAACACCTATCGGAAAAAATATCGACTTAAGTTTGCCAGAAATCATTAACATGTTACTTTCGCCAAGGACATATTTCAAATGATTGGTAAATGGTAATATTTACTGATGAAAAGAAGTTCAACCTCGACGGACCCGACGGTTACAACCACTATTTTCATGATTTAAAAAAGGAGGAGTTGTTTTTGAGCCGTCATCATAGCCGCGATGGAGGCGTTATGGTGTGAGGAGCTATATCCTATTATGGCACAATTGATTTAATTTTTGAAACATCGAGAATGACTGGAGCATCCTACAAGGCAATTTTTAAATCGGTTTTTCCAAAGTTCAGACAACTTTTCGGACCTTTGTCGTTTATTTAGCAACAAGACAATGAACCAATTCACACTGCAGGCATTGTTAAGTCCTTCATTGCGAGCCAAAGTGTCGAAACTGTGAACTGGCCACCATATTCGCCAGACTTGAACATTATAGAAAATGTTTTGAGTTGGCTTACTCGAAAGGTGTACGAAGGATGAAGACAATATGAGATAAAAGAATCACTTATGATTGGCATAAAAGCAGCCTGGGCAGAAATATCCCTTGATTATCTCAAAGCTCTATATGACTCCCTTAAAAATTGTATTTTCGAAGTTATTAGTAAGAAGGTGGAAATACTTATTATTAAAATATTCTGTGTAAGTCAGATTTTATGAATAAAGTCTAAATTTTTGTTTAACCTTACTTTGAGTGTTGATTTTTTCAAATTAGCTCAGTGGTTATAACACAGTGTGACTACTAAAAAAGCACAGCCAAACTTTATAGAAATTCTTAAAGAGGGACATGTTGCGAGTCCATCGCACTTGGTCTGACCTCTCAATGTCGTCATAATTTTTTTTAATTCGTTTTTAAAGTTGAAGGGTTCGATTTTTGTTGCGCCGACGTTCATTGAATTTTTACAGCTATTTGCCTTGTTCGAAATGAAAAACAAATTCCACTTCTTTTCAGTAGAATTTCACGAAAAACAAGGCTGTATAAAAATAAATACGATAAAATACAAAATGAAGAGTGTAGGGAAGCAAATTAACTAATTTTTCTTTAATTTCATAAAAAAAATTAGTGTTTCTATAAATTTAAATGATATCATGCTGCATGAATGGCATCTCTTTTTCACAAAAATTCATTGCACGTAAAAATACCTTTTCATTGAATCCAAAACCATTAATATCGGTTGAAAATTGGCAAAATGGTGGCAGTTTTAACGTTTTTTTTTTTTTTGTTATAAAACACTGACTCCCATGTATATATTGCTATCATACAAACTGCTGTCATTTTGTCAAATCTTAACCGATTTTGGACGTCTTTAGCTCATTGGAAAGAAAATATGATGAGTAACATACATCTAGAACATTGGAATATAGATCTTTGAAAAATGCAAAAGCCACTATGGAACGAATAAACACATTTTTATTTTCAATAGAATTTTTAAATGAATGAATGTGTCCGAGTGTATAAAAGTACGCTGCACACCATATGTTATAATCTGAAAAATTTTTGTAAAAAAACTTTGAAAAAAATTGTCGAGCATTTAAGTTTATCTTCGGCATTTATAGTCCTATCTTATGGCGTTTACTTTTCTCAAAAAAATTCTGCATTTTTTTTGTCCTCTTTGAGAACTCTGCCCTTTATGTGCTTTTTTCTAAAAAAATATTCTGACCTGTAAATTAAATCGAGTTCTTTTCTGGACAATGTTGACCTCGAAAGTAGAAAAAATGCACAATTTTTCACTCTCAAGATCGACGATTTTAAATTCTGACCTCAAATGCTACCGACTGAATGAACAAAAAAAGTAACATGTTAGGAAAATATTAAATGTTATCATTGAAATTTCATTACAATTTAAGCTTTTTCACGGACTACAAAATAAATATTACAAAAATTGTTCTCAAAAGTAAGTAACAGTACAGCCAACACAACATCATTGAAAAAATGTTGCATTTTTTCTGATCTTTTCTCGACTAAGAACAGTTCAACATTTTTTGAGTGCAGGTCAAAATGTAAAATATTCTGCACTCTCAGAGGGCAGAATTTTTCGCCAAGAAAAGAAAACGCCATTAAAGAAAGATATATAAATGTTTTTATTTCGAGGAGTCCAACTTTTTTGCCCTAAAGGTTATTGGGATCAATCACCCCGTTCTAGCACTTACCCACGAGAAAGTATATGGTAGGTAAACTTACCCTACTTTTTTATATGTGAAAAGGAGCTTATTAAAATAATCAAAGTGACTTTTTAGCAAAAGCTCATCCACTATAAGTTCTGTGTTTTATTTAAAAGATTAAAAAATGCAAATAAAATTGAATTGAGGGCCTTCAAGGTTCTGGGCAACGGCTCAAAAAGACTTTTTTGATTTGACATTTATTTTTTTAATTCATGTTGTAAAAGTTGAAATCTTGTAAGTACTACAAAGTCGTCCTCGACCCCAATGTCTTTTAGAGCAAAAAATTTGGACGCCTCGAAATAGAAACATTGATATATCATTCTTGGACAAGAAAGGTCTGTAAATGCCGAAAATATGAAGAAAGACTTAAACGTTCGGGAAAAAACAATTGTTTTTTTTTCGAAATTTTCTTAAAAAAATGCTTCAGATTAGACGGTGTGCAGCTTACTTTTTTCCATTACGGTCTAATGCACTCGTACACATTCATTCATATAAAAATTCTATTGAAAATAAAAATATGCTTATTCGTTCCATAGTAGCTTTTACATTTTTCAAAGATCTATATTGCAATGTTATAGATGTATGTTAGTCATCATATTCTTTTTCCAATGAGCTAAAGACGTCCAAAATCGGTTAAGATTTGACAAAATGACAGCAGTTTGTATGATAGCAATATATACATGGGAGTCAGTGTTTTATAACAAAAAAAAACGTTAAAACTGCCGCCATGTTGCCAATTTTTAACCGATATTAAGGGTTTGGATTCAATGAAAAGGTATTTTTACGTGCAATGAATTTTTGTGAAAAAGAGATGCCATTCATGCAGCATTATATCATTTAAATTTATAGAAACACTAATTTTTTTTTATGAAATTAAAGAAAAATTAGGGAATTTGCTTCCCTACACGCTTCATTTTGTATTTTATCGTATTTATTTTTATTCAGCCTTGTTCTACGTGAAATTCTACTGAAAAGAAATGGAATTTGTTTTTCATTTCGAACAAGGCAAATAGCTGTAAAAATTCAATGAACGTCGGCGCAACAAAAATCGAACCCTTCAACTTTAAAAACGAATTAAAAAAAATTGTAACGACATTGAGAGGTCAGACCAAGTGCGATGGACTCGCAACATGTCCCTCTTTAAGAATTTCTATAAAGTTTGGTTGTGCTTTTTTTTTTGTCGATTTCGTCACACTGTGTAATCAATTGCACCAAAAAATTGTGCAGCTTTTTTCGATACGCGTCAAGCAAAACTAAGAAACTACCGTTATATTGACTTTCAAAAGTCTTTTAAGGTTGTTGTTGCAAATAAGCAGATAGCACTCTCTTTTCTTGTATCATCAGTTTTTTAATGCTCTCAGAAAGAATGAAAAAAAAAATTAATATATGTCAATAGTTATGAAATATCAATATAATTTAAAAATAAGAAAAATAAATAACTGGCCATTTCAGCCCTTAAAAGGACTTTGACCTAGCTTCTTATGATCAATTGTGTTGTGCGTGTTATTAAGTTTGTACACAATTGACCGAGAACCGGACCTACATGCTTAACGCCGACTCCGAACGGCGATGAACGGAATGTTCTCGTTCTCAAGAAGCTTTACATGGCATTTTGATTACTCTCTGAGGTTTGCCATTGTCCGCAGAGAGGTGGCGGCCGTACAGAAAAATTATTTTAATTCAAATAATTTTCTGTCGCTGCTGGGGTTCGAACCTGGGTCTCCAAGGTTCTTTGACATAGCGGTCACGCACTTTAACCAACTACGCCACGGACGCCACGATAATATAATATAATTTAGTCAATATAATTTAGTTGGAATAAAATGCCATTTAAGCCATAAATATAGCTATGGAGAGGAATACTATTACTCGGCGTCAGAAAAGGGAGAACGGAACTTAAGAATATTTGGTTGCTATATTTGCTGGGTGCCTGGTAAAATCAGAGATACAGGCAAAAACTAAAGAGATCGAGTCACAAAATTATATTTTTCGTTTATATACATATATAAACTTTCAATAGTTAAAAAGCTTTTTAACTTTTAAAAGTCTTTTAAAATTTTGTTATTCATAAAATTTGAATATGACCTTTCATTATTTATATTGCAAACAAATTTGAGCTTTAGGCCAAGTATGTTGACAACAAGACAACATGAAGACAAAGAAAGCAACAACCAGCAAAGAAAGCAAAATCAATGAACTCAATTTTATTTGCCAATGCACTGCGACAGGACTTAATTTCTACTACAATAACAATGCTTGCATGAAAAACTGCTCGACACACAAGTAACGGGACAATCAGCTTCAGCATCGACATCATCGTTTAGCTTTGCATGCATTTATTTTTGTAAAGTTCGCTGAAAAATGTGCTGAACACTGAACAGGTGCGGTTTGTGTTGTTGTTTTTGAAAATTTTTTTTTTTTTTATTTATTTTATTTTTCCTTACTCAATTGTACATTAAGACTGAGTCTTTTTTAGTACTACAATAGACATGTATCCTTGATTTAGATAAACTAACTTAAAATTAAATTACAAACTTATTTGCTAACTTAATTTAATTTGAACATGAACGTTGCTTTATTTAAAAGAATATAACATCAAATTTTAAGCTTATGTAATTGAAGCAACTTAATATTAAAGAAAAAAAAAAAAAAAAAAAAAAAAAAAAAAGTTAAATAAGATCGATAGAAAAGTAAGCAATTAGAGACAGAATAGAAAGACTAGTATAGTGGAGCGGAGAGAGATATAAGATGGTGAATTATAGATATATTTAAAAAGAGGAGAAAAAAGAAAAGAAAAAACAAAAATGGTTACAGATTATATTATCTGGAAAGATAGGAAAAAATGGCTTGTCTAAACATTATTGCTCCATCAATAGATTTAATATGACTTGGCAAACTATTCCACAACCTAATGGCATTAACAAAGAACAATCTTGAGGAGTTCAGAAAATTGAATTTAGGGATGATGAGCATACGACTTCTTTGTAGTTGACTAAACTGCAGTTTCTCATATAAGTAAGATGGTTTTTTCGAATGAATCAGCTTGTGGAGGAAAATGCAGTTTCTGAAACTTAGGTAACTTGTTAAGTCACAGCCAAGGATGCTTCTATTAAATTGAGAAATATGGTCAAACTTGCGAAGTCCGTGAACATATCGAATGGCATGATTGAATGCCAGCTGAAGCTTTAGTTGAGAACTAGAATCAAGCTTGCTGTAGACTAATTCCGAATATGTGATTATAGGAACTACTAGTTGAACTATTAATTTGCTTCTAGTGTTAGTAGGTGTAAATTCAGCTGCCACTCTCAGATTACGTAAAACATAATGAATTTTTCGTATCACATTATTAATATGGTCAGTGCATGTCAGCGAGGAATTTAGATAAAAGCCAAGACTTTTTGTACTACTAGTTATCATAAGCTTCTCAGCGCCTATAAATAAGTCAGGAACATCCTCATGAAAGACTTTATCTTTGGCAATAGGAAGCACAACAGACTTCAAAGCATTGAGCTTAAGACAGTTACAAATTGCCCAGTTATTGATAGAATCAAGATCCTCATTTAGTCTGTAACCTAAGTCATCTAAAAGGCCAACTCTATTGGAAAGATATATTTGTACATCATCTGCATACGCATGCATTGTTGAGTATTTGCAGACTCTAAATATATCATTGATAAAAGATACAAACAGCAGAGGACCGAGAACTGAGCCCTGGGGTACACCACTAGACATAAATTTATACTCTGAGTACTTATTACCAACTTTGACTCGTTGAACCCGATTTGACAAGTAACTAGTTAAAAGCCGTATAGCACTATCACTAAATCCAAACAGAAACTTTAGTTTCCAACACAGTAATGAATGATTCACTGTATCAAATGCTTTTGAGAAGTCAAGCAAGCAAAGAAGTGATACGTGTCCTTCATTATAAGACGCCCTTATATCATCAAATATTTTGACGGTGGCAGTGGCACAACTATGATTAGCCCTAAATCCGGACTGCATTGGGGATAATAACTTGTTATCATTAAGAAAATTTATCATTTGAGATGCCATAAGATCCTCACACACTTTGGCCAGACAAGATAGGATGCTGATAGGCCTATAATCATTAGGCCCATTTGCATTTGCTTTTTTTGCCACCGGCATAACAAGAGCAACTTTCCAGAGAGAAGGGAATGAGGATGTAATAAGAACGTGGTTTATGATGTGCGTAAGGGAGCTTAGAACATGCATACGAATAAGTTTTATGAATTTTAATGAAATATGATCCTCACCTATTGCATTAGACTTAATTTTTACTATCGATTTACTCACATCATTTTCACTTACTGTGGCGAATTGAAAATTTTCGTGTTCAACGTTATCAGAGAAATCAAAATTGTTGCTAGGAGTAGGTGCAGTGTTCGAGAGAAAGAAATTGTTTAAAACATCAGGGTCAACATTACATTTATCAGAACGTTTCTCACCAATGCCAAATGTTTGTAAGTTCCTCCACAGCACCTTTGAGGGAAGTGAAGCATTTAATTTCGATGAGCAAAATTTTACTTTAGATTGCCTAATAAGCCAAACTGATATATTCCTAGCAATTCTAAATTTTTCCCAGTTATAAGCAGTGGGACACCTTTTCCAGAGGCTGTGTAGCTTGTTACGCTTTTTAATGGCTTTATGTATGTTAGAAGTGAACCATGGGCATGCAGTATTTTTTACCACTACCGTGCGCAAAGGGACATGTTTCTCAAAAAGACAATTTACAATATTGGTAAAGACACTCAATTTATCATCCACAGATTCATGAAACCATACATCATTCCAAGAAGTTGAACATATGTCGTTATGGAGAGCCCAAAAATTAATAGATTTGAAGTCACGATAGGTGAAAGTATTAGGACAGCAATTTCGAGACAAATTAACATTCAGACAGCAAAATAAAAGATCATGGTCAGACAAAAAATACAGTTGATCATATAAGAGAACAGATGAAAGGTCTGACACTATAAAGTAGTCTAAAAGACTGGGGCAAGCATTACTGGCAAATCGCGTTGGGACTGTTTCATTGACAAAAGACAATCCAGTAGAGGAGACATTTTCACAGAACGATTTAGACGTATTATCACGACATAATAGATTTACATTGAAGTCACCACATATAACAAAGAAGTCAAAATCAACTATAAAACTATTGAGCTCGGAAAAATATAAATCGAGGCTATTGCACTTTTTAGGATTATACACACACGACAGGAGCACTTTGACATGGTTATCAAAAATACATACATTCAGATACTCAACAAAACTATTACTACTAGACTTAGATACAAGTTTAACATTTAAATTACTTCGACAGTAAATAGCAACACCGCCACCCTTCCTTCCACCTCTATCATTTCTCATCAGTTTAAAGTTATCAATATTATAGGCCGAGTCATTAACCTCATTACAGAACCAAGTTTCAGAAACGCAGATGACATCCACAGCAGAGTCATCAACAACAAATTTAAGATAGTCCAGCTTATTAGAGTTTAAGCTCCTAGCATTGAAGTGTAGAACTTTAAGACCACAATGCTGTGCACAGAGAACGTTAACCAAAATTTTATGATTTCCGTCAACGCCATTAGAAAAACTGTCATTCAACATCATCAAAAAAAGAAGCTATGGAGGAGACGAATGCCTAGACAAGGTATATAAGCCACGGCGTATGAAATCACACAATAATATACTAGATGTAACCAAAGATTGAAGGTAGATGATAACAAAAAAGGATTAGAAGAAAGATAGATATAAAGAATAAATAGAAAAAATAAGATATTGAAAAACATTATGAAAAAAGAGGCAAAAGAGGCAAAAAGAGGCAAGAAAGTAGAACAATTTCAATAAAAATTAACTTAGAACTAAATAAAAATATAAAGATAATTATGCAATCTAAACAGCTATAAGCTTGACAATCACTATAGCAAATAAGTATACAATTCAAGAGAAAAATTTTATATTTCGAATAACGCATTCTAACTTCTCATACCAGCGACGCAATCAACGCTATCTCTGCAATCAACCCATTTCGCCTCACTATTTCGATCTGCTCTCACATAGACCTTCCCTCGAAGAGAAAATACAGCACACAACTTGTTTTCCCTCTTTTTTTGTTCCGCATAGATCATTACCAAGCGATTCGGCTTTGAGAGGCTTTCATATATAAAGAAGGGCTCATCCCGTCCGCAGTCAATATCACTCAGCATAAGTGGCCTCTTTTTAGCTTTACGAAATGCTGCCACAGCTTTAAAGAGTTGGTTTCGATCGTAAGCTGACGTCAGTTTAACAACAACAACAGGCTTGTTTTTATTTTTATCATTAGCCCTTAACCTAAAAGCATCACGTAGCATCGGAGCATTACTCTGAACAGCAGAGCAAATTTTAGCAAAAACAGCAGTTAGATTTTCATTTTTTGCGAGAGGAATCCCATGTATTAATAAGTCAGAAGCAACAGCATCACTCTCATACTTATCAACTTGCTTCTTTAACACAGCAATTTCATTGTTTATGTTCGCCGAAAGAGATGATTCAACATCATTGTTTTTGCGAGATTCGCTTTGTTGTTTTAGTTCAGCTATCTCATTTTTCATGTTGGCAATATCACCGCACATTACTTCAACAGCTGATACCCGCTCAGCAACACTTCGTAAGGATTCTCTTAAGTTTGAAAACTCAGCTGATAGTTCACCAAACCTCTCCATAACTCTGCCCTCACTTGTTCGGAGTTCTTCAGTGAGCTTCTTAACGATGTTTGATTCGATGCAGGCAAGTTTAGCGTTCAGTGTTGCATCCGAATAAGATGCAGTAGACGGAGATGACTCATCTGTATGCTGTTTGGAAAGACCAAGCGGAGTTGTTGGGGCAAACTAAAATAAAGATAAAAAAAAATTTGAATGAAGGGCCATACGGGCTACTACGTGGGCATGTTTGGTATAGAGCAAATCACACAGTTTGACTATACAGACTGTTTGTTGGTCGCTACAACAACTTATCAGTAGTCTTTGTATGACTTTTCACTGTGATCCACTCAAGCTACTTATGTTCTACTTAAATTGCCAATATGCCGAGAAAGTTACCCGGAAATTTATTTTTAACAGAGAGAATGCTTTTTACATTAGTAACTGAGTTCTTATCTACTTCGATGCGCCCTGTGTCAAGGTTAACCTAGATCGTATAATACTTTTAGGCATAGCCTGAACTCATGTGCATCTTCGAAAATTCGATCACAATGGTGTACCGCTATCAGAGCATGTTGAGGTTGTGTTATTTTTGCTCCTCCCTTTTTTCCACACTTCCATTTAAGGGTTCAGTTATACTATGTTCAGACTGGGAGCTAAATGCGCATTTAGAGCTTAGACCGCATTTATTTCCTTAATGTTTCTCTAGATGCGAATATACCCATATTAAATTCTGTCAAGTAAATTCACATAAATGCTACTTCAAATGAGCATTTAGCAGTTTGCGACCCTGTTTCAAAGTTCGAATACCTTTTACTCGTTTTTTTTTGACAGTACTCGTTATTAAATTCAATCAGCTGTTCGCCATTCGATTGATAAACTTGAACAATTTTTTGTTTTTCGTTTTCTTAATTTTATTAATTAAATACACAAAAATAGCTCTGTTCAAAAATAGACAAGAAGATTTCGTTGACTAAAACCGATCGCAAAGGACTAGCCTGAAAGATCTACGACAAGAATGGAGAGCAAACTCAAAATTTCTCTTTGGTAAAAATCATACCATGCAAATAGTTTTGGGACGCAACAAAGCTGAAGAAGTTGAAATATATTTCCACAAGCTTTCCAACAGACTTCGCGGCAGGATGGTCTGCCACTGAAACGCGAAAGCAAGAGGTGACTGGACAAAATATTACTGAGCGGTAGAATATGCTCGCAGTGGTTTTGTAGCCACAGAAACAGTGGTATTCAAAGAAGGTCCACTCGAAGATTTTGCACACTCACTGGAGCCACATTTGCTAGCGTTTCTATAGTGACTACACCGTGTGCGAAGAAAGAAAATTGTTGACACCTGTGCAGGCTCGCATACTCAAGCTAATTGTAGATCATATTTAAACAAATCGTTTGAGTTAATTGTGAGTTTTATTTTATTTGTCAATGATACGTTTGTTTAATTATTAATATTAATAAAATTGTTTATTAATATATTAAAACAAAAATAATAAATGTTTACAATTTTCCCAAAACTTTCTGGTTCGTTCCTACAATCATATTTTTGTTAAAATGTCAGCATTTTCACAACATAAAAATAATATTAAGAAATCTGTCAATTTAAATGCGAATTAAGGGCTTCTACATAGTTTGAACACTTGACATTTGTAAGAATTTTCGAACTTCTAAATGCGCATTTAAAACTCAGTCTGAACATAGTATTAGTTTAATTGATGGTTCACCTAAACGGTGTAGAGACCATTTCGTTATGAAAAACTTTGTTGTTTTGTGATAAGTGCACAACAAATCATATTTTCTTAACATTTTAATATGGGCGTGCTCTCCCAGAAATCTTAAAATTTGAATATGACCTGTTAAATCCCTTGCGTTTGGTTGTAGTACAGGCACATAAACCTTGTACTACTACTTGGGATTGTTTGCTTCGGTTGGCACTTGAACCGCCGAAACTTGACTTATGTTAATTAAAACACTTTAGCTTGATTATAATTGATCACACTGATCACAACTGACTCTTTATTTTGAATAATTTTCCTTATATATGTTTTAGAATATCATAACCTCGACAATACCCGCTGTTTCAGCATATTTTTGCAGCGTAAGACTTTTAATATTTTGTTGTGCAAGTGCAATGACGTCGTCCAAACATAAATATCATATTACCGTTTGAAGCGACGTCAATGCACTGCATTTCCAAAGTTAAGCAAAAAGAAGTTTAAAGCGAAGTCAATGCACTGCACTTCCAAAGTTAAGCAAAAATAAGTTCAAAGCGAAGTCAATGCACTGCATTGCCAAGGTTATGTTTACATTTAAACATTCTCCCCCGCATTGACTGAAGGTCAATTACGTGGGAATGTAGTTTCAAAAACCGAGTCTGCTTCTGGATCCTCAATCCTTGTCCTCGGTGCTGGCAATGGAGCTTTGGGCGGTTTACGTAACCTTGGGATCACCTGGTGTCTTGTAATCAGGATGATGATTAAGACTGCCACCAATATTAACGCTGAGTACCCGACTGCAAAACTATAAGTACTGCTAAATTGGAGTTGATTTGAAAGGTCCATGATTTTTTGTTTGCTGATGGCTTCTTGTACTGCTGTAAGCTCTTATAGTTGCGTAGAATATTGTTCTTCGATGTTGTCTGCAACTACTGCATCTGGTTTATTTGGTTTTGCTAGTTCATAGATGCCGCCAAAACTGGTATATGATCCGCTCGAAACAGAAGATAGTATGTGATTCCCAAATAGTGTAAGAGATTCATGTTTAATTATACAATTTTGTTTAACATGAATAAATCCAGAACCGTCCAGTGAAAATTGTGACACTTCTGTTCTGCATACTGCTGTGATTTGAATCGGCCTTGCCAACGCAAAGATCCATTGATTTTTATTTGTTTGAATCCAAACTTGATCGATCGTCCATTTTTTTGAAGTCACAATGCGGCTTAGAGTTATTGTTGAATAGGCTAATTTCACATAAACACGTTGTTGCTCCCTTGTTGTAAATTGGTTGTGTGTTAGGACAGAGATATGTCTGATCTCCAACTAATGAACATGATTGGAGAATTTCAGTGCTGGTTGGAAAGTATTTGTCACGATGCAGTGTAACGGCGAGAAATTGAGTCGATGGTTTGATTGCAACTGTAGTGTTGTTTAAACGAGTTGGTATTGGTATTAATCGATACAACTCGGTATTAATCGATACAACTCGAACTTGGTCTGGTCCCCTTAAGGGTATTTTTATTTTGAAAATGGCGTATTTGGTTGTGATGCCTCCCTTTACTACCATTAGTTTGTAGAAATACAGAAGGTTTTCGTGATATCCAGGGATTTGCATCGTCGGTGGTAAATGTGCTACCATTTTTTCAAACTCAACCTTGAGTTGCCTTGGTGACAGTAAAAGCGGGCTGATTTGACCATGATGAACGTTGATCAGCACGTTGATGATTGATAGTTGAATCCGCTGTATATTCGATGCTGTTATGGTTAACTGAAGTGCTAAGGATATGAATATTTGGAACATTTTTTCATCATAGTTTGACGTTCGTTGGCACGTATTCGGTTTGCTATTTCAGTTAGTTTATTTTCTAACTTCATAAATTCCTTTAGAGCAGTGCCTTGGTCGCGTTTGATGATGTTGATAGTGGAGTCAATGATTGAGGTTTGGTTTTTCAATAATCGAAGGAGATGTTCTTCGTTGGATTGTATCGCTGTAATCGTTCTAGACATTTTTTCGGCGTAGTCGGAATCCAATACACCAAACAAGGAATTAGCAACATTTCCGACAACATTTAATGCTCCTCTCTTTTGTCGATGTGGTGATAGCAAGCTGTTTTCCATTCGTAATTCAGATTCAGTATGTTGGAAATGTAAAACAAGATCTTCACAGAGTGTTTTTTGTCGAAGTTGTTGTCATAGGTGGTGCATTACTTTGGTCCCGTTCACTAAAGATTGAATTTCCTTCAGCAGTGGCTGAAGATCGTAGTAAGTGATAATATTCCATTCGCTCATAATAATGTTAGTGGATCCAATATGTTCAAAATGGATCCCTGCTGTTGGGTCGAATCTTTCGATGTGCATGGAACTACACAGTTAAACTGGTAAAATGAAAAGTATTGACATCATGGTCATGAAATTGACATGCGATGACGTTTTTCTTCTTTTTTTGGCTACTGATCCATCGTTGTCAGGTTGGATTTCTTCAGGTTTTGCGACGTTTAGGCTGAGTTGAGTCGATGTACTAACGTCTTCATTAGAGCCGTGCTCCTGTAATGGCAGTGGAGCAAGCCTGTGAATGGGGCGTCTTCGTATGCCATTTGCTGTTTGAATGTCAGCTAGTCGCACTACGCTATCGACCCCTTTAAAGGTCTTGACTATCCTTCCGAGTGGCCACTGAAGAGGAGGCAAGTTGTCTTCTTTTATTATTACCATTATTCCTGGTTCAACATTGTTAACTTGCTCTTTCCATTTATGCCGGTATTGTAGTTCATTCAGGTACTCTCGTGACCACCTGTTCCAAAATGCATGCTTTAGGTGTGACACCAGTTTCCATCTTGTTAATAATGACGCCTTGCTTGGCGCCGCAGTTGTATCAATTGGTGCTGTGAGTGGTTCGCCAATCAGGAAATTTCCAGGAGCTAGGGCGCTGAAATCATTCGCATTTGCTGACATCGGAGTCAATGGTCGAGAGTTTAAAATTGCCTCGATTTCCACCATTATTGTCTCTAGCTCTTCATATGTCAATGAGGCGGTGGACACACTTCTGACGAACAGATTTTTGGCAGATTTCACTGCTGCCTCCGACAGTCCGCCAAAATGAGGAGCTTTTGGAGGGATGAAGTTGAATGCAATCCCCTTGTCACTGCATGTCCTCATGATTGCGTGTTGTGCCCGTTCTGTATGTATTGCTTCCTTGAGGTCTACCAATTGATTGATAGTTTGAAGCATGCCTATTTGACAGTGCCAGTGGAAGTGCCTGGAGCCCCTTTGAAGGACGGTTGATTGCTGTAAAAACGAGTTTTGGTTGGATGGTCTATGGCCCGAGAAACAATAGTATCCGCACTGAATCGAAGTTTTTCATATGCGAAAAAATTGTGGATGTGAAACAGAGATGGAAGACATGAAAGAAATCATAGCAGCCTACTTTGATGCGGAAAATTTTGGGGTAAAGCCAGGAATTATGCCATTACAATCGGAGACAGAAGTGAGAGCGATAGAGTTGCTGAATAAAAACGTAGCAAAAGTGGGTGACAGATATGAAGCTGGTCTGTTGTGGCGAAACGATAAGATTATTTTTCCAGAATATTTTCAGATGTCACTGCACCGCCTAGAGAGTATTGATCGTAAAATGGCGCGAGATCAAAGTTACGCAATGAAATATTGCTCAAAAAATGAAGAATATGTAAATAAAGGATATGCCTGATGTCTAACCAGGGAAAAAAAAGAAAAGCAATAAAATAAAACCCTTTACATGACCCACTTCGGCGTTAAAAACCAAAACAAAAGCAGAATACGTGTCGTTATGCTGCAGCCGAAATTAAAAAATTGTCTCTTAACAAAGCCTTACTTTCAGGCCTTGGCATAAATAAGCCACTAATACAAACTCTTTTCCAGTTGAGAGAGGCGCGTATTGCAGTGTGTGGTGACAGAGGAACTGATTTTATCACCAGATAAAAATCACTAAAGACCAAGTCACTAGGACCAAGACTGCCAGCGATTTTTATGGAGAGATGATTTTTTTTGTTTTGCTCTTCAATTGGCTAAAGTGCCTTCCGAAATTCTGCTTTTTCAAAGGAAACCAACTAAACGTGAGTCATTTTGTGTCACAATGTTAATCTTCGATCCATTTGGTTTTCTTGCCAATTTTTTGGTTTGTGCAAAAATTATAATGCAAACAGTGTGGAAGGCTGCCATAGATTAGGATGAGCAGCTGCCAAATAATATTAACAGTAACTGGAAAAATTGGTTGGAGGAGCTAAATAACATAAGGTGAGAAATTAAAAAGTGCCCGGATGCTACTTTTTATCTTTAGAATATAGCGATGCCGAGATGCATATCTTTTGTGATGCCAGCGAAGAGGTGATGACGGCAGTGGCGTAGCAGCGATACGTGGAGCCGTCTGGCGTAAGGCTGACCTTTGTTTCAGCAAAGACATCGTGCGCTCTAACACGATACCAAAACTGGAACTGCAGGCAGCTAAATTGGTGTTCGCTTGAAAGGCACAGTCGTCAAACACCATGATTCCCATACATTTGTTCGTTGGATTAGATCAGATCATCAGGTATACAAGCAGTTTGTGGCAAATCGAGTTGCAGAAATTTTGGACTCATCGAAGGTTGTAGATTGGAAATGGTGTCCAGGCTTACTGAACCCGGTAGCCGACGCAACACGAGCAAAGTTTCCAGTGCGTTACAATGCTGAGAGCAGGTGGAAAAACCGGCCAGAGTTTCTTCGGAAAGATGACAACGAATGGCCAGACGAATCGCTCATGAAAACCAACACTGGTCATAGCTGCGGAAAAAACATTCTGCTATTCATCTTTGCCATGTGAGTAAACCAATAGTTCTCAAAATTAATGATTTTTCAAACTTCCAGAGATGTAAGCGAACGATGGCTTGGATTAATCGATTCAAAGAAAACGTTTTGAGATATGCAAGGAGGGAAATCAAGAGAGCGGTGAAATCACAACCAAAGAAATCAACGAAGCTGAGATGGCAATTTTACGTGGTGTACAGCAAGGGATCTTCAACTGCGAAATATTGTGTTTAGCAGAAAATCAACCTATTTCCAGAGACAGTCCGCTAGTGTCGCTAAATCCGTACCTGGACGATTAAGGGATCATGTGCGTCAACGGCCGTATACAGAACACCCCCAACTTATCAATGTCTGCGAAACGTCCAATTATTCTGCCCAAGCAACATAAGCTGACGCGCTTACTGGTTGTTTACGCCAGTAAACAAACACCCTGTGCGAATGTCGGTACAGCGGTGTTCGTCAAGTTTTAGTTTATATAATCTCTTTTTTGTGAGCAGCGCCTCTCGCTCTCAACATATAAAACTTTGTAATTATTCTTATAACTTGCATTATTGACGTCGGTCATTAAAGTTGACGAGTTTTTATTTGAAACTCGTGCGTTTTTCTTTTAAAACATTTAATTTTTCAGTAGTAAAATTTTTTATATAGAATAGCCTCCCGTTCGGTTTATTCATTGATCCTTCGAGCCGGATTTTTGTTTTGTAAAAACCCGCGATTTAAAAAAATATAACGCGAGCCCGCCGCGAGTGAAAAAAGTTTAATTAAAAATTTGAAAAAAAACTAAAAACTACGAAGCATTAGCTTTTAATAAAAAAACAAAAAAAAGACAAAAAGTGCAAGAGCAGCTTTAGCTCCAACAACAACAACACCATCTACAACAACAACATCTGCAGCATCAACAACATCTGCAGCATCAACAACATATGCAGCATCAACAACAACTGCAGCATCAACAACTTCAGCAACTTCATCAGCATCACATTTTTTTTGCGCTTTTTTGTAATTTAAAGGCAAATTTTTGAAAAAAATTAGGTAAAATTTTTTATTACAATCACATACTTATTTTTAAGAGAAAGTGACTAGCTCGGTTCGGAATTTCCACATATTCCACATATTCGCGCGTTTTTTGTTAAATTTTTTAAAATTCGAGTTGTGAATTTTTCATATAAAATTGTAAATATATTAATTTGGCGTCTTTTTTTCTCTTTTGTACATAAGTACAGCATAATTTGTGTTGCCGCCAAAAATTACATATATACAATTTTATTTACCAAAAAGTGCGCGTTTTTACGAAGATATATACAGGGTGTTTCAGGAAATTCTGGACAAATTTTTCCAGCGTATTCCTTGGTTCATTTCTTAAAGAAAAGTCCACTAGGACCATCTCCGAAAATGCACGGGTGCGAAATGGCAGCGGTTTCAAAATTTTCGGATTTGTGGTCGGAGGGTAGTAGGGTAAAGTTGCTAACTTCTGAGCCAGTGGTCGGATTTGTTTGTTTTTGGGCTTGTTGGAAAGGTCTTTAATATACCTTTATTATACTTTTCCATATAAAATAAAACAATAATTAGAATAAGATGAAATAGCCGAAATACAGAGCTTTCAAAAAAATGGAAAAAAAATTAACATAACCTCAATTTGCTCAGCCAGATGGCAAGTAACTTATGTTTTTTTTTCTTTTAAAAAATAGTAATACATATTACCTTTCTAAAAATACCAAAACGAAGCCCGAAGGTCTTACCGTTCCAAAGTTATAACCTTTCCAACAAGCTCAAAAACAAACAAATCCGACCACTGGCTCAGAAGTTAGCAACTTTACCCTACTACCCTCCGACCTCCGACCCGCTGCCATTTCACACCCGTGCATTTTCGGACATGGTCCTAGTGGACTTTTCTTTAAGAAATGAGCCAAGGAGTACGCTGGAAAAATTTGTCCAGAACTTCCTGAAACACCCTGTATATATATATATATATGTGACCCGGTCTATGAAAAGGTGCCTTATGACCCAAAAACAAAATTTCGAGAAATAACTAAATAAAAAATAAAAAATTCAATAAAATTTAGTTTTTCTTTCATTTGTGCTCTTATTTCTCTACATTTTTAGTACACTTCTAAGCAAGTTAGGACTTTCTGCTTTTCACCATGTGAAAGAGCGTCTCAAACTCTATCCGAACCAAACAAAAAAAGAAAAATAATTTTTTGAGTCATAAGGCACCTTTTCATAGACCGGGTCACATATATATATATATATATACATTTATTTTGTGCAAAGTGCTGCTTTTTAATTTGTGACTTTGCCAAAAACATTTTGGGAGCTCCCATTTGGACTCTTTGTTTAAGGCAGCTACAATAACAAATTGTAGTCATCTGCAGTGCGAGCGCAATATTTTTTTTACGCTTTGTGCGATATACGCATCGTTCAAAGCCAAAAGCGCAGTTTGTGCTTGCAGAAGTCACCCCCATTTGGTGCTTATCTTATTCCTACGCTCTCGCCCACGCATTTTTTTTGCATTATTTTGTGCTTTGTCCGCAGCTGAGACTGCAATTAAACTTGCCGCTCTCACAGTCGTGCTCTTATCGACTGTAGTTGTGTGCAGTAGTAAGAGAGTGCACAGGTGGTACAGTGGGACGAAGACAAAAATGTTGCGGTAAAAAAAATATTTTTGCTAAAATTTCGAAAGCGCAAGAGACTTAGAAAAATACAGTGAAGAGCAAAGAAGCTGCACAATGGGACAGCCACACAAAAAATTTTTTTTATTGCTTACGTTTTTAATTTATTCGTGCACGAAGCTAAATACAATAAATTGTATTATAAAAAAAAATAAAAAAAAAATTTGAATTAAAAAATTTATAAAATTAGATACACTAAAAAAAATTTTTTTTTATAATTTTATATATTGATTTATTCAAATATCCACTTTTATATAAATCAATTTGGACAAATCTTTTTTAGTAATTTTTGGTTGATTTTGTTTTTATTTTTTTATTTGATCATAGTTTTGTTTTTGTTTTTTCTTCGTTTTATTTCTTCGAAGTGTTTACAAGAAACACAAATAAAGCAAATATGTCGCAACCAAAGACTTTTATTCGTCTGTGCGAAGCGCTCGTTGAGTTTGAATCAGATTTCAATTCTGTTGAAACTCACGACGTCTTTTCCCTGGAAGCTAAAAGTGATGAGCTTAAAGCCCAGTGGAGAAAGGTTAAAGCAGCATATGATACTTGCATGGAAAGGATGGCTTCTGATGAGGACTCAGATATTGAACCCATAAAAAATAAATATAAAAACTGCTACCAATCATACCTTCGGGTAGCAGGAAAAATATCTGAGCTCTCTCAACAGAATACTCCAAAGCAATCAATTGCTCCAGAGCCTGCGCCAGATTTTTTTTTTTTTTTTTTTTTTTTGGATTCGCCCGGAGGTAAGAAATCTTCATAGATACGTATGACCCGCGCCATACGCATGCACGATTTACATTCTAAGAAGTTCCCGGATCAGCCGGACTGATAGAATGCACCTACGTGCTAAAACTTACCACCTGTTGGCAAATAATAGCC
Organism: Pherbina coryleti; assembly: GCA_943735915.1. NCBI lineage: Eukaryota > Metazoa > Arthropoda > Insecta > Diptera > Sciomyzidae > Pherbina > Pherbina coryleti. Next base: position 110,132,473 of record OX030949.1, read on the forward strand.
TCCACTAAGCACAATTGCTTGGCCTTTCAGCGGAAATTAAAATTAAATAAAATTTGAGAATTTCTTGTGCTTATGTAAACTTCATAAACATCATCGAATAAAAGCACATTCTTCATAATACGAAGCAATACAAGAAAACATCCAAAGTTATTTATTAGACCATATATAACCGCATTTATAATTGTTGTCGTTCGGCTTGAGGACACTGTCCAACCCAAGATCCTACGTGGAAAAGAGATGCAACTCTCAAACACCAAACCAATACCAAACATAGCACAGATATACAAGTATATGTTGTGCAGGCACAATATATTTATATATTCGGGTCACTAAAATAAGGGAACACCGAGCTAAAGTTATTATTTGGATATGCATTTGGGCCAACGCAGGTAAAAACTTGTATGGAAAAGAGATAAACTCTGACACACCAAGCCAAGAGACACGGTATACATGGTCAAATAAGGAAGAACTAAAGATCTAAAATAATTTCATGAAAAAATAAAGCAACGAAACTGAATAAAACGAAAACTTAAAGTATCTATCATATTCGATGATGCTTATTTGTTAAATCGTAAAATCTACACAATTATCGCGAGTTATATTTGTTATCACAAGGAATGCGTTAAGTATTCAAATGTAATATAATTTTGCGTTTTAAGACATCCACCGAGTCAGAAAAATTTATCAAGTTCAAGTTGCCATTAAAATCACTACACATACATCGCAAAGGGTCGTGAAGGGCATAATTAGAAGTGCAGTGACTCAACTTAAAAAGCTGGAAATGTCTGGCTCCGCTCCTGGGGATGTTGAAGTTTAATGAAGAAAGGAGGTATTGTGAGTCTATATCACCACTGAGTAATTTGTATAAAAAAGAGACATTGAGCATAATTCTTCTGCTTCTTAAGGAAGGCAGGGAAATAATTTTGAGGCGTGTTTCATAAGGGGGAAGAATAATATTGGGGTTCCAACGATAATGTAAAGCAAAAAGTAAGAATTGTTTTTGAACCGATTCTAATGCATCGATGTGGACATTGTATTGAGGGTTCCATATTACGGAATGTAATGGGGAAAGTATTACGGAATTACGGAAAGTAATGGGGCATAGTATGCCTGTACCACTATGCGATACTGAGGTTTTCAGTGGTGATTACCTCTCATGACCATCCTTCAGGGACATGTTTACGGCCATCTATATAACAGACTCGCGGCTTACTTCAGTGGAAAACTGTTCCATCTGAATAATAAAATTCGTGGTGAAGCGAAAGAGATTGTTAGGCACTCTGCCTTAACAATGAGGGTTTTGCGCAAGCATAGCAAAATTTTTCTGACCGATACGAAAACAAACGTATCTTGGTCAACAGCCTTCTTAAAATAATGTTTAATTTGCCACATGTGCCAAAAGAATCTGGCACAGATCTCAAAAAACTTCAAAGAGATATCAATAGTTATATTTTTGCACTTAAAATGTACAACATTGATATTTCTAATTAGGATGCAATTTTTGTGTACCTTTGCTCTACGCAATTGCCGGAGGTCACGCTCTCCTTATGGGAGCAGTCCATTGTGAATAAAAATCAGATTCAAAAGTGGACCGACCTCGATAATTTTCCGACAAATCGGTTTCAAACACTCGAAACGGTGTCCGATATTCGCAGCTCAACCGGCACGGTACCAAAATCAAATTCGTTGCCCTCTTCCTCCAACTCCAAACTAAACCAGAGCAATTCATCTGGTAAAAGGGTTAATAATTACCAAGTTAAAATTAACCCTACAAATTGCAAGCTCTGTTCTACAGAGCAGCACCCGCCACGTTCTTGCCCACGCTTTCTAAAAAATGAATGCGAAGGAGCGGCTAACAATTGTTCGCAAAAATAACTTGTGCATCAATTGCTTATCGAACGCCCATTTAGCAAACGAGTGCAAAAGTCAATACACGTGTATGACGTGCAAGCAGAGTCACAACACTCTTTTGCATCGCGATTCAAATCCATCGCCTTCTCCTGCTCCGAGTGTCGACTCGAGTAGGCCAAATTTGCACCCGAACCCTTCCAGCAATAGCTCACAATCTCACGTTACCCAATTACAGTCCACTATTGACGACATTCAGTCTTGTTTTGCTTCTAGTACCAAACACGTATTGCTTGGTACTGCAATGGTGACCATATGCCATCTAGGATCAGCGTATACAACCAGAGCTCTTATCGACTCTGGCTCTGAAGGTACATTTGTATCTGAAAAATTGCAGAAGCTTCTTAAGTTACCCACGGGATCTGTGAATGCTCAAGTGTCGGGTTTAAATAACTCAGTATCGGCGCAAGTCACAAAAGCTTCCGACTTGATCATTAGTTCTCCCAAAAACAGGCAATTCCAAATAGAAGCTACAGCCTTTGTGCTGTCACGCTTAACTGGAAACTGCCGTCGTGTTCCGTTGATCCTTTTTTGTGTGAAAGTTTGCCCAATTTACAGTTGGCTGACTCACACTTCTTTAGAAGCGGTCTTATCTTATCTTAGAATAGATGTACTTATCGGTGTCGATTTGTACCCTGCCATAATTCTTGATGGCATTAAGAGGCATTTTCTGGGATCACTTTTGGCTCAAGAAACTGTGTTCAACTGGATTTTTACTGAGCCCTTTCCTCGTAGCGAGATATCAAGCTTTACAACGTGCTTGACACACTTTCGTGAAGTTGCAATCGATCAAGAGATTGCTCGCTTTTGGGAGTTGGAGGAACTTTCTAAGCAGAAGTATTTATCAGCGTCTGAAAAGTTTTGTGAAGAAAACTATCAGAAAACCACTAGACGTGATGGCAAGGGTAGATATATAGTCACTTGGCCATTCAAAAGTGACTAAAAAAGCCTACGGAAGTAAATTTAGGATTTTCTCGAGGCATCGCTTTGAAGCAATTTCTTTGTGGTGAAGCTCGATTGACTAAAAATCCAGAATTTAAGTTTCAATATGATGAAGTGGTGAAGGATAACCTAAAATCGGATCATATGAAACGGGTCTCGCCTCCTAAGGTGGAGATTTCACCATCTCACTATTATTTGCCGCATCATGCGGTATTAGTACTACAACGAAAGTGCGGGTAGTTTTCAATGCGTCAAGCTCAACTTCTAACGGTGTAAGCTTGAATGATGTCCTGCACGCTGGTCCAGTTCTTCAAGCTGACTTGACGCTTCTGGTATTAAAATGGCGATTTTTTAAATATGTCTTCAATGGTGACATTCACGTTCGGCGTAAACTGTGCACCACACCTAGCCATTCAAACCATACTTCAATTGGCAGATGATGTTCAACAGCAGTACCCTCTTGCTGCTCAAATTTTGCGGCATTTCACTTATGTCGATGATGCTGTAGCAATCAAGGCTAGAAATGAGCTTATAGCTGCTCTATACTCTGCCGGTTTTGCAATGCGTAAATGGATTGCAAATGTATCTAGCTTTTTAGCAGACCTACCGACAGAACATCCTCTCGAGAAAACTTTTTAAAGCTAGAAGATGCTAGTTGCGTCAAGGCTTTAGGTGTCCGTTGGAATGCCACTTCCGATTTGTTTTATTTCACTGCCAAACAGTTAGAAATTAAAACATCCTACACTAAACGCGAGGTTCAATCTGTCATCGCACAAATTTTTGATCCTGCAGGTTGGCTGGCACCTATTGTGGTAGCAGATAAAATTCTTATGCAGCGTATCTGGTTGGATGAGATCGATTGGGATGAAAAAATTCCTGCCTACAGTTTTCAAACTTGGCAAACTTTTCTGATGGATTATGAAACCATTAATAACATTCGCATACCTCGTTATGTTAGTTATTCACCCAATTCTGAGATAGAATTTCATGCCTTTTCTGATGCCTCTGAAAAGGCATATGCTGCAGCTGTTTATATCCGTGTTAAGCAAGGTGATTACATTGTCATTTACCTGCTTTACGCAAAAAGCTAAGTGGCCCCAGTCAAGACGATTTCATTACCTCGTCTTGAACTTTGCGGTGCAACACTGCTCGCTGATATGGTTGACACCCTGTTATCACACATAGAAATAGATAGGCATCGATTATATTGTTGCACAGACTCCACAATCGTACTTGCCTGGCTTTGTAAGCCCCCTTGTTCTTGGACAACCTTTGTAGCGAATAGTCTCTAAAATAACAGACAAGGTTGGCGTAAGAATGTAGAGTCACATGAAAACCCGGCAGATTTAGCCACACGTGGCGTTACACCCCAAGAGCTAATCGATAACGATCTTTGGTGGCATGGGCCATCATGGCTTTCACTCGAACGCTCGTCTTGGCAAAGAAAAACTCAACCTGCAGTTTTAGACACGTCTCTTGAGCGTAAAGCTGTGAAGGTAGCTTGCATACTTTGCTCAATACGAAGACTTTTGGAGCGTTTTTCTTCTCTCTCGAGAGGTCTAAGAGTGTTAGCTTATGTCTTTCGTTTTCTTCATCGCACGCATTACCGTTTTCGTGCTACATTTATCAAACAATCAACATGTCTTGACAACGCAAAAATTAAACACGTAAAAACATGACTCGTATTGTTATGTCAAAAAACGAACTTTCCTGATGAATATCATAGTTTAGAAACTAAAAATATTATCAGCGCCAAGAGTTTGATTCTAATTGTGTAGATTTTACGATTTAACAAATAAGCATCATCGAATATGATAGATACTTTAAATTTTCGTTTTATTCAGTTTCGTTGCTTTATTTTTTCATGAAATTATTTTAGATCTTTAGTTCTTCTTTAGTTGACCATGTATACTGTCTCTCGGCTTGGTGTGTCAGAGTTTATCTTTTTTCCATACAAGTTTTTACCTGCGTTGGCCCAAATGCATATCCAAATAATTACTTTAGCTCGGTGTTCCCTTATTTTAGTGACCAGAATATATAAATATATTGTGCCTGCACAATATATACTTGTATATCTGTGCTATGTTTGGTATTGGTTTGGTGTTTGCATCTCTTTTCCACGTAGGATCTTGGGTTGGACAGTGGCCCCAAGTCGAACGACAGCAATTATAAATGCGGTTATATATGGTCTAATAAATTACTTTGGATGTTGTCTTGTATTGCTTCGTATTATGAAGAATGTGATTTTATTCGATGATGTTTATGAAGTTTACATAAGCACAAAAATTCATAAATTTTATTTAATTTTAATTTCCGCTGAAAAGCCAAGCAATTGTGCTTAGTGGAGGCTATTATTTGCCAACAGGTGGTAAGTTTTAGCACGTAGGTGCATTCTATCAGTCCGGCTAATCCGGAAACTTCTTAGAATGTAAATCGTGCATGCGTATGGCGCGGGTCATACGTATCTATGAAGATTTCTTACCTCCGGGCGAATCCAAAAAAAAAAAAAAAAGTCTGAATCCATTTCTTTATAATGACGAATTAGTACGTGTTGGTGGGCGATTAGCCTCTTCGCCAATTTTGTCATTTGATAAAAAGCATCCGAATATATTGCCATATATATAACTGCCAGTTTTCACGCCTTTTAGTACGTTTTGTTCATGAAATTTCCCTTCATGGAGGAAACCAGTTAGTGCTTCGTCTGTTACGAATGCAATACTGGATTCCACGTGCTAAAAACCTGATAAAGACAACCTTGCACAATTGTAAGACTTGTGTTGTTCATAAAAAGCTACAGAGAACTCAAATTATGGCTGCTCTACCAAAAGACAGAACCGTTATTTTGCGTCCATTCTCTTCCACTGGCATCGACTTCGCTGGTTCTTTCGACATAAAAAGCTACGTCGGTAGGTCTTGTCGAATTAGTAAAGGCTATGTGTGCTAATTTATTTGTTTCTCTACGAAGGCAATTCATCTAGAAGCTACAAGCGACTTGTCAACTGCCACCTTTTTAGCGGCTTTCTCTCGCTTTGTCGCTAGACGCGGCTGCCCAGCAAAGGTCTATTCTCACAATGGTACTAACTTTGTTGGCGCTTCCAAAGTACTAAAGAAGGATTTTAAAGATTTTTTGAAGGCATCTCATGATGTCCTATTAGCTCAGTACATGCAGCAAGAAATTGCATGGAATTTCATTCCAGCAGGTGCTCCCCATATGGAAGGCCCTTGGGAAGCAGGTGTAAAAAGTTTTAAGGCACATTTTAAGAAAATGGCTGGAAGTATGAGCTATACTTTCGAAGAATTCACAACTTTTGTTAACAGAATCGAAGCTTGTCTTGACTCGAGGCCCCTTACCGCCATGTCCGAAGATCCTGGTGACTTTCAATATCTGACTCCAGGCAATTTCTTGATCGGAGGCCCACTTCTCTCACTAGTGGAGCCAGAGATAATTTATCAGCCTCTGACGATCGTCAACCGTTGGCAGAAGGTCAAGGCAATGCATCAGCTTTTTTGCACCAGGTGGAAAAATGAAAATTTGAAGGAGATACATAGGCGTGTAAAGTGGAAAAGTCCTCAATCAGATTTTAAAGTAAATGACTTAGTTGTCGTGAAAGAAGACAGCTTACCCGCGAATGAATGGCGATTAGGTCGAATACTAAAGACTTACACTGGTAGCGATAATAGAGTTCGCGTTGCCGATGTCCGAACCGAGCGAGGTTGTATTACTCGACATATAATTAAGCTAAAACTATTCTCTGAACCACTTGCCTTTCTTGTTTTTCTTTTTCGTTTCTTTTTGTCTCGTTTCAGAATGTCTACCACCAACATTGTTAGCGATCTTCTGGAGGAAATGATTCTCCAGACAGAATCCGAGTTTGGCGCCAGTGAGACGGATATGGTGCTAGAGTCGCCTGCAGAAAAACTCGCTCTCCAACGAGCTTCGGTGACAAGCGTGGTCACGGTTAGAGCCAGCAATGACGCTATGGTTAGATGTAGCTTGTGCTCGTCGGAGCATAATCTTCCATCGTGCCGGCAGTTCCTGGCTATTAACATCGAGGAGCGGTTGCGAGCAGTTTTACTAATCTTTCACAGCTCCACCTGCCTCTCTAGCTCTCATATGCGAAGGGACTGTCGGAGCAATGGAAGATGTCGTCATTGTGGTGAAGACCACCACAGCTTGCTCCACTAGCGTCTACGAGTCCGAACTGGTCGGGTTCACTCCAGGAGGCCCCGCGCTAGGCATTCTCGAGCCAAGAAGGCAACATTCCATGCTCAAGATGAGCCCATCAGCTCAAGGCCTAGGGGCTACCAGCCAAGACGTACGTCTTTGCAGGGACCGCTGTCGCAAGTACCGCAATTGTCTTTGGCTAGGGACCACCTCCCGATGCGGTCCCCTCCTAGAAAGAGATTTCAGTCGCGAGCATCGAAAGCGTCTTCGGCTAGGGACCACTTCCCAAAGCGATCTCTGCCTGAGCCACCGACATCCCAAAATAAAAAGAGATTGCAGTCGCAAGCACCGAAAGCGTCTTCGGCTAGGGACCACTTCCCGAAGCGATCTCCGCCTGAGCCACCGACATCCAAAACCCTCCAACTCTTCACCTCGCTGCTCCCCACTGTCATGGTGCGGACCTAGGCAAATGGTCGCCTCGTCTCGGAGCGCGCTATTCTCGATGCCTGTATACGACAATAGCCAAAGCTTTGGTTTCGAAGTGGAGGCGCCGACGTCTGTGGTTGATGGCACGGAAGTGTGCACTCTGGTGATCCGGGGTCAGCATGAGTTCAGCGTCCACATTGAGACGACAGCTAGGGTCGAGCGGTGGTTGGAAGTCGTGACACCGATTAAAACCATCGACGAGCGGATCAGGCAAGGATTCCCAAATGTGAATTTGGCCGATCCCAACTTCTACGTGTCATCGCCGCACAGTGCATTGAATCCATACAAAATTGGAACATAAATAAAAGGAGCATCCTATGATAATGAATTTTGTGTGCTGGATTAATTTAAACTAATTAAGAAAAACTTCAAAAATGGTTGAAATTGGTCAGTTCCTAGGGGTACCTCCCGTGGACCTATATTAATTTTTTACATTATTTTGTATGGGAGGTACATACAAAAGTTGGCCGATTCTTACGAAACTCAATAAAAAGGTTAGACAAATAAAGCAATACATGTGTTCTAAAAATGGTTTAAATCGGTCGGTTCCTAGGGATACTTCCCGTGGACCTATATTAATTTTTTTCATTATTTTGTATGGGAGGTACATACAAAAGTTCATCGATCAAAACTCGGTGAAAAGGTTAGTAAAATAAAGCAATATATGTGTTCTAGAAATGGTTGAAATCGGTCGGTTCCTAGGGGTACCTCCCTTACACCTATATTAATTTTTTACATGATTTTGTATGAGAGGTACATCTGTTACTTATAAATATTCCCATTTGTTTTAATTAAAAAAATCATTTTTAAGGCAAATTTCATTTTATTTACAATAGAAAAATAAAATTGGTAACTTATTTTTATTAACAAAATGTGAAAGAAAAAGTAAAAAAATTAATGTGAGCATATGTGCAAACAACCAAGAACTCTCGCTATTGACTTTCATCGCTATTAACTTCTTCGTTAGAATCACTACAAACAATATAAGGGTCATCAACTAATTAAATAAACTTCTCAACTTCTTCATCAATAATTACATTCCATTTTGATTTAATAGTTCTTTTGGGTGCTAAGAGAGGCTCAGATGTCAGCAATAATATTTTCATTAAATCTGTATTAGACTTAATCCTCGAGCATTTATGGGTATGGTTAGGTCAATTTTTTCTAAATTCTTTGTGCCTTGCTTCCAATGACTCTTCAGAGAATGTTCCGATTGGTAAGGAAAATGCTGAAATGACTTCACATCCATGTATGAGAACTTTATGAACACTGCTCGGCATTTAATACCAGTCATATAAATTTATATACAACTGCCTAGTTTCTTCTAATTACAATTTGAAGTTATTCAGATGTATGGGGTGGCCACTTGCTAGAACTCAATATAATAGAAAATTGTTCTATCAAACTTTTGTTTATGCCAGTTATCTGCGAGCTTAGTTCAACGTTATAGAAAAAGCGCCTTGCTGTGTTTCCATCGTTAGTAGACCCATATCCTGGCTTTGGTTTGTCGACCAAGAGACCCATTTTGCTCTTAAACTCAGCTTGAATTCTTTTTTCGTTTTGCGCTAGTAATTCTTCATTTTCTTTTAATTTCACTTTTATATCTAAACTTGCTGAAATACCCTGTGTTACTAAAATTATTTTGTTATCTACTATAACTTTCTTTTTATAAGGTGTAGATAATATTTTGAAAATCAAAAGTTAATACTTCAAATAAAATTAAAAAAAAAATTGCATCAAAACCAAAAAATCCTTTTTTGTAATTCCCTTTTGAATTTGCTAAATTTTGAATATTTTTCCACATAAAATTGAGCATTTTTCGCAAAAAGTCACTTTTTTAAATCTGCATAACTTTCTTGTTTATGAAAAGGGGCAGATAATATTTTGGAAATAGGAAGTCAATACTTCAAATAAAATTACAAAAAAATTGCGCTAAAATCAAAGAATTCTTTTTTTGTTGCAATTCCCTTTTGAATTTTGCTAAATTTTGAATAATTTTCCATACAAAATTGATATTTTTTCGCAAAAAGTCACTTTTTTTAATCTGCATAACTTTCTTGTTTATGAAAAGGGGCAGATAATATTTTGGAAATGGCAAGTTAATACTTTAAATAAAATAAAAAAAAGTTTCGCAAAAATCAAAGAATCTTTTTTTTTTAAATTCTCTTTTGAATTTTGTTAAATTTTGAATAATTTTCCATACAAAATTGAGAATTTTTCGCAAAAAGTCACTTTTTTAAATCTGCATAACTTTCTTGTTTATGAAAAGGGGCAGATAATATTTTAGAAATCAAAAGCTAATAAAAAAAAATAAAATAAATAACTGGCCATTTCAGCCCTTGAAAGGACTTTGACCTAGCTTCTTATGATCAATTGTGTTGTGCGTGTTGTTAAGTTTGTACACAATTGACCGAGAAATGGACCTACAGGTTTAACGCCGACTCCGAACGGCGATGAACGGAATGTTCTTATTCTCAAGAAGCTTTACATGGCATTTTGATTACTCTCTGAGGTTTGCCATTGTCTGCAGAGAGGTGGCGGCCGTACAGAAAAATTATTTTAATTCAAATAATTTTCTGTAGCTGCTGGGGTTCGAACCTGGGCTTCCAGGTTCGTTGACATAGCGGCCACGCACTTTAACCAACTACGCCACGGACGCCACATCAAAAGCTAATACTCAAAATAAAATTACAAAAAAGTTTCGCAAAAATCAAACAATTATTTTTTTTTATTATAGCTTATCAAAACTCGCAAATTTTTGAGTTTTTATGTGTTTTTTTTAAGGTAAAGAACATTTTTTTTACACAAAATATATACTAAACAAAATTTCTTTCAGGAGCAAAATACATTTTAAAATAATCCTCTTTACTGCTTTTTAGAAAAAACATGATGTAATTTTTACAACATTAACATTAAACATTAAATTACTTGATTTTCTTATAATAACAGGGTGTTGTATAAAGTGATCGCATTTGTTTATTATTAAAGATATTTTAAAAAGTCGTTTAAATTTTATAGAACTAGATAATATAGATCTAAATTGCATACTTTTTTTTGAAAAAAAACAACAATTTGTTTTTCTTATTTTCGATGCATTGTGCGCCGGTCTGTATTCTGCTTGGGAGTGATGTGTATGCACTCGTAATGCAGCCTGGGATCTTTCCATTTGGGATTGGCATGCAACTAGCCCAAAATTCAATTTTTGGCTGGGTGTTATCTGGGCAAGGTGCATGGCAACACAAAGTTGCATCCTTGCAAGGCCGGCGGCATTTTTACGCCAGTAAACAAACACCCTGTGCGAATGTCGGTACAGCGGTGTTCGTCAAGTTTTAGTTCATATAATCTCTTTTTTGTGAGCAGCGCCTCTCGCTCTCAGCATATAAAAGTTTGTAATTATTCTTATAACTTGCATTATTGACGTCGGTCATTAAAGTTGAAGAGTTTTTATTTGAAACCCGTGCGTTTTTCTTTTAATACATTTAATTTTTCAATAGTGAAATTTTTTATATAGAATAACCTCCCGTTCGGTTTATTCACTGGTTAAACGCTTTCACTAGAAATTGTGTCACATAAACACATCCACCGTGATTAGCGAGATCAGGCAACGCTTCTGGATTCCGGCAATTCGATCATTGGTCCGCAGCGTGTACTTTTGTTAGGTGCGAAAAGCAACGCCAATTCAGCCTCAAATGGGAAACCTCCCAGTGGACCGAGTGACAGCCTACGTTACACTGGTCTGTACTATTTCGGGTGGTCTTGTTTACGTACCTAATTGTGCGGGCCGTTCATCTCGAGAAAGCTAGCGACCCATCCAGCGATGCGTGTTTGATGCGCATAAAAAAACTTTGTAAATCGAAGAGGTGAGCCGGTCCAAATCAGAAGTGACAGCGGCACCAACTTCGTGGGAATCGAAAAAGAGTTGCGCTGCGTCGAAGATTTTCTCGACCAAAATAAAATTGATTCCGGCCTGTCTACGCTTGGCATAAAGTGGGTATATTATACGCCATCCAATCCTAGTGCGGGTGGAGCATGGGAGCGATTAGTGCAGTCGGTCAAAAAGACCCTGCACATTATGCTGAAGGAGCACGCCCCACGGTTGGAGACCTTCGCTAGCCTATTAATCGAAACCGAGAACATCGTGAACACCAGACCGCTGACTTATCTGCATGTCTTGCCTCAAGATCCTGAGTCAATTACGCCGAACCACTTCCTGCTAGGATGCACGAATTTGACGCAAAATTTAGCGCTCTTCGAACCGAGACTATTATGTTTGCGCAAGCAATGGTGTATTTTAAAAATTTTGAAAATGTATTTTGGAAGCAGTGAATAAGGGAGTATCTACCCGAGCCAACACGTCGAACAAAATGGTGCCTACCTTCACACTCAATCAGTAGAGGATGCCTTAGGAAAAGAGGCCGCATAATCAACCTGTTTTTTTGACAAAGACGACATAGCCAGGCCCGTCTTTAAAGTAGCCATTCTCGACGTAGAAGAATCCAATGCGAAGAAAGGTGAGTCTCCCCGTCCGGGGTCGATTCACGGGGGTGGAGATGTTGAAGTTTGAAGCCCTGAGTGCTCGATAAAGCAGTCAATGGACAAAAATATACATTATGCAATCTTATTGTTATGTATCTTATTTCACTCAGTATATTGTTAGTAAGTCTTGCGCTATATGTTTGTGTACACTCTATCTGTTATTTCGTATTAGTTAAAATATTAAAGTATAAAAAAAATTATGTGTAATTATTATCGATGTAAATGAATTTGTAGTTTTAAATTTGGCTGTCAGGACTTTTCTAAATGTTGTTTAAATTCTTTTAAGTCCAGCAGCCAAGGAAACAAGTAAGAGTCTTTGCACTATATTATTGTTATATTCCATATTATTTTATTTTATTACTTATTAACTAATTTCATAAAGAATAAACATTCAACTTAACTTGTAAGTTCACTGTGTTTTATTGCCACTTGCACAAGGTTTAAGGTCCGCCTGCAGCAGAAAGTTTATTTACGGCCGTTGGGCACAAAAGCTAACAGATACCATACCTATCAGTTTCTCGTCTAATGATAGTCCCAGTCTTCTTGATTATTTTATGGTCCCTAATGTTTCATCTGTCTTATTCTTTGACCTTATTACCTAACCATGATCTAATTTTTTGTATTCTTGATATAAATCTGTCGCGTTCTACAACTTGAAGTGTGTTTTCGTACCATGATACTTTCGTACTAGTCGACTCTATTTTACAATATATATCTCTGATTACTTGAAGTGATTTGTGGTTCACTACAACTGTTAAAGATATGCTCACAATTTTTTCTAATGCAGTCAATACACTTTTTGCGAAACGTGTTCCCATTAAGACTGTCACTATCAGAAATGCTTCATGTCCTTGGCTTACAAGTCGCGATAAAAAAGCAAAATAGATTAAAATGTTTATGGAAAAAGAACCCTTCACCAGAGAAATGAGAAAATTATAGGTGTGTCAGAAATGCATCTGTATGACCATTAAAGAATCAAAGATAAATTAAGATAATTACAAAAATATTTCAGAAAAAAAAAACAGGTTCTATGGAGTAACCTGAAAAAAAGTGGATTCGTTGACAAATAAGCATCTGAATGTCATGTTGATCCTGACATTCTTAACTACTTTTTTCTTTCCAATACTTTGATTCTAAGGTGGATCGAAAAAAAACTTTTTTGACACTAATATTCTGGGAGCTGGATTTGAGAAAATCTTCAATCCAAAAGGATATCGAAATCGGGGCAACCATCTGCCAGTGGTTTAGATTTGAAAAAATCGCTTATTCATCAAAAATCAACGGTTTTTTCGCCGTAAGTTTTTATCAAGCTGAAATAACTACTCCAAAGTAGAGTGCCAATTAAAGGTATCTGGAGCCCCAAAGTTGTGAATAAGAAAATTGTTAGATTCGAGAATTTTTTAGTGCAACAGTGTTCAGGTTTCGGTCACCATTTTTGGGTATTTTTCACAAAAATCGCTGTAAATTCTATATTTATCAGTCAGTTTTAGAAAATTTAGTATTATTAAAAAAGACTTGATGTATTCTATTTTTCATTTACGTAAAAAAACAAATTTAGTGGCTATTTGCCACACATTAGATATTGGTCATTTTTGCAGGGATAAATAATTAGTTCTTTATATTTTTTATAAGTTATGTTTGCTATTATTTGAATTCTATTTTTTTACTTATAACTAGTTGCTCATATATAATGAATTTATATTAGTTATGTTTGTTATTATTAGAATGTATTTTTAATAACGCATAAACAAGAAGAGAAATGTTAAATGAGTTTTACTTTATAACATTATAAAGTTTATAATATAACACATAAGAAAAGCAGAGAAGGCATACCAAGCAACATAAAGAGGTCAGTGAATAAAACCGGTTTGAACATCAAAGTGCCGCGTGCAGCTACAAGCGAAGGTATAAAAGGCCAGTCACAGCATCGCAGCGGTCTCTTGTTTATCGTAAAGTCAAAGTGATCGGACTTTTGGATACACAAAAGTGGGTGCCGCGATTACGTATTGGTGGTTAAGTTTCCTTCCCCAATATCGTAATCAAACTTCTTTTGCTGAAGAGATAATTATTTAGTCCAACTTCTTCAGCCTAGGCGATAGTTATTAATTTCAAATTAATGTCACACAAAACCAAGAAAGCGCTCTAGACAAGCGTAAGCACCACTCGAGTCAATCAAAGCAATCCCGCGAGCACACCCCAGCCTCAGCAAACACACCGACGTCGCCATCAGTAACCTCAAAAACGGTGGTAGCCTACGCTTCAACTTCGCAACAGAGCCCCAAGATATCACATACTACTGCCAGTTAAGGTCATTGTGTGTGTACTCATTAACCTCAATAACGGCGGTAACCTACGCTTCAACTTCACCCAAGAGCACCAAGACATCACATACTACTGCCAGTCAAGATCATCGAGTGTATACTCATTAACCTCAAAAGCGGACGTAACCTACGCTTCAACTTCGCCCAAGAGCATCCAAGACATCACCTACTACTGCCAGTCAAGGGCATCGTGTGTATACTCATTAACCTCAGAAGGTGCCGTGACCTACGCTTCAACTTCGTCACAGAGCCTCCAAGACATCACATACTACTGCCAGTCAAGGTCATTGTGTGTATACTCATTAACCTTAGAAGGTGCCATGACCTTCCCTTCAACTTCGTCACAGACCTCAAAGACATCATCTACTACTGCCAGTCAAGGGCATTGTATGTATACTCATTAACCTTAAAAGCGGGCGTGACCTACGCTTCAACTTTGCCACAGAGTCTCCAAGACATCACCTACTACCGCCAGTCAAGGTCATCGTGTGTATACTCATAAAATTTGTATATAACCACTAGGATTAAGCCGAATCTTGAATTTGAAAGAATTATCATCTTATAAGCGAAAGGGTCTCTTTATAATATAAATTTTCTGCAACGAACACTTGACACTGGAGAGTATATCCCAGCTCTAAATCCGGAAAACGGAACTTTGTTACAGAGGCGCTCGAGCAGGGACCCTAAGGCAGAAATATAAAACATCCAGACAAAACAAAGATCATACAAATCAACCCAAAGCCTTACAAAAAAAAAAAACTATTATGGTGAAGACAACTTGGATCTATTCTCTGCGCCAGGAAGATATCATGATGTACTCGCGCGAATTTGGTTTTGATGAGACAGGAACATTATAAGTCCTACGTAAGAGATTTGCTAACCTGGCCTCCGATCTTGAAGAGCCAATCTTAGAGTTACAACTAGAGGAACTGGAAAAAAGACACAAAAGCAACGTCTCCAAAGACATTAGTGGTCTCCAACAGAACAGATGGAGAGGATATTTAGAAACTGCAGAAGTCAGTATCAGCTCTATATAAGACGTAAGGACTTTCGACACCTAGGAGAACTAAAGCAGCGTTTCCATGCTATCACTTACGATCTCCCACAATCACATTTTTTGTTAGAAAGAAAAAGCATGTGACCCTCACCATATGGGATTGACGAATGTGAGTGTGAAACAGGCATTAATTTTTTGTTTTTATAGCATGTGATATCCCGTCTGATTTCATGTGATACTAGGAGAAAGAAAAAGTTCAGCTTTTTGAACTTTTGCTATGAAATTTTATCACTTGCTATACATTTGACTAACATTTTTATAGTTTTTGTTTGTGAACTGCCAAGTTTTGACAATTCAATTAAAAAAAAGATCAAACAAATTGTGTTGAAGAATAGAATGGATCTATAGCGTGTGTTCTGAGGTATGACCGCTGATGGTTACCAGTGAAACGCATGTGGAAAAAATCTCCACGTCTTGTGTACTCTCGAGAAAGGCTTTGTTTTCAACGGTTCTTGTTCTATGGCGGAATTCCCAGCTTCATATGCCAGAGTGGTGATTTCACAAACCACAACGGTATTGATAAAAAAAAAAATAAAAAACGGTATTGATAGCAAATCTATATATCGCAACATATTTAAAGATAAGAACTTTACGTTGAAGCACATGGATCCCGGTATCCTGATAATACCAAGGGATGACAGTTCTTCAAAGATGCGGAGATGCTGTTGAACCATAACTCTTGAACTTTGCAAAACTTACGAGTACAGCACTGAATGGCCTGCGTTAAGTTCTGAGAACTAGACCAGGATCCGCGTGCAACCACTGCAGCTTTTACGAACGACTAATTTCTATTTGTTGGATGGATGGATGATGCATTACGCCAAGGGGGTTGTTAATGTATGGATTAACTTGCCAGTACTTAACTGGATGTTAAGGTCGAAAGGAATTTTTGAGTTGAATTTCTAGTACTTGAACTAGAAATTCCCGATGAATGAAATGAAAACCAAGTTGACTCTTTTGCTTTCTGATTTCAATTAATTTATTATTGATTATTTATAACAAAATTGCATATAAGTGATCTTAATACGTAACTCGTCATAATATAAATATCAAAAAATATCAATAGTAAAAAACAAAACTTAAATTAATGTAGAACGCTGGCATAGCATATTTTGTGAAGCTACATATGTATATTTCAATATGAAAGCCGCGGACGGGAATTCGCAACAACACAGGTGTCGAATTTCTGTTCGCTTAATATATACAACATTTTAAACTTGTGTCGAACAAAGTGCAGTGAACCTTTGTTCTAATTACTGCCGAATAAATAAAATACAGAATAAAATAAAGACAAATGAATGAATAAAAATTGCTATGCTAGCGTTATTAATGAATGCGTTAAAAACATTGCTGGTTACCAAAACAAAAAAAATGACGTGCAGCAACATCCTCCCCCGCGTTGAATGAATGTTCAACAATCCACCTGTGGTTTTATATGTCCACACAGAAGCTGTAAGAATGCCGAGGAGCTACTAGTGGCTGGGCGTTAGGAACTACATCTGACGGTGAAAGTTCTTCCATTGGTGAGTTTGTAGGTGCTGCTTGGGTAGACGTTGATGGAGCTCGTCCGTACTGCCTTTTGTGCCGCTTGTGCATGATAACGATGGTCAAGATGATAACAGCACTTAGGAACAAGGCCGAGTAACCTACTGCGAAGCTATGATAATGATGAGTTTGCAGTTTATTGGAGAAATAGTTGATTTCGTGTGCGTCCAAAATTTCTTGCAGCTTTGACAATTCTGTTAATGTGGGTTCATATTCAATCTCTGTGGTATCCAAGACTGGAAGTGATGCTGGTTTCGTTACATTTACGTTGGCAATGTGTCCAAATGCAGTGTAGGAAGTCCTTGTAGATGATGATAGCATCGGGTTGCTTTTTATGGTTAAGAGTTGATATTTAAACACACATCCTGCTGTTAACTCGATAAAACCTGACCCCTCCAATGAGATTCGTGAGACTTGGTTGTCATATACTGCTGTCATTTGAATTCGGGTTGATAAAGCAAACAACCATCAATTTCTGTCATTGACTTGTATCCACACATGATCTTCCCTATTCTCAAGATTACAATGTGATCGGGTTTCATTGTTGAACAAACTAACTTCGCAAGCACAAATTTCTGATCCCTTATTGTATGTGGGTTGGTTGTTGGCACATAGATACAATTAGTTTTCCATTCTAAAACAAGATTGTAACATTTCACCTGTGGTTGGAAAGTATTGATCTCGATGTACGTTGATTGCCAGAATTGTTTAACGCAATTTTATTGCCACCATAGTGTCGTTAATTTTTGTGGGAATTGGTATCAGCCGGTACAAATTAAATTGATTGCGGTTGGTTAAAGGAACAGTTATCTGGAAAATTGCATGGTTCTCTGTTATCGCCGCCTTAACTTTCATAAGCTTGTATATCGATAGGAGATCACCTTGATAGTCTGCGATCTGCATTGTTGGGGCTAAATGTGCTGTAATTTTTAAAATTTCATCGTTAAGTTGCTGTGGTGAGAGCAACTGAGGACTGATCTGTCCGTTATGAACATTTGTAAGGACATTTATGAGTGCTGCTTGCACACGTTGAACGTTTGATGTCATAATAGATAATTGAAAGGCTAATGATAAGAACATCTGAAATGTCTGCTCTCTCTGCTCCTCCTGTTCATTATGCCGTAATTGATTTTTGATGTCTATCAATCTTCCTTCAAGCCTTTTGAAGGATATTTGAGTTGTGGTTTGATCATGTTTGATGATGTTAATGATTGAATCAACTACCGAGATCTGTTTTTTCATCATGCTTGTCAAATGTTGTTCATTGTCATTGATGGCAGTTATCGTTTGTGACATCTGATGGACGTATTCTGAGTCTAAAACCCCAAACAACGAGTTGGCCATATTTCCTACAAAATTAAGTGCACCTCTTTTTTTGCGATGGCTTCCTAACAAACCTTTATCAAGGTCTAGCTCTGTATTTGTGCGTTGAAACTGTGTGACTAGTTCATCGCATATTGTTGTTGGCTGTATTTGTTCGCACATGTGATTCATAGTTGTGGTGCCATTTTTTAGTAGTTGGATTTCAGTACGCAATGGTTTCAGATCATAGTACACAACCAGTTTCCATTCACTGTTAATGATTTTGCTTGATCCAATGTGTTCAAAGTGAATGCCTGCATTTGGATCAAACTTTGTAATCTTAACTGGATCACACCATGCTATTGGCAACATTAACAGTATTGCCAATACTGTAATTAAATTGTTATGCCGTGCCGTTTTTGTTCTCCTTGGTGGTTCTTCATTTGTTTCGTCCTTTCGTTTTCTTGTGGTCACATCTTCCCTTGATTCTGTGCCAGTGTCTGTTTCTATAGGTAGTCGAGCGAGGCGGCGAATTGCACTTTTATAAGTTCCCGTTGCCGTCTTTACATCAGCAACACGTACTACTCCGTCAGGTCCATTATATACCTCTACAATTCGGCGAAGAGGCCAACGCATGACAGGAACATTGTCTTCCTTGATAATTACCAGTTCCCCGAGCTTAACATTATCTGTTTGCTTTGTCCATTTTTGGCGTTGTTGGAGTTCATTAAGATACTCATTGGACCATCTCTTCCAGAAATCGTGTTTTACTTGCGACACCAACTTCCATCGTGACAACAGGGATAGTTTTGTTGAGTTTGCCCTACTATCTACTTGGGCGGTGAGTGCTTCTCCTATGAGAAGATGCCCTGGCGTCAATGCAATCAAATCAGAAGGATCCGATGAAAGTGGCGTTAGTGGCCGAGAATTCAATATAGCCTCGATTTCTACAATAACAGTTTCCAATTCTTCATAAGTCAATGAAGCTGACGCGGCACTTCTTAGTAGAAGATGTTTTGCAGATTTAACTGCAGCTTCCCACAGTCTACCGAAATGGGGAGATCTGGGAGGAATAAACTGTATTCCCTTTTCATTGTATGATTTCTTAATTTGGTCTTGAGCGTTTAATGAGTAAATTGCTGATGATAATTCCGTTAATTGAATTCTTGCTCCGATAAAGTTTGTTGCGTTGTCACTATATAAGTTTAGGCAGCGACCTCTTCGACTTATGAACCTTTTGAGAGCTCCGAGAAAAGCGTCTGTTAACATATCGGTTACCAACTCCAGATGAACTGCCTTGGAGGCAAAGCAACAGAATACAGCTAAGTAAGCCTTAGTTGGCCTTTTTCCTCGGACCTTAAAATGCACCCATAATGGTCCCGCGAAGTCCACACCAGTGTTAATAAATGGTCGAGCTGGTGTCACTCTTGTAGCTGGCAGGTTTCCCATCATTTGTTGTACTAATTGAGGGCGAGCCCTATGACATCGAATACAATGCTGGACAATTGATCGAGCTGTTGTTTTTCCCTTTATAGGCCAAAAACGTTGCCTCAAGGTTCCCAACAACGCTTGAGCACCACAGTGCTTGTTCTCTTCATGCACTTTGATGAAGAGTAACTTGACCAGCGGGTCGTTGTACGGAAACACCATTTGGTGTTTGGCGTCGAATGAAAGTGCAGCCGCTTCTAAACGTCCCCCCACTCGGAGAATATTCATGTCATCTAGAAATGGTGATAAACTGCACAGTGAACTGTTAATTTTGACCTCATTATGCTGCTTCAAGTTTTGGATTTCTTCTTTGAAGTCATAGGCCTGAATGAATTTGACGATGATCGCCAATCCATGTTCTTGTTCGATTGTCGATAGAACAATGTGTTCTGATCTAGACTTCTGTTTTAACCTTGTATTGTTTATAAATCTTAAAACGTATCCAATGATTCATTGAAGTGTGCCAAATGAATTGTGATGACTGATTTGATAAATCCATTCTCCATTTGCTTGCCCAGGGAGCAATGATATCGCTGTATCCTTTTTCTTTTCGATGTCAGAAGGAATTTTCAGCTGATTGGACCACATTGGGGCCAAAGTTCTTGTTTGCCATGCAGAAACATTGGTCCCTGAAACCAAAGTGCATCGTCAGCCAATGCCTTTTCTGAACATCCTCTTGATAGTAAAGGTGAAGTCAACATTTGAATTTTTGCTACTCTGTTTGCCACAAAGATAAAAGTTTTTTATCTGACAATCTGTTTTGATTCTAGCTGCGAGTTGGGAACCGACTAGTGCGGCGCAAAGTTCTAGTCGTGGCAAGGATTATGTTTTGAGCGGTGCAACATGGGTTTTTGCACATAATAATCGCGTTATTATCCTGCCATCGTTCAACGTTGCTCTTAAATATGCTGCTGCACCGAAGGCCTTTTCAGAAGCATCAGTAAAGATGTGTAGTTGAGTTGATGATGATGGTTCTCCCTTAAAAATGTGTCTGTGTATTTTGAGGTTGTTTGAGTTGCTCAAATTTTCTCGAAATGCTTTCCATGTGGCGTCTAGATCTGATGGTAGAGCTTCATCCCAGGATAACTTGATTTGCCATAGATGCTTTATGAGTATTTTTGCTTTAACAATTACGGGTGCTAATAGCCCCAACGGATCAAACAGTCGTGCTAAATCGGAACTGATTGTTCGTTTAGTAATTTCCCCTACAGGATCCAGCGTTGTTTTGATGCAGAATACATCAACCTTCGGTAACCACAATAAGCCAAGCGTTTTTATTGAGTCATTACTGTCCTTAGAGAAGTCTAAATTTACTTCCTGGTCACCTTGTGGAATATTTTTCAATAGTTTAGGATGATTTGCACACCATTTTCGTAAATTGAATCCATGTATGCTCAGTATTTTGATCAACTGCTGTTGCATTTCTATAGCTGTAGCTAGACTGTCTGATCCTCCAAGACCATCATCTACATAAAAATTGTCATGCAACATTTGAGCTTCCAAATGATGACTTAGCATGTTGTCGTTTGCGATTTGTTGCAGACATTTGGTCGCCAGATATGGTGCTGCCCGTGTACCATATGTGACGGTGTTCAATTGATAGTACTTCATTTCTGCTGTTGGATCTTCTCTCCAAATGATAATTTGATACCGTTGATCATCTGGATATATAAGGATCTGCCGATACATCTTCTCGATATCGGTTGTGAAGACAAAACGTGGCAACCGAAAACGTAGCAATATTGAAAATAGTTCGCTTTGAACTGTGGGCCCCGTATGCATTAAATCATTTAATGCATACCCTGTCGTGGTTTTGGCGGAGGCGTCGAACACCACTCGCAATTTGGTTGTGGTGCTCTCGGGTTTCAGGATACAGTGATGAGGAATGAAATATTTAGGAGATGGAATTGAGTCAAGATTCAACTTCTTCATGAGTCCTAATCTTTCGTACTCTTTCATAAACTCTACATATTGCTTCCCTACTTCTGGGTTCCTTTGAAGTCAAGCCTCGAGACCAAGATATCGATTGTGGGCCATCATCCTTGATTCTCCCAATGCTGCTGGATTTTCGAGAAATGGAAATTTTACTATGAAGCGCCCCTGGGAATTTTTGCGCATGTTTTTAAGAAAGTGTGCTTCACATTGTTGTTCTGCTGGTAGTCATTAACTTTATATGACCAGGTACCAGGAGACTGAGGTAAAACTCGGCACCAAGCAATATGTCAATCTTACTTTGCTTACAAAAGTCTGGATCTGCCAGTTGTAAGTTGGCTAGGATCTTCCACTTTGAAGTATCAAGTTGAAGATTCGGTGAATCGGTTATAATGTTTGGGAGTACAAACGCTTCTAAATTTGTTGTAAAACTGTCATTAGTGGATTGCATTTTGACATTAATTCTCTGAGTGACCTTCTTTTGAGCATCACCAATTCCTTCAATGCACAATGAAGCCTTAGTCGGTGCTATGGATAGTCTTCTCATGAGACGTTCTGAGACGATGTTGACCTGCGATCCGGAGTCCAATATAGCTCTAAATTCCCCTGAATTGCCATTGGTCGCAGTAATTTTTATCTTTGCTGTTGCAAGTAGTATGTATCCTTGAGTTGACAGGTTACTTACTGCTGCTGATGAAACGGTTGCATTTGGAATGTTATTAATAGCTACATGGGCTGGTGGTTTTTTTGTGGTTTGTTACCTTTGATTTCCGGTTTCCACATGTAGCAACGTGTTGTGTTTCTTATCATACTTGCATCAACATCTCGGTTTGCAATTATTTGACGTGTGATCGGTTTTGAAACAATTGACACACAATCGTTGTTTTTTGACCTATGATTGACGTTCTGTAGATGACAGCTGTAAAAATTTCTTGCAGTAGTACAATGGATGATTACCATTTTCACATAATTTGCAGCTTTTTCTCGATGTTGTTATGGAAGACACAACTCTAGTAGGCAGTTGTGGCAATGCAGCCTTCTCCTTAAAGCCGATGGCTTCCAGTGTATGAAATTGTCCTTCAAGAAACAGCAAGAAGTCATCCACCTTTTGTAATTCCTTTGGATTTGTCAATGATTGTACAAATCTCATGTGTGTTGCTCGATCAAGTTTCTTTAGAAGCAAATGAAAAGGGATCGGATCCCATGCTTTTGTATCAACCTCTAAGTTGTCTAAGGCCATGATGCATTCACGTGTTGTGTCGTGTAAATTCTTCATTGTTGCAGCAGTTGAGGTTCCTGATGGCTGATTCACTAACTTTTCGATTAGCGTAGCCATAATTACCCTTTTGTTGTTGTACCGTTCTTGTAATAACGTCCAAGCAGCTACATAATTGTTTTCTGTTGACGAAAAATGACTGATTAGTTTTGCCGCTTCTCCTGTAACGTTGGCCTTTAGGTACCACATTTTTTGCACTGCTGCTATTGGTTGATTGTCGATCATTTGGGAAAACAGGGGGTCTATTCTATAACTGTGAGTTTTCAAGTGTACACTCAAAACAGTGTACACTCATGTTTTTCGATTCAGTAACAGTGAGCGTGAGTTGTTTTTATCAGAATTGTGTACACAGGCTGTCAAAAAAACGCACTGAGTTTCAGTCGGTGAGTTTTTATATATAAAAGGTTTATTAAAAAATCCAGAGTGGATAACAAAGCAAAAAAGCTTCAAGTGACCAAAAAATGTGTTTAGTGGAGAATATGGAAGCTCATATACAATTTGTAAACGATACGAGTAGGTAAAACTCTACAATTTTTGATACATTTCTTTTCATCATGTTCATAATTTTTTCATTACAGATTTGAATCCGTAGGTGGCAGATATCTAAAGGCACAGAAGTGGGAAGAACTTGCTTCGCCCTTTAACAGCATAGGAGATGCAGTTAAAGATGTTTCCAAATAGCGCAGGTTTTACCGAAAGTAAGTATAATTATTAATTTATATAAAGTTAGATAAGTATATTTGTTTATAACAGAAGCCATGTAAAGGACAAGGAAGTGTAATTTGTTTATAACAGAAGCCATGTAAAGGACAAGGAAGTGTTGAGAAAGGCGGATTAAGAAAAGAGTAGAGTTAATGGTCTAAACCGGAGAAAAGAAGCTTCCGAGTTCGAAAGGAAGGTGCTGTAGCTACTGACATTTTGTTTTGTTTTGGTTTTGTTTAAGTTTTTTATATGAGTTCATTTAATGTTTACATTTATATCAATTTTTAGAATTAAAAAACAAGAAAATATATATTTAAATGCTTTTTTATTTGATTAGTGGTTTACAAAGGTGTTGACAACTTCATTCCGCGTACTTGTCTAGATTTTAAAAAGAGCAGTTGTTAAAGCAATTATATATAGCTTCGCCAACATCGTTATAATCCTCTATGCTTTCGATTATAAATCATTTAGTTTGATTAAAATATGCAAAACAATGCAAGTATTATAATTTTGGCCGATTTTGCTGGAGTGTAGCACAAAGTTCTTTGAAGAGACAAACAACAGAATCGAGTGTTTTTTGGGTAAAATGGAGAGTTGTTGCGCGTGATTTGATGTTTTCGAAAACGGCGTCATCAACAATGGCTGAAGAATAATCCACTGTTGCCTAGGTTCCAAAAGTTACGTTCTTCTCCTAAAAATTTAGCATTCAGGTAATTTTGTAATTTTGAACAGCACCATATATATGTAAATTAAAATTTTGTTGCTTAAAACTAATTGTTGATTGGCACTTGAAGTAGTTGAAATATGCTTCAACTTATCGAAAGTTCGCTTAACACCGGTAAATCGGTAAAGCTCCCTGAATATCATTTCGTTTACCGCAAAAAGGTCTTGGGAATCTTGCAGGGCTTTTCTCTGCACCGCCTTTGCATATCTAAATGGAATAACAAGCCAATAGGTTGCTTATAATATGCTTCTTATATATTTGTATTGTCTATTTACTTATCTCTTCTTTGCATTCGTCTTAGAACAATTATGTGATCGTATATTATAATTTTGCATTGTTTTGCTATAATTTATGCTGTTTACTTTTTTAATTTTTCTCACAGCACCTGTCAAATTGTATTCAGCTAGGAAATTTCTTACATTCAGCATGTCAGTGTACACTGGAGCTTACTGAATCACTTGAATTTTTTTTTTTTTTTTTAGCTTTGAACCAAGGATTTCAGGTGGAATACCTTTTCAGTCAAGTCTGCCTTGGTTCGAAATGGGGTGATAGATTAGTGGGAAGGAAAGGTCAATCAATTGAAACAGGTGTAGGATGTTCTAAGCGAGGTGGAAAGCCGAAGAAACATGTGAATTTGAATCAGAGGCAAGTGTTATGCCTTTACCTCAGTCAATTCAAGTTATAAGGCAATCTCATCCACAAACTTCTCTTCCATCAACTACAACTTCATGTCGTAAATATTGATGAATTTTTAATTTCAGTTGAATAGAAATGAGGAAAGAAAATTATGAAAGGTTTAAAGCGAAGGACCATGGCCTGGCCGGGAATCGAACCCGGGACCTCTGGGGTGGCAGTCAAGCACGCTACCAACTCGACTACCAAGGCCGCCTAATGCATGCACTTCGCATGGTTTGTTCTTGTGTCATTGTTGGATCAACGAATCTATTACCTTGACATTGATCTGCTCTTATAGCGAGCTCTACTATCTGATATTGTACCATTCCTTCTAGCTGTTTGTACTCCGCTTGGTCGAAGCCTGCCACTGAAGGATCTTCAAAGTGTTCCCAAAGTTCGTCGTACACCAGTTCAATTTGGGTCCAAAGATGGCTTATGTTATTTAACTTAAATTGATAAAACTGCACTGGCTGGTTTTCTTGGACTGCTTCGAGGTTTTCGAGTATTCGCTTCAATGTGCCCTTTCGAGAAGTCATCTTTCGAACCAGTCCGTGTTGGGTGGAAACTCCAGATGATTCTCTCAAACTTGGTGTATTTTTTGCTACATGTTGAGATGTTGTTGTCTTCACGGTCGATGTTCCTGGTGCTATCTGTCGAGGAGTTTTGCTTGGCATGTTTTCCATCTCTTCATTTGCCTTGAACCGAGTGGCTTCTGCTTGGAAGATTTCTCGATAGTTGGTAACTATGCTGCTGATTTTATCGTAGTATCCAGATACAAAGTAGTCTTGTTGCAATGGTTGTTCTGTAACCATCCTTAACTTTCCATCTGTTGCTTCAAAGTCATCCCAACATTGTTCCAATCGTCTTAACCGCTCGTTATAGTAAGCTGAAGTTGACTTCCGCTCTGCCGAATCCCTTTTGAAGTTTTTAATAATTCGGGAGATTTCTTCACCGAGCTCCTTTTGATGATCCACTAGCTCCGATGTCGCTGTCATCTTTGTATATTAATTTTCTTGTACTTGAACAGGAAAATTACGTTGACTTGAATTGAATTTTTCAGTACTTGAACTGAAAAATTATGTTGAATTGAATTGTTGAGTTAAAACTTGAAGGTTAATTTTAATTCGTGAAGATATTCTAGCACATAAACTAGGATATCTCGCCGGGCCTCCAAAATGTTAATGTATGGATTAACTTGCCAGTACTTGAACTGGAAGTTGAGGTCGAAAGGAATTTTTGATTTGAATTTCTAGTACTTGAACTAGAAATTCCCGATGAATGAAATGAAAACCAAGTTGACTCTTTTGCTTTCTGATTTCAATTAATTTATAAATTATTATTGATTATTTATAACAAAATTGCATATAAGTGATCTTAATACATAACTCGTCATAATATAAATATCAAAAAATATCAATAGTAAAAAAAAAACTTAAATTAATGTAGAACGCTGGCATAGCATATTTTGTGAAGCTACATATGTATATTTCAATATGAAAGCCGCGGACGGGAATTCGCAACAACACAGGTGTCGAATTTCTGTTCGCTTAATATGTACAACATTTTAAACTTGTGTCGAACAAAGTGCAGTGAACCTTTGTTCTAATTACTGCCAAATTCCTGTCGTCCCTATCGAAGGTTTGTGAAGCTATTATGGCTGACCAAATATCGTCATTCTTAGCAATAAATAATCTTTTATCTCCTCTACAATCTGGGTTTCGTGCAGGTCATAGCTGCTCGACGGCTACCCTTAAAGTCTTGGATGACATTAGATCCTTTTATGATGATGGTAGAGTAACTCTCCTTTGTCTGCTTGATTTCTCTAAAGCATTCGACACTGTTAATCATGCACTTCTTTGTCACAAGCTAAAACACTTTTATAGATTTAGTGGCAATGCTGTAAAATTATTAAATAGCTACTTAACAGGCAGGGTACAAAGAGTAAAAGTTGGTAATAGGTTCTCGCAGCAGAAATTGGTTTGCAGTGGTGTGCCACAGGGATCCGTTCTTGGTCCACTTCTGTTTTCATTGTTTATCAATGACATTTTCTATACCTGCACATACGCGTCACTGCATGCTTACGCTGATGACGTTCAGATATACCTATCTGGTAAAACAAACCTTATGGAAGATTTGGTATATAAGCTAAATGAAGATCTGAACAGTATTTACCAGGGGGGCTAAACAAAATTATCTTCAGTTAAATGCCTTAAAATCATATGTGTTGCCCATATCCAAAGAAAAAATTCATCACGGGGATATTCCTGATCTTTCAATTGGTGACAAAAACCTTAAACTTGTCTGTTGTGTTCGAAGTCTTGGCTTTAAAATTAACTGTTCTCTCACGTGCACAGATCACATCAACGATGTTGTCCGTAAAATATATTTCATCCTGCGGAACCTTAGATTCTCAGCTAATTATACACCAGTTGATACAAGACGCAAGCTTGTTGTCCAATTAGTCCTTCCTGTGATAACATATGCTGAACTCGTCTACAGTAAATTAGATTCACGTTCACAACATAAATTACAAGTTGCGTACAATCATGCTACGCGATATGTGTATGGGCTGCGTACACATGAACACTTAGCTCACTTTAGGAATTTGATACTTGGTTGTGACATTATAAGTTATCTCAATGCCAGGAATTGTATCTTTTTACACAAACTAATTCAAAACAGAACGCCCAGCTATTTATTTGAAAAATTACAATTTTCCCAGTCGTTGAGGAACCAAACGCTTATCATTCCATGTTTTAATTTTTTAAATTCGACAAGATTATTTTTTATTAACGCCATCAGATTATGGAACGCATTACCGAGTCGCATAAAATCTATTGTCAGAATAGCAAATTTCAAACATGCCATTTTGGAACATTTTTCTTCACTAGGCATTTACTAAGTAAACAGTTCTTTTTCTTTTTTTCCCCTTTTTTCTCTTTTCTTTTCATAAACTTCTTTTATATTTTCTATTTTCTTTTATACTTAAGCAAATTTTTTTTTTTTTTTTTATTTTTCTGTTTTGTTTTTTACAAATTGATAAAATTTTTTGTCAATTTTAATTTGTTAATTTAGTTTAAACTATTTGTATTATATAAATTCAATGTATTAATGTATTAATTTAAGCAATGTATTAATTTAATTTCAAAAAAATCAAATTGTATCTTGTGTTTACACTTTGTACTGTAAAAGAACCTAGTTCTTATTGTACTTATAAAATAAAGACCCAATGAAAATAAATAAAATACAGAATAAAATAAAGACAAATGAATGAATAAAAATTGCTATGCTAGCGTTATTAATGAATGCGTTAAAAACATTGCTGGTTACCAAAATAAAAAAAAATGACGTGCAGCAACAGCGGTTATATTTTTTTTTTAATTTTGTGTTACTTATTAAATTTCGTGCATTTTACATTTGTTTTTACTTACTTTTTTTTTTGCATTTTCTGCTCATAAATGTATGCAGCCTATTTTTTCAGTATTGAATAAAAAAGTATGGTATATTTCTGCGAATTCTGTTTATTTTTTACTCATTTATTATTTAGTTACAGCAAAATTATGAACTTGTTCAAAATAATAAACGGAAAATATATAAACGGTAGAACAGATTCTTACTAATTCCATTGGTATTCTTACTAATTCCATACTGTAATTGCAGTTGTAAGCAAAGAGTCGCGTCAGGTAAGATAGCAACTTGGCCGAACGTCAATCGAATATATTGTACATATTTGCTTCCTTACGAAATTCTGGGATCACAGCGATAGAACCAGCATTGATTACAGTATTTATATCTCTAAGTTTTCTAAATTATGCACTTTAGAGAGATTTTGAAAAATAAATTAATTTATTTGTTTACAATTTAATTTATTTGTTTACAAATGTGACGTCAAACTTTTATAGCATTTGTTTGTGATACAACAAATGACAATGCCATATATGCATCTCGCTTTTTATAGCAAGAGTTTTGTGATATGGGATAGGAGAAGATCATAAAAGATAGCATGGAAACGCGGCTTAATGGCTCTAGCAGACGATTATGAGAGCATACAAAGTAACAACAAACAGACTCACACAGTAAACCCTCGACCATTAGAGGATCGGCACAGGCAAATCCAATAAGACACCACAGCGAGCAAAAATCCAAGAACCGCATGCAGACGATGCGGACAAGATAGCGACTTCCATGCAGAATGTAGAATCCACGTATTATGTTTTGCTGGGAGTGTGGAAGGCTGGAACACGAACTATTGAGTGCAGTAGACTCCCATATTCAGAAAACGCCACAAGGTTGCGACAGTAACGAGAAGAAACGCAGCAACACCGCAAAACGCCTCCTCTTCTACTCCATCATTAAGACAGGAACCCAACCGAGTTGTCGCTACTGTGGCTTTGGATACAACTTGTGCCTTAGCAGTCATTGACACGGGAGCAACTTATAGTTTTATGTGTACAACATTAGCAACTAAATTAAGAACTTCACGGACTACTCAAGATATCAACAAGAAAGTAATTTTGGCAGATGGCTCACGGAAAATGGTCAACGAGACACTGACCCTAAGTGTTGTTGGACACAGAGCAAAATGAGTTAAATATCCTTGTTCTTCACGAGGTTACAGACGAAGTACTCCTAGGACTGGACTTCTTATCAGCCGTAGGGACAACTATCACGTGCGAAGGCAGAAAGTCCAACTCAACAAAAAAAAAATTGCAGCCAAAGACAGTGGAGTCGCAAAAAGCAACGATCATTCCAGAAGAGCAAACGATAACCTCTGATGATATTGATTTATTCCTCAGGCAGGAGCTAAGGACGTTTGAACTACTCCAAGGAGTCTCGCCCTTTACAGAACACAAGTTGGTGGTATCTGACACTTGACCAATGAAGCAAAAATATATCCGAGGAATCCGGCTCGGTAATTAACAAAGAAATCGACGAACTCTTAAAGAAGGATTTCATTGAGCAATCCCACAGCACTCACAATGCGCGTATTGTATTGGCAAAGAAGAAAAACGGTGCCTGGAAACTTTGCGTGGATTTCCGACAACTGAACTCCAGATCAATTCCAGACGCGTATCTGTTACCACGAATTCAACATATTCTTGATCGCTTGCGCGCAGCTAAATATATAAATTAAATGCCGAAAAATGTGAATTCTTCAAAAACGAAATCAAGTACTTAGGTCATGTCGTCAGTGACCAAGGCATTCAAACTAGGCATTGTAGCTATCAAAACACTTCAACCCCCCAACAATATTCGAGAACTACGGCGTTGCCTAGGCATTGCATCGTGGTATCGCAGAATTGTGCCAGAATTTTTTCGACAATTGTACAACCATTGATTAAATTGCTAAAGAAATGAAAACACTGGAAGTGGAACACCGAACAGCAAAAGTCGTTCGATACCCTTAAGGACCAACTTACCAAAGCCCCAATATTGGCCTGCCCGGATTTCTCAAAGAGGTTCATTCTCCAGACAGTTGCTACCGATTATGGTTTGGGAGCAGTTCTGACACAGGACGTTGACTGTACGGAAAAGGTCATTGCCTACGCTGTCAAAGTCTTAACAATTCGAAGAAGAATTATTTTGCGACGGAAAAATAATGCTTAATGATTGTGTGGGATATCAGAAAAATGCGTCCCTACCTGGAAGGTTATGAGTTCACCGTTCTTACAGATCATCTTGCCCTTAAACTGCTTAACTCAGTCGAGAGCCCTTCCGGTCGCTAGGTGGGCTCTAGAGGTTCCAAAACACCAATTTGATTTCCAGTTCTGCAAAGGTATGCTAAATGTTCTTGCAATGCTCTCTTGCGTTAAACTCTCGAGACGTTACTCAGAACCACACTGGACACACCGAAAATGCAAATATGCCGATGGCTAGAGAAGAAAAGATCCTAAATCAGGACGAATACAGAGAAGTTCCCGGCACATACCACGCCGAGCTGGAAACGAAGAAGAATCGCATTGGAAGCTATGCATACCCTCATTTTTGCGAAATCGAATCCTCAACGAGTAAACCGTTGATCACGCAAGCGCAGGTCATCTTGGAATACGCAAGACCATCGTTATAGTCGAAACCCGTTACTATTGGCCAGGTATGTTCCGTGATGCTTGCCAATACGTTTGTCGATGTGAATCCTGTCAGAGATTTAAAGTATTTCAACAAGCCCCAACTGGAAGAATGCTGTCTCAAATAGCCGAAGAGCCATGGTCGCTAGTAAGCGCTGACTTCGTTAGACCACTTCCACGCTCTAAGCACGGTAAAACGATGATCTTGGTCATGTCGGATAAGTTTTCGAAATGGAGTGAAGCAATCCCACTACGCAAAGCAACCAGTGACAGCCTCATCAAATCATTAAGAGAGCATATACTCTCACGGTTTGGCGCACCAAAAGTAGAGACAACCGACAACAGTACCCAATTCAGAAGCCTCAAGTTCAACAGATTTCTGAAAAAGATTGGTATCAAACACCAATTTACAACCCCGTAAACACCCCAGGAGAACCCCACTGAAAGATCAAATCGCACTCTGAAGACTATGATAGCCCAATTTACTGGTGACAAGCATCAGACGTGGGACGACCTCTTACCTGAACGCACACTAGCGATAAACTCAGCAAAATTGGAAACTACTTTTTACTCAGTGTCGAGAGTTAAGATTACCAGGAATCTCTTTGATAAACTTACGTTTTAAACAGGTGAAGAGCCACAAAAACCCTCTGAAAAAGAGTAAAAACTCAAAGAAGTCCACGAAATTATAAGAAAGCGGTTCATCGCCAATGGACTCCCGAAAATTGCCAATTGGCGTGGGTGAAACGGCACCATATGCCGAAAGCGGTGGACAAGGTTGCCGCCAAGTTGGCACCAAAGTAAAGTATACAAAATTATTTCCTTTAAGTTCACAGTCATATTGGAATTGCAGAGATTGGACTCAACACGTTTATGCACTGCACACATAGGCAAGATTAAGCCCTGCCATGGGAATGGGAATTCCTTAATTCCCAATCAAAACCACAGCGAGAGGAGAGCACAGGGTGGTGACGAATCTGCAATTATTAATCGGCTACAGCAAGGAGAGCCCAGTAACAATTGTCAATTACAAGTGACACGTCATCACAATGAGTTGATCTACAAACTCCAATCGACCAACATCAAATCGCGAGTGAACCACATAAGTTAAAAAAAAGAGAGAAAAAAATGTCAGCAGAAGCAGTGAACCGCAAACGAAAGGAGTGCTATTGTGAGCCACTAAGTGAAAGTGAGTGGAAGTTGCGATGGATTCAGAAGGAACAGGCCCCAGCTGTCCAAGCAGAACCCGAAGTAATTACTAATGACGAGTACGAAGAAAAGTCGTGTGAGATATTGCTGACTTACCCCCCAGGACGAGGTGGCATAAGCATCAGAAAAGATGGCATCGAATGCTTATGTCCAAAGCGCTTCCTCAACGACATCCTAGTGGATTTTTATCTACTATGGCTGGTGTGACAGTATCCGTAGATAGAAGGCCGTAACTTGGTGCACATCGTTCCAATCTGCGAAAACCAGTACTGACCAGAGATAGCCAACGTCATCAATTTCTTACGCCAGAAGGATGCCCAACCGGTGGGGGTACATTCGACGGAAAGCACCAAGGATCCTTAGCAACAACAACAGCACCTCACTCACACCAGTGGCAGTGAGCAGCAACAATACTTTTTGCAGAATACCAGCAGTGAACAACAGCAACAGAAACTACACCTCAGCTGGAGCGTTAAGACTGCGCAACCACAACCGCACCCCATCCAGCACCTCAACCGTGAAGAGCGGACCTCATCACCAACCACCATGAAACCACCAGTAACAGTACCATCGCCACGGTGGATATATTAGATTCCCACCTTCCAAGGCGAAAATTG
This sequence comes from Pherbina coryleti, assembly GCA_943735915.1. Taxonomy (NCBI): domain Eukaryota; kingdom Metazoa; phylum Arthropoda; class Insecta; order Diptera; family Sciomyzidae; genus Pherbina; species Pherbina coryleti. The sequence goes on from OX030949.1 coordinate 110,165,423, forward strand.
CATGAATTTGGGGGTTGTTTTGTTACCTTGGCACCCGTCAAAGAGTGAAGCCACCAAATTCTGCGACGATCGTACAACCAATAGTACCATCAGCATCGGGGAACTGATACCAGATAAGCCAGTCGACAAGCCAGGAAAGCGGGAAGCCACAAATGTCCCGGAGGCACTCCTTCTTGAAATAGAAGAAATCCAACGCAGTAGAAGATGTAGTGCCAAGGTCCGGTTTACCCGGGTAATCAAGGGCACTAAATATCAAATGGATATCTCACGATGTGAAATCATCAGCATTCATCTTCGCCCGGTAAAGTAGGAGAGGAGTGTAACAACCACATTTTTATGTATAAAATTTAGTTATACACAATGAATTTTTTATAAGTTAGATTTGCTATCATTTGAATTTTATGCACCACGTTTAAAAAAAGTAAATTATATATTATTTTAAATATATATATATATTAGATGGGTTTTTTTCCAAAAGTATTTCAGAACCTCCTTGCAAGGCCAGATTCTGAATCCTGGATATAATATAAGCATATGACGCGAAAAAAAATCCAAAAAAGTCGCAAACTGGATTGACGCCGCTAAAAACCGTGAATTTGAAGAAAAATAAAATGGATGTTTCAAAAAAATCGTTTTTCTGCCATAAAAATGGCCCGATTTGAATAATTTTTTTATTTATTTTTACTTTATTCTACTTCACACAAGAAGCGTAAACATTTTTTACGCTTGCTTGTGACATATCGTAACTAATAAAAATACCTACCTATTCTTTTTTAATCTATATATGCATTTTACTTCATATTTTTAAGATTTTAAGCGATTTTACAAGGGTGTCCACAACCGGGTACAAAAATTTGTTTGACTAAAAATAACACCTTCACAAAATTGATGATGAAATTTTCCTGATGGACTTAATCTATATAGTTACTTCAGGAAAAAGTTATCTGAGGTTTCTAGCTTTCCACTGGTGTACGAACTACTGCATAATATTGACTTGAAAAAAGTTATGAGCGTAAAACGCAAGTGTGTCCACAACCGGAGACACTCCACTACATAATAAGTATTATTTAAATATAGCCAACGTTTTAATGTATTTTTATATCACCAATAGGCTTTAACAAGCCACAGGTATCACGCTCAGAGCGACATGTATGTACTCTAACTGAATAGATCCTATTCTGCAATTTTTATGGTAAAATTTATAAATGTTTTACTTTATTTTGCCGTTAAAAAAATTTAAATTAAAATGGTGGAAGTTGTTAAAAAATATATTTTAAATACTTAATTTCGATTTAAAACTGGAAAAAAAAAATTAAAATTTAAAAACTGATTAGAAAATCAAAAAGAGTAATTAATGCTAAGAATTGCATTCTTTATTTTATAATAATTATCTTCAATATGAAAATAAAATTTCAAAAAAATCGTCCGTCAATCTGGTGAATTCTATAGAATCCCATATCTTAACAGCCAAACCTTAAATCAAAAAAAATATTATGTGAGCACGTTCATATCCCCTAGAAGTACAAATATGCCCAATATGAACGAATTTCAGAACCTCACTTTTTTTTCGTTGTCCGCTTCACATGAAATGCCCCTATTATGATTAATTTTTTGGGCCGGGTCTGATGATTGAATAATATTAAAGTTTGTGTTAACGTCATTGGTTAGGTCGCTTATTGCATTTTCAAGGGAGGAAATTTTACTATTATCACTCACAATATCCGATAATTTTTAAATATTTTCCTGGTAGTTAATAGTTTTGAATTTGTATCCTTACTCGTGGTTTCAACTATGTTGTTAATATCCTCATTTTATTTTTATTTTAGGGAGCTGTTTTGATGTATTTACGAGAAATTGTTTATTTTCATACAACATCACGGAAACAGAGTCATTGAGCTTGTGTATGAGCTTGAATATGAGACCTGTGAACACAAGTAATTATTATTTGTACACAAGATATTACATACGTGTTATGTTTTGCCGTTTTGGTTTATCGCAGTAAGACGTCACCGTCGGTCTCAGCCTTAAAATGTCCAATTTGAGATCTCAAATAAAATTTAGAAGAGCGACTAGCGCACTGTTTCCATTTGTGATTCAAGTCTGTGTATATCGTGCACAAACATGATTATTTATATTTGGGCAATTCACAGGTTATGCTTATTAAGGTTTAATATGCTTATTCTGAAATGTGCTATTTTGCCTGATAGTTTTTTGTTTGCACATAAACCAAAATTAAACCTGTGTGTTAAATGTTGCCACTTTTGTAAATGCCCTAAGGCATGTTTTTGTAGAGTGTTAATGTGTTATTTCATTAACAGCTGCTTTATGTTAATTAAAAAAGAGTTGGCAGATAAGTAATTTTGATGAACTTTTCGGTTCAGTTTTTCTCCCCCATGATTGTGCCAGCTTTCATTTAAATCAGCTGTTTTAATACTACAAATTTCACTTAAATTGTATTCACAGTTATCAAAAATTAGTACATTAAATATAAGTATATTAAAACATTACAATGAACAGTTTATGCCCAATTAATTTTACAATAGTATCTGAAATCTAAACCACTCCTGTTTTCCAATCACATTTCCAATATTATTTATGTAACTAATCATTTTACATCCTCAGTAGTCATTAACAAAAAGAATAGCTTCAATTCTTTTCTTTTTCTCCAGTTAATTAAATATTTTGTATTTCATGTAATTTATTTTTTAACTTTTGATTCACAATGCAATGCTTCTTGTGCCCTCACTGATCTACTTGTTCAAACTGCAATATCATCGACATTAGTGTTGCTGCTCGTTTAGTGTTATAATTTACTAATTCTTAATTTCTTTAAATTCGTTCTTAACAATTTTAACCCTGTTCATGTTGTACTTCAAGGTTTAGCTTGTACACAAGTGACTCAATGGTAATAATAACTATGTTGGCTTATGTTTAATCATGGATACATTAGTTCGTAAATGTTGCAGATACACTTACTTTTAGTTATTACTTGTTTTATATTTGAATTCCCAATAAGCTTTGCTATTTGATTTCAAAAAGAATATTTTCTTATTAAAAAAAATATTTAATTTTAATTTTTGAATTTTTGACTAAACTGGACTAGTTTTTCTTGTACCAGTTTTTCTCGCTCGTTCTCTTTCACCTGCAGAGAGAAACTGTAGGCAAATTGAAAGGGAAGCTTAAGCACTGATATATGCTTGCATAAAGTTTCATCGTATGATATACGGGCGGAAATTTACACTCCTAACTGATCATAAACCACTTCTTACAATCTTTGGATCAAAAAAAGGTATTACAACACATACTGCAAATCGATTACAGAGATGGGCACATATTATGATGAGTTACGGACTTAAATATTGAATACATCAACACGAAAGATTTTGGCAATGTAGACGTTTTATCTAGACTTATCGATAAACATAGACAGGTTGGTGAAGATTACATAGTTGCTCACATCGAAAGTGATGTAAAAAACTTACTTCAAGACAATGTTGATAATTTATCACTTGTTTTAAAAATGTTACGCATTGCAACACAAGCAGATCCTACGTTAACCAAAAAAGATTCGTTATATAGAAGATGGTTGGCCAACATCACCAGAAGATGTTTCACCAGAAGAGCAATAATTTTTCAAACGACAAGATTCCCTCAGCATAGTATACAATTGCATCATGCTGGCAGATCGAGTTGTCATTCCTAAGAAATTTCAACGCAGGATTCTGAAACAACTTCACAGAGGGCATCAAGGAATGGATAGAATGAAATCCGTAGCCAGATCTTATGTATATCAAGAGCTTCGGATAGCAATGTCAAAATTGCACAGCAGTTGCAAAGACTCAAAAGAAGACAACTCTCTGCTCATGGCCAAAAGCACAAGAACCATCAAAGCGAGTGCACATTGACATAGCTGGACCAGTTCAAGGCTACTTCTACTTGGTTATAATAGATGCATATTCAAAATGGCCTGAAGTGGCTAAAATAAATTCAATTTCATCAAGTACAGTTCTAAGTTATCTTCAAGAATTTATTAGCAGATATGGAGATCCGAAAACAATTGTATCAGATAATGGCACACAGTTCTCAAGCTCATTGTTTAAGCAATTTTGTGAAGAGAGGGGAATTAACCACATATTAAGTCCTCCATATCACCCGTATATTATTAGACAGGCGGAACGTTTTAAGGATACAATCAAAAGAGCATTAGCAAAAGCATACGGGGAGAATATAGCAAATGACAAAAATAATCTGTTAATATTTTTGTCACAATATCGCTAAATTATAACTCAAGTAAGCCTACTGGAAAATCACCATCGGAGTACTTTATAGGGAGAAAACTTTCAACACCTAAAGACCTCCTCAGACATTCAAATTCAAATATCAGTGATCGAAATACTCCCATGGAAAATGCATTTAATAAGAAATATAACGCTATTTATTGGTACTTAAAATGTGGCGATCAAGTTTATGAAAAAGTTTACAGACAGAACAAAATGACTTGGGTTTCTGGTGAAATTCTGAAAAGATTAAGTAATGTTGTATACGATGTGCACATTGAATCCGAAGATCGCGCAATTAAATACTACGTAAATCAACTTCGATACTATACTTCGATAAATACTACTGTGGCGTCCGTGGCGCAATTGGTTAAAGTGCGTGGCCGCTATGTCAACGAACCTGGAGACCCAGGTTCGAACCCCAGCAGCGACAGAATATTATTTGAATTAAAATAATTTTTCTGTACGGCCGCCACCTCTCTGCAGACAATAGCAAACCTCAGAGAGTGTTCAAAATGCCATGTTAAGCTTCTTGAGGATAAGAACATTCCGTTCATCGCCGTTCGGAGTCGGCGTTAAACCTGTAGGTCCATTTCTCGGTCAGTTGTGTACAAACTTAATAACACGCACAACACAATTGATCATAAGAAGCTAGGTCAAAGTCCTTTCAAGGGCTGAAATGACCACTTATTTATTTTATTTTATAATCAACTTCGAAAGAAATACTCTTACTTACTTACTTACTTATCTGGCGCTTACAACCGAAGGTCGGTTTTGGCCTCGTATAAGAAATTGCGCCAACCATTTCTGTTTTGCGCTTGCTGGCGCCAGTTGGAAACACCAAGTGTAGTCAGGTTATCCAACACCTGATCCTTCCAACGAAGATGTGGGCGTCCTCTTCTGCGTTGACCACCACCGGGCACCGAATCGAATATTTTTTTCGCTGGAGCGTCGTTTTCCATTCGCTCAACATGACCTAGCCAGCGGAGCCGCTCGATTTTAATACGCTTAACTATGTCGATGTCAGCGTACAGCGCATACAGCTCGTGGTTCCATCGAATTCGGTACTCGCCATTGACGCAGGTTGGACCAAAGATTTTACGAAGGATCTTTCTCTCGAAGGCTCCCAAAGTCTTTTCATCACAACTGTTCAACATCCAGGTTTGTGCTGCATATAATAGGACGGGCATGATTAGTGACTTATAGAGCGTGAGTTTTGTTCGTCGAGAGAGGGCTCTGCTTCTCAATTGCCTACTCAGCCCAAAGTAACACCTGTTGGCAAGAGTTATTCGCTTTATCTCAATACTGACATCGTTGAAAGAGTTTTCGCTGGATCCCAGGTAGACGAAGTCCTTAACAACCTCGAAGGAGATGTCGTCAACAGTGACGTGGTTTCCAAGACGCTGGGACTGTTTATTTGTTGACACTAGGTATTTCGTCTTATCTGCTTTCACTACAAGACCCATTCGACTCGACTCTTTCACTAACCTGGAGAATGCTGCGCTGACTTCGCGCGTATTATGGCCAATGATATCGATATCATCAGCATACGCCAGCAGCATAATACTTTTATAGAATATCGTGCCACTGCGTCTCAAATCAGCAGCTCGGATGATCTTCTCCATCATTAGGTTGGAAAAGTCGCACGATAGGGAATCACCTTGTCTGAAACCTTGTTTGGTATAGAATGGAGGAGTGAGGTCCTTCCCGATTTTAACTGTGCTGCTGGTGTTGCTCAGTGTCATTCTGCAAAGGTGGATGAGCTCTGCAGGAATACCAAATTCAGACATGGTGGAATATAGATGATTCCTTATTGGACTGTCGAAGGCGGTTTTGTAATCGACAAAAAGATGGTGTGTGTCGATTTGTTTTTCTAGGGTCTTCTCCAAGATTTGTCGTAGCGTAAATATCTGGTCTATGGTGGATTTGCCAGGTCTGAAGCCACACTGATAAGGTCCAATCAGCTGGTTTACGATGGGCTTCAGTCTTTCACATAGTACGCTCGACAGGACCTTATATGCGATATTCAGAAGGCTTATCCCACGGTAGTTGGCGCAAATTGTGGGATCGCCTTTCTTGTGGATTGGGGAGAGCACACTGAGGTTCCAATCGTTTGGAATGCATTCTTCCGACCATTTTCTGCATAGAAGCTCATGAATGCATTTAAATAGAGCTTCGCCTCCATTCTTGAAGAGCTCAGCAGGTAAGCCATCGGCTCCTGCGGCTTTGTTGTTTTTAAGCCGAGCTATAGCTTTCAAGACTTCACTATGGTCGGGCAGCGGAACTTCAACGCTGTCGTCCAAAATTGGGGATTCCGGGATATCATCTCTATTGGCGGGATTGTTGTCGTCGTCGCCATTCAGAAGCCTAGAGAAGTGTTCCCTCCACATCATCAGAGTACTCTGGATATCTGTCACTAGATTCCCATTTTCATCCTTGCAGGAAGAGGCCCCGGTCTTGAAACCATCGGCCAGGCGTCTTATTTTTTCGAAAAATTTTCGGACCTCATTCCTGTCACCATTCATCTCAATTTTCTCGCACTCACGCATTTCCGCTTCCCTTTTCTTTCGCCTGAAAATGCGTCTCTCTTCCCTCCTCTTCTCTTTGTATCGCTCCTTAGCAGCATGCGTTACAACCGACTGCAGGGTGGCTTTGTAGGCGGCATCTTTTTCTGCAGTGGCGTCGCGACACTCTTGGTCGTGCCACTGGTTTCGGCGAGGGCGGTGATAGCCAATCACCTCTTCGGCAGCCGCACGCATAGAGTGGGAAATATGATTCCACTGCGCGCATATATCGTCGATCGGAGGAGTGATTTCTTGAAGCAGGAGTAAGAGTCGAGTAGCGAAGTCAATCAGCCTCATTCCGTTATCGGAGGTATTGTCGTGGAGGCTGAACTTTCCGACTGTTGGACCAAAGATATTTTCTTTTCCCACCTTGGCGTTGAAGTCACCAAGCACGATTTTTATGTCGTGGCGGGGGCTGCGCTCATAGGCATCTTCAAGGCGCTCGTAGAAGCTGTCTTTGGTCTCATCGTCCTTATCTTCTGTCGGAGCGTGCGCACAAATCAGGCTTATGTTGAAAAATCTTGCCTTGACACGGATTATGGCAAGTCGTTCGTTCACAGGTGTGAATCGCAGAACATGATGTCGTAGTCGCTTGCCAACCACGAATCCGCATCCAAATTCGTGCTTCTCCGCATGGCCGCTGTAGTAGATATCACAGGATGCTTGCCGTGAGCAACCCTGTCCCTTCCATCGCATTTCTTGGATTGCAGTGATATCAGCTTTGTATCTTTCTAAGATATCTATCAGTTGGATAGAGGCACCATCCCAATTAAGGGTTCGGACGTTACAGGTGCATATCCGTAAATCATTGTCAGTTTTTCGTTTGCGGTAGTCGTCATCAGATTTGGGGATCATATTTATCTTTTTTCTTAAACTTTTCATTGAAATTTGTTTTTACGTGGTGGGCTTCAAACCCAACGCACAACCCTTTAAAGGCAGGGGGAGCCCGCCGCTCAGATTATCCGTCAAACTAACGGTTGCCAGTTTGCCGTTTCTAGAGGACACCACGCAGAGGTTTGAGTCGACTTGAGACGAGTTCGACATGGATAATGCTGGCCTCACCAGGTTGAGGCAGTCAAACACGTTGCCATGTGAAGATCGCCCCCTTGACCCTCACGCGTTGCCTTGTGAGGATCGTCCTCCTACTTCTCAAATAGAATCTTGTGAAAGAAATACTTACAAGAAGTAAAATAAATCTGCAGTAACTTCAAATACAACATTCCCAGTAAGCTTTGCTATTTGATAAAAAATAGATAAAATGATAAAGGCGAAATCGTAAACAAACTGCAAATAAATTGCGTTGAATGCTAGGTCTAATATATAATGTGTGACACTCCTGAAGTGTCTTGAAACGATCCATCAAAAACTAGTCGTAATTTTTTACCAAGGACAGGGCGATGGGACATATAGAATAAGCAACCATCACAATGAGACATTTCATCGGAACGTAGTTTTCGCATGTGTCCTAGTTTGATATACTTGCGCATTTATATTTTTTATGAAGAGAGCTGTCCTTACCATACTAAGATGAATAAGAAACCTAAGGGATATTTTTAAATGAGGGGTTTTATACATTAAAATATACACATTCAAGAGTATGTTAAGTATTTTTTTATTAAAACAATTTAATATTATGGTAGATACAGCATTTTTTGTAGAACGCTCTGAAAATGCGGTGACCAAGATTGCTCCTCCTAAATTCAACTGAAACAAAAAAATGAAAAATATTATTAAACTAGCCTTTTCCCGGCGCGCGATGCTGCACCCTGCAACTATATGGGAACATAATTGGTGTATTCAAAACTTTTCTTAAACTCATAGTTTGACACCACTGTCATTTTCCTCTGACCGTTACAGTTTCCCAGTAGCAGGAGATCACCAAATTGTCAATCCATTTTGAGTTTGTATGTAAGTACTGCTACTTTTACTTTCAAAGCTATTCGATAATACAAATTGTATGGGCGGAGCCACACCCCCTTATATAATGCCCATCACAGTTTTCTAGAAGATGGACATTACCCAGTTTTAGTACAGTTGCCGACAGTGAGCATACAAACTAAATTATCAAAATGTAGCCAAATCGACGAAAACCGTAGGAAATATAGCATTTTTATTGATGTTTGGGCGGTAAAAGGGGGTGTGACAGAAATTTAAGCTATCTCGTACTTGAAAAATATGTATTGCCAAAATTTCAATTTCTCTATCGGCTCAGTAATTTTGAAGTTTTCAGCCATCACACAGACAGCGTTTTGCTTTTTGTATATATATTTTGGATAAAGATTATTGGCTATAACTTTTGATTGGTAAGAGATACTAAGATAATTTTTTCTAAAAAATTAATATTTTAGCTTGTATATTTTTTCAAAAATATAAAAACAAAATATTGGAAAAAAATTCCAATTTGCTTTTTGAATCACAAATATGGTTTTTAATTTTTGGGTAAAATGGAAAAAATTGTTCCTATAAATGTTCTTATTTTTAAATGGAGTTGAAAATTTGCGAATTTGAATTTAAATTATTTTTACAACAAAAACAATATTTGAGCCTTTTTTTGAGCAAAACTCCAATATTTCAGACCTTTTTTGAAAAATGTATTTAAAATATATATACTCAACTAAAGTATTTTTGCAATAAGATTTTCATAGTATTTTGATGAAGCTTTAAGACAAAAAAAAATTTAACAAAATGTATAAAAGCATCACAAAATTACATTTCAGATTGTTTTTTTTCTCATTTTTGAGCAACTTAATGCAACAAATATATCGTTGAACTAAAACGTTTCATAGTTTTCAAGATATGTTCATATTTTTGGTGTCAAATTGACGGAATTTTTTGTATGTTAAACGTAAAATCTTTATTAATCAAATCTTGGTGCACCGGTTTTGCTAAAGCCCGTATGATACTTAATTTTTTTGTCCAATTTTATAATCTGAAAACAAGTGGCGGGTGGGCAAGACAACAATATTCTTGTCTATTGTTAGTTAGTATAAATTTTCGCAGCATTGAAGATATGTTAGTATTTTTGGTATGAAAATAACGGAAATTTTTTAATTTTACTAAATTTAAGAAAATTTTTTTTTGTAAATATTTGCATATGTAACCTAAAAAAAACAACTACAAATATGCCTATTGTAGTTTTGGGCGATATTGTAAAAAATTTGTTCTACAGCGCAATCTGGTCTCCAAGGTGGATCAAAGAGGATAGTGCTAAAAAACTCACCGTACCTGATAACCACTGTTTACCAATTTTCATTCTAATCGCATGAGCGGTTTGGAAGTTTAAGGTGGTTTTGCAAAAAATTTGTACTACAGCGCCCTCTGGTGTTCAAGATGGGTCACAAAAGATAGCAGCAAAACACTCAACGTACATGAAAACGACTGTCTACCGATTTTCATTCGAATCGCATAAGCGGTTTGTGAGTTTCAGGCAGTTTTGTAAAAAATTTGTACTATAGCGCCTTCTGATGTTCAAGGTGTATAAAAATTGATAGCCCACAAACACGCACCATACCAAAAAACTTCTATACACAAATTTTCATGCCAATCAGATGAGTTTAGGAGTCTATTGCATAGTTACACACAAAACTCCTGTATATAAAAAAGTGGGCGTGGTCAATTTTTCTTCAGTAAAAACTTAAAATGGATTACTACGAACATTTCAAAAATAAATTAGCGTGGCGTGTAGAAATGAGCAGGTACATAATTATTTTTTTGCATTTCTAAACGGCTAAAATGAGCAATAATAAAGAAAATCAAAATAGTTTTTTTTACTTTATACCTTGTTGAATTCTAAATAAAACAATAAAAAGTTAAAAACAAAAACCCACAAATTCAGAGAGATAAAATCTTAACAAAAATAACTCGCATGTATTATTTTGCACTTTTATAGATATCTGCACGAACACATTTTGCGCTATATCTAAGAAATAGACAAACTACGATAACAAAATCAAACTTAGACGTCTAATATGTGATTTCCAAAATATATAAAAGTTTCGGCGTAATTGAACCATTGGGCATGGCATCTCCCTTACAACTTAAACACATTTTGCATTATATCTAAGAAATGAGAAAACTGCAATGACAAAATCAAACCTAGACGTCTAGTATGTGATTTCTAAAAACTATAAAAAATGTCGGCGCAGTTAGACAAGTGGACGTGGCATATACCATACAACCAGAGATTGAAACCAAACTGTATGAAACAGCAAAACCTACAGCTGCGTAAGAAAACTGTTTAACTATCTTCTTATGTTTAGCTCTTTGCTACAAAAACGAGCAGAAAATAAAGAGAGGAAGAAAACTACCCAGCAAAAACTTCGCTTACATGTAATGACTAAAATAATCTAGAAAACGTCAATAATCACTTACCTTTTGGCTTACAGAATGCATTACTTTAACATAGGCATGTCATTGGCGGTAGGCAATTGCAATTTCTTATACCAGAGAAGCACTTATATAAATGCATGCCAGACGCGGTTAAATAATATATTATGCTCAAGTCATTTTATAATTGATACAAGAAACTTATTTAAAAGCAACTACTGCGAGGTTCTTATATGAGTAATTATTAATTTTTCTAGTCTTCCCAAAAATCAACATTTTTTAAGGCATGTTCCTACTTGGCGCGCTCGGTATTCGAGTGAAAATTTAAAATTTGTTTTGCAGGAAAACGGTAAGAGATAATGGAAACATTTTTGGGGTGAATTAATACACATTTTGTTAAATTTATTTTTTTTTTGTTAATTTTTAACATTTTTTATATATGAAACTTTAATGTGAAGTTACACAAAACTATCTTGTTCGATTATCTCCAAATTTTAACCGCATTCTCTCCACATGAGCAGTTTCCGTGTGAACTAAAATATAACAAAAATTTTTATTTTTTCTATATAGGTTTGTACAAAATCCAGATAAAAACTTGCGTTTTTTACGATTTTTTTTTTCAAATCTTCATAAGTTTTTATTTTTTTACCAAACTTACAAATTTTAGTTCAAACGATAACCATACTCATATTATTTATGAATTATTTTTTTTTCTTTTTCTAGGTGCTGCCAAATTTAGTTATTATGGTTACCATCAGCTCTTTCCGATATTGGCACGTCAACTTCAAATTAAAGTTTCATAAATAACAAATGTTAAATACTAATAAAAAAGTTTTTTAGTGAAAATAGTCGGTAGTGAAAATAGTTCTTTTTTTATTCACCCCAAAAAATTTTTTTATTATCTTTCACCGCTTCCTTTAAAAAAATTTTAAATTTTCACTACCGAGCGCGCCAAGTAGCAACATGCCTTAAATTTCTCTTTACTGTTGGCTTTACTTGATTCTTACAAAGAACATAGATAAACAAATTTTATGAGGCATTACAGTCTGCATTACGTTAAACAAAAAGTAATAGCATTTTGGGCCTTAAGAAATATGTAATGCATTAAATAATTATTTAATCGCTTATAAGCGAATATAAGGTAAAGGCATTACAAAATTTTAAAAATGTTTTGCTGGGTATTGCGTTGTGTTGCACCATGTTATAGTAATTACAAGGTAGCATTGAGAATTGCTTATTTTCTCTTCTACAAGAAGAGAATCCAAATGCATCTGCAGCTTCTTCCATCCAAATGCATCTGCAGCTGCTGATGTTGTTGGTTTTTTTTTTCACTTCAACCTTTTCAACATTGCTTGTGTTTTCAATGGCCGATTCGGTACATTTTTTTACAGTATATTTTTTGGGTTAGAGCCTGAACAGAATCAAAAATCGTTGCGGCCTCCGATCTTTGTTGTTGGAAAATACATGCAAAATGTAGAAAAAAACGCAGCTCTTTTTCCGCAACGATAAATCGCACAATTAGAATCTATTCTATTTCTTCTCTTGCGACCGACGATTCTCTCTGAGTGCCATTAGTGTTGCCATATTTTTGCTAAGAATTGGCTGTGTTTCATGAAATTTGCTTAGTTTTGTTTTATCTTCTGACATTTCTTGTTTGTGAGACCAACACATTGAAATGAAATAGAAAAAATAAATAAAAAAATACTAAATAAAAGCAACTTTGAATCGTTAGTCGCAATCGCATCATTCTGGACACATTCTCTGCGTTCGACGACCAGAGAGGGTCGTTGGTCGCAACGATTTTTGATTCTGTTCAGGCTCTTACGCAGACGGTCCAAAATATGATGTATTCGCGGTACTGGGTAGGCGTCTGGTATGACTTTGCTATTCAATTGCCTGTAATCTATACAGAGCCATTATTTTCCTGTCTTCTTTTTCACTAGCACTATTGGGATTTTGTGACGGCTCAATACACCCTTTTTCTATTAACTCTTCGATCTTCTTATTAATAATCGCTTGCATTGCGGGGTTTTTCGGAAAATACCTCTGCTTTATGGGTCTATCATCCTGCATAATGATTTGGTGTGTGGTTATATTGAATAGACTCTCTAGTTTCCCAAACTCTGATAATATCGTCTTCAACAAATTATCTATGAATTCCTTCGCCGTCAATTTCTCTTCTTGACTTGTTGTCCCGTCTTTACTTTTTAATGTTACGGTGTGGCCACCGCATGTAAGCGTCGCCTGGATTCTTATTAGAAAGTCCATTCCCAAATTTACATCATCCACTATGTCGAGTAGCACAAGTGACGGGATCCGGCAGGTTTCATTTCCCAACCTTACGTCCATGACCAATGATTTGCTCACAGAGTTGTCGGCCATTCGTACAATGATATCTTCCTGTCTTTTCTCTCCTGCGTTAGCGAGTTTCTCCACCAGCTGCTGACCCACAAAACTGCTGGTTGCTTCCGCATCAATAGTGCCCTCTCGAACTTCCATTTCGAGGGTAATATATACGAAAATGTGGGCTGCGTCGTGTTGTAGGCTTTTTACAGAATGTGCTATACCCGATAGGCCTCGCCTCTATCGGGTGTGCCGTCCGTTTGCTGACTGCCGATGACAACAGCCCATCACTTTCACGCCTCGCTTCCCACAATTCCAACAGAAAATTACCCATGGATTTTGACATTCGTGGAGCATGTGATCATCTCTGCCACATCATCTGCACGCTGTCCGTGGATTGGTGGGCGTTCAAAATCTTCGGCCAATGCCATGAGCTCTTCCAGACTACCAAAACCTTTTCTTTTTATGTAGAGCTGGTACTCCTGAAGACTGTTCCTGAACGTTCTTTCAAGTTTTTGCTCTTGACTATAACTTGAATGCCTCTGCCGTATATCGTCATCCAATCTTTCAAAATATCTCGCTGGCAGAAATAAATATAAGAAGTGTTCTTTGAAGCTTCTCCACATCCGGTTATTTTTTTGAAACCAGCTCGGTCTCTTAATAATTCGGGCATCGTTCAGGGAAAATGGTGTTTTCCGAGGCCATACACTTCCAGTTCTTCCACGCGTTCAATGAATGCTAGTGGGTCTCAACCATCGTCGTACTTCACAGACCACTTTCTTACTTGGTCAATTACAGTAGCGTACGGATTGTGGTTGTACTGAGCCACTTGTGGTTGTTCGACGGGCATTATTCCGTTATACGTCGGCGTAGCTATATGGGTATACACAAATCCTGTTAGTTCTACAGTGGGCACCGGTATTTGTTGAGGGACGACAAGCTGGACAGGGGAAGGACATCTTGGGTGCTTTGCTTTCAGTTCGATGAGGCGTTGTTCCACCGCCGGTTTTTTGTTCTTGCGCAAACGCAGCAAATCTTTTCCGAAGTTCTTTAACGTTATCTTCGCGTATCCAGTCCGTTCGTACCATAATTCTTTCCTGAATTGTCTGTTCTGTCGTTTTCCGTGTCTATTCCTTTGAAAACCTCCGCTGGTTCCTTTATTTTGCTGGGGTAAGCTCAGTGGGTATCCAAGGTGCTTTACAAAAAATACTACAATGTTTATTGTTAGTGTTATCACTTATATTTACAATTTGAAATAATTTTTATATATATGTGTATGAATTGATGTAATTGGGCTTTATTTCTCCGGGTCTTTCACTGCTGTTCTTGATGTGGCTTAACAGGCGGGCCTACAAACCGCGGCACTGTTACTCGATGATAATATTATAACCACGCGGGCTTACAAGCCACGAACAATATTCTTGTTTGAGCAGGCGGGCAGTATGTGTGAAGTGTGAAGACAGGTGGGCCTACAAGCCACCGACTCTGTCTACTGCTACTGCAGGCGGGCTTACAAGCCAACGACTCTGCTCTTTCCGTTGGATAAACAAGTAGACCAACAAGCCACCGAAATGTTTACCGATTTCTTTGCAGGTGGGCCTACAAGCAAACGACTCTGCTTTTAACAAAAAAAAATTACTCAAGTTTGTCCTCCACTGTCTTTGCAACTTTTCGCTGTTGCTTCTCTTTGGTCGTGTTTTCTTTAGATTCTATTAGATTCTATTCTTAAGATCCACCAGTGTTTTTTTCCTTCCAGCTGCACTTTCCCTGCACTTCACTTTCTTATTACTCGCTTTACTTAATTTGTCTCTAACTCACTTTTCAATGAGCACACTTCGCACTTTAAATGTAAACTATTCTGTCTCTTTTGTGTCGATTACGGCCTATTTACCCTCGTCCTCTTGTTAATTGTGACAAATAAGGGTACCGCAATCGAAAGTTCTGGGCTAATTTTTGCGTAAACAAAGTCCCGTACTATGCAGCTTTGTTGTTGTCTTGCTCCAGTAATCTTCCATACATTGGCCCAGCGATTTGCCTTCTGTTGTTTTGCATTATGTGATCCACTACTCGACTCTGAGCAAGATCACGCCAGCTTCGAGCATGTATATGAGCTTTTGCATCTTTCGCACGTTCTACATGTTCTCTCCCTGTCTCTTCCTTTGTTTTTATTTTAGTAGAAGGAAAAAAAATGTATTGATGTAAATTTTATATTCATGTTAAGGGTTTTCCATAAAGGACTTGACAACTTTTTATTTTAAATAAAACTCAAACCATTTGGGATATTTCCAAAAATTTATTATCGGCTTGAAGTACAATCAAAACATTTATGAATGGAACTCGACTTCGTTCCGCGGGCACGCGGTCACGCATGCACAGGTCGATTCGTTGGACCCAATTTTTGATGACTCGGCCACACATTTCGGCCAAAACGGCCGGTATTTCACGTTCAATGTTGGCTCTGAGCTCTTCTAACATCGTCAGCTTGTTGGCATAGACCAATGACTAAAAGTAGCCCCAAAGAAAATAGTCTAGGGGCGTTAAATCGCACGAACGAGGCGACCAATCGACTGGCCCATACTTGAGATAACACGCTCATCAGACTTACTCTTCAATAAATCGATTGTAACGTATGCTGTGTAGCTTGTGGCACCGTCCTGTTTGAACCACATGTCGTCCAAGTCCATATCTTTCAATTCGGGCGAAAAATTATCGGTAATTATGGCGCGATAACGATGGCCATTTATAGTAACGTTACGATCGTTATAGTCGACAAAAAACTATGGTCCAATGACGCCGCCGGCAAACCATGCAAACCGCACCAGCAGTTATTTTTTGTGGATGAAATGATGATTCATGAAACACATGTGGATTTTCACTAAACCAATAACGCATATTTTGCTCATTGACGAACTATTGAGCCAAAAATAAGCTTCGATCGAATATTGCAGTAACGCTCTTAAAGTTGCGATCACCGACTCCAAATTTCGGCAGTAAATTTTTATTATTTGCAGACGTTGTTCAATCGTGTACTTTACCATGATGAAAATGTTGATTTTACTGAATAAATTGACAGTGACAATTCGATGATTAGTGAAAGGGGGAGTTCAGAAATTTAATTGAAAACTGTAAAGCCCCTATTGGAAACCCCTGTATTTGTTTATTTAAGTAACCCAACAAACATTATGACTCTTAAGACTCTTTTATGAATACATTTTCGCAGTTTATGGGCTTCAAAATATAATTTATAATAATGACTGTTTTGTGCCTCATTTTGGATTCAAAGTTAAGACTCTTAGTCTTAGTAGAAATTAGTCTTTTAGATTCAAAATTAATACTCTTTTAGTAACCATATTTAATACTCTTTCAGAACTCGTAGTAGTAGCAATGATACGTTTAGGTTGAAATCTATTTTTAAATTAAAATTTATTCAAAACTAGAATTTTCCCGGCGCGCGTTGCTGCACCCTGCAACTATATGGGAACATAATAGGTGTATTTAAAACTTTTCTTAGACTCATAGTTTGACACCACCATCATTTTTCACTGCCCGTTACAGTTTCCCAGTAGTTTTAATGTTCACACAAAATGATTTTTATTAATAGACTAGAGGACCCGGCAAACTTCGTCCCGCCCTGAATTAATTTTTTTATTGAATAATTCCGAGCAATCACGATCCCACCCGAAATTAATTTTGTATCGAACATTCACGATCGATAATAAATGGTGCCAATCGTATTTCAATTATTGATTGAATGAATCACTATAATATCCCTTATTTACACGGAATGTAAGGAGGTTGAGGGAATCACATGTCAGATCAATTCAATGCTTTTTGATAGACAACATTAGCAAAAGTAAACAAAGATGGAGGCTTTCCAACACGCGAACATGTCATATATTGTAAGCCATGCAAGAAGCTTGGGAATTCAAGATTAATAGTTATAGACATAAAGCTATACATACATTTTTTACAAATAATTTAAGGCATACATTGTTTTGCACTAACATTTATTTGTGCAACATTTATATTGTTTCCATATAATTTTATGAGCTTAACTTCCGTCCGCTTATTTATATCTAAAAAACTGAATGCACCTCCATGCTACAGGTGTAAAATAAGCTGCATTTGCATAGTCTACTTGCTCTTTCTCTTTATATGATCGTACTGCTTTGCGCTACATTATCTTGACATACATTATATATTATGTTTTTACTCGTATGTTCTTTTTATTCTTAAGGTATGAAATTAGTTTAGATTTGATTTAATCCAGCACACAGTGCCATAATTAATTACAAAGATTGGCCTTGTGATTCATTGATTGAATTCTTGGAATGTGCACTTCCTCGCCTTTGAATTGGCCTACTCAAATGCGTTCATCTTTGCTTGAAACACATTATTCTTGAGTTGCTTCACGATCAATTTTGTTCCCTTGCAGAATTTGGATTGATTGAGGCTCCGAAGCATGATAATAACAGATCCAACCTTCAGTGGTACTTTATATGGTGGTAATCCTTGCACCTGTGAACGAACGACTTGCCATAATCCGTGTCAAGGCAAGATTTTTCAACATAAGCCTGATTTGTGCGCACGCTCCGACAGAAGACAAAGAAGATGAGACCAAAGACAGCTTCTACGAGCGCCTTGAAGATGCCTATGAGCGCAGCCCCCGCCACGACATAAAAATCGTGCTTGGTGACTTCAACGCCAAGGTGGGAAGAGAAAATATATTTGGTCCAACAGTCGGAAAGTTCAGCCTCCACGACAATACCTCCGATAACGGAATGAGGCTGATTGACTTTGCCGCAGCGCGAAACATGGTCGTTAGTAGCACTAGATTCAAGCATCTCAATATTCATAAAGCAACTTGGCTGTCTCCTGATCAAAAGACGCGCAACCAAATTGATCACGTTTTGATTGACGGAAGGCACTCTTCCAGTGTTTTAGATGTACGCACGATCCGTGGTGCCAATATAGACTCGGATCATTATCTTGTCGCAGCCAAGATCCGTACACGCCTGTGCGCAACCAAGAATGCGCGCAATCCAGCACAGAGAAAGCTAGACGTCGAAAAGCTGCAATCAAAGCAAACCACCCGAAGACTTCGCTACTCGACTCTCACTCCTGCTTCAAGAAAGCACTCCTCCGATCGACGATATATGCGCGCAGTGGAATCATATTTCCCACTCTATGCGTACGGCTGCCGAAGAGGTGATTGGCTATCACCGCCCTCGCCGAAACCAGTGGCACGACCAAGAGTGTCGCGACGCCACTGCAGTAAAAGACGCCGCCTACAAAGCCACCCTGCAGTCGGTTGTAACGCGTGCTGCTAAGGAGCGATACAAAGAGAAGAGGAGGGAAGAGAGACGCATTTTCAGGCGAAAGACAAGGGAAGCGAAAATGCGTGAGTGCGAGAAAATTGAGAAGCATGGTGACAGGAATGTGGTCCGAAAATTTTTCGAAAAAATAAGACGCCTGGCCGATGGTTTCAAGACCGGGGCCTCTTCCTGCAAGGATGAAAATGGGAATCTAGTGACAGATATCCAGAGTACACTGATGATGTGGAGGGAACACTTCTCTAGGCTTCTGAATGGCGACGACGACAACAATCCCGCCAATAGAGATGATATTCCGGAATCCCCAATTTTGGAAGACAGCGTTGAAGTTCCGCTGCCCGACCATAGTGAAGTCTTGAAAGCTATAGCTCGGCTTAAAAACAACAAAGCCGCAGGAGCCGATGGCTTACCTGCTGAGCTCTTCAAGAATGGAGGCGAAGCTCTATTTAAATGCATTCATGAGCTTCTATGCAGAATATGGTCGGAAGAATGCATTCCAAACGATTGGAACCTCAGTGTGCTCTGCCCAACCCACAAGAAGGGCGATCCCACAATTTGCGCCAACTACCGTGGGATAAGCCTTCTGAATATCGCATATAAGGTTCTGTCGAGCGTACTATGTGAAAGACTGAAGCCCATCGTAAACCAGCTGATTGGACCTTATCAGTGTGGCTTCAGACCTGGCAAATCCACCATAGACCAGATATTTACGCTACGACAAATCTTGGAGAAGACCCTAGAAAAACAAATCGACACACACCATCTTTTTGTCGATTACAAAGCCGCCTTCGACAGTCCAATAAGGAATCATCTATATTCCACCATGTCTGAATTTGGTATTCCTGCAAAGCTCATCCGCCTTTGCAGAATGACACTGAGCAACACCAGCAGCACAGTTAAAATCGGGAAGGACCTCACTCCTCCATTCGATACCAAACGAGGTTTCAGACAAGGTGATTCCTTATCGTGCGACTTTTTCAACCTAATGATGGAGAAGATCATTCGAGCTGCTGATTTCAGACGCAGTGGCACGATATTCTACAAAAGTATTATGCTGCTGGCGTATGCTGATGATATCGATATCATTGGCCATAATACGCGCGAAGTCAGTGCAGCATTCTCCAGGTTAGCGAAAGAGTCGAGTCGAATGGGTCTTGTAGTGAAAGCAGATAAGACGAAATACCTAGTGTCAACAAATAAACAGTCCCAGCGTCTTGGAAACCACGTCACTGTTGACGACATCTCCTTCGAGGTTGTTAAGGACTTCGTCTACCTGGGATCCAGCGAAAACTCTTTCAACGATGTCAGTATTGAGATAAAGCGAAGGATAACTCTTGCCAACAGGTGTTACTTTGGGCTGAGTAGGCAATTGAGAAGCAGAGCCCTCTCTCGACGAACAAAACTCACGCTCTATAAGTCACTAATCATGCCCGTCCTATTATATGCAGCATAAACTTGGACGTTGAGCAGTTCTGACGAAAAGACTTTGGGAGCCTTCGAGAGAAAGATCCTTCGTAAAATCTTCGGTCCAATCTGCGTCAATGGTGAGTACCGAATTCGATGGAACCACGAGCTGTATGAGCTGTACGCTGACATAGACATAGTTAAGCGCATTAAAATCGAGCGGCTCCGCTGGCTAAGTCATGTTGAGCGAATGGAAAACGACGCTCCAGCGAAAAAAATATTCGATTCGGTGCCCGGTGGTGGTCAACGCAGAAGAGGACGCCCACATCTTCGTTGGAAGGATCAGGTGTTGGATAACCTGACTACACTTGGTGTTTCCAACTGGCGCCAGCAAGCGCAAAATAGAAATGGCTGGCGCAATTTCTTATACGAGGCCAAAACCGACCTTCGGTTGTAAGAGCCAGATAAGTAAGTAAGTAAGTAATCCTTGCAAACCAATGAATTCAGGAACACTATTCGATAATTGGTTGCTTCGTCTGGACACAAACAACTGATTTGAACGAATGTAATTGTGCAGAATTTGTGCAAAAATTGCATTTTGAATTATGAAATTAAAATCGAGTTTTTTTTTATTTTTTATTTTTCCATACAAAATGTATGGAAGATCGATTTTTCCGAGAAAATTACAATTTTTTCGCTGTTAAAAGCTACCTTCTGCGGAAACGAACACAAAAAAAAAAACAAAGAAAAAAGGGTTCTTATGTATGCCACTCTGTTTTGTTTATATATGACACTTATTCGGACATGACAATCTAATTGTTTTCATTATCCGTCACTCGCTGCTTTGTGGCTTACACGTGTATTAGCTCGCCGAGCATTTGACTGACTTCGTAGACCTATGTCAGGCTCGTCCCCTCCTTGGAGTTGTAATGAACACTGTACGACACGAAAAATTACCAATTTCAATTCTTTCGATTCTTTTCCTTCCTTCCTTATTTTCTTTTTTCCTACACCACATCAGTATTGTGGCGAACAAAAAAAAATTATTAAAATCGGCCGAGCCATTTCCGAGTTTTAGCAAGACTAGAGCACGGCAATTGATAATTAAATATTCAGAAAATAGAAGATAAAAACGCGATTGGTTTTTGTCTAAGAAAAATATAATAGGCTGCTATAATTCGATTTCAGAAGATTGTGCTGTCATATTATTTTATTGCAAATTCTATTATTAAATTTTTGTAGCACATTTCAATTTGAATAAAAATAGTCAGCTCAACCGTCAGTTTTGAAGCCATGAGGTGGTCTAAGGCTCGATCCTCACAATGGGCAAACAAATAATATTTTTTTTTAAATTGTTTTTATTTATTGAAATGACAGCTTTTGTGTTCTTTTTGGAGTAAATAGTGAATATGTTGGAGCTTTCTTCAATATGAAATCCCTATGATTTATTAAGTGCTTAAATTAAATTTATCAACGAAAAAAAATTGAATGAAATATATTCAAAAACAACGGAGGTATTTTCATCGAAAGTAGGAAATACGAATTTCTGATAGTTTTTTTGTTATTCTAAGGAAACGATGTTATTAGAAAAAGAAGCTGTACTAAAATATTGTGCAAATTTGAAGATATGTGAATGCTTTTGGTGTTAAAATAAGAGAATTTTCTTTTGATTATTTAGACGAACAGTTTCGCTAGTAAAAGTACGCTAGTAGGATAATTTGCGATTCTTGTAAAGGGGCGGAAGAAGGAGCGTGGTCAAAACTAAGTATGCTGTAACCTTATCTAGGATTCAAGTAATGTGTGTGCAAAATTTGAGTGAAATCCGTTCATCCGTTAAGATTTGTTGGCTATTTAAAGTAGTCTGATGTGGCAATTCCCATACAAAATGACCAATTTCGATTTTTTCGATTTTTCCGCTGTTCCTTCGAGTTTTTCGTAATTTTCTTTTTTTCTAAACCTCATCTGTATTAAGGCAAACAATACAAAAAAAGAATTATCAAAATCGGCCAAGCCGTTTCTGAGCCTTAGCAAGACTAACTCACACGCATTTCATTTTTATATATAAGAAGATATTTTATAATTGAAAAATATATAATCTTAATATTTGAATACGGCTTTTCATTATTTATATTGAAAACAAATTTGAGCTTTAGGCCAAGCATGTTGACAACAAGACAACATGAAGACAAAGAAGGCAACAACCAACAACAACCAACAACAACAACAACGGCTCTGTATAGAGCAAATCACACAGCATGACTATACATACTGTTTCGTTGGCCGCTACACCAACTCATTAGTAGTCTTTTATGACTTTTCACTGTGGTCCACTCAAGCTAATTAGGTTCTACTTATACTTTCTCGGCATAACTGGCAGTATAAGTAGAACCTAATTAGCTTAAGTGGATCACAGTGAAAAGTCATACAAGACTACTGATGAGTTGGTGTAGCGGCCAACGAAACAGTCTGTATAGTCAAATTTGTTTTCAATATAAATAATTGAAAAATAAAAGAAAAAATGACGAAAATTATTTTTTTTAAACATTTCAAATAAAAAGTAATTGTGGAAAAAGTAAAAGTTAAAAATTTCACTTTGCCATATTCGATTCGACTTCATTCATTCTGCACGCTCCTCAACTGCACGCTGAACGACTGAAAGATAAATTATGACGTATTGGAGTATTCACTTCGAAAAAAAATATTCATATTCTCACAAATTACCATCACATTACAAATTACAGAGGATCAACCGTGATGGTCAGACATACATATGCATCAACGTTTTTATATATTAAGAAGACAAAAATATAACTTTAAAGCTTATAAAATCCTCTCAGAACCTAATTGTCGAGTTCTCAATAAACACAAGTATATAAGACTGTTATGAGGCCTTTTTATAATTACGCATACATCATACAATATATGTAAGTATAATCCTTTTGTGAATCTTTATTATGAACAATCATAATACAGTCTTATTTAGGACTTTTTAATGAATTATTTTTATGAGAACCTATAAAACAAGCACAATATGGCTCTTTTAAGAGTCCTATTTTTTAGCAGTCATTTTACAATCATATCGAAGACGTCTTTAGGAGTCTTTTAATTGCGTACTCATAAAACACGCATAAAAAATACTCTTTTTAGATTCTTTGTTTTTGTTTTGTTTTTGAGGCACTCAGAAAATGTTTGCAGGGAATTCAGTGTTTGTGTGTATGTGTAAGTGTAGAGAAAAGATGTAAGCAATTAGCCATACTGGTAGTGTTCACCGATTGTCCCTTTTACACCTTGGCTGTTGCGCGGCTAAAAATCGCTAGCGATAACTAAAAGATAAAAATTGACTACCTCATTCATAAACATATCATATCATATATATTCATATATAAGGAATAAACGAATTTTATAAAACCTTGATACCATTCTTTTAGATTATAGACTGTATTATTTAAATAATCAAACTGTATTCATGTTAGAATCTTTCATTACAGCATCTATCTTTTTATATACGTTGCCATTGTTACTCATCATACTCATAGTACTCTTATCGTACTTAATAATAATCTACCGCCGGAGTCGGTTAAATCTAAGGGAACCTTTACATACAGATGATAACTGGGTGAGTTTTAACAGATAAATAGGAATAAATAGTTCAATCAGTAGCGTTATAAAAATTTTTTTTTATTTAACATATTTAATACATGTACAGCGTGGGCCCTAATAACTTTCGCATATATTTGAAGTGCCGTTGTGTCAAACTAAGCAAGCGCAAACTTTTTTCGTAACGAATTGTCATTTTTACATCAATTGTGAAATCGGAGGAATGTTTTATTATTTCAACAATCTTTAAATAATAAAATTGTGAATGATGGAAGCAAAAAAAATAACTTATGCAGAAATTGCAATTGCAGGGTAAAAAAAACAAGTGAGATTATTAAATCGCTGGAAAAAATAGATATTAACCGCAAATTTTTATAACGTAGTCTGGCTTTATTAAAGGCAACTGATAGTGTGAAAAATCAAAAAATATTTGGTCGAAAATGCAGCAGGAGAACTATTAATCTGGTGAAGAATGTACGTAAAAGAATAAGTAGAAATTGTGCTGTCTCTGGTAAAAAACTTTCCAAAGATCTGAATGTCAGTCGCAAAACAATTCGACACATTCTCAAAAGAAAAATTAAAGATGAAACCCTAAAAAAAAAGAATTCATGGCCTTACGGAGCGCCAAAAGAAAATACGTAGAGAAAGAAGCTCCCTACTCCTTCAGCGGCACGCAAGTTGTTCCTTTTGCAAAAAAGTAACAGCCCACAGAATAACCGCGTGTATGCTACGAATATGTGCGATATTTCAACAGATAAAAAATGTATTAAAAGACACCAAAACATACCATTTGTCATGGTTTGGAAGGCATATCCACAAAAGGCAACCGTCGACTCCTTTTTATTGATAAAGGCGTTAAATGAATGCAAAATATTATTTGCATGAAGTGTTCATCTATTTCTTGCCTCATGCATCGAAGCTTTTTGGTAATGAGCCATATTCCTTCCAGCAAGAACGGCTCACAAAGCAAGAACTGTTCAGAACTGGCGCAAAGAAAATATTCCCCGTTTTATACCGGTAGATGAATGGCCTCCATCTTCTCCGGATCTGATTCCAGTGGATTTTTGAATACGAGGATACATGTTGGATAAACTGACAAATTTAAATAACATAAAAACGGAACAATTTAATAGTCATCCGTGTTACCTGTTCAAGTTTCCAAACGTTTGAAGTTTGTGAGGAAAATCTGAGGACAAAGATTTGATCTTAAATACGAGTAATGTTAGCCGACATTACAACATATAAAGAAAATAGGTTTTTGGCTCAAAATTCACACTCGTTTGTTTTTTATTTAAAAAATTAGATGCGACAGTTATTAGGGCCCACGCTGTATAAAATAACTAGGCATCATATAAGTAGTAGCATCAAATTAACACACGAAAATAATTTTTTTTTTCAAATTGAGGTATTTTAATAATACTAATAAATTGAATTTAATCATACAAAATTGTAATTTCATCACTGACATAGATAACATTTATCTTACAAAATTTAACATATATTATACGTTAACGTTTATTACATATTTATGTTTAGATTCAGCGGCCATTCCGACAAAGCAGCATCTGTCAAATAAATTTTTTACGTCACGTTCATAACCTTCCATTCATAACACTTCACTACACTGGGAGCATATAATTAAACGCAACTATATTTTCCACTGTAAAAAAACTTAGAGGACCAACAACAAAAAAACAAAAACAAGTGAAGAAAGAGCATGAAAAACCACAATTTTAAGAACAACAACAAGAACACTGTATTTTTCTTTGATTGCCTTAACGGAATTTTTTTCACTTTTTGGGATGAGTACATAATTAAACGCAGTCATAGTATATAACGACATAGTATATAACGAAAGAAAAGTATTTATTCAAAACAAATTAAAAAAAAAAAATATAAAGTTAAAATTAGTAATGGGTAGATCCTCCTCCATTTTGGATAATCTCAAATAAGCGATTGGGCATGCTTTTTATAAGAGATTTTAGGGTCGAAGCTTGTAGAGAGTCCCAAGCAAGTGTTATTGCAGATTTTAGTTCCGTTATAGTGTTATATTGGGTATTATTTTCATAAATTCTATGAACTAGAATCCCTCAAATGTTTTCGATGGAATTCATGTCCGGAGAACATGCTGGCCATTCTAACACATTGATTTTTTCTGAACAAAGCCAAGCTTTAGTCACTTTGCTTGAGTGTATCGATGCGTTATAGTGTTGAAAAACATATTTTTTTGTGCGGTTACTCTTCAAAAAAGGCAGTACATTCATTTTAAGTATGTCTATGTACTCGGCGGAGTTCATGTGGCAACTAGTGAAGGCCAGCTCTAAAGTTCCCTTCAAACAAAAACCGCCCCATACCATCAGAGAACCTCCTCCGAAGTTTCTTTTGTAGAAATATCGTGGTTCTTTGCGTAGATCTCTCCAGTAACAGGTAAACCCATCCGGACCATCCAAATTAAATTGTTTTTCATCAGAAAAAATAATCTGAAAGTTAATTTCATCACAAAATAAAACATGAGTTTAAGTTACAAAAATAAACATACTTTGGTCCAATCAGTTGACATGTTTTTCTTTCCAAACTCAAGACGCGCAACCTTGTGGTGATCTTGTAGTCTCGGTGCAACCTTTAAGCGTTGTCTTACAATCACACCCGATTCCTTAAGAGCCCTATATATCGTAAAACGGGACACTTCTAAGTCGCAGGAACTTATTATGTCGTTCCCACTCAACATCGAATTACTTGCAGTAGCTACAATTTGACGTCTATCCCGACTGGTCAGTTTTGATTTTTTTATAGATTCCATAACTGTCCCCTTTTTTCAAAAAATTTCGAACTGTCTCCGATCTCCCAATTGCTCTCATCGAAAGACCATTCTTAAACAGCACTGTAATTTGACCTCTTTCAAGGTCATTTAAACATTTTCCTTTCCCCATTTATCAACTTGTTCACTTAATGCACAAAGAAATATTTTTTAAACTGTCTTCAACAATAATTTAAGTTAAACTAAATAATAACCATATGCGTTTAATTATGTGCTCATCCCAAAGAGTAAAAAAATACCGTTAAGGCAATCAAAGCAAAATACAGTGTTCTTGTTGTTGTTCTTAAAATTCAAGTTTTTCATGCTCTTTCTTCACTTATTTTTGTTTTTTTTGTTTTTGGTCCTCTAAGTTTTGTTACAGTGGAAAATATAGTTGCGTTCAATTATATGCTCACAAGTGTATTGTTCGTAGCTGCGTCTACTGTATTTATGTGTAGCCTTGGTTTTCTGCACCGAGCCGTCTTTACTCATTTTTCCATTGTGGGCCCGACTGAATATGTCTCCACAGCAAAAATCTAAAAAAAAAGGAAAAAGGAAGGAAAGGTTAATAGTATGTTTGGACCGAAGATAAAATAACCTACACCTCCTTATACCCATTGAAAAGCAGGCGGACAACTCCCATTTTCGGTGAACAACTTGATATCGATCCCATATGCTTATGTTCCAATTTTAATTTATCAACTCATATGCGAGGATAGATCCAGAAGTACACGACCTAATAAAGAAAACACAAAATCTGGGGGAAAATATCTTTATTTCTTTACATAGACTCCTTTTAGCTCGATATACTTTTTCCAGCGATGTTCAATAGCTTCGATACATTGATAATTGTTAGAACCGTCGAGCTCCTCAAAATGGCTGTCAAACTCAGACTCCACCTCTTCATTGTTGGCAAGTATTTTACCACCGAGCCATTTTTTAAGTTAAAAATAAAAATAAATAAATAACTAACTGGTCATTTCAGCCCTTGAAAGGACTTTGACCTAGCTTCTTATGATCAATTGTGTTGTGCATGTTATTAAGTTTGTACACAATTGACCTAGAACCGGACCTACAGGTTTAACGCCGACTTCGAACGGCGATGAACGGATTGTTCTTGTTTTCAAGAAGCTTTATGGCATTTTGATTACTCTCTGAGGTTTGCCATTGTCTGCAGAGAGGTGGCGGCCGTACAGAAAAATCATTTTAATTCGAATAATTTTCTGTCGCTGCTGGGATTCAAACCCAGGTCTCCAAGTTCGTTGGCATAGAGGCAACGCACTTTAACCAACTATGCTACGGACGCCACAAATTATTTAAGGGGCGTCCCCTTTAAATTTAAATATTAACAATATTATTAATATTGTTCCATTGTGAGTAATTGCGGCACCCATCTTGCGGAAAGCTTTCTCCAAATGTCCAAATTTTTAGTCAATGTGGGTCAACCCATATGGAAAAAAATAATATTTCAAAAGACCGCCCCTCATTTAAAAGCTTATGTTAAGGGGGTTTTAGTAGCATACAAAGTTTTTTTTTAGGTGGACCCAAAATCTGCCCCAAATGGTCTTTTTGGTATAACTTCATTAGTTTCTAACCGATCGTAAAAAAGTATGTCGTTGGATAGATCTCAATAAGGACTACAATTCGTCTTAGCAACATTTCTGCCTCCGATTCAATCATTGACTAGATATTTCAACTTTTCGTCTTATTTCCTCAGTAACCCTAAAACTTTCATTTTTGTTTTTAAGAAAATTAAACTTCGTAAAAAATCATTAAACTTTTGTCAAGAAACCTTTTGATTTCATTCGTAGGAAAAAAGTTACAGCGAATTTAATTTTAGGTCAAGTTTGGCTTCGTTTTTAATATTTAGCTTTCGGTTCATCTTCGTTTGCCTTCGTTCATCTCCGTGTTTGTTCGTTAGTGTTTGGTTCAGCTTCGTTTGGTTTCGTTTTTAATAAAAAATTTCTTTAAAATTGGTTCAGTCGATCACGCATTATCGAGTCGCATATATTTTATTACTTGAAGCGCCCTCTATCGAATGTTTTTGAAACTTCTGATAGCCTATCTTTTAATCTTGAGTCAGAAGAATCTTTATACTAAATGTCAACAAAATTGCTCCAGCTGTTTAGTCAGGAATTTATTACTGAATAAAAGAACAAATCAACAAGCAAAGCAGCAACTAAAGGAAAACCACACAATCTCACACACAAGCAAACAAAATATTTTCAATGCTAAAAACAAACTATCTGCTATTCAGGAGAATTGTCATTATTTATTTCATCAAAATTGTTCTAGCCATTATATTCTAAATTTAGAGTTTTATTACATATGTATACTTTGATTATTTCTTTTAGGAAAATAAAACTTTACAAGAAAAATCACTAAAACAAATTTATTTATGAACCATCGCGAAAAGTTGTTGGCATAATAATAATATTTTTTTTGAAAAAAAAAAACAAAAAAAAAACAAAGTTTTAAAAATTGTGCACCATCGCGAAAGTTGTGGGCCATAATAAGAAATTATTTGAAAAAAAAAAAAAAAAACAAATTATGAACCATCGTGAAAAGTTGTAGGCCATAATTGTCAACGTTTTTTAAATGAAATAAAGACGTAAAACTTTATTTGAATCCATCGTGAAAACCACAATCATTAACAATCCAAAACAAAAATTTTGAAAAAAAGGGTCAGCCCCTAAATCATCTCAATCGCGGAAAGTTCTAGAGTGTTTTCCAAGAAAAAAAAAAAAAAATTCGCAAAAATTCGCAAAAATTTAAATTCAAATTCGAACATTTAAAGTAAATACAAAAACAGAAAAAAAATAAATCTAAGCTTGAGTTGTGTGAATCATAAAAGAAAAAAAAAAGAAATAAGTAACATTGCATCATTAAAACACTCAAACTTTTGTTAAAATCGAAAACTGTACTCTACGCAATCAACTTTGGCCCCACGCCAAAGAGCAGTTATATCATTAGAACAGTATAGACAAACGCTAAGAAAGCAAAATCTTGCATTTTTTTGGGTTAGTAACAATAATGCCGGTTAACGCGATTGAAAGTGGTGAATTAACCAGGCGTGCGCGAGAGAATGTTGAAACCACCGAATTTTGAATAGCCGAAGCGTGAGAGAGGAAAAAAAGAGCCACTCGACTTGGAAAGCAGAATTACAACAACCAAACCACGAGGAGTATCAACACATTCAGCCAAAAGTTGTTTTTGTAATTATTTAAGTACAAAGTAGAAATAAAAACATTAACGAAAAGTATTCTCTTATTCATGAAAAATAAAACGTAAAAAATATTTACTTCAGACTGATTTATTAATATCATTATTATTAGTTGTGATTAATTACAAAAAAAAAAAAAAAAAATTGAAATTTATTCCATTACCTTTGAATATTTGTATGCACATGAAGCAAAAGTAAAAAAAAAAAAAAAAAAAAAAAAAAAATTAAAAATTAAAAACTAAAAATAAAATACAATTGTTTAGATAAAAAGAAAAACCCATAATGGAAGATTTAGTTTTTCAAAATCAAATAAGAATTGTAAATAATACTTTAAAAAATATGGTTCCCTTTGATGGAGACAACAATTCATTGATAAATTTTATATCACGCATTGAGTTACTGATTCCTCTTATTGAAACATTTGACGATCTACATAAGTCCTTAATTTTAGGCCAAATTAAAGATAAAATCGTGGGTGATGCCCGTAAAACTTTATTAATTAACGGAGACCCGAGGACATGGCCTGTAATGAAACAGGTTCTGATCAATTATCACGGAGAAAGTGAGTCTCCAGAAGTGATCATTGATAAGTTGAGAATTTGTCGATGTGACGCAACAATTGAAAGTTTCTATGAAAGTATCAACGCACTTCTTTGTAGGCTTAATAATGCTTACCTCTTGAAAGACCCCACTCATCCAAATCTAAAAAGACGCATTCGATATTATTAAAGAAAATAATTATCTGCACTATAAGAACAGAAACACACCAATTTATAGCCGCAACTTCCGAAACCGTCATTATAATTCTAATCAAAATGCTTCCAATTTAGATTATTCTAGTAACCAATTTTTCGAAGAAAACTTAGGAAATATTGTGCATCCTATCCAGAATAACTCGGTAAATTTCAGGAACTTTTCCAACTACAATAATTCAAGGAACTTAGTTAGAGATTCAAATACATCACGAAATTTCAGGAATATCTCTGACCAACCTTATGTAACTCATTCATGCAGTTTTAATAACCAAGTCGATTCAGGAAATTTGATTAACCCAAATATCTCAGGAAATTTTCCAAACTTTGTCAACCAAAATAACTCGGACAATTTCCGGACCCTTGCAAATAATCGAGGCCAAAATTTTTCAGGAAAGTTTCAAGATAGAACCCGTACCGAGCCAATGGACATATCCCTAAATGAAGCCAATCAAGAAAATTTTCAGCAGGACGGCACAAACAACTACCCTATATAGTTATTAGAACCAAAATAAAACCCTTAAGATTCCTTGTGGACACCGGTGCGTAGTATTGTTAATCCAAATTTATGTAACCCGAAATGGAAAATGGCATGCGACACATATACCTTATAGGTGCTCGGTAGGAGTATTTCCTGAATACTCCCCATATTTCCTGAATTTAACAGGCCTAATCACTTTGTCAGCTTCCTCGAGTATCAATTTAACGACTATTTTGATGGACTCATTGGAAATAATATCTTGACAGAAATAAACCCATTAATAGATTATAAAAATAGGCGTTTAATAACTGACAACGCCACCATAACAATTTTTTTAAATGCTGAAGAGGAAAATTATTCTAACAGTATTCTCGAGGTTCACTGTCAAGAAATTTTAAGTTTAGACGCAGAAAGCGATTTAATGCCAAAGTTTGCTAGCCACCTATCTGAAAATGACATCAGAAAATTATCATGTATTTTGATGGCATATGATGACCTTTTTTACAAAGACGGTGACAATTTAACATTTACAAGCACAATTCAACATAAACTTCTTACAAAGGATGAAACACCCGTATACAACAAACTGTATAGATACCCCGAAATTTATAGGGAAGAAGTTGACAAACAAATTGAAGAGATGATCCAACAAGGTATCGTTGTCCCAAGTAATAGTCCATACAATGCACCTCTATGGGTTGTACCCAAAAAAATTGATAATAGTGGGCAACAAAAGTGGCGTATAGTAGTTGATTACCGTAAACCAAAAAACAATTGATGACCGATATCCAATACCCAATATGGAAGATGTTTTTGATAAGTTAGGAAAATGTAACTATTTCACTATTATAGACTTAGCAAAGGGATTCTATCAAATAGAAGTAGATCCAAACGATCGTCCTAAAACAGCTTTTTCGACTAAACAGGGACACTACGAATTTACAAGAATGCCCTTTGGCCTCAAAAATGCACCGGCCACATTTCAACGTTTGGTCTATGAACTCTTAAAAGATTTTATTAACAAAATCTGTGTTGTTTATTTGGACGACATATTGATTTTTTCCACTAGCTTTGAGGAACACTTACTGTCCATTAAAAAAATTTTCCAGAAACTTAGAGAAAGCAATTTAAAAATCCAACCCGATAAATGCAGCTTTGCTGAACCATCAACCAAATATTTAGGGCACGTAGTAACGAGCGATGGCATCAAGCCTGATGATGATAAAATTAAAGCAATTACTATGATGAACATTCCAACCAACACAACCGAAATAAAACAGTTTTTGGGAATATCCGGCTACTATCGCAAGTTTATAACGGATTACGCGAAAGTAGCCTACCCTATGATAAGGTATTTGAAAAAGGGTTTCAAAGCAAACACAAAAGACAAAGAATACATCGAAGCATTTTCTAAGCTCAAGTTGCTTCTCACTAGCGACACTATTTTAAAAATTCCTGATTTCGATAAAACGTTCACATTGACTGCAGATGCTTCTATGTATGCACTCGGAGCTGTGTTAAGCCAAAATAATCACCCTGTATGCTACGCATCACGAACTCTCAACGATAATGAAATAAATTATTCTGTTATCGAAAAAGAGTTGCTAGCCATAGTTTGGTCTGTAAAATATTTTCGTACCTACCTTTATGGTAGAAAATTTCTCATTCGAACAGATCACAAACCATTGATTTGGCTTCACAATATCAAGGAGCCGAATATGAAATTGCAAAGATGGAAAATTATGTTAAACGAATACAATTTCGATATTGACTATGTCAAAGGAAAAGAAAATCAGGTAGCGGACGGACTTAGTAGATACATTAACAGAAGCATGCTTAATTTAGACACCAATATTGTACCAGCCAAATTTAAATGCACAGATATATTAAGAAATAGTTTAGAAGTACTTAACAACGAATTAGACAATAGCAATGCTGACGCTGCACTTGTATTTGATAGTTCTTTAAGCGACTCAGATGAGAGAAGTGTGGATGTAGAGGTTGGGTCTTGTATCGATACAATTCATAGCGCAATGGAAGATGATTCATCCTATATACCTATAACACAAAAATGTGTGAACGGATACAAAAATCAAATATACTTAAGTTATGGTGAAAAAGAAAGAATCTTTACTAAAATTGTAAATAAAAAATGTCAAAACCATCTTATAATCTCAGATAAAACTAATCTTCTCGAAATTATGCAAAGAATAATACTAAATCAGGGTATCATGTGTATTTACTGTGATAATATTGTACTTTTTCTAAAATTCCAAGAACTTTTTGTTAAATATTTTCAAAATAATAACATTAAATTGATCAAATCTTCCGTAAAGTTAAAAGATATAACAGCCAAAATGAAGCCCTTAAACTTATAAAACAAGAATATTTAAGAAATAACCACCGCGGCATCAATGAAGTATTTTGGGAATTGAAACAGCAAATATTTTACCCTAATCTATTTTATTTTACCCTAATTTTAGATATTTTACAATCTATTTAAACTTATAACCAAATATGTAAACAACTGTGAAACATGTCAACTAGCTAAATATGATCGTCAACCAATTAAAATTTCTTTCAAAATCAGCGAAACATCTTCAAATATAAATGACATTGTTCACATGGATATATGGTTTCCATGCAGAAACGTTATGTATCTAACTACAATTGACAAGCTTTCTAAATACGCTACAATTCATAAATTAACTGACAGAACGTGGGTATCTCTTTTAGCCGCAATCAAAGAGAGGATAAGATTTTTGGGAAAAATGAAAAAAGTCGTATTTGACAACGAAAGATGTATGCTGCATAATGCAGTTGAACTGTTTTTTAAGGAAAACGATATTGAAATTCATAGAACTACAGCTCACAACAAGACGGGTAACTCAGATATAGAACGACTCCATGGAACTCTCAATGAACATTTAAGGCTGATGGCATTAGAAAAATCTGATGACAAAGAAAGTTTAGATGATAAAATTCACAACAGTCTAATAATTTACAATAGAACTATACACTCTACGACAAAGTTTAGACCCATTGACTTTATCGAAAAAAATCTAGACTGCAAGGACATCAAATTGGTTTCTAACCAGCTTCAAAAGGAAAAGACGCGAAAAATTAACAACATAAATGAACATCGCGACCACAATTATGAACTAACTGACAATATTGTAAAAAATAGAGTTATCACTAAAAATAAGCCTCAATATAAAATATTAAACCGCATTAGAAAAGATGGTGAATACGTTGTAGACACTAGCACTAAAAGAGAAACAAAATATTGTCAAAATCAACTAAAACGAAAATTCAAAAATCTTGAAAAAAAAAAAATTGCAATATCTTTATTTTTGTAAGTTATATTGAAAACAACAAAAAATCAATGAAAATTAGTTATATTATCAAAAATCAGTTCTGAAATGCTGTTTTTATTATACTAAAAACATTTGCTTGATTTATTGCTATAATGATTTGTAATTTCTCTTGAAAAAGAAAAATGAAACAAATAAAATTTGTCAAAACTTAGATAACGGTCGATCCATTTGCGGAGAAGCAAATGTCTTGGGGGTTGAGGAGTCATATTATTGCAATACTATGTCTTTACACCCCTAACTAAGATTGATTCGTCTTATATTTAGAATTCATTATTGTTTATTTTATAGCACCATATTATGCTTTGTTTTAAAGAGATGCGGAAAGAGAACTATTAAGCTTTGCTCTAAGCTCTCCACAACTGCATTTATGTAAAATGAGAAAAGGGTCTTGGTTATAGATGATATTAAGCTGACCTTTTTCATAAAAGCTTATTATAATAATAAATTAGAGTTAAGCTAAATTACAAAATAAAGTTCAGTTGTTTATCAGAAAGCAAACAAAGAACATTCTTTTATTACTATATAAAAAGCATGCTTTCAAATAGCTAGCAAAGAGCATGTATTGTAAAGAGGTTTCATGAACTTAACAGAGCACTGTTAATGTTAATTATAAGCGCCCGAGTTTAAGACCTATCGAAAGCATCACCGTGAATGACATTTCTTCACTCTCCCACGAGCGCATCAAAATTGTTTGAGAGTGGCAGCTAGAACTTGAGACGAATGCATGAATGAAACTTCCACTACTTTTACCGTTTTTCATTTGTATGTATGGATGTGTGTCTGCCTCGTAGCTGACATAAAATACATAAAATAAATTTGCGATATCTGACCTTTTTCCGATCTTATTTGTTAGGCATGATTTTTGTTGATTTTAGCTTAGCTTTGTGTTGTTGTTTTGAGCATTGCTTTGTGTTGTTGGTATCCTTTGCACTAAGTGTGTTGTTCGTGTGTTGATCTCAAAACAGATTCATTACTTAGATCAGTGGTGTCGTGGCAGTGAGCTGGATCAAAAATTTTCAAAAAAAAAAAAAAAAAAAAATAAGATCTTCGATGGCGACGAAAAAATGAAAAACAAAAACAACATGTGTACACTGATCTAATATAGTCCTTATTATATATTATAGTCCAAAAACACTAGCCATCAGTTGAGTGTGCGCTATTAGAAAATACCAACAAAATATACACAGCATCAATAACCTTGATAACTTTCGACGCGAGCAAACAACAACAATGCTATGCACACTTTTTTTCGTGCTGTCGCAGCGCGATGCGCCGACAGTCATTTCTTCGAATTACAACAAACACTGAAATATTGAAGTTGTTGTAAGTGAGCTAAAAGAGCTAATTGAGCTATGGGATTTACAACTCTGACTTAGATCAAACATTAAAGAAATTTTGCTGCAAACATTGCGGAAATCGTTTAAAGGTCATTTTGAAGCTACATATTTACTAGTGAAACCATTTTGAATAATGTGGTTACAAACCACATGTGTGGGAATATATTTTGATGAAAAATCATTTATTAGCATCTAAACTTTTTTAATTTTTTTTTTTTTTTTATTTTTTAAAATATACATCTGATAATTTTTGGACATACTTGGTAAAGTTCGAAAAGAAAACAACTTTAACAAAAAAAAAAACATGTGCACCTCAAATGTTGATATTCTTAGAAACATATCCTATATTATTTTAAAAATTATAAAACATTATTCAAATAAAATTAACAAAAACATAATACGAAATTATCTTGTTAATTGTGATATATTAACAAATAATTATTTATTTATTTCAGGTTTATAAAATCAAAGCCAGTTAAGACCAATATGATTACAAGTAAACCTGAATTTATATTTTACATTGAGGATGTTTACAAAAATTTAAAATACAGTTTTATATTCTATATGAAGTAATAAGTTTCATTTTCTATTTTAATGCAAATAACCTTGTGGAAATAACCTTAAATTTAAATTCCCTAATTTAATTTTTCACAAGATAACTTAGAACAGAAATTATAATATTAAATTGAAAAATATTTTTTTATTTTCATAAATAAACACATGTATATAACATATCGATTATTAATTTATTAAAGTTTTTATGTAGGTACTAGCTTTTCCCCGGTGCGCCCGGTGCGCTGCACCCAATCTACATAAGTACCGAAAAATGTTGCAATGCCTTCAGCGTTATTATTTCTAAACCATCTCGTACTCGAAACATAGGAGTCGTTCATGACCGATTTTAAATTTTTTTTTACCCCCCTCCGGTACTCTTCGTAGTGCATTCCAAAAACACTCCCCTCCACTACCATCCAATTAATTAAAATATATTCGAAAATAGAAAGAAATAACTGTCGAAAAGCAAGCAAAGAAAAACTATGCCCTTACTACACTTGCCAATAGTTAACAGTCAATTTAGACGGTCAAACATGAAGATGTAAGGATGAAGATGGTTTGAAATGTTGGGTTGTATTAATTTCAATTTTTTCGAGTTTTTTTTATTTTTGCTCACATTACTATATCTGAGACCCCCTCCCCCCATTCGTTACTTATCGTAGTACATTTTAAAACCTCTCCTTCTACTAAATTGGTAACGTAATTTATGAATGATCCGATAGTTACTGCGCAAATTTGAACTCAATCGGTTCAGTAGTTTTGGAGTCTATAGCAGCGTTTTCTATTGTAAATTTTTTGAATTTTTCATTTCCCAGTAATAGGATATTACTTAGCAGTAACTTCATTCTTACTTCTATGTTCTTTGTCTTTTACTTCCATAGCTTTTCTGTGTCATAAATTTGGCTTGCATGGGTTGAGACACACCCCCTTGTCCAATGCATGTCACCTTTTTTAGTAGAAGGACATCACCAAATGGTATCTACATTCTGAGTTTCAATGTTCTGTGACTTTTACTTCTATAGCTATTCAGTATCGTAAATTTGGCTGTCTGTATTTGGGGTGGGTCCACGCCCCGTGCCAGTTTTTCAGTAGAAAGACCTTCATTGTAATACGACATTTAGTTCCAAAGCAATTCGATATCATAAATTTGGCCTATGTGGCCAAATTCCCCCTTGTCTAATGTTCGCTCAAATATATAGTAACTGCCTCTTGGGCCCATAGCATCTACATATCAAGTTTCACTATCAAAACATGTAAAACTCAGGAATAATAATGATTTCTAAAAAGTGGGAGTATATATACAGTTAGACCACGCCCAGTTTTAGTATAGTTGCAGACAGTAAGCATACGAACTAATTTACCAAATTTTAGTCTAATACGACCAAAACCGTCTTAAATAAAGCATTTTTATTGATTTTTGTGCGGTAAAAGGGGTATGGAAAAAAGGGGCATGGAAAATATTTACTATGCCTATATTTTTCGCGCAAATGCAAACTAAAGTGAGACTTCCAATTCCAATATTCCAATATTCCATTTATTTCCAATTTCCCTTGCAAATATTTCCCCATATACACCATATGTGCGCACCCGTATTTTTTCACACCTGTATTGCTGTATAAGTTCACTAAAGTACCTATAATTCATGAACCATTACACATACAAAGACCGTTTATACATAAAAACCTTCGTATTGCATCACCTTTCATGGGAAATTTCCAGAAACCAAAACGGTTTACTCATTACAGAGAACATCAATTTCATACACAATACAACTTATTTTTATATATATAGAATATTACAATATTGTAATTTAATAAAAAAAAATATTACTTAATTTATTATTTACTAGCATACCCGTTCCCAGCGTTGCTTGGGGTATAAATATGATATGAAAACATATTTTTAATAAAGACTTAAGAATAAAATATGTTTAATTCATTTTATTTTATTTGAGAATATTTCTTATTGAAATAAAAGAGTGGCTTCTTATTGAAATAAAAAGAGTTTCACCTTCGTAAAATCAAAATAAATCGATATATTGGACTTATGGCAACACTGCAGCAGAAATTAACTGAGTGCAACTATACACTCAAGAAAGATGGCAGCGCGGTGAGTTGTAGACTTTCACCTCTCTCTCTCAACAAAGAGCTTAAGCTATTGATTGCTGTTATTTTGTGCTGCTTATACAATGGTAGCATGGATTAAAACGCATGAATTCTTAAATCACTAAATAAAAAGTTTTACCAAAGTGCACAAATGCAAATGCTTTCTAATGCCTAAAACACTGTTTGTCCGCCCAAATGTCTGTCTGATCGTCTATAAAGATATTGTGAAAGATATTTATCTTAAAACAAAAAAATATTCTTTGGTGATTTCTCAAAAAATATTTCATGTAATTGCTGAATGTAAGCAATAAATTTTTTATTAAATGTAAGTAATTATTATTTTTATTAAATTGCAATATTGTAAATACCTACATAAAAACTTAAATAAATTAATAATCGATATGTGTTATATATGTGTTTATTTATGAAAATAAAAAAATATTTTTCAATTTAATATTATAATTTCTGTTCTAAGTTATCTTGTGAAAAATTAAATTAGGGAATTTAAATTTAAGGTTATTTCCACAAGGTTATTTGCATTAAAATAGAAAATGAAACTTATTACTTCATATAGAATATAAAACTGTATTTTAAATTTTTGTAAACATCCTCAATGTAAAATATAAATTCAGGTTTACTTGTAATCATATTGGTCTTAACTGGCTTTGATTTTATAAACCTGAAATAAATAAATAATTATTTGTTAATATATCACAATTAACAAGATAATTTCGTATTATGTTTTTGTTAATTTTATTTGAATAATGTTTTATAATTTTTAAAATAATATAGGATATGTTTCTAAGAATATCAACATTTGAGGTGCACATGTTTTTTTTTTTGTTAAAGTTGTTTTCTTTTCGAACTTTACCAAGTATGTCCAAAAATTATCAGATGTATATTTTAAAAAATAAAAAAAAAAAAAAATTAAAAAAGTTTAGATGCTAATAAATGATTTTTCATCAAAATATATTCCATATGTATTTCGGTTTGTAACCACATTATTCAAAATGGTTTCACTAGTATATATGTAGCTTCAAAATGACCTTTAAACGATTTCCGCAATGTTTGCAGCAAAATTTCTTTAATGTTTGATCTAAGTAATGAATCTGTTTTGAGATCAACACACGAACAACACACTTAGTGCAAAGGATACCAACAACACAAAGCAATGCTCAAAACAACAACACAAAGCTAAGCTAAAATCAACAAAAATCATGCCTAACAAATAAGATCGGAAAAAGGTCAGATATCGCAAATTTATTTTATGTATTTTATGTCAGCTACGAGGCAGACACACATCCATACATACAAATGAAAAACGGTAAAAGTAGTGGAAGTTTCATTCATGCATTCGTCTCAAGTTCTAGCTGCCACTCTCAAACAATTTTGATGCGCTCGTGGGAGAGTGAAGAAATGTCATTCACGGTGATGCTTTCGATAGGTCTTAAACTCGGGCGCTTATAATTAACATTAACAGTGCTCTGTTAAGTTCATGAAACCTCTTTACAATACATGCTCTTTGCTAGCTATTTGAAAGCATGCTTTTTATATAGTAATAAAAGAATGTTCTTTGTTTGCTTTCTGATAAACAACTGAACTTTATTTTGTAATTTAGCTTAACTCTAATTTATTATTATAATAAGCTTTTATGAAAAAGGTCAGCTTAATATCATCTATAACCAAGACCCTTTTCTCATTTTACATAAATGCAGTTGTGGAGAGCTTAGAGCAAAGCTTAATAGTTCTCTTTCCGCATCTCTTTAAAACAAAGCATAATATGGTGCTATAAAATAAACAATAATGAATTCTAAATATAAGACGAATCAATCTTAGTTAGGGGTGTAAAGACATAATATTGCAATAATATGACTATATACATAAAATGTTGTGTACTTTGCAAATTTTTTGAATCTTGGATTCTATTCTTGATTCGCGCTAAGATTTGAATTAATTTATTTTATTATATTGATCGGCAGTAAAAAAACAGTTAAATTTAAAATATAACGTTTAGAACGATTGAATACGATTGATTGATTGAACGATGAAATAAAGAATGACAATACTCCTGACCAAGGAATAGCAGGAATATTTTGTTTGCTTGTGTGTGAGGTTGTGTGGTTTTCCTTTAGTTGCTGCTTTGCTTGTTGATTTGTTCTTTTATGCAGTAATAAATTCCTGACTAAACAGCTGGAGCAATTTTGTTGACATTTAGTATAAAGATTCTTCTGACTCAAGATTAAAAGATAGGCTATCAGAAGTCTCAAAAACATTCGATAGAGGGCGCTTCAAGTAATAAAATATTTATGACTCGATAATGCCTGATTGACAGGACCAATTTTAAAGAAATGTGTTATTAAAAGCGAAACTAAACGAAGCTGAATCAAACACTAACGAACAAACACGGAGATTAACGAAGGCAAACGAAGATGAACCGAAAGCTTAATACTAAAAACGAAGCCAAACTTGGTCTAATATTTTGGTCGACCACTGTCATTTTTGTTTTGAGATCTCATGCGGTTCCATTTTAACTCTGCCACCCAATATTTTGCTGTTGTAAACGAAAAACCATTTATCCCTAGTAGAATCTAGCTCTCCTCAGCTATTGCTTGAACTGAGGATTTTCAAAAGAAAGTATTGTATTTGGAAAAATATAACCAATTTTTTCTATGTTTAAAAATTCACCTACAACACACTCTCAAACATAGCGGCGTCAAACTTCAAAATTGAGCTTTATAAGGTTGGAACTTTTTACCATAGTCATTCTTTTCAAACAACAATCGCCATCTAAACATGGAGCTTTGAACAGAACAGTTGAACATAGTTTTGAAAACAGTACAGATTGTAACACAATGGACTAAATATGGAGGTGTTTTTTTAAATATGGGGCGTTCTTTATAAAATCGGGCACCCCCCTCCCTATACGTCTGAATTTTTGATATAAAAAGTTCCACGGCGGCTTAAAATTTTCCTTGAAATCTTTTTTTTTTGCCGCCGTTTGGTGCTCTTGAAATTTTTTATGTTCGGCCATTTTTGCAAAATTCAAAAATATCAGAAACGTTTTTCAGATTCACTTCCAGAGGTTATACAGATCACTCAGCCACCACCTCTCCCATCATCCACATCGTCGTTAATTAATTCTTTTTATAAATTTTGCTTTGTAAAATTTGTTTGTAAAATTTATTAAAATTCGCGCTGTATTTAAAGATAGACAGAATTCACGATAGCGTTTATTTTTATCGATTGAGTTTCACAATACCAAAACGAAATTTAATAGACTCAATCTACTGCTTTCTATTCTACTGCCAATCGAAAGTCGGAATAGGCACCGTAATTTCTTAAAATAATTGTTAAAATTGTTTAAAAAATTATTTGTTTCATTGAAGATTATACGAATACAAGTATTTATTTATTATCTATTAGTTATTGTTTTTTTTTTTTATTTCAGGGAATGGCAAACCGACATCACGATCCAGATTTGAAATATGCAAAACTATATGATGAGCAAATATTGTCGGGAAACTTTGAAATTAAGAAATTTTAATTTAAATTTTAATAATGATTAAATGATTTGAAATATTAATTACACAAAACGATGGCGTAATGCTTTCGTACTCGCCGTTGTCACGAAAATTTAAATAAATGTATTAATCTTCTTCTTATATATAAAAATGAAATGCGTGTGCGTTAGTCTTGCTAAGGCTCAGAAAAGGCTTGGCCGATTTTAATAATTCTTTTTTTGTATTGTTTGCCTTAATACAGATGTGGTTTAGAAAAAAATAAAATTACAAAAAACTCGAAGGAACAGCGGAAAAATCAAAAAATCGAAATTGGTAATTTTGTATGGGAATTGCCGTCACATTCTACTTTAAATAGCCAACAAATCTTAACGACTGGACGGATTCAACTCAAATTCGGCATACACATTACTTGAAGCCTAGATTAGGTTATGGCATACTTTGTTTTGACCACGCCTCTTCCGCCTCTTTTTAAGAATAAATTATCCTACTAGCGTACTATTGTTAGCAAAACTGTTCATCTAATTAAATAAAAGAAAATTCTGTTATTTTAACACCAAAACAATTCACATATCTTCAAAATTGCACAAAATTTCAGTACAACGTCTTTTTCTAATAACATCCTTTCCTTAGAATAACAAAAAACTATCATTCAATTTCTTTTCGTTGATAAATTCAATTTAAGCACTTAATAAACCGTATTTGAAGAAAGCTTCAACATATTCACTTTTTAGTCAAAAAAGGACACAAAAGCTGTCATTTCAATAAATAAAAAAAAATTATTTGTTTGCCCATTGTGAGGATCGATCCTTAGACCACCTTATGACTTAAAAACTGATGGTTGAGCTGACTATTTTTATTCAAATTGAAATGTACTACAAAAATTTCCTAATAGAATTTGCAATAAAATGAAATGACAGCACAATCTTCTCAATTCGAATTATAGCAGCCTTTCATATTTTTCTTAGATAAAAACAAATCGTGTTTTTCATCTTAATCTTATCTTCTATCTTTCTATCTTCTGAATATATAAATATCAATTGCCATGCGTTAGTCTTGCTAAAACTCGGAAATGGCTCGGCCGATTTTAATAATTTTTTTGTTCGCCTCAAAACTGATTTGGTGTAGGAAAAAAGAAAATAAGGAAGAACCCAAAGCGAAATAATCGAAAGAATTGAACTCGGAAATGGCGCGGCCGATTTTAATAATTTTTTTGTTCGCCTCAAAACTGATTTGGTGTAGGAAAAAAGAAAATAAGGAAGAACCCAAAGCGAAAAAATCGAAAAAAATTGAAATTTGTAATTTTTTGTGTCGTACAGTGTTCATTACAACTCCAAGGAGAAGACGAGCCTGACATAGGTCTACGAAGTCAGTCAAATGCGCGACAAGCTAACACGTGTAAGCCACACTGACCAGCGAGCGACGGATAATGAAAACAGTCAAATTGTCATGTCCGAATAAGTGTCATTTATAAACAAAACAGAGTGGCATACATAATAACGCCCATAACTCGAAAACTTATTGCCCGATTCGAACTGTTGTTTTATTTTTGTGTGTTCGTCTACGCACAGGGTAGCTGTTAACAGCAAAAAAATTTTAATTTTCTCGGAAAAATCGGTGTTCCATACATTTTGTATGGAAAAATAAAAATAAAAACAAAATCGATTTGAATTTCATAATTCAAAATGCAATTTCTGGATAATTATATTCGTTCCGATCAGTTGATTGTATTCAGAAAAAGCAACCAATTATCGAACAGTGTTCCTGAATTCATTGATTTGTAAGGATTACAAATAATTTGCCTCTGAAGGTTGGATCTGTTATCATCATGCTTCGGAGACTCAAACAACCGAAATTGTGCAAGTGAACAAATTGGAAGTCGAAGATACCAAGCACCAACAGCAAAAATAATGCATTTCATTCTATTTCCAATTTCAACTCCAATTCTAATTTTAATTCTAATTCTAATCACCACAACATAAGAAAAATTAAGAGTAAGCCTCTGTACAATGCTAATTCTATGTCTAATTCTATTCCTTGTTCTAATATTAGTCTTAAATCAAGTAAAATAAGAAATATGCGTAAGATTAATGATAGAATTAATGTATCTAAA
The DNA here is from genome assembly GCA_943735915.1 of Pherbina coryleti. Classification (NCBI taxonomy): domain Eukaryota; kingdom Metazoa; phylum Arthropoda; class Insecta; order Diptera; family Sciomyzidae; genus Pherbina; species Pherbina coryleti. The sequence continues at coordinate 110,209,525 of OX030949.1, forward strand.
AAACCTTTGGCAGATTCTAATTGGACTTGCAAAACAAATATCTTCCCTAATTTCTCTTCTCTTTCAAAACAGCTTTAACTTCTTCTTCCTTTTATTACATTAATGGTTCCCAAAATCCATCTAAGCCCAAAAACAGAACTGAATTTCTTTTAACCTTTCACCCAAACCTACACCTCTCACAAGCACTAACGCTACTAAAAAATTTCTGCGCCTACGACAAACTACTCCAATTGCATAAGCACCCATACTTTAAATCCTTCCCCACCCTAATCAAATTCTACACACATAGAACTACCATCCACTATAGCAGCTCCCAAGTCTATTCGCTAATCTTACGATAGCTCAAGTATCTTCTGCCCAACCCTCTACTAACGCACCACTAGCCTTTCTTGATGCTCTTTTCCCACCAACGGCAAAGTTAACTAAAAATCTAGCTGATGTTAGTATTGTAGGCCGATTTATCATGTATCACCTTAGAGACCGTCGATTATTTGATGTGTGCCTGTACCTAGTATATCCCCACAACAAATCAGAATCGGGAATCGGTTTGCATTGAGGGAACAACAAAAACAAGCGCAATGGCATCAATTCAGCAAGAAGGTCTTCCGACGGACCCACTCGAGTTAAAAAAAATGTTTGTAAATTTTCATGAAAGTCTAATAGCCTAAACAGATTGAGCATAGCCAACACGCAGCCAACAGAAGAAATGTCAACGCAGAAGTTGGTTGCCTTGCAATCCTATGAAATGAACAGAATGAAAATAACCAACTGGTAGTGAACACAGCCAACATGCAAATGTTGACGAACTTTTAACTTTTGCCGTAGCCAACAGTAGTCAAGTGTCAAAATAAATAGTTTCCAATTAGAAAACTTGAAATTCATTACAAAAGAAATTGAAAATGAGTTTTAAAGAATAATTAAAAAATTTTTGTAGAAAATCTTCCATTAAATTGAGCAAGACGTTGTACAGGGGCTTTTTCATCCTAGTGTGCTTGAAAAAATCTTCAAGATCCACGTTTTGTATTTTCTTATAACACGTCTTGAAATATCCATCAACATCCCTGGATAAATTCGCCTCTCGTACCCGCGATGGTGGGTTTTTTAAATAAATACATATTATTAAAAACATTGCTATATAAATTTCAAAATTATCCATTTTAAAAAAAATTTCAATTTACATATCAACGTTATCAACACAAATTCTAATATGTTCACAGCGTTTCGTTGATTACGTTTTCGACAGCTCGCTATGTGTTGGCTATGTTCAATCTGTTTGGGCTATAAAAGGGGTTACACATTAGCGAACCTGTTCATCGAACAAGATGGCGGTTCAAGAACGAATCAGTGCATCTAACCAGCGCTGAATTTTTGTTGTTTTACGTCATTATTTTGTTATAGACATCGGTAGCGCAAGATGAGATATTTAATTATTTCATAATTTTTCTATTTAAATTACCTTCTTTTTCCTTTACACAAATTTTTGCAGCCACTTTACTTCACTTGCTTTGTTCTTCTGTGTATTGATTGTGTTTTTATCGTTGTTGTCACAGCGAAATTTCATTTGGTATGAAGCTTACGTTTGAATTACAGAACACGTTTGGCAAACAACCCTTGTTCGACAGAAAAAATCAAAAATTTTTGCCAACAGGTCAACAGGTTCTACAAACTGTCGAACCAGCTTCTTAACTATCGAACTGGTTCGAACATGGCAGCCGTTCGACGAACAGGTTCGCCGATGTGTAAGCCCTTTAAATATCTCGCCAAGAGATATGGAAAATTATCTCACTGCGTTTGCTTCGCACCCTAGTGTATCTCTGGCATCTGCAAAGATCGCTTTGTAACTTTAAAAATTACAACTGTCCCTAACTTATATCCACACTGTCTAATACCTAGTTTGAACATATTCTAACACAAGTGTGGTAGGATGCGAGGGAAACTAAATAAACTGTACATAGAAGCAAAATCTTCAATGTATTAGTTTTCACTGAAACATGGTTAAATGACACTTTCAAGAATGAGGAATTTTTGGGCAGTATTTGGACAGTTTACAGAAATTATCAGGATTATTTAAAAACTGACCTTTCTCGTGGAGGTGGCGTTCTAATCGCAACTAGCAACTCCCTTCCTTCTGAACTTGTCGAAACAACCTCCTGCCAATTTTGCGAACACCTAATAATCAGGATGTGTTTACGAAGAAATCTCTACATCTACATTTGTGTCGTTTATATTCCTCCAGGTGCAACCGAAAACGCGTACAACGTATTAAGTAGGTTAATCTATTTCATCGTTAATGATGACCTTGAATGAAGAAGATAAGGTTTAACCGTCCAAATGTTTCCTTTGAAATTGATGATAATGACAACTGCCTTCTACCAATTTACCTCTTAAATTCGATCGAATTTACTTTATTTAGTACGATTTATAATGGCGACCGTGGCGTAGTTGGTTAAAGTGCGTGGCCGCTATGTCAAAGAACTTTGGAGATCCAGGTTCGAACCCCAGCAGCGACAGAAAATTATTTGAATAAAATAATTTTTCTGTACGGCCGCCACCTCTCTGCAGACAATGGCAAACCTCAGAGAGTAATAAAAATGCCATGTAAAGCTTCTTGAGAATAAGAACATATTCCGTTCATCGCCGTTCGGAGTCGGCGTTAAGCCTGTAGGTCCATTTCTCGGTCAATTGTGTACAAACTTAATAACACGCACAACACAATTGATCTTAAGAAGCTAGGTCAAAGTCCTTTCAAGGGCTGAAATGGCCAGTTATTTATTTTTTTTATTTTTTTAGTACGATTTATAATAATGATTTGCAGAAAGTTGCACCACGCTCAAATCAGAATGGCAAGTGGTTAAATTGGTGGTTAAGTTGGTCAAACTTTAAAGCTAATACACTTCACCGCACAGCCATAACAGTTGAGTTGTCCACCACTAATATAACTTATTCCCTTTCGTTCAACAACTCAATTGTTTACGATTTTCCTAACGGGGATTACATAAATATAGCATAGAAATAAAATATAAGGAAGTGGTGTCCTACTGCCACATACTATGCGTGTGTTGAAGAATTTTTCAAGCGAGATAGAGCATGATTTTTTGACATAAGCTCTTGCACATCAAAACAAAGAAAATGAGTGGTGAAAAAACATTAAAATATTAAATAATTAGCGATTGTCATCGCTATAAATTGTATTAAAACGAACATAAATAAAATAAATAATTAAATAAGCATGCGTTGTGCCGTGAAAAGTTTTGAAAGTTCACAAAAAACACATAATAAGTAGGTTTCATTTCACAGGTAGTCTTGCTTTATAGTTTGTTGGTTTCCCGCCATTTGTGTGCATGAGTCATGTGCAAGAGCTTCTGTCAAAACACAAGTTCAGCTTCATGAGCGCATTCATTCGAGGCAAGCGATAGGGCCCTAATTTTTTTTCGATTGAAGATAAGTATTAATCAGACCGTAACTGTTATAAATTTTTTCAAATAAGTCGATAAATAATGGTTATTTTAACCGATTTTTTTGTTTTGTTTTTTTTTTGTTATTATTTACTTTTATTTATTCGGTCAAAAAAACCAGTTAAAATGTTTATTTTTCGGTTAAAAATAGAAGTTAAAATGTCACTTATTTTTTCGGTCAAAAATAAATGTTAAAATATGACTTATTTTTCCGGTCAAAAATATATACATATATGACAGTGATATCCTACATTCAATACTAGCTTACCCGGTACACGTTTTTTGCACCCGAAAATATGCTAATGAGCCGAATGGCTAGTCGTATATTGCATTATTTTTTCAGTGTCTTGTCGGGACAAAATTTGTCCCGTATTTTTTTACATTTTTGTAAAATATCTATGATTTCAAATACGCATTCACATGAACTGAGACAATAAAAAAAGGAGTGTTTCCTTTCAACCGAAAAAATAAAAGTCTAATTTTAATTGTTATTTTTGACTGAAAAATATATTATTTTACATTTTAATATTATATACCTCATAAGTGGTGTGTAAGTACAATAAAAATTAAATAATAAAAATACGTCTGAACACTAAAATGTTTTCGCCTTTCTTTACGATATAACCTAATGCGGTCCTGTTTGAATGTTTATGTGTTTGAATTAACTTCATTGTATTTGTAAAATACTTCATTTCTGGTCAATTTCACCGCTTCCTTATCTCTTAGTTCTTTGGAATATAGTAATTGGTATGAGCACTTGGAATTAGAACGAACTTGCGGCTATGGACTAGGATAGTGCTGTCTCGCTCTTTTAACAGCGTGCTCTTAATATAATTGATAGGTACGTCCAAAAAATTAAGAAAATATACAAATTTTCAGAGCCTTAGCTAGATAGAAATCTTAGGCATTTAAGATATCAAAGAAATAAGCTTCACAAAATCATTAGAAACTCCCACAACCTTCGTGATGAAGAAAAAATCAAATACGAGGAACTGTCAAATGAAACGCATAATACTCACACAAATTTAATCGGTGAGAATATTATTAAAGACCCTAAAAAATTCTTCGATTTCGTTAATATTAAACGTAAATCATGTGGTTACCCCTCGTCTATGTTTAAAGGTAACGCGGTATCTTCAAACCCTCAAATGATCTGTAACCTCTTCGCTAATCATTTTAAAGAAGTATTTTGTATATGTACCTTTAAATCAGACTATATCACCATCTCTCTCCCCCAACATGTCACCCTTAATTGACAACCTCAGTTTAACTCAGGAGGTAATACATGAGTCCATCATTAATCTTGATCCAAATAAGACTCCTGGCGTGCCAGCTTATAAGTTAAATGCGTAGATAAATTTATCAGGCCACTTAATTTTTTTTTCATGCAATAACAATCGAGTTTAGCTATTACAGCTTTTACGCACATTTTCATCATTAACGCATTAAAAGTCACAGTACAAAAATCTTTAAAATATTCAACGAAATTGATACCTAGTGGCTCGAAATAAGTTAATGTGAGAAAAATTTACCAAAATATGGTTAGCCCAAGGACAACACAAGACGACACGACGAACCATGCAATTACACAATAATTTTTAATCTACTTTTGAGTTGACCTTTAGACAAGTTAACATCAAAAAGCTACAATGATACACCAGAGTTTTTAATCATATGCGTCACATCATTAATGGCTAAAATAAACAGAAGTGGACTTAGGTGACTTCCTCGAGGAACACCTGATAACGCAGCAAACTCAGCAGACAAAACCCCTCGGAATCGTATTTGATAAGATCAGTCTGTCAAATACGATTTCATCCAGTTTACAAAATATTGTGGAAATCCAATGGGCTTAAGTTTAAAAAATAGAATTAAATTGTGTGGTAACTTATGAAATGCCTTACTAAAATCAGTGTAGATACAGTCGACCTGGCAATTAGATTCAATTGTGTTTAAGCAAGAGGTTGTAAAATCGAGCAGATTAGATACCGTAGATCTGCCATTAACAAAACCATGCTGACGAGTTGTTATGACTTCACGACAGTGAACTTTTACCCAATCATACACGATTCGCTCAAAAAGTTTTGGAATCGATGATATTTAGTTTAGCAATGGGTCTGTACTGCGTCCATAACATCATTCCTGCTACCTTTTTTATGAATATGACTAATAAATTATTTTTTCCAAAATAGTGTAAAATAACTTTCGTTTATAGATTTATTAAATAACAAAGAGAGTGGTTGACACAAAATTGAACCGCATTGAGTTAACACTGCGGCAGGAATTCCATCAGGTCCAGCGCTAAAATCTTCATCGATCGAACCAATATATTTTAAAATATCCTCTGGGGTAAAGGATAAAGAGCCCAAAGAAACTCTGGGTGTAGAATTCATATATTCAAAATACTCCATATCTGGATGAAAAGAATCTGAACAAAATGATTCTTTAAAAATATTGGCAAATAGGCCACTTATTATGACAGGATCGTCTGTAAATCCATTTTGGATCTTGAAAGATGAAGGAAACCCGTCAGATTTCTTCTCAGTATTAATGAATCCCCAGAATCTTTTTGGATCAGACAATATTCAGATATTATTACAATATTGTGACAATATTGTATATAATTCAGATTACAATCAAGTAAATAATTCGGCTTCAAAAAGTCAGCTTTTTTAAAGTTGAATTCATAAACCTTATCGATTGAACTCGAATTTAATCTGTCCGATATCACAAAATAGATTAAATTTCCCAAAAAATCGGATCTTTCATTTGATGCAAAACAAAACTCCGTAACAAAAAAATTGTTGGGATTTTTTAACGAATTTTTTACCTATTTTGGAAATATCTTTTGGACCAATAGTCGTAGAGTGGCCAAGTACCACCATTAGAATGAAAATTACACTTTTGATTTCGTATTTTTATTTCAGTATTACTACGAACACGATTGCAAATCAAAGACCAAATTCTACTTGCGTCTTTTCTGCGATCGCTTTGATTTGAGTTTGCACAATCAGCGGTGGATCTAGGATTCACCAGAGGGGGGAAGGACTGAGCTAACAGTTTTCTAGTCCAAGGGGGAGGCTGAAACGGCTTTTAGCGCTTTTTCCAATTTTTTTTTCCACACAAAAAAATTCTTTAAGGGGTATTGCAGCTGAAGCCTTATCAACCCGTATATAAATCCGCCGCTGTGCACTGTGGTTAGAACAAAATTTCTACTTCGAATAATGATCCATTTTCTATATCTGCATTGGAAGCCCGCGGTCAACTGGCTACTCAAATGATCAATACGGTCACCAAAAGCGAAGTTGTAAGACTGGTACCTAAGAGATTTAAACTTGCGGATATTACTTCCCTGTCCGATAATTCTGCAAAAGTGAAACAGGATATAAGGATGTATTTTCTGCTGAAAACAACACAAAGACCATCGAATAATTACTATTTGTGCCTTTTGCAAAAAACCATTCTGCTTCGCCAATGATCGAAATAACTTCAAATGTCATCGTAAGAAAATGAAAATTCAATGCATTGATCAAAAATGCAAACAAATTTTTTTTTTTATTTCAAATAAATCAACTTTTAAACAAGAATAAATATGTCTTAGATTTTTACCATTGACGACCATTGGGACATATAGGTCCCATCGGATTTGGTGGTCGCGTGGATAGCTCGAGTGGACTATCTTTTTTTGCTATTTTTTGTTAAAAAGTAGATGGTTGCCCGCAACTTCCCCAAAAATTTTTTACCTATAGCTCCTACCCCCAAAATATTGCAGCAAGAAGAAGGGGGAGAAAAAGTAAAGATTTTTCGACTTTGGGGTGGTCTGGTAGGCAAAGGGATGAATCTACCCTTCCTTGTTGAATGATATCTTGTTAAGAAAAATCGTTTGCATAGTTTCTCTAGGAAAAATTCGAAAGTGAAAGGGTCACCGGTGTCCCAATGGTCGTCAAAGGGTTAAGAAATTTTTAGAACGGCATACCAGATCTGGCCAATATTCCTGTACACATCTCTTCCACAGATTTTCTCGGAATTGTTGAGCTGTTAAATACTTTGCTTTTAAAAAAATGGTTAGGGGTTAGCGCCTCTCCTTGATTGCTTTCTAGAGGCAAGTAGGTGAGTGGTTGGGAGTTGACCATATATGCTGCTTCAGTAATGGGGCCGTGAAATTCCTGTTGGGAGTTACAGCATACAAGGCTCTTTTGAGTGCGTGGACTAACCGCTCCTAAGCTCTTCCCATGTGGGGAGCGGCAGGTGGGTAGAAAACCCAACGAATGCCCTCTTCCTGGAACTTCCTCGCTATCATCGAAGTATCGACTTTTTCTCGATAGCTCTTAGCTCTTCTCGAAGCAGGTTTTCGGTGGCAACGAAGTTCGTTCCCCAGTCGTTATAAATTTCAGCCGGTTGCCCTCGCATCAACATGAACGTACGCAAACACAACACACAGGAATCAGTATCCAAACTGTGTGCCACTTCGACCTGAATGGCTCTTGTGACCAAGAGGACGGCCCATCGCTTTTCAGTCGACCTTTTGACCGTGACGAAAAAGAGGCCCAAGTAATCGTCAACCGTGAATGTAAATGGCGGCTCATAAGGTGTAATCCTCGCTGACGGCAGTGCGCTCATTTCGGGTTGAATTATAGTGGGGTACTTAATTTTACACTCGAAACATTTTCTTTTTAAATTGAGAACTACTCTTATTTGTGGTATATGATAAATTTGTCGCAGATCATTTACAACAATATCATGATGTAAATGTTCATATTTACGATGATAATGAGTCAATTGTACCTTTTACTCTCAAGACACGCCCTTTGTTAAGTCAATTCTACCTTTTACTCTCAAGACATCATCCTCGTTCAAATAAGGAGAAAATTTTCGCAAGGAACTCTTTCTTATTACAAAAATATTCTTCGAATCGGATGAGTGGCGAAGAGCGTTGAGTTCCCTTGAATAAACGTCACCTTGGGCGAGCCATAGTTCTGCCTTTTTGCTAGTCTGAGGGTAGAATGACTTTTTCTGGTGTAGATTTTAAAGTATGTCTTTTAAAATAAAAGAGCGAAGGAATAGTTTTTCGCAGTTTTTTCCATATTGAAAAATTTTTCACGTCTAAAATCTCTTCTGCAGTTTCATGAATACTTACCAGTCTTCGCATTCAAAATTCGAAGAAGCATACTTTTGGATCGGCCAATCTAATTTCGGCTGACTGATAAAGCTAGGTCCCACAAACAATCATCATTTTTTGCGTCATCAGCAACGTTTTGAACGGATGGCACGTACCTCCAATCAGATGAATTTGTAAGTTCTTGTATTTCAGCGATACGAAAGGCCATAAACTTACCAAGTCTGCGCAGGTTGGACGGTTGTATCCAGCTTAATACAGTGGATGAGTCGCTCCAAAAGATGCGTCGAAGAAACTTTACTTCGATGTGCTCGTCAACTGAACGTGCAAGCCGTGTGCCTAGCAATGCAGCTTCCAAATCAAGATTTGGAATTCGAGATTTGGAATTGATATAAGTTTTAGCGGTGCGACGTGGCTCTTAGCAGCCACCAATATACATTTGACCCTTCCAGATTTTTGAACTCGAAAATAGGACGCAGCAGCACAAGCATCAGCGCTTGCATCCATGAATGTATGCATTTCGACTTCTGCGCCAAGGTAGTTGTTGAACTCATATATGTAGCATCTTGAAATTTTCAATTTTTCAATGCGTGGCAAAAGTTGAAGCCACAAAGTAAACAGCTGATACTGATCGTTCTCGATTTTGTCATCCTTATCTGTTTTGCGCCTCCACGTATCTTGCAGCAGGACTTTCAAAAACACAAGAAATGAGTAATAAGACCCAGGGGATCATATATCGACATCAGGATGCGTAACAGCTCCCGCTTGGTGAGTACTTGCTCTCCTTGCAAAATTTTCTGATTACCCTTCTTGTATTTGAGAGAATAGGTAAATGCATCACTCTTGTAATCCCACCACATTTCTAAGACATTCTGTATACATTTCTTGTCATCCTTTTGTTCCAAATTCAAATTGGTACTGATTTCTTCTCCCAAAGCTTGAGGTACTGCGCATGAGTTGGAGCGCCAGTTGCGGATTAAAAAACCAGCTTTAGCGTTCACGTTGTTCACATCGTTTACCGCTGCAATCGTATTTTCTACCGTATCGAAACTTTGCAGCCAGTCAGCAACATAGTGATTTTTAACAATTGCATGACGGACAATCAGCTATTTGACTTTTCTCACTAGCCTACTTCAATTTAAAACTAGGTGGTTACTTTTCTACAAATTCTTTTAAAAGCATTGGATTTCGCCGGTGGTTTTCGCACCCTGGTGATTTTAAGGCACTGCATAAATTTTGCACCTCAATTGAAAATCCTACAATCGAATCGAAACTCCCATCTTTGAGGACATGTGCATACTTTCGCAAGCAAATTGTCAAGTATCAGCTCCGGTCGCCCGAAAAGTGATTGCAACCGGTCCAGCATTTCCTGTTCAAACTCGCCTCTAATCAACTTATAGTTCACTATATCGCGTGCTCGACCCTGTAGACATTTGCGCAGCCTGGTCATGTTTTCACTCGCAGTGAAGCCGCATGCTAACGTTGTTTCCCTATATGCACTTATAAACAAGGGCCAATCGCTTGGGTCACCATTGAACTTTGGCAACTCATTTCCCATTACGTGGCGAGCTGCTATTTGCGTTTTAGAAGGACCCAGGTGAAATTGCTGGCTTGGAGGAGAATGAAAAGGTCTCGGAAGGGTTGATGGAATTGTTTTTTGTTGCTGCGCCGATTCCAGTGGCTGGGCAGCAGGGTAAAAACGTCATTTAGTTCTGCAATTTGACCACCTACTTCATTCCTAACAGCTGAAATTGATTTTGGTTGTGGTGTCGATGCCAGCAACTGGGCAGCAGGGTTTGGAACGACGTTAAGCTCTGCAAGTTTCCTACCTATCTTACTGCTTACAGATCTTGAATCCTGACTGGCACTGGACCTAACCTTACTTATTTTTGATAATTCTAGCAACATCTGCACTTGTTCAGCGACTATCTTTCGATCCATATCGAGCAGCTCCTGCTCCTTCTTAGAGTTTTCTAATGCTTCCTCAATAAGCTTCTCACGCCTACTCGACACGTTTGATTAACTGCATGCTACATACCTTGCCGTAGAATGCTGCGCGATTTGCTGATTTGCAGTCGCAGCCTTGCACCAATATTTTTTGGCTGCTTCAAACGGGGTAAATCCACGAATTATCATACATAACCTCGTCGCCTACGTTCGCGCACTCATAATGAACCCACTTTTTGCACTTGGTACATTTTGCCATATCCTCATCTCGCACATCTTCTTTGCATACAGGGCAGGGGGGATATGTGCCTTCGGTTGATGTATCATTGTTGTTACAAACATTGTTACCTGTTGGCTGCTGGCTCGGTGTCTTGCGAAGAACAGCATTCGGTGATTCTTTGCTGCGAGAAAAATTATAATTTTAATTTTAATTTTAAGTTTAATTAAATTACAGCTTTCTTACCTCGTGGCGCGCTCAATCAAATATAAATTATTCTCTTCTTTGCATATGACGTTCGCTAAATTGATTGAACGCAGCACGGGTTGCTGAGGATCATACAAAGAATAGTAGTATAAATATATGCAAATAAGTTTCAAAATAAACAAAGGGAATTATATTTTTTACAAACACCTAAATATAAAAAAAGTGAAAAAATATCTGTCGAAAATTATAGGGGTATTGCAATATTGTCAGCTATTCAAAAACTTTTCGAAAAACTCATATGTGAAAGGCTTACAGGTATAGTGAATCCATTACTAAACGAACCACTGCATGGTTTTCGTAAGGGTAGATCAACCACAACAAATCTTGCAATTTTAGTCTCTAAGACTTAGTCTCTCTAACTAAGATATCATTAGTTCTAAAATTGCAGAAGTATGGTATTTCCGGTTCTGTACTTAATTGGCTCAAATCTTACCTACACGAAAGGTCCTAGTATGTAAAGTTCCAAGGTATGTTATCTAAGAAGATATCTGTCTCATCTGTTGTTCTTCAAGGCAGTCATCTCGGTCCACTTCTCTTCAATATCTTCATCTCTGAGTTGTCCGAAGTATTAAGTGGCGTCCCACATCTTATGTACGCGGATGATCTTAAAATGTACAACGTAATTTAGCCGGAAGTAAATGCCAGTTTCTTACAGTCGAAACTATATGCTTTGGAGCAATGTTGCAATCAAAACTGGCTCTATCTCAATGTAAGTAAATGTAACATTATACGTTTTTCCCGAAAGATTCTAGTAGAGAATAACCGCTACTTTCTGAATAGCATTGAACTTAAAAGAGTAAATCATATCGTAGATCTGGGCGTAATTCTGGACAACGCTTTGCTCTTCATTACGAAAAGCTTTATCTAGAGCTAGTAAGCAACTCGGATTCACAAAAAGGCGTGCAAAAGAATTCTAGAATGTCTGGGTAACTAAGACCCTTTATAGTACATTAGTGCGCCCAATACTTGAATATGCCTGTATAATCTGGAATCCTGCATTTGAATCTATCCAAAAACAATTTCTGCTTTTTGCTCTAAGACAATCTTATGATCCTCGCGACTTTAGTAACCTGACTCCGTACGAACACAGACTAGGCCTTTTGAATCTGATGCCTCTATCATCACGGAGAATCTTACTAAGTTCATGCTTCACATTTGATGTTATAACTGGAGTTATCAGCATTGAATATACTCGAGTAAGATTGCATTTAAAATCCCTGGAAGCCTGACTACGAATACAAAACTGTTAAACGAATACCAACACTACACTGTTTATGCATACAATGAACCCATAAACAGATGTTGTAGGATATTCAATAATATGAGCTATTATATATATACTGCTATTCACCGTCTATGTCCAAATCCACATTGAAGTGTACCCTCTCCAAATATCTGTTTCCAACTTAACTCCCATTTATCCTGTACTCTCCCTCTCTTGTCTTTATAGTTTGTAAGAACAATTTGCATTAATAAGTCCCTTTTTTGCCTTTTCTTTTCTCTTCTCTTTGACACGCCCACCTCGCATAAAATACCTTAATCACCAAAACAAGGAAAGGAGAAAAAACCTGTTATTATAAGTAAAATTGCGTTGTTTGGCTAAATAAATAAATAAATAAATAAATAAAATTATTAAAAAATTCAATGAAGATAATTTGGAGGATGCAATTGAAAGTACGAGTACTTGGATATTTAAACATCCAGAATAAAAAAAATGAGTAAATCATCAAAATTCTGAAGGTAACAATATAAATTTATCAGAACATTAAGAAAATATTTATGTAACCATATCAGGAAGAAAAATAAAAAATTTTACCGATATCAAGAAAAAAAAATAAATAAATAAAATTAAGTAACTGTCAGAAAAAAGGATTGCTTATTATAGTTTTTCCTTTATTTGAATTAAAACTAGTTTTTTATCGTTATTTTCAACGAAATTATACTTACCATTTCGTATCATGGTATCCATTTCTATTTAGTTTACTTTTTATTTTAGTTCTTCCTTTATTTGAATTGAAAAAATTGTTTTAACGTCATTTTCAAAGATATTAAACTTACTCCTATTCTCATTCAGGATATCCATTTCTATCTGAACTTGAGGTATCTAATACTATGTTCAGACTGAGTTTTAAATGCGCATTTAGAAGTTCGAAAATTCTTACAAATGTCAAGTGTTCAAACTATGAAAAAGTCCTTAATGCGCATTTTAATTGACAGATTCATTAAAATTTCTGTTCTGTGAAAATGCGCCAAAATTTTAACAAAAATGTGATTAAAAAAAATTAATTACAGGAACGAATCCGCAAATTTTGGAAAAATTTTAAGCAATTATTTTTTTTTTAATTTTAATAAACAACTTTTACATTAAATTATTGAAAAATTAAAGAAAACATATTTAATTTAAACTAATCTTTTCAATTATATATAGCTCTATCAGAATCACTTGAAACAATAGCAAAACATTGGATTCGCAATCAGCTTGAGTATGCGAGCCTGCTCTGGTGTCAATACATTTCCTTCTAAGCACACGGTGTAGTCACTATAGAGCGTTATAATTTCCCTTTGCAATTTAGTAGGCATACCCAACGAACGCAAATGTGGCTTCATTGAGTGTGCGAAATTTTCGAGTGGACCTTTTTTCGATACCAGTGTTTCTGTGGCTACAAAACCACTGCGCGCATATTCTACCGCCCAGTAATCTTTGGCCCAGTCGAATACACCTTACTTTGGCATCTCAGTGGCAGACCAACCTGTCCCGTAAGTCTGTTGGAAAGCTTGTGCAAATCTGTTTCAGCTTCTTCGGCTTTGTTGCGTCCCAAACTTATTTGCTTGATGTGATTTTTACCAAAGATCTTTCAGCAGTTTATTCAGCACAGCTTCGATAATTTGTTGCTTCCAGGCCAGTCCCATGCGATCGGTTCTAGTCAACGAAATCTTCTGATTTCTTTTTGCGTATTTTATTAATAAAATGAAGAAAACGGAATACATAAAAATTGTTCTCATTTATCAATCAAATGGCGAACAGCTGCTTGAATTTAATAACGAGTCATGTCAAAACAAACGAGTAAAATGTATTCGAACTTTGAAACAGGGTCGCAAACTGCTAAACGCTTATTTGAGGTAGCATTTATGTGAATTTACTTGAAAGAATTTTATATGGGCTAATTCACATTTAGAGAAGCATTCCCAGCTAGAACACTGACCGTCAACTGACGCTCAGCGCTGATAGAAAAATGTCAGTTTTTTGGTCAGTACGGTCAGTCGGTGCGTGGATATTGTTGTTGCGGTGGGCCAAAACTGACACTTTTTTACTATCCGTGTGATCTGGCATCTCTGTCTGGCACCCATCTAACTTTCAGTATCCTTGTTTTGCAAACGTCTCTTGTTGGGAAAGTATTATGTGAATGTGTTAGTTGATACCAAAATTCGTGTGGTTGTATTTGAGATTTGTCAGTCTTGTCTCGCTGGGTTAAAGAAATAAATCCAAATTAATATCATGTTTACATTACACATTTAACTATGCAGTTTGGCTATAATAGTTTGGTAACTCTTTCTGGTGTTTACACTGCCAGTAGCGTAGTTAACTCTGTCATTATTTTCTGTCATTATTATTCATTCATTATATCTTTATTTTCTGCACTGATCTGAAAATAATATACTTATTAACATTAAATTACAATAATTCCAAAATAAATTACATATTTTCATTCGACATAATTTGAGATTTGAAGTTGCTTTTAAAATATTTTTTTGCTTATTTTATGTGACATTTCTTTATTATTTTTTTAATTTCCCTTTGTTCTTGATGAAAACACAGTGTTGCATTGCAAAATGAGATGGTTTAGGTCGCCGTTTCAACTTAACTGCTTTGCGAGATAGTTAAGATTTTGTATGCGAAACTATCCAGTTAAGTATCCAGTTTTAAAGTTAACTACTTTTTTGGAGTTAACTGTGTAGTTTCGAGGTAATGTAGACATAGTATAAGCTTTAAATGCGCATTTAGCTCCCAGTCTGAACATAGTATATATAAGGGTATTGAGGGTCGTTTTCGTCACTGGATGCTAAGTCGAGAATGAATTCTTGCCGCGATTTAGAATAAATGCTCGCAATATTTCGTTTTCTTGAATCCATGCTAACGGCGAGAATGCCAAACTTTGAATTCTCGCGGGATACATTCTCGGTGAGAATGCAACTTTAGCGAGCAAGTCAAAGTTTAGCATGCCTTAGCATGCAGATTTCCGTTATTTTTTGTGTATTTCATTTCTTCACGCCATTCTAAAAGTGAATGCTACAGCGTTTTTTTTTGTGCAAATGTGGAACATTTGGATTATTTGCAGGATTTCGAAAACGTTTCGATCACTTTGAAGACATTGAGGACGACTATTTGGGACGTGAACGACGCCAATATAAAATGCTGCCCAGAATTAATATGGTTAAATGGAATGACGACGACTACGTATACCGCTTTCGCTTGGAGAAAAGAATAGTTGCCACCGCATTAATATTGATTGAAGATTTTTTGAAATTTCCTGTTGAACAGCGGTAATTATAGATTGCACCTGTTCCATTGCCTATTTATGAATTTGTTTTGCTTATTTCAGCAGTTACTGATCGCATTACGATTTTACGCGCTCGGTTCCATGGAAGTGGCAATTGCTGATTTCGCTGATTTCGTGTTGCTTTGATTAGCCGGATAATAAAACGAGTTTCTTTAGCACTTGCAATAAAATCTGTCGATTTGATAAAAATGCCCTCCACACAGTTTTTGATATGATATTCAATTTTTCTCCCTTAAATATAGAAAAATGCATACAATATACTGTTTAAATATAAGCAAATATATAACTGTTTTTATATTTTATAATATCAGCGTTTTTTATTATGAGTCCAGGCCAAATTGCAAGATAGATTGCGGGCGAGTTGCTGCTTTTTGCTCTTTCGAACTGTGTTCATGCTGGTTATAATTCAGCATTAAGGTTTCATTATGCAAACCTGGCAACGTTGGCAACTGTCAATTATATATCTGTGATATGAGAAGTCGTTTCCACTAACATTGTTATCTTTTTTCTATCTCAAGAATTAAGTAACTTATCGAAATATGTCAACAATTAAATAAAAATCAAAGACCAATATTTACGTTTTTTGATTTCTAGTGAAATTTTCTGTAGTTTTTAATTTTTAACTTTAAACGTATTTTAAATAACACCTTGGAAAAAAAACAGAATTCTTCATAACGTTACGCTTCTTGACATTCCAAAAACAGCTGTTGTGTGGAAGGAGAACAAACAAATTGAATTGCAAATAAATTAATAATGCAGAATTATATTGATGTCGAGAAGCCAATAAGCCTTGTGCAAAACAATGAAATTTTGTACAACAAATTTTCATCTGCATATAAATTGGTTTATGCAAAAGATACGATATGGAGAAAAATTGCAAATGAACTAGGTGCAACAGGGTTGTGTTTTTTATTTAAAAATTTATACTTAATTTACAGAGGAGCAATGTCGTAGAAGATGGGCTACCTTAAGAGACCAATTCGCCCGTGAATGCCGACTTCTTCAAATGCCGTCTGGAAGTGGTGCACACTAGGGGTGGAAAACTATCTATAGTATTGACTATCGATATTTTCCGATAGAAGGAGTGGGCTCCATCGATATATCGATACTATCGACCAAATTTAAGTCAAGATATTAAGGCTTTTATTGTATAATATTTATATTTTACATCTTTTTGAGATAGGTATATGTAAGTATGTATGTATTTACAAAATAGTATTTTTTTGTAAAAAAATTAGTTTGTCTAATGTTGATGCCTTAAGTAAGGTGCGTCTTTCCAATAATGGTAATATTTTGTTGAGCTTTCAAACGATCGGACATTTACGATGACTTCATTTCTTTGCAGACTCGCAAGCGTAACACATCGGTACAACAATAATAATAATGGCTAAACAGTTTTTTGCGGCGATTATAATTGACCAAATTTTGGAAGAAGAGCATGAAGAAAACAGTAGGAAATCAAAGAAGAGGACTTCTTGGGTCAAGGAATGGAGAAAAGAAACCTTTTTCGCTTTGCCTAAGCCGATGTTTACTCGATGAAAACTTTATAGAAATGATAAATGCAGCGAGTCGGGCCGATATGCTTTCACAAGTCGCACAGTGTCGAGAAATGCTCCCTGGGTGATCGAAATTCTGTAACTTTTGAACGGGTTGAGATAACTTACTCCGGTTTTTTTTTCGATTGGAAATCGATCTAGCTACAGAAATGCAAAATATAAGTTCAATTGAGCAGAAGAGAGCTTAGTGCCGTTGCCCCAAAGTCAACTAAAAAATAAGCTTGAGCTTCCTAGGTAACAAAACCTGTATTTTATAAAGATATTTTCAAAACACTATTTTTTTTTTTTTTTGTTGAAAATCTATGTCACTATGAACACACTATGAAAAACAAGCTTGACAAAAAAGCTAAAGGGGATCTTTGCTGGGTTGCCCTATTCTCACCGAATAAAGGATTCTGTTGATTGCCTTATTGAAATTATAAAACTTTTTCACGGATGGGAATATCTCATTTTGTTTTTTTTTTGTTTTGTTGAAAATCAATGTGCTTAAGAAAACAAAAAAATATGTTCAGAAAATTGTAGGTGCCTTGGTAGGGTTTCCTGTAACTTAATCAAAAAATGACAAAACTCATAGAATCCTCTTATTTCTTCATTGTTTGAAATGATATCATTTCTAACAGAATAAGAAAATTAAAATGCATTTAAATTTTTCTAATTTCTTAACCCGTTGTTGCTCAAAGTACCTTGAAAAATACACCTTTAAAATATAAAGTAAAATTAGATGATTTAATTTAAAGAGCGACCACCGGTGCGAGTTGCTGCGCCCATTTTAATGAAATTACACAAAAGCTCGAAATAACTTAATTTTAGCTAAATGTGAACTCAATGTGAATTATTACAATTAAATTAATTATTTTATAAAATAGCAAGAAAAATTACCTAATGCTTTAATTTGTTATTAAATATATGAAAAAGATAAAATACATTACCTTATCAGTGAACTCCCAATTTTGAGACCGTTTTCTTTTAAATGCAGCATTCAGTTTAATGTATTGTTTTTGTTTGTTTATTTTAGAATAAATAATGCAAAAAATTGTAACAATCAGCTGTGTTAGCTTAACGATCTGTCAAAATAGTTCACTATTTCGGTTGCATTTTTTTAAATGTAAGATATTATTGTAGTAGGTTGTCCATAAATTTGACATAACGCTTGCTTAGATACACAATGAATAGAAATCTTTTATGAATAAGAATTTGTAACGAAGTTCCGTTTTCCGGATTTAGAGCTGGGATATACTCGCCGGTGTCCAGCGTTCGTTGCAGCAAATTTATATGATAAAGAAGCCCTTTCGCTTGTAAGATGATAATTATTTATTGACAATTCAAGATACGGCTTAATCCTAGTGTCTTATATACATTCCTATGAGTATACGTACGATGGCCTTAACTGGTGGTAATAAGTGATGTCTTGGAGGCACTTTGGCGAAGTTTAAACGTATATTACGGTCTCTTTTGAAGTTAATGACTATACGCACGATGACCTTGACCGGCAGTAGTAGGTGATGTCTTGGAGTCTCTGTGGCGAAGTTGAAGCGTATACGCACGATGACCTTGACGTGCGGTAGTAGGTTATGTCTTGGAGTCTCTGTGGCGAAGTTGAAGCGTATACACACGATGATCTTGACGTGCGGTAGTAGGTGATGTCGTGGAGTCTCTGTGGCGAAGTTGAAACGTAGATTACGACCACTTTTAAGGTTAATGCACGATGACCTTGACGTGCGGTAGTAGGTGATGTCTTGGAGTCTCTTTGGCAAAGTTGAAGCGTATACGCACGATGACCTTGACGTGCGGTAGTAGGTGATGTCTTGGAGTCTCTGTGGCGAAGCTGAAGCGTGGACTACGGCCGCTTTTGTCTTCAATGAGTATACGGCAACGTCGGTGTGCTTGCGGAGGCTGCTTTGATTGGCTCGAGTGGTGCTTACGCTTGTCGGTAGTGCTTTTATGGGTTTTGTGTGACCTTGTTTGAAACAATTAGCTATCCCTGCGACCTAAGAAGTGTGACTAAATTACTATCGCTGCGGCAGAAGAAGTTTGATTACGATATTGGGGAAGGAAACTTAACCACCAATACGTAATTTAGGCACCCTGTGAGTGGAAACAAAATATAATCGGGGAAGGAAACTTAACCACCGGAAATATGTCTACATAAATCGAGAAAAAAACTATTCTAAATCCTGAATACGAAGTTTGATTACGATATTGGGGAAGGAAACTTAACCACCAATACCTAATCGCGGCACCCTGTAAGTGGAAACTAAATATAACCGGGGAAGGAAACTTAACCACCGGAAATATGTCTACATAAATCGAGGAAAACTTTTCTAAATCCTGCCGAAGAAGTTTGATTACGATATTGGGGAAGGAAACTTAACCACCAATACGTAATCGTGACCCTGTGAGTGGAAACTAAATATAACCGGGGAAGGAAACTTAACCACCGGAAATATGTCTACATAAGTAATCGAAAAGAACTCTGACTCCACAAGGTTACACTCACCACTTTTGCGCTTCCGAACGTCCGATCACTTTGACTGTACTATGAACAAGCGACCGCTCCGATGCTGTGCCTGGTCTTTTATGCCTTCGCTTGTGGTTGCCGCGGCGCTCTCATATTCAAACCGGTTTTATTCGCCAACTTCTTTATGTTGCTTGGTATGCTTTCTCTCAATCTCTCTCTCTCCTTCTTACTGTTATGATATCGAGCATGTTGCGTATGCGTGTGTGTATTAAAGTTATCTTTCGCAAATTGTTGTTTCTCGTTTCTCACTCTCTATCACTCTTATTACAATGTTGCATGTATCTTACTTATAAAAATACAAGGTGTATAACTAAATTTTATACCAATAAAAATTTAGTTGTTACACTCCCTTCCTACTTTACCGTGCGAACATGAACGCTGATGGTTGCACATCTTGAGATATCCACTTGATATTTTGTGCCATTTGCATCACCTTTGCATCACATCTTTTAGCTCGCTGGCACTCTTCTATCTCTAGGTGAAGTGCTTCCGGGACATATGTGGCTTCCTGTTTTCCTGGTTCGTCAATTGGCTTGTTTGCCACCAGTTCCCGGATGTTGATAGGACTTTTGGCTGTGCGATCGGTCGGATCCCAAGGCGACGAAAGTACTCCCAAATCTAAACAATTTTCGTCTTCAGATGTGAGAAATATATCTACCATATCCACCGTAGCAATGTTACTGTTGATGGTACTTTCGTGGTGGTTGGTGATGAGGTCCGGTTGTCTTCGTTGTAAGTGTTGTGAATTTTGCTCTTCGTAGTCGAGGTGGTGGATGAGGTGTGGTTTCTTGTGCTCAATGTAAATGCTCCAGCTGAGGTGTTGTTGTCGTTGTTGTTGTTCATAGCTGTTGTTCTGGAGGAAGTATTGTTGCTGCCCGGTGTCAATGTTGTGGATGAGATGTTGTTTTCGTTGCTTACTGCTGTTGTTCTGGAGGAAGTATTGTTGCTGCTCGCTGTTAATGTGTTGGATGAGGTGCTGTTGTTGTTGTTCTCTGTTGGTGTTTTGAAGGAAATATTGTTGCTGCTCGCTGTCAATGTTTTGGATGAGGTGCTGTTGTTGTTGCTCACTTCTGGTATTCTGGAGGACCCCGTTGACCCTGTTGCTGTTGTCTTTGTGGGGGACCATGCTGACCTTGTTGCTGTTGATTTTGTGGGGGACCACGCTAATCTTATTGCTGTTGTATCTGCTGACTCCCTTGTTTCTGACTCTGTTGGTCATCTTGTTTTTCTTTTGCTTGGCTTTTTGGCAGGTTACTAATTTGGCCTGGACCTGCTGACTGTGTCGGCACTGGTGGCTGACCTTGTTCTCCTGCAGTTGGTGGTGTTGATTGTGCTCTAGCCTGAGGAATAAATCAATATCTGCTGAGGTTATCGTTTGTTCTTCTGGAGTGATCATTCCTATTTGTGATTCCACGTTCTTTTGCTGTAATTTGTTCTTGTTGAGGTGGAGTGTCTGTCGTCCACACGTGATGGTTGTCCCTACGGCTGATAAGAAGTCCATTCCCAGGAGTACTTCTTCTGTTACCTCTGGAAGGACAAGGAAATTCACCTCACCTTGCTCGGTGTCCAACTGTACTTCCAGGGTCAGTATTTCGTTGACCATTCTCCGTGAACCATCAGCCAAAATTACGTTCTCGCTGATATCTTTAGAGTTTCGTGAAGTTCTTAATTAAGTTGCTAGTTTGTACTTATAAAACTACGAGCTGCTCCTGTATCAATGACTGCTAAGGCACAAGTTGTATCCAAAGTCACGGTAGCGACAACTTGGTTGTGTTCCTGTCTTAATAATTGAGTAAAAGAGGAGGTGTTTTGCGGTGTGGCTGCGTTCCTCTTCGTTATTGGTGCAACCATGTGGCGTTTCCCTGAATATGGGAGTCTACAGCACTCAATAGTTCGTGTTTCACGGTTTCCACACTCCCAGCAAAACATTAAACTTGGATTTCTGCATGCTGCATGGGAGTGGCCATCTTTTCCGCATCGTCTGCATGCGGTTCTTGGATTTATTCTCGCTGTTGTTTCCAGTTTGATTTGCCTGTGCCGCTCCTCTTATGGACGCGGGCTTACTGCGTGAGCCTGTTCGTTGTTACTTCGTATTCTTTCGTAATCGTCTGCTAGGGAAATTAGTTCTCCTAGGTGTCGAAAGTCCTTTCGTCTTATATAGAACTGATACTCACTTCGATCTGCTGTGTTGGCGTGTAGTTTGCATGACGCATCATGTTTTGTATGGCTAGCATATAATCCCAAAAACTTATTTGTGGTCTTTGATGACGTCCCCGGATCTCGCCCTCTAGTTTCTCGAAGTAGCGAGTAGGTAGAAAAAATGTCAGAGAATCATTCTTGAACTGCGACCAATTCTGCCAAAGCGTGTTGTTATTCCTCATCCAGATAAGGGCTCGGTCCGTTAAGAACTCGGGCATTGCTCGTGGAAGAAAATCAGCATTTAACCCATACATTTTTATCAATTCCTCCACTCTATCTATGAAACTAAGTGTGTCCCGACTTCCGTCAAACTTTACAGACCAATTCCGAATTTTCTCGATGACGGCTGCATAGTCATCTTCACTTTGGTTTGAAGCTGTTTCCATGTTGTATTTCTGTGGGATCTCTGGGAGTTGTTGATGGTGCCACCAGTTGGAATCTGCATCGGTATCACTAATGGCTTTGGGGACGTTGCTTTCGTGTGTCTTCTTTCCAGCTCCTCGAGTCGTAACTCTAAGTTTGGTTCTTCAAGTTCGGAGGCGAAGTTAGCGAATCTCTTACGTACGTCTTCTACTGTTCCTGTCTCATCGAAACCAAATTCGCGTGCGTACATCGTGAGATCTTCCTTGCGCAGAGAATAGATCCAGGTTGTCTTCACCATTGTACATTTTTTCTTTTCACTTGTAAGGCTTTGGATTAATTTGTTTGATCTTTGTTTTGTCTGGATGTTTTATATTTCTGCGTCAGGGTCCCTGCTCGGGCGCCACTGTAACGAAGTTCCGTTTTCCGGATTTAGAACTGGGATATACTCGCCGGTGTCCAGCGTTTGTTGCAGAAAATTTATATGATAAAGAAACCCTTTCGCTTGTAAGATGATAATTATTTATTGACAATTAAAGATACAGCTTAATCCTAGTGTCTTATATACATTCCTATGAGTATACGTACGATGGCCTTGACTGGTGGTAATAAATGATGTGAGGCACTGTGGCGAGGCTGAAGCGTAGACTACGGTCGTTTTTGAGGTTAATGACTATACACACGATGACCTTGACCGGCAGTAGTAGGTGATGTCTTGAAGTCTCTGTGGCGAAGTTGAAGCGTAATGCACGATGACCTTGACGTGCGGTAGTAGGTGATGTCTTGGAGTCTCTTTGGCGAAGTTGATGCGTATACGCACGATGACCTTGACGTGCGGTAGTAGGTGATGTCGTGGAGTCTCTGTGGCGAAGGTTAAACGTATATTACGGTCTCTTTTGAAGTTAATGACTATACGCACGATGACCTTGACCGGCAGTAGTAGGTGATGTCTTGGAGTCTCTGTGGCGAAGTTGAAGCGTATACGCACGATGACCTTGACGTGCGGTAGTAGGTGATGTCGTGGAGTCTCTGTGACGAAGTTGAAACGTAGATTACGGTCGCTTTTAAGGTTAATGCACGATGACCTTTACTGGTAGTAGTAGGTGATGTCTTGGAGTCTCTGTGGCGTAGTTTAAGTGTAGATTACGGCCGATTTTGAGGTTAATGCGTATACACACGATGACCTTGATGTGCGGTAGTAGGTGATGTCTTGGAGTCTCTGTGGCGAAGTTGAAGCATATACGCACGATGACCTTGACGTGCGGTAGTAGGTGATGTCTTGGAGTCTCTGTGGCGATGTTGAAGCGTATACGCACGATGACCTTGACGTGCGGTAGTAGGTGATGTCTTGAAGTGTCTGTGGTGAAGTTGAAGCGTTTACGCACGATTTTTTTTTTTTTTTTTTAGCTTTGAACCAAGGATTTCAGGTGGAATACCTATTCAGTCAAGGCTGCCTTGGTTCGAAATGGGGTGATAGATTAGTGGGAAGCAAGGGTCAATCAATTGAAACAGGTGTAGGATGTTCTAAGCGTGGTGGAAAGCCGAAGAAACATGTGAATTTGTATCCGAGGCAAGTGTTATGCCTTTTACCTCAGTCAATTCAAGTTATAAGGCAATCTCATCCACAAACTTCTCTACCATCAACTACAACTTCATGTCGTAAATATTGATGAATTTTTAATTTTAGTTGATTAGAAATGAGGAGAGAAAATTAAGAAAGGTTTAAAGCGAAGGACCATGGCCTGGCCGGGAATCGAACCCGGGACCTCTGGGGTGGCAGTCAAGCACGCTACCAACTCGACTACCGAGGCCGGGAGTAGGTGATGTCTTGGAGTCTCTGTGGCGAAGTTTAAACGTATATTACGGTCTCTTTTGAAGTTAATGACTATACGCACGATGACCTTGACCGGCAGTAGTAGGTGATGTCTTGGAGTCTCTGTGGCGAAGTTGAAGCGTATACGCACGATGACCTTGACGTGCGGTAGTAGGTGATGTCTTGGAGTCTCTGTGGCAAAGTTGAAGCGTATACACACGATAACCTTGACGTGCGGTAGTAGGTGATGTCTTGGAGTCTCTGTGGCGAAGTTGAAGGGTGGACTACGGCCGCTTTTGTCTTCAATAAGTATACGGCAACGTCGGTGTGCTTGCGGAGGCTGCTTTGATTGGCTCGAGTGGTGCTTACGCTTGTCGGTAGTGCTTTTATGGGTTTTGTGTGACCTTGTTTGAAACAATTAGCTATTCCTGCGACCTAAGAAGTGTGACTAAATGACTTTCGCTGCGGCAGAAGAAGTTCGATTACGATATTGGGGAAGGAAACTTAACCACCGGAAATATGTCTACATAAATCGAGCAAAAAAACTATTCTAAATCCCGACTAAGAAGTTTGATTACGATATTGGGGAAGGAAACTTAACCACCAATACCTAATCGCAGCACCCTGTAAGTGGAAACTAAATATAACCGGGAAAGGAAACTTAACCACCGGAAATATGTCTACATAAATCGAGGAAAACTTTTCTAAATCCTGCCAAAGAAGTTTGATTACGATATTGGGGAAGGAAACTAAACCACCGGAAATATATCTACATAAATAATCGAAAAGAACTTTGACTGTACTATGAACAAGAGACCGCTTCGATGTTTTGACTGGCCTTTTATGCCTTCGCTTGTAGCTGCATGCTGTACTTTGATGTTCAAACCGGTTTTATAAGCTGACTGCTGTAGGTTGCTTATTATAACTTCTCTGCTTCTCTTTCTACTTTTTACTGTTGTGATATGAAGCATTCTGCGTAAGCGTGTGTGTATTAAAGTCCCGGTTTCTCGCTCGCGCTCTCTCTCTCTCTCTTATTATTATTATTATATTTAGCATGTTGCTGATGCGTGTGTGAATGTACCTCTCACAAAGTGTTGCTTCTTGTTCCTCGCTCGTGCTATCTCTCTCTTATTACTACATCATGTGTATCTGCATGTACATTTGTATATATACGGCATATGTGTTTAGGAATGTAACTACTACAATAAACTTACATATCTCTTAAAGTAAAACGCATTTCACATTACTCTTCTTGTTTATGCTTAAAACATAGTGTATTCCATAGTATAATAATAGAGGTAGTCGCAGCGCTGATTGTGCTCTCTTTTGTCATTACTCCGATATTGTCAGAATCAGCTGTTAACTTACTGCTGTACTTTTGTTGTTCTTTAGTTGTGCTCCCTGCTTGCGGTTAATAGTTTTTGTGCTTAATTTTTAATGATGTTTGGCTGGAAACAATTTTAAATAAGTTTAATATCAATAAAAACACAAAAAATAACCATTTAGTACAATTTTTAATTAATACAATTAGACAGCTTCAACTGTTTAACTTCCTTTACATTTCGCCAATTCTTGCTTTCTCTTGTCATTCTCATAGCTTTGAGATTTTATATGAGTTGTCAACTTCGTTTTGACATTCACGGCAGTACGCTCTCATCTAGCGAGTTTACCTCTATAATTATACCATGGTGTATTCTAGTTATAACAAACTTATAAAATTTATTTTATATGCGTAAGTAGATGTAAGAAAAAATAGAATTCAAATAATAGCAAATATAACTTATAAATTCATTTAATATGCATAATTAAATATAAGTAAAGAAAAATAAAGAATTCAAATAATAGCAAACATAAAAAAATCATTGTGTTAACTAAATTTTATAAATAAAATTTGGTTGTTACACTCCCCTCCTACTTTACCTGGCGAACATGAATGCTGATGGCTCCACATCGTGAAATATCCACCTGATATTTGGTACCCCTGATTACTCGGGCAAACCGGACCTTGGCACCAGATCTTCTACTGCGTTGGACTTCTTCTATTTCAAGAAGGAGTGCCTCCGGGACATTTGTGGCTTTCCGTTTTCCTGGTTTGTCGACTGGCTTATCTGTCACCAGTTCCCCGATGCTGATGGGACTATCGGTAGTATGATCGTCAAAGAATTTGGTGGCTTCACTCGTTGACGGGTCCCAAAGTGACGAAAGAACACCCAAACTTGTGCAATTTTCATCTTCAAACGTGGAAAATAAATCTAATATATCCACTGTGGCGAGACTACTGTTACTAGTGGTTTCATCTTGGTTGGCGATAAGGTCTGGTAAATTTCGTTGTAAATTCTGTTTTAGGCGCTGTTGTTGTTGCTCACCGAGGAAGTGTTGTTGCTGCTCGCTGCCACTGGCATGAGTGACGTACTGTCGTTGTTGCTTACCGAAGAAGCGTTGTTGCTGCTCGCTGCCACTGGCATGAGTGACGTACTACCGCCACAGAGACTCCAAGACATCACTTACTACCGCACGTCAAGGTCATCGTGCATTACGCTTCAACTTCGCCACAGAGACTCCAAGACATCACCTACTACTGCCGGTCAAGGCCATCGTACGTATACTCATAGGAATGTATATAAGACACTAGGATTAAGCTGTATCTTTAATTGTCAATAAATAATTATCATCTTACAAGCGAAAGGGTTTCCTTATCATATAAATCTTCTGCAACGAACGCTGGACACCGGCGAGTATATCCCAGCTCTAAATCCGGAAAAGGGAACTTCGTTACAAATTTAATAGTACGTTAACATGTCGAGATTAAGCGCTTTGAGGAGTTTAACTCGCTAATCTTGTTGAATTTGACGAGATTAGCCATGGAAAAGTTAGTTCCCTCAGAACGAGATTACAAATTAATCTACTTGCAAATCTCCTCAAAAAAGGTTTGCAACGCTGTGAACAGCGATAATTCCTTAAAAAATGCAACACTGTAAAGAATTAATAAAATGAAATGGCAAATAATTGTCTGGTGAAGGAAAATGGCTGCAACAACAAATACATAAATACATGGCTGAAGGTAAATACATAAAACAAAACAAAGCAACAAAATGCCAAAGTTAATCTCTTTAAAGCTAGTGTAAACACTTGAGATTACAGTAAGAGATTAGGCTAATCTTTTTTCTCTTAATCCTCATATGTAAACGTACTATAAGCAAGGTTTCGTAGAGGCTGCGTAAAACATTACACAGTGCGTAAATAAGCAAGCGTTAAACGGTTGTTTTACGGAAGTCTATTGAATAAAGCTGTATGTTTTTATATTATTTGTAAACAAATTTAAAAAGATTACAATGCAAAAAGCAAAGTATGAGGAATTTCAAATATAAAGGAAGTACGAAATAGTACGTACTTGGTACCATTTGATTTGTATGAAAGTTTCATATAAACTGGACGAATTATTCTACTTTAGGCTCCAAGCCCAAATATTTTTTCTAATTTTTTTTAAGAGAAAAGCTGCGGAAAAGTGTCAAATCACTTGCACTCAATAAAAAATTGTAATAGATTGTTTTGCAACTTTTGCTTGGAATTTACCAACAGCTGTTTTTGACAAGGGTGGGTAAAATTTTTTTGAGAGAAGGTGAAAATTCACGATCACCTTCTTAATTACACCATGTTAACATGTATATGATGCCTCCTAAGCTTAATGGTGTAATAAAATTTTGTCGGTCTCAAATGGTTTAGGAGGTAAAAATCGGGGAAGTTTCAAAATTCAGTGCAAATTTCTAAGTGCACCATTAGGCTTAGGAGGACCATATACATATTTTCATTTCATTTCTTTATTAGTGTAATATAAAAAAACATTATTGACAAGAATAAATATTACAGTGATTAAATTAGAGTAATTAGAACTACAATTCAAGATAATGACAAATCAAGAGTTTAACATAATTTATCCTATTTCTTAACCTATTTTTTTGTACAGTTCTCTTATCTTATTGTTTCTTACAACTCAAAACCTTATATATAAAGTTAAAGAAAATATATAAATAGACCCGTAATGCAGCGAAATATGTTTTAAATACTGATAACTACTTAAAGCACATTATTATGGGCATATTGAGTCAGTTTATCTCTAAATGTGTTAATTTGTACTGAAAAGTTCTTTAACGAGACTGGTAGACTGTTCCAACAACGTGCAGAGCGTATGAAGAAAGAACGATCAAAGCCACACGAGAAAATTTTCGGAAAACGTATCTGTGGATTTCTTGTCGAGCGCATGAACATGAATTTCTGCACTAAATATTTTGGAGCCCCCTTCTTACTTAATTTTTAGAAGAAAAGTAATAGTCTTATTTTAACGAAATCTCGAAAAGAGCAATTTAAGAACTTGATACGTAATTTGAAACATGATCACACCATAAACAAATCGAATAGTTTTATTAAATATAATTTCAAGTTTTCTAACATTGTACCCAACAGTTCCAGAATAGACTTGAATACAGTATGACAAACAAGACATAAGGAGAGAATGAGCTATTTAAGGCCCCTATTAGGTACGACAACTCAACTTAAGTTGAGTATGTAATTTGAAAATTTGTATTGTCTATTACACATTTGAGGTACATACGTGTCTGTCGTCTGCCAAGTATGTATCTCAGAGATGTGTATGTATTTTTTGTGGTATTATGTTTAACAATGCAACTCTGTGTCGAGTGTAAGGACTGTTAAAAACTTACATCTGATTTGAGTTAGTTGTATATCGTCTTTTTCATACGAACTATTTATTTGTTTATTGTTTTTTGTTGATTGAGTGAAAATGGATAAAAATACGTAAGTAAAATAATGTATAAATACACATATTATGTGACAAAGAATAAAGTTTTCTCGCTTTGTTTTTATGTATTTTTTTTTTTTTTTTTAACACAACCCATAAAAGAGCTTAAACGATTTTTTAGCAGCACTCAAGAAGCGCTTCCATCCTAGCAAGCGCTTCTGCCATTCACACACCTGGAGCGCTTTTTAAGTAAACCTAATTCATATTAAAATTAACATTCCTAGCTGTGATGTCCTAGCTGTGTTAAAAAAAAAAACAAAAACAAAAACAAAGCAAAAATATTTATAATAAAAATATTAATAATATTTATTTATTCTTTGTCACATGCGAGGATTGGATTCGTATTGCTGGCATTACAGCCAAATGTCTTACCGCTCTGCTATTTCCATGCTTCCATACTTGTGAACAAAATACATATACACAAAAATTGAAATGAATGCGAACAGCTGATTCATTTCAATGAAAGTGTCAAAATTTCGATGTAATCATGCTCCAATATAAAATGCAATTTTAC
Source organism: Pherbina coryleti (assembly GCA_943735915.1). Classification (NCBI taxonomy): domain Eukaryota; kingdom Metazoa; phylum Arthropoda; class Insecta; order Diptera; family Sciomyzidae; genus Pherbina; species Pherbina coryleti. The sequence continues at coordinate 110,238,862 of OX030949.1, forward strand.
ACCACAGCTCAACTGAAAATGTATGTTATATGTAATATGGCAAAAAAGTTCAGTTGAGGTGTCTTAAGTCATGTCAACTTAAGTTGAGTTGTCGTACCTAATAGGGGCCTAATACTTCACGTATACTAACTGATTAGATGACATCCACACTGACAGGTTGGGCAGATTGTAATTATTGACATTTTCAAGCACGTCATGGAACTGACATTCACCAGAGAACAGAATTTGAATATCATCTGCAAATATAAACATCTTACAAACATCATGATCCACAACATTAACAACATAATTTAAATATATCATAAAAAGAATGGGGCCAAGGACAGAGCCTTGCGGGGCCGCAGATACATTCAGTCAACTTGACTCATGACCATTATAAGATACATACTGCTCACGATCGCTTAGATACGATAACAGTAACTTACAAGCAGAATTAGAGAAATTAAAGTGAAATTTAAGTTTAATTATTAGATTAGCATAGTTAATCGTATCGAATGCTTTCGTTATGTCAAGAGAAACGAGGATACTTCTTTTTTTTCATTTATATTTTCTCTTATGGAGTCGGTAAGCCAAAGGAGAAGCGACGTAGTGCTGTAACCATCTCTAAGTCCAGACTGAACGTCATGAATTAAGGGGAGCAACACTGCCAGAGGCTTAAAAAAAAGGTCATATTTGTGAATATTTTCAAGGAAACCTATAGGATATTTTTACATGAGGGTTTTTATATCTAAAAATATACACATTCAAGAGTATTTTTAGTTTTTTTTATCAAAAAAAATTTAATATTAAGGTCGGTACAGCAGTTTTTGTAGAGCGCTCTGAAAAAAGGGTGAAATGCGGTGACCAAGATTGCTCCTCCTAAATTCATCTGAAACAAAAAAATGGAATATATTATTAAACTAGATACTTAAAACTCGTACCTGGCATAGCCGTTTTTGAAAATATTGATTTTTCACAAAATGGCGGTCTTTCGAACGTAAAAAACCGATTTTCGACCAAAAATTCACCATAGTTTTGCCTATAAAAAATGAACGAAGCTAAAAAAAAAAAATCCTATGACAAGTACGAGATTATTATGTGTACAATAATCCTGCAAAAAAATCAAAACAATCGGTTCACTGAGCTTCGAGAAATCTTGGTCACCGACTTTGAAAACATGGTTTCGAGAAAAACGCGTTTGAAAAGAAGCGCTAGCACTGCGCCCTCTAGAAGGCGGTTCACTCACTTTGTTATCTTTTGAGACATCGACTTGAAATTTTTACCACATATTTTTGAGACTTAAGGCTTTAAGAAAATGGTCTGACTGCGTTTCCCCCTTAAAGAAAAATGATTTGTATATTGCAAAATCTGTGACTTTATAATACTTTCCACAACTTTCGAAAGAGCGGGCAGTATTCTTATCGGCCTGAGGTTATTAATAGAATTCGAGGAAGAGGTTTTTGGTATTGGCGCAACGCGAGCCTTTTTCCAGGAAAGCGGAATCTGAGATCCATAAAGAATACTAGGTGCGTTTTTTTGGCATCGCTATATACGCTTAACAACATTTTTCATACAAAAAATTGCTTAGCTAAGACAGGATAATTATAGCCGCTTAGCTCATAGTCGCCGATAGAAACACTATTGCCAGATCAAGAAAGTGGTATTTTACATAATTTATTGGCAGCACTTTTTGGAAAACAACCATGTTTACGTCAGACCGGTGATAGAAAAAGAGTCTATATCAGAAAAACAAATAAAGCATCAAAAAATTAAGCATCAAAAATATGTTCAGCGCCAGCACCCGAAACCTTTTGCGCAGCAGCGTTTTGTTCGTTGTAAAAGCACCCTCGTAGTGGTTTAACACAACAATGAGGTGTTGAATCCTATAACGCTGAATACAATCTCGGCAGCAAAGAAAATCGGAGGCGACGTAACTGCTGGTAGCAGGCACCAAATGCGGACACGTTTCCGAAGCTGTTTCTAAGGTGTCTGGTGTTGCAAAAGTTCTCGTGGCTGAGAATGATGCCTTCAAAGGTTTCACCTCCGAGTCACTAACACCTTTGGTGCTGGCTGCCCAAAATCAATACAAATTCACGCACATCTTAGTAGGTGCGACGGCACTTGGCAAGAATGTGCTGCCACGTGTGGCCGCCTAACTCGATGTTTCGCCTATTTCAGAGATTATCGATGTCAAGTCGGAGGATACGTTTGTGCGCACCATCTACGCTGGAAATGCGATACTGACGCTCAAGTCCAAGGATCCAGTGAAGGTTATCACCGTACGTGGCACGAATTTTGAAGCTGTCTCTGCAGACGGCGGTAGCGGTGCCATCGAACAGGCGCCCACTGGTGATTTCAAGTCAAGTCTAAGCGAGTACGTTTCGTCCGAGCTCACAAAGTCTGATCGCCCTGAGCTAGCTAGTGCCAAGCTGATTATATCGGGTGGTCATGGCCTCAAATCGGGCGACAACTTCAAGATGCTGTACGATTTGGCAGACAAGTTTTTTCGCTGCTGTCGGTGCTTCACGTGCTGCTGTCGATGCTGGTTTCGTGCCCAACGACATGCAAATCGGACAGACGGGCTAAATTGTAGCTTCGGACCTATACTTTGCTGTCGGAATCTCTGGCGCTATTCAACATCTGGCTGGTATGAAAGACTCCAAAACTATTGCGTGGAGCGACTAAAGGATGCCGAAGTGCCAATCTTTTAAGTCACTGAAATTGGTCTGGTTGCTGACCTTTTTAATGCTGTTCCCGAGATTACAAAGAAACTGAAATACGCTTGGTATCGAAAAGTATTAAACAGTAGAAATTTGTGCATTTATTTTTTTAAACAAAAAAAAAATAAAATAAAGGGTGATCCGTTTCGAAGCTCCCTACCTTTTTAAAGAAAAAAACACGGAAAATTCAATTTTAATGAGGAATATGTATTATCATTTGAAAGAACATTTTTTGGCATTTATTCTTTCAAGACAATGTTTATCAAATTTTAACCGCGGCTACGTCTCAGATGGAAGCGGGATTGTCCGCATTAACTTTAGACTATTGAAAAAAGTCTCTCTACTTGGATTACCCATTATTATATCACCCAATATTTGACAGTAACACGCAATGCTGCCAAGTTTTTAAGAAAAAAGTTAAGCGAAATATTTAGCGCCGATGAGCGTTTTTTTGGACAAGCGTATATAGCGATGCCAAAAAAACACACCTACTATTAACAAAATAAAGAAGGTGATTCTGAATAAACGGAAAAATTAGTTTTATAAATTTGATAGGAATATTATCACAACCCATAGCATTTGACTTAATGCCAAAAATGGCTTTTTCAAGATCCTCCAAATAAACATTTTTAAATGAAAAGCAGTTTTCAACATCCTGGTGCAAATCAAAGTCAAATATTTCACCATTATTTGGATTCTGGTGAGTAAGAAAGTGATCATTTATAGAGTTTGCATCATAGTTCTCTATAAGGCTTGGTGAATTAAGGCAGCCATTGTTTCTTAGCGTGTTTCACATTCGTTTGCTATCAAGTACATCAAAAATTCGAGTTCCAAATTGTCTTTTGGCTTTTCAAATAGCAGACTTTGCACGGTTTCGATATTTGCAAAATATTTTCCAATTTGTCGCTGTTTTTTCTTGCAAGTAGGCTTTGAAGGCAAGATCTCGTAATGACTTAGCATAACTAATAACCCTAGAATTTAAGTAGTTTGTTTGATATTTTTTAGTTGAGAATTTAGTGATCGGTACAAAAGAGAACGCTTCAGTTATTAATGCATTAAAAATTGAAACCTGTATTTAGAAAAGAGACTAAATCATCAAAGTTAATATTATTGTAGTTTCGATATTCAATGATTTCATACTCGTAAGACACAGGAAAGTCAATCGAGGCGTATATTATCGCATGATGTGAAATAGCAGGCGAAAACATTTGTCCTGAAAGTTTTAATGCACCAATATTACTGATTAAAAAATAATGAATAAGAGATGTGGTTTTACTATGAACATCATAGTGTCTGGGTATAGAATTATGAACAGGATACAAGTTACACCGTTGACAAAACGAACGCAGACTTGCCGATTTAGAGATATCGAAAACATTATAGTTAAAATCACCTACAACAACAACATTCGAGTATCGCACAAACAAATCAGACATCAAATTCTCAAAACAAACCATGTTACTATAGGGGAGGTGGACAACACCAACTAAAATTGTATCTGTATTATTGGAAATTTCGATAAATAAAGACTCGCAAACATTGTAGTCTGTAGATTTGAATATAATTTTATATGTAACGGAAAGGAGTTCGATAGAATACTCGAATTGTTTAATATGCGAAGTATTTATTTCTAGAAAGAAATTATCAAATTACAGCTTGTTAGAAAAAATATATCTTCCCGCAATTTGCAGTCCTGGGGCCTGTTTCTCAAAAAATACAAGTCTTATAATACAAGTGAAATACTTGTAGAACGGAGTAATTGAACAAGCGTCTGTTTCTCGAAAATATACTTGCAGAATACAAGCTACAAGTCTTTTTGCCTTTTTTACAAGTCTCAAAAATAATTGAAAATAAAATTCTGTTTCTCGAAACTTACTTAAACACTTGTAGCTTGTGGCAATCTGTCAAAAATTATAACAGTCTCGCAAGTCTCTTAAAATATTTACAAGAAACATAAATAATCAGAAATAAAAATAATTTTTATCCAAAAATAAAAGCTGTCAGAGAAATGTGGTCAAGTGATTCAAGTAGTGATGAGAAATTCATAGTTATAAGAAGACCAAGGATTATTAGACCGCGGATTAATTATGGATATTTTGAGATGTCGTATGAATTCAACGAGAGGTTTCGCTTGGCAGCACATAAGCTGGAATATCTTGGCAGCCTATTAGGACGCCAATTGAAAAGATGTACTGGAAGAAGCAATGCCATGTCCGTTGAATTACAATTGCAAATTGCTCTCCATTGGATGGGGACAGGAGCGCAGTACCATGCAATTGGAGATATGCATGGTGTTAGCAAAGACAGAGAGCTATCCAGAATGTTGTAAGTGCTGTAAATAATACGTTACCCCAACTTTACGTAAAATGGCCAGAAAATGTGCAGGTGATCGTAGAACGCTTCTTTGCCATCTGTTCTCAGTTACTAGAAGTAATGACTTTAAATTTTAAAGGGCGACAGCCTGCAACTAGAATAAAATGGAAAGAGAACAAGAAGTAGACACAACGAAAAGATTCAAAACAGATTGAAATGACATTATATTCCCAGTGGACGTTCTGCTACATAATATCTTAATTGTTTAGATACGTAAAGGCCTACACCACCCCCTCTTCTATCTGGCCGATTATTTCTACAAAACTCGTATATCTGAATATCTACAGTTTGTGTAGAGATGTAAGGTTTCAACTAGGTCTCAGACACTCCCACTATATCTAGAAAGCCTCCACTTAAAATGCACTTAATTTCTTCAAGCTTAGTTGATGGTAAGGAAGGTTTAAGACTTTGTGAGTTAAAGTGACCAATCTTTAAATTATTTTTATGAGCTGAGTTTAAACTTTAGCTCAGTATTGTCGCTAACAATGGGCCCTAAATTGTTGTCAATTGACATCATAAGAAAAAAAGAAAAGGGAAAACTGTATTAAAACTGGTAAGAAAATCATGACTTAATTACAAAAAAGAGAAAAAGAAAAACTATATAATTAAAAGTTCTCACTTTTAAGGTACGCTAAAAAAAGAGTGAGCTTTATCTTACTATGTAATTAACAATCGATCAAGAGTAATAATATTGAACAGTATTTACTGAGTACTTAAAAAAAGCAAACAAAGAAGAGTTTATTGAAAAATTTTTTTAAAAGAATAAGAAAAAATTAGATTCAAGTTTAGAATCAAGTTATAATCAAACAGAAGAGTTTATTAAAATTTTTTTTTAAAAGAATAAGAATAATAATAGAACCAAGGAGATCAAAAGATATCAAAAGATAAAGAATGAGTCATAAAAATAAAAATAAAAATAAAAAACACTACGCATTTATTGTCCTGGCGAAGATGAGTTCGAGACAGCGGCAGGTGAGCTTGGAGCAGCACGAGCAGGTAAAAATTCAGCACTGGTAAACATTCAAGAGCACTGCTGGATATTATAAATTTCATCATTGCCATTAAGCGTGGTAATCTTCGATTTAGGCGTATCGGAGTTTATTAATTTGATTAATTTTAATTTTTTTATTTTGCACTCTTTTATTAGTTTTCGGCAGATGAAGTTTAGTTTGCTCACAGCGGGTGTATAATGCTCATTTAAGTAGACCCTAGAGCGTATGTTCCCTCCCATAATTTCACAAATCATTAATTTTTTTTGTGCTTAAAATATTGCAACATTAATTTATCACGAAGTCGTGTATTATTTAGCTTGATCAGTATCGATTTCTGGTGATTAATATAGACACACTGGTTAATGTCGCTCTCGGCCATGTCGATCTTAAAAAATTTTGACAGCTGCATCACCGGCTCATATAAATCTGACATACCAGACGGTAAGCCATTAATTACTATGTTGGCATGATTGAGCCTGCGATGCAGAACCTTGTTTTCTGTTTCAAGGTCCTTAATTTTTTCCTTTTCCGCAGTATCTACCATTTTTATGAGATTATTAGAGTGCACGATGTCTGATTTGACCTCCATGAATCTTGATGCCCATTCTGACAGTATTTTGTCAATAGCTGAAGCAAACCATTGCTTTATGTCTGCGAAGCTTTCGCGGAATTCAGCTCGAAGAGTTGCTATGTTATCATCGCGGTTCGGAGGGTTTTCAGTGCAAGCTTTGCATATAAAGGAAAAAATACGATTTTTCAATAAAAACCCGTACTGTTCCTGAGTAACACCGACACATGATATATGGAACCAGTTACCACAGACTCCACAACCAACGCTTGGCATTTGCTTTCCAACATTCTTGTTGCATTATTTGCAAATGTAAGATTTTAAGCCATTTTCAAATTCAGGCAGAAAAACTTAAATTAACTATAGTAACAGCAGCAGCAGCGTGCAGATTACAACAAGCGAAGCAAAGAAGAGCGCAGCAACAGTAACTACCAACTGCAAAACCAGCAACAACAATAGTAACAGTAACAGCAAGTGTTTTTTGTTCGTTTTCTTTCTTAGTTTTTTACGTGAGGTAAAACTCAGTTTAGAAAAAAATTTTATGTGTTATAGATTTATAAATTTTTTACATCCACGAAATCACCAATTCTTTGTGTACAGTGTTTAAATAGTTTCAGAATTGTTTTACTTTTTTAAAGTTCAGTTAGAGCTGCCGCACATTACAGACTTTTAGCAAAGATAACAAGATAGGAAACTTCTGTGGGGAATCTGAAATTGCAAAAAGTAAACACACATACGAGAGAAACCATTTCACCACAAATATTGAGGTGAATATGTCAGTTGCGGGTTATGCTACTTAACCCTTCCAACACGTTTTTAATTGATTGACTTTATAACAAAAACAAAAATATCCAACGTTCTCTAAATATTCTCATATAAGCTAAAAATATTTATTTTTGTGCTTTAGCTTCATGTTCAATAAGATTTTATACATAAAAAACCACATTATTTCCTTACGAAAAGTAAAAAATTTGTGCATGTAACGTAAAGGTTAATAATATCAGCTGGGAGAATTTATGAATGAAATGCTTTTTTTTCCATTCGTGTGTTAGAAGTAGTGTTGCCAATTTATCTTTTTTAGTATAGCTTTTAATTTTTCTTTTTATTAGGTTTTGAATTATTATTTCTTTTTTAGGATAGCAATGCAAAAATTTGTGTGGCGTCCGTGGCGTAGTTGGTTAAAGTGCGTGGCCGCTATGTCAACGAACTTTGGAAACCCAGGTTCGAACCCCAGCAGCGACAGAAAATTATTTGAATTAAAATAATTTTTCTGTACAGTCGCCACCTCTCTGCAGACAATGGCAAACCTCAGAGAGTAATCAAAATGCCATGTAAAGCTTCTTGAGAACGAGAACATTCATCGTTCATCGCCGTTCGGAGTCGGCGTTAAGCATGTAGGTCCGGTTCTCGGTCAATTGTGTATAAACTTAATAACACGCACAACACAATTGATCATAAGAACCTAGGTCAAAGTCCTTTCAAGGGCTGAAATGGCCAGTTATTTATTTTTTTTTTTTAATGCATAAATTTCTCTTATAAATCTACACTGAAAAAAAATGTTTTAAAATTGACGACAATTATTATTAATTTGACGATATTTGTGTTTAAAAAATAGCTTGCAACAAATTTCGTCAAAGTAAGAGCAAATGTATTTAAAAATTTTGAAAAATATATGAAAAAAAAGTCAAATTAACAACACATTTTGTGAACACATTGTGTTTAATTTTAAGCTAACTTTTTTTTTTCAGTGTACAAAGATCACCACAGGAAATCAATTGGGTCTACGGAAGTCAACATATATTAGTTTCTAAACTTTTATTTCTTTAAACTTAATTGATTCATAATATCAATAATGGTATTCATGCAAAGCGGCAAAGTTATATTTAGGGCAATTAGTTCTTTTTATCAGGTAGATTGTGTGAACGTCCCCTTAAACCGATTGTGCATTTTCAGAGATATGTCAGCTGTTAACTTGTGAATAGTAATTGCTGATTGCTGTTATAAGTTTGCCACCTCGTTTGCACACCTAAATCGAAGAGCAAATATATCTGGTTTGTGCAAAAGCTTCTCAGTACAAATTTTGACAGTTCGTTTATAAGGGTGATAAAGTTATCTTTTTTATACCATTTATAAGGGCTTTGCCCATTTGCATGAATACCATTTATATTCAAATATTGCTCATAATTTCTTATTGCTATTTGAGTTAAAATTAACTGTTCGGAATATTTCCATAAATGTAACAGGTATTCCCGTAAAATGCAGAAAGGATAAGTAATGATAGAAATTGGAGTTAAAAGTTTGCGGACTGAGCCGTAGGAACATAAATGGAAAAAATAATATTTATGGCAAATAATGGGATAATATGCCACAAATGGAAAAATAAACGTCAATCAAATTGAACTACATTTCCGCACCACCTCTTAGGTATGGAATTTGGTGCGTTACCGATTTTTTGCGTCTTCGGTTCCCCTGTAGGTCTATGCCACCCATTTCAAAATTATGAAATTAAATACTTTAAAGAATTCATACAATAATAATAACCTCTTAAGGCTTAAAACATATTTTATTGGCTTTGAACTCCAATGAATCAAATCAAATGTATATATGTATAAGAGAATATAAGTGACAATGACTTATAAGTGTGAAACACATAAAAATTTATTTTTAAAATTTGGCTCAGATACATCCCGATTGAAAACTTTAAAATAAAATCTAATTCTAATAAAAAGACCAACAAGTATATCACTATTGCAGTTGATGCAACAAGAGTATGGTGCAATTCCCTTCATTTCTTGGAACAAATATTCGCTGAAGCCTACTCTGTGGCAAGCACCGTCAAATCGTTCAACGAACTTTTCATCTAACATCATCATGACTTTCAACTTAATATATTACGCAAATACATAATCAAAGCAATTTTACAAATTTTAAAGATAAAACAAATGCTAGTTCGTACCAAAGCAATATTAATTCCAACCAAGCAAATTTTCAAAGAAAAAAATGATAGTTGACAACTCTTGTAATGTATCTAGACAGACCACTGTAATGTAATGTATCTATACTGACCACTGTGCGACGTTTTTTTTGGTTGACACACTTCTTGTGCAACATAATCGCGCTTGCTATTGAAACTGCAGTGTAAACATTTATGCAGCGTAATCAGTGCAGCGAACCCAAGTGACACTCAGTGCACTTAAGTTGGAAAGTAACCTAAATGCTGACGATCGCATTTTCTATTCATTGATTGGTCATCGATTCGTTTTTAGGGTATGTCTTTTTTTTTTAAGTTAAGTAAAATATTCATTTTTGTTATTGTATTTGTAATTTTAAGATATAAAAGCAGTACACTGCTCAAATAAAATTCAGAATCAAACTTAAGACTAAAGCGGCAACATTGCCTTGTTTTTTTGTTTTGATTTTCAAAACAAGATCGGCCTTGAGGCCTTTAACTTTCGGCGCGGCACGCCTAAATGCCAAAAGTTAGGGTTTTTCCATAAACACCAGACACACCACATGGCGATCCTGCCAAATTAATAACAAATAAAAAAAAAAAAAAAATATATATATATCTGCGAAGTTTGAAAAAGGAAGCACATGGAAGAAGAAGCTGAGAACATAAACAGAATATTTAAAAAATGGGAAGAAATCGTTCACCAATCAAAGAAGGACGAGGAATACACCCCAACTGCTTCAACTACATCAACAGAAGAAATACCAGTATACAGGCCAACACCAAAAACAGCTGGGCCTAAACCGATTACAATAGAGGAATACCGTAAGAGACAGAAGAAATCCATCCCAACTGTGAAACCTCAAAAGAAAAAGTCCCGAGGTGGAAAAGCAGTGCAAAAGAGGCGCAGACTCGCGGAATTATATAGAATAATTCCTATTGCCACAGGAGAATACAAGAAGAAATTAATACAAGAACTGACAACAATCAAGAAGCAACAATAGATGGGAAGCATTTTATCTACAACAGGAAGCATAATATCAATAACAAAAATGGGCAAAACACAATCCAAAATAGAAGAGACCGTCAACGTGAACCAGGCAGCAAGCAATAATGGAATTTACAGCAACGAAGTTAAAACCAGCGCTATAACAATTATATTAATAGTTATTATACTATATATAGCATTTAAGTTAAACAAATACATAAAAAATTATATATACAAAAAAATCAATGGTACCGCAATTATAAATGCATAAAATAAAATTATATAAAATTTAAGTTTTTTTTTTATATAGTACTCTTATGGACAGAATAGAAGAAATTATTGTAGAAATAAAAACACTAATTACAAATTTATAATTTTAATAAATGTAAAAATAGAGGTTATACACAGAAGACTTTAGAAACAAAATCAGAAGAACTAAACAAACTACAAACGAATTTAAAATTTTGTCTATAAATTCTCAATTAGACCAAGAAATATTAAACGAAAAAATTATACATTTTAATCATTATTACAAAATAGCAACACAAAATTTAAGAGATAATATAACAATGGCTGAATTTAACATGGAAACGGCCATGAAGGCAATACCAAATTTTTCCGGTGACAACAGAGAACTCGACAGTTTTCTAAAAATTATTGAAATTCTCTCTAGAACTTTAACTGAAAACGGCAAAAAGAATCTGATAGAATTTGTTTTCCATGTCAAACTTAGTGTATGTGTCAGAACAGCAATCGGTTCAATTGCATCACCAACTGATTTTCAAACTTTACAAAAACAATTAAAAGATAAATATAAGTCACACAAAACCATTTCACAAATACAATCGACTCTTTCAAACTTTTCACAAAGAAATTTTTCAGTAAATTCATTTCAAGAAAAACTCATAAACACCATAGCAGAACTTAATAAATTACAAATAGATCAATTAGGTGCAACGGCAACTGACCCAGAAAAGGCAGTGGTAGTCAAAATTAATGAAAATTACGCTTTGAATATTTTTAAAAATGGTTTGAAAGATAACTTAAAAACTACCATATTTGCTGCACAACCTAAAACTTTGACTGAAGCAGTAAATCTTGCACTAGAAATCGAAAAAGAACACACAAAGACAATTATGCATTTTAACACGAATAACAGAAATTTACATTACAAAAACAACAATTTCAATAACAACAATAACAGAAACACTTATGAAAGAACAAACAATACCTACCCCAACAATTTTAATCGACATAATTTTAACAGCAACAATAACTATAGACCAAACTACAACAACAACAGGAACAGATTTAGTAACCAAAGTAGAGTGAATGACCGCAGCAATTTCCATAACCCAGAAAATCGAAACCGTCAATCCTACAATAACAATCAACACACAAATTTTAACAACAGAAACTCAAGATGCCCAATTCGCAACGTACGAGCTATTTATAACGACGACGCTGACTAAGCACAAACAGCAACACACCAACAGAGAAACCTGCAGGGCTCGGAGTATGCAATTACTCCAGAAAGCCAAAATTAAAAATTTTCAGAATATCGGATAATAACACAAATTACATAAACTTCAAACATAAAAATAAAAATATGACTTTTCTGGTCGATACTGGAGCAGATATCTCCATTTGTAAACTTACTGACCACTTAGAAAATGAAAACTTCTACCCAGACGAAAAATGTAAGCTAACAGGGATTACTAAAGAAGAAACATACTCTCTCGGTCTTATAGAACTCAAATTAGAAATAAGCGAAATAGTTTGCAATCATAATTTTCAATTAGTAACCAAAGAATTTCCAATCGAAACAGATGGAATAATAGGTAGAGATTTTCTGAAAAGATTTCTATGCAAAATAGATTACGAAACATTCACAATTTCAATACTAATAAAAGAGACGAATTACATTTTACCAATGCACTCAAAACCATGTCAAACATTAAAAATTAAAATACCACCTAGAACTGAAATTATACACCCTATTAAATTAAATTTGACAGAAGATGAAATCATACTGAACAAACAAATTGCAGAAGGTATTTTTTTAAGCAATTCAATCGCACCGAAAACAGGCATGACGCACATCAAACTTTTAAATGCAACAAATTCAGAATTTACTATAGAAAATTTAGAACTACAAACTGAACCACTTAAAGACTACAACATTATAACATACAATAAACAAAATCATTATGATAAAACACGTTTCAGTAAAATTATTAACAAATTAAACATAGACTGTGCCGATGATAAAATAAAAACTTCATTGCTAAAAATTCTTGAACAATATCAAAATGTTTTTCATTTAGATGATGAAAAATTAACTGTAAACAATTTTTATACACAAAAAATTACAACTCGAGACAACAACCCCGTTTATATCAAAAACTTTAGAATGCCACATGCACACATGGACGTAATTACAGAACAAGTTGAAAAAATGCTAAAAGATGACATTATAGAACCATCAGTTAGCCCCTACAATGCACCACTTTTGTTAGTACCAAAGAAAAATACTGAGGATAAAAAGAAATGGAGAGTAGTGGTAGATTTTAGAAAACTAAATGACAAAATTGTTAACGACAAATTTCCACTTTCAAGACTAGAAGACATTTTGGACAAACTTGGAAGGGCAAAATATTTTTCAACGCTTGATATGACCAGTTCATTTCATCAAATTAGTTTAGACAAAAATTCCAGACAATTAACAGCATTTTCAACAGTAAATGGACATTATCAATTTAAACGTTTACCTTTTGGATTAAAAATATCCTCAAATAGCTTTCAAAGAATGTTAACAATAGCACTTTCGGGATTAGAATCAGAAGCATTTTTATACGTAGACGATATTATAATCTACGGTTGCAGCATAAATCACCATAACGAAAATTTAAGCAAAGTTCTAGACAGATTACAAAGATATAACTTAAAACTTAATGCAGAAAAGTGTTGTTTTCTACGTCCAGAAGTAGTATACCTAGGTCATTTAATCACCAAAGACGGAGTTAAAACAGACCCCGCAAAATTCAAATCAATAAAGGAATACCCAACACCTAAAAATGCTGACGAAGTTAGAAGATTCGTTGCATTTTGCAATTATTATAGGCGTTTCATATCCAATTTTGCAGACATTGCAAAAGAATTAAACCATTTACTAAAGAAAAATACAAAATTCAACTGGACAACAAATTGTGAAACCGCATTCGAACAACTAAAAAATATGCTAATCAATCCTCCAATATTACAATACCCAAACTTTGAAAAACCATTTATATTAACGACTGATGCTTCGAACTACGCACTTGGCGCTGTTCTATCCCAAGGAGAAATAGGCAATGATTTACCGATCTCATACGCTAGCAAAGCCTTACAGAAACACGATTTAAACAAACCCGTAATAGAAAAAGAGCTTCTTGCAATTCACTGGAGTATAAATTTTTTTAAACCATATTTATACGGTAGAAAGTTTACTGTTGTTACAGACCACAGGCCACTAGTATCGCTATTCACACATAAAAATCCTTCGTCAAAAATGACAAGAATACGTTTAGACTTGTGTGATTATGATTTTGACATCATATACAAAAAGGGTAAATTAAACACAAATGCAGACGCACTATCTAGAATACACATCGACTCAAATATTTTAAAAGAAATGATACCAAAAGAAGTAGATGAAAATGCAAAAAGGACATTAATAATAACAAGAGGCATGACAAATAAAAATAATGAGGCAAATAATGAAAATAAATTACTAACAAAAGACACAAGAGATTCTCAGAAGCCTGATCAACTTCATATATGGGAATGCACTTCGGTCAGTGATATCACAAATATTATGAAATTAAAATTTAATATGGCAAATGAAAATGAAATATATGAAAATGAAAATATAGAAAATTTTAAAATTATTATTAAAAATAAATTCGTGCATGTAGGATGTAGTGATAATTCAACGAAACAAGTTTCGCCTTTGAACAAACTACAATCCAATATAAAAGAAAAATTTACAAAGAAAAATATGCATGCAGGAGACAGTGATAACTCTACAAAACTAGTTTTGCTTCTGAGGAAACTGATATCCAAAATGACAAAAGAAAATATAAAAGAATTAGCGCTTGCAAGCAATGATGAAATTTTTAAACTATATGAAAAAGAAGAATTTAAAGAAATATATATGAAAGCATTAAAGAACATAAGTCCTCAAACAAAAAGTCCTCATTTAAAAATTCTAATTTACGACCCACCCAAAAGAATAGACGACGACCTTTTAAAATTTAAACTAATAAACGCATTTCATAACAATGCACACTTAGGCGTCAGAAAAACACTTATAAAACTAAAACAAAGATATATATGGAAAAACATGGGTAAGATGGTAAAGAAATTCGTTAAATACTGCGACACTTGTGCACGAAGTAAACAAACAAAAAACACAAAAGAACCGATGACATTGACAGACACTCCAAACAACAGTTTTGAAGTAATTTCAATTGACACCGTGGGACCTTTAAGAATGTCCAACGATTATCGTTACATACTAACAATGCAATGTGACCTAACAAAATTCGTTATCGCACATCCTATGGCGACGAAAGATGCACTTACAACTGCCAAAACACTTGTAGAACAATTTATTTTAAAATATGGTAATTTTAAAGTACTTAAATCCGACAAAGGAACAGAATTTACAAACGAACTTATGCATAACATATGCAATTTACTAAAAATAAAACAAACATTCTCAACACCATACCACCACGAAACAATAGGGTCACTAGAACGAAATCACAGAGTGTTAAATGAATTCTTATTAACGACGTCAAATGATCATGAATGGGACAAATGGATTCCTTACTTTACATTTTCATACAACACGACACCACACATCGACACAGGGTACACTCCTTACGAATTAATTTATGGTCGTTTACCAAATTTACCAAACGACATAACCGAAAATACAACAAAAATATATGATATGGAAAACTATCTACATGAAATGCGCACTCGATTACATTTTTCTCTGAACAAAGCCAAATCCATGTTAAATCAAGCCAAAGAAAAACGAGTCGCAAAAGACAAATTAAATTATACAAATTCACTTAAAATAGAAATAGGAGATTTAGTTTTATTAAAAGTAGAAAATAGGAGAAAGGACCAATATCCTTTTAAAGGTCCATTTAAGGTAATAGAAAAGAAAGGCGTTAATACTATAATAGATTATAATGGAAAAAATAAAGAAATACATAACAACAGACTA
Organism: Pherbina coryleti; assembly: GCA_943735915.1. Classification (NCBI taxonomy): domain Eukaryota; kingdom Metazoa; phylum Arthropoda; class Insecta; order Diptera; family Sciomyzidae; genus Pherbina; species Pherbina coryleti. The sequence continues at coordinate 110,254,713 of OX030949.1, forward strand.
AAATTATACAAACCAAAACCATAAAACACAATAAAGCAAAAATCAAAATAAAAATGTAGTCAAAATAAAAATGTAAGCAAAAAAAAAAATAAAAATATAAGCAAAAATTGAAAATGTATACAAATATAAAAAAAAAAAAAAAAAAAAAAAATAATAATAATTATATAAATATAAATTATAAATATTACAAATTAAAAGAAAATTCTTTATGTTCACTAAAAAAAAAAAAAAAATATATTTAGCTCACACAAATAATTTTCTTCTTGAGGGTAAGGGTGTAATGTATCTAGACAGACCACTGTAATGTAATGTATCTATACTGACCACTGTGCGACGTTTTTTTTGGTTGACACACTTCTTGTGCAACATAATCGCGCTTGCTATTGAAACTGCAGTGTAAACATTTATGCAGCGTAATCAGTGCAGCGAACCCAAGTGACACTCAGTGCACTTAAGTTGGAAAGTAACCTAAATGCTGACGATCGCATTTTCTATTCATTGATTGGTCATCGATTCGTTTTTAGGGTATGTCTTTTTTTTTTAAGTTAAGTAAAATATTCATTTTTGTTATTGTATTTGTAATTTTAAGATATAAAAGCAGTACACTGCTCAAATAAAATTCAGAATCAAACTTAAGACTAAAGCGGCAACATTGCCTTGTTTTTTTGTTTTGATTTTCAAAACAAGATCGGCCTTGAGGCCTTTAACTTTCGGCGCGGCACGCCTAAATGCCAAAAGTTAGGGTTTTTCCATAAACACCAGACACACCACACTCTGATGGAATGAAATGCAACACAACTTTTACAAAACGACCGTGGTGAAAATAAAAAGCCATTTACAAATACAACAAGTGCCAAAATTTGCAAACTTTGTTTGGCGATAAAAAATAAAATAAGAAAATGCATGTAATTATTTGAGTGTTAAACAGATTCCTGTAACACAACTTAAAGATTGAAATATTCAAACGCTCAATCCATACCTTATTTTTCTTATTTGTAAACGAAGTTTCAGCAGAAAATAGCAGAAGAAGCACAAGAGCTTCATTTTTTAAATATCACCTCGAATAGCGGGGGTTTGTGTAAAATTAAAATTTTTCAAAAATGTTGACAAATACAACAACTGAAGAAATTGGCAAACTTTAAACGAATGTATGAACAAAAATAAAGGGACTTAGTAATCAGGTTTCGTTGCAAACAGTTTACTGCAACTCAACTTAAATATTTAAATCATAATAAATAGATTATATGCATTATTTTCAGGGGTTGCAAAGTGATTTCTTTGGGAGTTTGCGGCCGATGAAGAACAAGAGTAAAATTCAGGATTGATTTTTCGTCGCACTAATACATGCAAATCTTTTTTGAGGTTATGTTTTTAAGTTACCCATCTTGTTATCTTTGCTTTTAGTCGGCCGATAGTTTGATGCTTGATTGGCCGCAACTGACAAGCCAACTATTTAGTTGGTTGTAGGTGCGCACACTGTGCCCGGATAGTTTGCCAATTGCGGGGTTGCATTTGAGAAACATTCTCATGGGGTGTTTTAAAATTATTTGGCTGTTTTGAGTTTTATAAAATTTTTCGTTACTGACATATTTTTTGTTGATTTTGGTGCGGGTATGAATATTAAACATTTTTTTTATTAAATTATTATGTAATAAGCAGCATTCAACATTTTGCTGGCACTTACGCTATCTTTTATAACAATAGGTGTGTTTTTTTGGCATCGCTATATACGCTTGTCCAAAAAAACGCTCATCGGCGCTTAATATTTCGCTTAACTTTTTTCTTAAAAACTTGGCAGCATTGCGTGTTACTGTCAAATATTGGGTGATATAATAATGGGTGATCCAAGTAGAGAGACTTTTTTCAATAGTCTAAAGTTTATGCGGACAATCCCGCTTCCATCAGAGCCGTAGCAGCTGCCAACATTTGATAAACATTGTCTTGAAAAAATAAATGCCAAAAAATGTTCTTTCAAATGATAATACATCTTCCTCATTAAAATTGAATTTTCCGTGTTTTTTTCTTAAAAAGGTAGGGAGCTTCGAAACGGATCACCATTTCTTTTTTTTTTTTTTTTGTTTAAAAAAATAAATGCACGAAACGTACTCGCTTAGACTTGACTTGAAATCACCAGTGGGCGCCTGTTCGATGGCACCGCTACCGCCGTCCGCAGAGACCGCTTCAAAATTCGTGCCACGAGAACTTTTGCAACATCAGACACCTTAGAAACAGCTTCGGAAACGTGTCCGCATTTGGTGCCTGCTACCAGCAGTTACGTCGCCTCCGATTTTCTTTGCTGCCGAGATTGTATTCAGCGTTACAGGATTCAAAACCTCATTGTTGTGTTCAGCCACGACGAGGGTGCTTTTGCAACGATGCAAAACACTGCTGCGCAAAAGGTTTCGGGTGCTGGCGCTAAACATATTTTTTATGCTTAATTTTTTGATGCTTTATTTGTTTTTCTGATTTTAGATAGACTTTTTTTCTATCACCGGTCTGACGTAAACATGGTTGTTTTCCAAAAAGTGCTGCCAATAAATTATGTAAAATACCACTTTCTTGATCTGGCAATAGTGTTTCTTTCGGCGACTATGAGCTAAGCGGCTATAATTATCCTGTCTTAGCTAAGCAATTTTTTGTATGAAAAATGTTGTTAAGCGTATATAGCGATGCCAAAAAAACGCACCTAATAATTAAAACTTCTTTATTCCTATTTGCAATGTGCAAAAGGCAACATTTATCCCCATTCATACTGCAAAAAGCAGCACTTTTCAACGAAAAATAAAATTATAACGTCAACTGACAGCGTCAACTGACGCGTCAACTTACGCTCAGCGCTGATAGAAAAATGTCAGTTTTTGGTCAGTACGGTCAGTCGGTGCGTGGATATTGTTGTTGCGGTGGGCCAAAACTGACACTTTTTTCTTATCCGTGTGATCTGGCACCCATCTAACTTTCAGTTTCCTTGTTTTGCAAACGTCTCTTGTTGGGAAAGTATTATGTGAATGTGTTAGTTGATACCAAAATTCGTGTGGTTGTATTTGAGATTTGTCAGTCCTGTCTTGCTGGGTTGGCAGTCTGCAGATAGTTGCCAGACTTTAAAATCAAGTGGAAATCTGGGGCCGAATCGCCGCATCCGTGAACGTAACAGCTTTCGTATGAGAACAAATTAATCGTATGAGAATCTCATGAGATACGATATTAATCTCATGAGATTCTCATACAATTAATTTTGTCTCATACGAAAGTCGTTACGTCACGGATGCGGCGATTTGGCCCCTGGCTTCACATTTGATTTTTTAGTTGGGTTTGATTCAATCGTTAGGTGTGCGCACTTCTATAAGACACCATGCCCACATGAAAACAAACCAAACTATCGGCCGACTAAAAGTCTCTAGTGTGCGACGGCTCTAAGTCATTCGAGACCGACAAAATTTTATTGCACCATTAGGCTTAGGAGGCCCATATACATATAATAATAAAAATATGAAAAAAAAATATGTGGGCTTTGGCCCTAAAATAAAATTATGCCGAAATGGTATTCTTTGTGTATTTTCTATATCCCATACGTAAACAATCTTGTAATAGCTAGTGAAGTGTTGCCATATAACTATAAAGAAAATAAATCTAAAGATGTTTGGCAACATCAAGAACCAAATTCACAAGGAAAGGATGGAAATAAAATTTTACTAGTACGAAAAGATTAGTACATCGTATATAAATAATAAAAACGTATCCAAAATGGTGCGAAAGAACGTACTTGTGATACCTTGTGTGCAACCTTGGTTAAAGTATCCCTGCCGCATTGAAGGCATGACTGTGACTGTCAGTGCGCTGTAACTTTACGATATCTAAAATAAATTTATAGTAAAAGAATAAATAGCTGTAATATTGTATAATCGGTAAAAATTCTGTTAGATGTAGAATATGTAATTATGTAATAATTTTATTTTCACCGACGCGATCTTCAAAGATGTGATATAATGAACAACATATTTTATTAGCTCTTGCTGAATCGAACCTGAAGAATGGAGGAATATGCTAGGGAACCATGTCCTTACAGGATTGTTGATGACTGTGGTGGTGCATTTGCCATGGGTTGTATAGGAGGGGGAGTTTTTCAAGCAATTAAAGGATTCCGTAATGCTCCTTCAGGCTTCAGCCGGAGAATGGTAAGCATTTTGCTCACATGCTTGTTTATTTGCAATCATTGGCTTATAACCTTTAATTGATCCTGTACCATATCATCAATCAATTTTTATAGTTTCAAAATAATTTGTTTCCGATATTCGGGTGTAGTAATTTATTTTATAAGTAGCTTGTTCGTCTACTAACCATGCAATTTCATGAGTTATTCAGCCCTATTATAGGATCCGTCGTAATAAACTACGAACGTAAGCCTACGCTACGAATACGAAAAATTTGCTATGCTTGGTTCACAACAAAACAAAATTAAATCATGGTAGAATAACAGATGTAGACGCATTTCGGACTGCGCTCTTTTCCTCATAGCCAAAATTGTCTTTCAATAGTAATTTTTTTTTATTTTTTATTATCAGAAGAAGTTGGCAAAGAATGAATTCTTATATTGCCAGGGTATCCCACACAACGAAAAGTGGCACGATTACGATTTCCGTGGCCCCAAGATCTGAATATGCAGTTTTAAAGAGCTCATTGAGAAAATAAGATTCACCGAAGGATTTATCGATGTATCGATTAGTTATTGAGTTATCGATTTTTAAAAAAAAAAGAAGTCGTAATGTAAATTCAACTATATCTATGCTAATATTTGACCGATCAGGATAATTTTGGTATCATTCGATAACAAACTTAAATATCTTCAAAATAATTTATAAAACAAAACTTTGGTACTTAATCTAATTACACTACAGATGGTTTTTAGGCATGATATATATTTTTTTTTCATAAAACCGTTATTTTCTTCAAAAAGTACGTAATAAAAGTAAGTAGAACATAACATATGGTAATAGCTGACACATTAACCTTTCGTTTGGTGTATAATATGTTATACTTGTTTCCCTTATTTCTGCCATTATTCTCATTTTTATATTGTTTCTATATTTAAAAGAACAATCATACGGTTTTTATTTTGCTTTTTAAACGTACAATTTTGATGTACTGTTGATAAACATCAACAACTTTCATCTTCATCACGAAGCACAGAAGAATTGCAAGCACATCGCACACCTATGTAAAATAAAAAAGAATATTCGAATCATATTTATGATTCGCATCGTGTTCTTTTTAAATAAGATATACGGATTCTTATTTTATTTCACAAAAAAAAAAAAAAAAAAAAAACGGAATAATTGTGCAATTTGTAAAAGGCAGAGCCACTTTTTTTATAAAAATTAGTAAAAATATCAATATGTACTTCCGAATACAACGAACAATCTTTGATTAAAGTCTATCTGGCTCCTTTTACAAAAAAAGGATTTTTTGTATTATTCGTATTTTCTGTATTATTCAACAACTCAAAATACATCGAAAATTTTATGAAGATCTTTCTTGCACCATTTACAGTATAAATGCACAATTTATAAACAAATCAATTATATTCAGCTCAATTATGAAGCATTTTCCTATGCTATATGATTGTACTGATCAACCTAAAATATAACATAACAGCGAAAATCGGTCAAAATAAAAGAAAAAGTATAACATGTTGTATACCAAACAAAAGGTTAATATTTTAGCTTTCAATTAATTACATCTTTATTTAATCTTTATAACGCATTTTTAAGAGAAAATAACGGTTTTATGCAAAAATAAAACATATTATGCAGAAAGACACTCTGTAGCGTGGCCGCTTTAAGAAAACATATTTTTTTTCGTTTCATATTAAAAACATTTTAAATATCTTTCGAATGACACCTAAATCATTTAGATCGGACAAATATTAGCAAAGATATAACCGAATTTATGTATTTGTTCCGTTGCGTAAACATTTTTTTGAAAAATCGATATCTCGATAACTAATCAAGATATCGATAAATCCTTCGGCGAATCTTGTTTTCTCAAAGAGTACTTCAAAACTGCATACTCAAATCGAGGGGCCACGGAAATCGTAATCTCCCCCGAAAAGAAGTAGTGTTAGATAAAATTTAGTATTTTTATCTATGTACTTATTAACTTCCAGCAGCACGGCTGCAAAGCAAAAAAACAGTAGTGATTGAGTTAAATTTATACAACTAATAAATTTAAACAGAACGGAAAAAAAAGAAAAAAAATTTAGAGTTCAATTTTTGATAGACTTATAAAATCCAGTACCTCTTCAAAAAGTTCATAATTTCCTGTTTTTAAAATTGGAAAGATAGAATTATAATTATCAAAAAATATAAATTTGGATCTTGTATTAGAAAATCTGTGGCAGTCAAAAACTAAGTGCTGAAGTGTATCAATTTCATTGCACATATCACACAAGTTTGACGCAATAGCACCAATCATAAAAAGATACGGTACATCATAGCAATGACTTGTAAACAGTCTATTAATCATTTTAATATTTTTAGCACTCCAATTAATGTCGCGGTACCATGGCTTTGAAGAGCAAAAGGGAAAAATACTAGCATAAAATTTGCCTTTTTCTAAAGATATAGCTTTGAATCTCTCATTCCATCTATTCAAGAGCTTTTGCTTAAGAATTTTAAACGCTTCTTTAAGGTCAAGATAGCAATCAAGTTCAGCACCTACATTACAAGCCAACTTGGCCATTTCATCTGCTCTTTCATTAAAGTATATCCCCACATGACTTGGAGTCCATACCAAATGAATTTCTTTCAGTGGTGAATTTTTAATTAAATTATGAATATACGCTACACAGAAATTCATAGAAACTGTAGAGTTGAGCGCCTGACAGGCCCCCAAGCTATCCGTGGAAACAACAATTTTTGCAAAACCATCCTCCACAGCAATCTCGAATGCTTTTATAATGGCAATAAGCTCACCAAAGCACGACGAGCATCTAAAAGGAACTTTAAAGTAGAATTCTTGATTTGAGGACAAATTAAGCACACCCAGTCCAGCAACATTATCACCCAGTGACGCATCCGTAGCAAAAATCGTAAAACCTTTTTCCCTGTAGGCTTCAATCTTTGCCAAATATGTAACTTTCATCTCAACAGATGATATATCAGCTTTTTTGGCACTTAGTGAACAATTGTTTTCTTTTCGAAAATAATCAGATACAAACTTAGTAAGCTCAGATACTGTTTTCTTAAACTTCGACACCTTATTAAAATTCGGCCTATTTAAGACATTACCAATAGGCTCAAAACGTGAATTTTCTGGCAATGTGAAGAGAGGTTCCTGCTGTGGAGCTCTTACTTTTTGCATAACAACCTTAGAAAATTTGTTTCTAGTTAAAATTTTATTAACTTCATTATCATTATTTTTTGTATTAACTGTTTTATTACTGAGTTTGGGAAAATGTTCATCCCAGTCTTGGAGGAGTTTAAACCTATTAGTACTTACAGAATAGTTTGTTGTTACTTCGCGCCTTGATAATTTTTTGATGACCATAATTTTGTTTATGTTATCCTCATCAGCCCACTTTGGACACTTGTTTTTTTCCGTAGACAAATGATCAGAACCATTGCACAGAATGCACTTAATCACATTACATGATGGCGAGCATATGCCCTCACCACCACATCTCAGACATCGCCTTTTAGATCTGCATGATTTCTCTGTATGACCCAATCTACCACAGCATCGACATTGTCGTATTGCTGGAAAATAGTGATTTACCTTCATCACCGTATAGTCAATCGCAACCTACTCCGGAAGCGCACCCCCTTCAAAACCAATTTTTACAGCAAAGGTAGGAAGAAAGTTTTCACGAACATTTTCATCCCTTTTTTTAAACCGCATTACCGACATTACTTTGATTGGCGATATAATATTTTTTTAATATCTTCTTCAGATAAGTAAAGAGGGACATCCCTTAACACACCAAAAGTCTCAACAAAACTTCTGGGAATAAATGCTTTTAAGCATTTCTCCTCTAATCTGGCATCCAAAACAAAGCTGTTTGCATTCGCTACCTCATCAAAAATAATCTTAAAAAGTGATCTTCCAACAGTTTTAATAGAGACCACCCCCTTAGGTTTTATACCCTTAATTTTTTCCCATAAGAATAAGCCATTTTTCATCGCCTTTGTTTCTAGCCGCGATGTGTCAACTAGAACCGCAACATCACCCTTATGATCAGTTGGGTATAGATTTATAAATATGAATTAACATCACTTCCAGATAAATTCTCATCACCTCCAATTTTACTCAAATTTGTATCTACATTCATATTACTGTTCTCAGCTAAAAAGCCGTTACTAACCGCCATGTTACCGCGACTATAATTAGGATCAACACTCAACTGCAGACTCACCAGTACCAACGCTAGCCGCCATTTTGTCATAAGCATCATGGAGTAGCCCATTATTTTCACGTGCTTTAAGCACTTTCTTTAAACTTTTAACATTATTTTTAGTTTTTTTCCCTGTCTATTTTCTTTTTTACACAATTTGTTGCTTTTTCTTCATATTTATACCCCCACGTTTAAAAAACGTAAATGGGGGTATATTAATTTTGTCACTCCGTTTGTAACGCATATAAAGAGGCGTGGTAGGTATAGAAAAGTATATATATTCTTGATCAGCATCACCACCCGAGTTGATTTAGCCATGTCCGTCTGTCTGTCCGTCTGTCCGTCTGTCTGTGATCACGATTACAGCCGTAATTTTAAAGCTATCATAACTAAATTCAATATTTAAGCTTTTATCTAAAAAATGAAGGTCAAGTTCGTAAATGAGCCAAATCGGATGAAAACCACGCCTACCTCCCATACAAAGTGACTTTATCAAAACGGTAAAATCTCTTAGAATTCCACAAAAATTAATATATGGACTTGCAATTTTGCATATGAGTTTTGATGATTAAAATACAGTCTACGTATGAAATTCAACGAAATCGGATGAAAACCACGCCTACCTCCCATACAAAGTGACTTTATCAAAAAGGTAAAATTTCTCTAAAATCCACAAAAATTAATGTATGGACTTGAAATTTTGCATATACACTTTGATATATAACGTGTACTATGTGTACCAAATTGAGTGAAAACCACGCCCACCTCCCATACAAAGCGACTTTATCAAAAAACAAAAGCGAATATTTTCTGTTAAAAGTATAACGAAAATGTTTTTACAGATAAACATTTTATTGATTGCTTAAGACTTTGAAAATACTTTGGTTCGGCCGTGGGGGTATTTTAACTTCGGCCCAGTCGAAGATCATTTCTTACTAGTTTAATATGAATTCATCAAAATCATCCTGCGTAGCAACAAAGAGAGGGGGAGAACCTTCAGCCTCCATCTTCGACTGCCCACAGTTATGCGTAAAACACACACTATAATGTATTAATTAACAATTAAATTTAAAAGAAACAGAAAAAATGCACAAATGAAAAGTACTTTCAAAGAAAATCAAAAAGAACAAGCACTATTTAAGCACTTAAAAAATATAAGAACACCAAAAAGCCACGAAGTTACCAATCACTAACTGCTTTCGATGACGCTCAAAATGGAAGTGTCAATAGTAATTTGAAAATGAAAAAAAAAAAAATAATAAAATAATCGCTTTCAGATTTCTATGGGCAGTCAATTTCATTTTGACAGTTGCGGCAGTCTGCCTCTCTGAAATGCTGTTACCTTGTTTTCATTGTACCATGATTATATGTATATGGTCCTCCTCAGCCTAATGGTGCAATAAAATTTTGTCGGTCTCGAATGGTTTCGGAGATACCACCATTAGGCTTAGGAGGCCCATATACATATTATAAAAATTAGAAAAAAAAATATATATAAGCATGGGCCCTAAACTACAATTATGCCTTAAAATTTAAGGCTAAAATTATTGCACAGGTTGAGGAGGATATGCTACAAAGAAGAGATATGAAAGTTCGGCAAAAAGTATTGCGAGATTATAGCGATCCTTGTGAAATGGGTAACGTAATGTAGGTAGTGCGCATTTCAAAGCATTTCTGTGCTCGACTTGGTAGATGGAAAACTATCAGCAGCAACCACACAACTGAGTGTGGAAGCCGACGTTTTTGTTTTGAAAGGAGTGCATTCGATCTGTGTCCGAATTGCGGCACTCGTCATGGAGAAAAATCGTTTCAAATCCAGTCAACTACGTCCACCAACTTGTTTTGTCAACTATCAGGCATGTTGGGAATCGACTCTGAATTGGACTATTTCCCGCCGCAACAAATTGGCCAGTTTTCAAAATAAGTATTTTTGCAACAAACAAATGTGTGTCTTCAAACCCATGCGATACACTTTCGGGAAATTTCGACTCAAGTTTGGGGTTGTGTTGACATTGGTGTAATAAGTAAGTGGTGGGCGCCTCGGTAGTCGAGTATGTAGCGTGCTCGACTGTTATCCCAGAGGTCCCGGGTTCGATTCCCGGCCAGGCCATGGTCCTTCGCTTTAAAAACCTTTCTAAATTTTCTTTTCCTCTTTCCTAAATCAACTGAAACAAATTTACCACTGAAACAATTAATATTTACCACTTGAAATGAAATTATTGAAAATGTATTTATCACCAATGTTTACGACTTGAAATGAAACTATTGTAACTATTGAAACTATTGAAACTATTGAAACAATTGAAAATGTATATATGAATAATTTAATATAAGTAGTCTGTAAGAGTTGATCTCTGTTAGATGAAATAAATAAATAAATAAATAAATAAATAAAAAATAAAAAAGTTGGTGTAAAACGTTTGAATAAGAAACGTTTCAAAGCATTTTCGGTTTTGATGATGATGCATTTAATTTCATTCATTGAACTGTCCAAACACGTGTATCGGTTTCTATTTCTAATTTGTAACCTACAAAAACAGAAAAATCTTTTAATTTTAATGATTTATAGGAGAAATACTAACATTTTTTCGTTTAAGCAGCTTATTTTGATAAAATAAACAACATTTCACTTTAAAATATTGGTTTCCCAATGAATTCCGACGATGCAAAGCTGACGTAAAAATCCGCGAAAAAAAATGTCAAATGATGATGCGTTAGGAATGTGGAATGCCAACGTTACCAATTTCGAATACGACGTAACGATTCGGATCGTAGAATACAACTTTACGAATCCGAAATAAAATCACAGCTACGACGGATCCTGGAATAAGGCTGATTTACAACTACATTATTCATGCCCTAAAAACCTAGCAACCCTCCGCGGCTTTGCCCGCGATGCATCTTAAAATAAAATTACGCATTTTTTGTAAAAAATTTGTCTTATTATCGTTTTAATAGGTTTATTTTTTCCATGACATATTAATTGCAATCATGTAAGATTTTCTGTATAAACAATGTTTTTTGATGTGTTTGTGTTATTCGTAAGAATAAATTGGTTTGATGGATTTCCTATCCTAGAAAGACCAACATATAACTACCCGTGGGAAAAGCAGCTTTCTCGTAAAAAAATAAAATTCATTCATAGTCTCTCTACATTTGTGTCGATCTCACATCAAGTTTTTTGATTTCCAACTTATTTTCTGGGGTGGCTCATAAGCGGGCTCAAATTTTTTTTAAGCAAAAAAATAAGCAATCGTTCATAATTTTTTTGCTTGTAACTAAATCAATAGTTACGGTCTCTTTAGGGAAAAGTAAGCTTTAATAATTAACTTTCGTTTGACATAACAACCATGGAAAAATATTAAGCACAGACAATTTTATGTCGATTTGAGGAAACATGGCTCATAACCGCAGACATTCCCTTACTTATTTAACCATATTATTAAATGGTATGAAAATACATTTTATGCAATGCACTTCGGCTTATTAACACAATTTGTAGCTCAATTATATAAGACTCGTATTCCATAACGTGAATTGTTTTGGAAAGATATTGGTTTTAATAAGTCCTTGCCTTTTCAAATGTAAATTTATGTTTATGGAATGAATTAAAAATACATTTTTATTACTTTCAATAAATAAAATCAAATTAAGTTAAAATTTTTTTCATAGGTCTTATTTCATTGACGAAATTATACACTAACGCTATGTAATGCCGTAAAAACATGCTAAAAAAGCCATTCAACCCATACCAATGCGCAACTCCAAAGCGATGTAATTTGCATCGCACGGCGTTTCAATTTAAGCTTAAATTGTTACTATAAATTTCATGCACTCATGGCAGTGTCGCCAGATAAAATTACCACGAAAATTCTCTTTTTCTCATATTTAATTCTCACAAATTACCACACTCGCAAAATACCTCAAAATACCACAAAATACCTCAAATTACCACAAAATCCCTCAAATTATCTTTTGAGGTATTGTGGTAATTTGAGGTATTTTATGGTATTTTGAGGTAATTTTTTTCCCACGCGTCGTAAATATCGCACATGTGGTATTTTTTTCGTACGCGAGAGATTTTTACCACAAAATACCATGGGAATTACCACATCCCACAATTGTTGAAAAATACCATAAGTACTATTTATCGTGCTTTTCTGGCAACTATGACTCATGGTATAATAATACAAGGTAGCATTGACAACTGCTTATTTTTTCTTCTGCAAGAAAACATCTTCTGTCAAAAACACCTGTTTGTGCAAATGCATCTGCAGATGCTGAAGTTGTTGTTTTTTTTTCACTTCTACGTTTTTGTTAAGGATCGCTGCTATTTTTATAGATTAAAAAAGGCACGTTTTATCTTATTTAAGAAATGTTTAATTCAGTTCAATATGTATGTATTTAATATTCAGCACATGTTAATTTGAAGACGGTTATAAAGAGAATGTAAGACGTAAGAAAATGAAATATAAGTATAAGTAGAAAAATGTCAAAGGCGAAGTGACAGCTCTGAGAGTGTTGCCACACTGACATGCGTATTGTAGTTGATGACTATGGGAATATTCAACACGCCCTCTCAATATGCAGGTCACCTCAGTTAGAAATGCCAAGTCCTTCTAAGCATCTCTCATGATTTGCTCTCACCAAAGACTTTGTCAGCACATCTGCAGTCATATCTTGTGTGGAAATGTGCTTTAATACAAAAAATCCAGCACCAATCGATTCCCGAACAAAATGATGTCTGATATCGATGTGTTTAGTACGGGCATGGAAAACAGGATCATTCGCCAAATGCTGAGCACTTTGATTGTCCACAAAAATAGTAATGTTAGTCAAATTTTGCAAATTTAGCTCGTTCAGAAAACTTCGCAAATAAATCGCTTCTTTTGCTGCTTCGGATAAACTTATATACTCAGCTTCCGTTGATGATAATGCCACTGTACGCTGTTTTTGTGACTTCCAAGTTATCGCAGCTCCACTGAGTAAAAACACGTACCCTGTGTATGATCGTCGATCTACAGAACAACCACCCCAGTCGGCATCAGTATATCCTAACAACGGCTTACCAGTCTTCCTGTATATTAGACCCTTATTCACAGTTCCAGCAAGATATCTCAAGATCCTTTTTGCAGCAATCCAGTGACACTTTTGGGGCTTATTTACAAACTGCGCTAATCTTGAAACTGCGTTGGAAATATCAGGTCTGGTTGCAACAGACAAATACATTAATGAGCCAATTAATTCTCTATATGGACATTCTTCAATTAAATTATCGCCTTCATTGTTAATGAAACGCATCTTTATTTCGGCAGGCGTTGCCAATGGATTGCATTCACTCATTCCGTACTGTTTTAACAATTCCAGAATATATAAGCTTTGCTTTAATTTAATTTCTGAATCAGTCTGATTTATTTCTAAACCAAGGCAATAATTTGCTTGGCCGAGGTCCTTGATCTCAAAATCCTCTAAAAGACATTGTTTAAGCTTCTCAATACTATTGCTATTACGTGATGCAACTAGAATGTCATCCACATACACCAACAACAGCATAAAATCTTTATCTTGGTTACCATAAAACAAACAAGGCTCATTTATTGTTGGTTTCAGACCTATGCTAACCAGCTTTTCTCTAAGTTTAACATACCATTGTCTGCTAGCTTGTTTTAAACCGTATAATGCCTTCTTAAGCCTACAAACGTTTCCACCATTTTGCAAGTCTATAAGCATATTTCTTGCTCGTATACCAATAATTGAATTTTTGGCTTCTTTGAGCGCAATGCGTTCGAGCATCTCATTTAACATATCTGGCACCTTCATAAGAACTCTTTCCTCTAATGAACCATTCAAAAACGCCGTTACAACATCGAACTGCCAGACTTTCAACCCAAACTGCACTGACAATGCCAATAATAATCTAAGTGTTTCTAGTCGCGCTACTGGAGCAAATGTTTGATGGTAGTCAATGCCATACTTTTGACTAAAGCCTTTTGCTACTAGTCGAGCCTTGCGACGTTCTACTTGCCCTTCTGAACCATATTTATTTGTCAGCACAAAGCGGCAGCCAACGACATTTTTATCAGCAGGTGTTTTTAAAATATCCCAAGTATTATTTTTTATAAGACTCACCACTTCTGACTCAATTGCATCTTTCCATTCTTCACATGCAGCACTCTTCAATGCATCCCGCACGCTGAACTCAGCAACACCAGCAAAAACATCATCGTTAATGTTATCAAACACAATTTCTTCCTCAATTGCTGCTTCCTCAATGGGTGCTTCCTCTAGTTCTGATGTTGACTTGATTGAACGAAATAGCTTTCTCGGACGCCCTCTGCGTCCTGTGCGCAATAGCTTTGGCCTTCCAGATATTCTGCATTCTCCTTCTTTGTTTTGTGAATCAGTAACTTCGGCACCTTGGGTTTGCAATGGTGGTGGAGAGAATTCGATGATCTTTGGCTGACTTTCGTTACTAATTTCGACTTTCTGTGAAAATGTAAATAATTCATTTAATGTATTTAAATTCATCAACTCTTTTTGAATTTCTTCTAGGAACTTTACATCACGTGCATAGATTACTTTCTTCTTGTTTGGAACCCATATGCGGTAACCCTTCCTATCTCGAGGATAACCTACGAACACGCCTTCAAAAGATCTTTGTGCAAGTTTATCTTTGGTAGGGTCCTTGTCAAAAACCATTACTTTTGACCCAAAAGTTTTAAAATAACTCACCTTCGGCCTCTTATTGGTCCATTTTTTATATGGTATTTTTCCGTTTAAAGTACTCGATGGGCATCTATTTCGAATGTAACTTGCTGTGGCTATAGCCTCGCACCAAAAACTTGAACTCAAACCAGATTTTATTAAAAGACACCTTGCCATATCTAAAAGTGTGCGGTTCATCCTCTCAGCTACTCCGTTTTGCTGTGGAGTTCGAGGAATTGTCAGCCTTCGCTCGATACCATTATCTGCAAGATATTTGTCAAAATCAGCATTGCAATACTCACGCCCATTATCTGACTGCAGGCATTTTACTTTCTTGCCAGTCTGCTTTTCAACCAAATTTTTGTAGAGCTGAAATGCTTCAAAAACGCCGCATTTCTCTCGCAAGAAGTAAACCTCACACCACCTAGTGCTATCGTCAATAAAAGTAACAAAGTACTTTGCGCGACCTAAAGATTCTACTCGAAAAGGGCCAACTACATCAGAGTGCACTATCTTCAATGTTTCTGTGCATGGAATTCGGCATTTGTTAAATGGCAACGCGGTCATCTTTCCCTTCAAACACACCTCACACCGGGCTAACTGTTGAGTGTCGTTTACGTCGATTGCAGGTAATATACCTTCACGCATCATTTTTATTAAGTCTTTTCCGTTTAAATGACCCAACCTGTCATGCCACTTCAACAGTTCGGAGCATCCAGGTTGAGCTACCGAGCATTCGAAATGTTCGCGTATATAGTACAAATCGCCTTTCCGATCCGCGATCACTGACATATTTCCACGACCGTCACTCACATACGCATTGTTCTTGCAGAAAGTCACTTTGTGCCCCTTGTCCGCTATTTTGGCAACTGAAATAAGATTTGTTCGCAAGTCCGGAACAAATAAAGTATTTTTAAATTCAATTAATCGGTGACCACTATGACCAGCAACGGACAATTGCACTACACCTTTGCCTTTGACTGCAGCACATGCCTTGCTTGCCAAATTAAGTTTTGCATTCGGAGATTCACTAATTGTTTTAAACAAACTCTCATCACCACACAAATGAGCTGTGCACCCACTATCCAAAATCCAGGCCTTTTGCACTCTTTTGGAATTTGCAACACACGCATTCCCTGCATCAGCTGTTACTGTATGACTTACTGCATAAGATTCATCAACACTGTGGCCAGATTGCTTAACACTGCGGTTGACATCGACCTTCTTTGCTGAACAAACATTAGCTTTATGTCCTGGAGCACCACATTTATAACACTTTAGCTCACGTTTTAACGCACTCTTGAATTTTCTGCGATTAGAAAATCGCTTACACTCATTTTGTCGAGTACCAGCAGCCATGGCTATGACCATATTTCCAGGTGCTTGTTTTCGTGCCTCACTCTCTTCAATAATTTTTACTTTTAGGACTTCAGCACTAGGCAACTCATCTCGCGACTCAATTGCACATCTAAAATTTTCATACGATGTATGAAGGCTATATAGCAACATAATTGAAAGCAGATCTCCATTTATTTGCACACCCATGCTCTCCAGTTTGTCTACTGCATCGAAAAACTTAGAAATGTGCTCTTTCACATCTCCGTCTTCTTCAAGCCTTTGAAGCATGAGTTGTTTTAACAAGGTCGCCTTGCGTGCCGGTCCTTTCGACGCATATATTGACTCTAACTTTTTCCAAACCTCCCGCGATGTCTCACAACCACGGATTTGCTTTAATTCAGATGGTTGAATTGATAGAATCAAGTCCGCCTTGGCCTTTTTGTCTTGCTTTAACCACATGTTCCGGGCAGCGGCAGATGAAGCGTCACCCTCTGCTGGCATTAAGCACGTGCCGTTGACATACTCCCAGAGATCGTTTTTAGTCAGCAGCGCTTCTACTTGCATACTCCATGTATCAAAATTTTCTTTCGATAAAAGTTCAATCCGCGAAGAACTGGGCACGGAATTTGAAGTCATTATATCGGTTGTGCGCTCTTGATTCTCGATCTTCACATCAATTTTTGCTACGGCGTCTGTTAATTGAATATTAAAAATTTTTGAACTGTTCATTAAAATAATAATAACGTTAAATCAATTCAACAGCTTGGCGCATCTGGGCCCATAACCTGTTAAGGATCGCTGCTATTTTTATAGATTAAAAAAGGCACGTTTTATCTTATTTAAGAAATGTTTAATTCAGTTCAATATGTATGTATTTAATATTCAGCACATGTTAATTTGAAGACGGTTATAAAGAGAATGTAAGACGTAAGAAAATGAAATATAAGTATAAGTAGAAAAATGTCAAAGGCGAAGTGACAGCTCTGAGAGTGTTGCCACACTGACATGCGTATTGTAGTTGATGACTATGGGAATATTCAACAGTTTTCAACATTGTTTGTGTTTTCAATGGCCGATTATGTGCGCTCTCTTTTTGAGTATATTTTTTGACAGGAGATGGTTTCCCAAGCAACTGTCAATGCTACCTTGTATTATTATAACATGCATGCACTTATATTTTACAGCTTACGAATTCTGCACGCAGCTATTCAACATTTTTAATAGAAAAACTCTCTGTGAATAATGAAACACTGAAGCAGCAGCAACAAACGACGCGCTTTTTATATAATTGTTCTTTGCCAAGGCTAGTTCGTATACGTATATGTTTCTACAACATTTGTAGTTATGCCAATCATTTAAGTTGTTTGTCCTTACTGCAAGTTGGTATAATTGAATTTTTTGTTTCTTCAAATTATAAAGATTAGATTTAAACCAAGCACTACACTGATTTCCTCCTGTTATTTCCTTTTTAATCATCATTCTATTCAAGGAATCACTTAGAATCTGACTAAAAGAATTTGCTGACTGGTTACAACTTATAGAATAATTCACCATTGCAAAGCCTCTTTGAGCTAGTTCTCGAAAGAAAGTCTCTTGGTTATAATTTATAGTCTGAATGATTTTTTTTTTATTTTCGTTCCGTGCGTTGATTTTGATATCAATATCAATTGATTCATGGTCACTCACTCTAAATTCTTTTTTTACATTTGCTTTAACACATGGATTATTAGTCACTACATAGTCTATTAGAGTTGATGAGGTTCTCGTTCTTCTGGTTGGTTCAGTAACAATTTGTCTGAAGGAATTATCATTAATAACTTGTTCAATTTTTCTTTTATGTATATTATTTTCGAGCCAGTCAACATTAAAATCACCCATTACAATCACGTGATCTCCTAAAAGTTCGCATTCTTCCATTTGAGTTTTAAAAAATTCGCAAAAAATACCCTCCGGTGATTTTTGCTTATCAGGGGATCTATATACCGCCACTAGCACTAAATTTATATTTTTTAATTTAACTTTTATTATTAGCCACCAGATCATTTTTCCAACTGAAATCACTTTTATTGTTTGAGTATGCCATTCGTGTCTTATGTAAAAGGCCACTCCACCAGTGTGATTAGATATGCTATCACATCTTATCATGTTATAACAATTTAACTGTACTTCTGAGTCCAGTATGGATTCTGTCAAATGAGTTTCAGTTACACAGATAAAATCAAATTTATTTTCTGCAACTATTACTTCGAGTTGATTAATATTTGTACGAATCCCTCCAATATTCAAGCACAGGCACTTTAAGTTTGATTGCTAGTACATTACTTTTTCGGCTTCTACTCTCAATTTTCTCTGAAGTGTGCTGCATGTAGTGTCTCTGCAGTCATGGTTTACATTCAGATCATTGAGATTCAACTTTTCCTTTGCTTTTATGCAATTAATGCATTTCAAAAAGTCATTTTTGCATTCTCTATAGGAATGCCCTGTTTTACTACATTTCGCACATATTTGGTTACTCTCACTGCATACACTTGATTTATGATTAAAACCCCAGCATTTAAAACATCTTATTACATTAAGGCTTTCGTAAGCTACGCATCTATCCCATTCAATATTTATTCTTTTTTCTTTCATGATCCTTTTAAAGCCTTCACCATCGACTTCAATCAATGCATTGTACACTCGAGGATTTTTAAAGGACTTATACACTTTAATACATTTCAGTTCTTTGCAGTAAAAATCATTTTGGTTTTTTATTGCGGCTATAATTTTCTCACTCTCCAAATTAGCACTCATTCCTGATATTAAAATTTTGGGGTTTCTCATTTTTGGCAGTTGGACATCGTATTTTTCACTCAATTTATTTTTCATTTCGTTTGCTAAAATTGCTCTAGCTTCTTCACTCTCACATCGAATAGCAACCGCACCGTTTTGTCTATTTACAATTCCATTTACTCCAACACTCAACTCTGATGGGTTTATTTTTTTTTTGATTTCGTTTCTTGTTGTTTCGCTCTCTTGTTTTTCTTTTGGTTTCAGAATAACAGGCGCACTAGTGACCGCTGATTTTTTAAGCTTCGAAGCATAAGTTTCGCTATTACCTTCTCGCGGGTTATTGCTGTTTACGAAATTTTTTAACTCGTCACAAATTTTTTTATTTTCCTTTGCACTTGTTCCCACCTCCCGGCTTATTTGCTCACATTGCAGTTTAAATCCATTTACAGTGTTTCCTAGGGCACTAACCTTAGCCTCACATGATTCTTGAGCTTTGATCATAAATTTTACTCTTTCACTATATCGCGATTCAATTGCTTCAAGCAAATTTTTGATTTCACTCTCATTAATTTTTAAAGAATTACTAAATTCTTGTTTATATTCTTTCAAATATCTTGCATTCGTATTCACACTTGAGCATGTAGGTCCTCGGTCAATTGTGTACAAACTTAATAACACGCACAACACAATTGATCATAAGAAGCTAGGTCAAAGTCCTTTCAAGGGCTGAAATGGCCAGTTATTTATTTATTTTATAGATATTGATATATGAGTTAGAGTTCGAGCTGGGAAATTCGGTCGAAGGGCTGGTTACAAAATGCGCATTAAGAACAACTGGATCTATAAGAAATTTTCCAGAGTTGATATTGGTTCCAATTCCAATATTTTTCTTTCAGGTTATTCCAACGCTTCTTTGATGGCAATGACGTACTTAGCTTTGAGAGATAAAATCTTTTCTTGGATAACTATGAAACATCATTTTTAGCCCTCCTATATTCTTCCCAGTTGGTCACAGTTGGATTGCGTTTCCACCTAGAATAGGCCTTGTGACTTTTTTGAGAGCTTGCTTGGTGGAATTTGTGAACCATGGACAAGTACTGCTAATGATACGAGATGTACGTAGTGGCACATGGATTTCAAAAGTAGACGAAATTTTGCTCAAAAAAATTCAATTTATCATCAGCAGAACTGAAGTAGTAGCAATCCATCCAATTTAATCTAGACAGATCAGCAAATAGAGCGCCAAAGCGAATCGATTTATAGTCCCGATAAGTAAATCTTCTGCTCACTTCAGAGTGCATGAGATGTATATTAAATATGCAGAAATCAGGTCATGATCGGATAAAAATGATATCTGATCAAATAAAAGAACCATTGTAATATCCGAGACTGTAAATAAATCAAATAGGCTAGGAGCAGCATTGCTAGCAACGTGAGTAGGCGCCTCAGAATTAACAACAGAAATACCAACTTCAGACAAATTATCAAGAAATTGGTTGGCTAAGCTATCTTTGCAGAGCAAATCAATATTAAAGTCACCACATAATATGATTTTTTTTTTTACATAATATGATATGATCATAGTCTATTAAACAGCTAGTTATCGAGGTAAATAATGCATCAAGTCTAGAGCTGCGGCTGGGACTGTATACGCACGAGAGATAAACTTTAACTCTGCAATCATAGATTTCAATGTTTAAGAACTCCGGATCAGATCCACTAGATTCGCTCAAAAATTTGACATTAAAGTTTTTTTACAATATATTGCAATGCCCCCTCCTCTGCCGCTTTTTCTGTTTTGACGGAAAAGATTATAGTTGTCAATGTTTACTACCGAGTCTTATATTATTGCAAAGCCAAGTTTCAGTGACACAAAGTACGTCTACCGAGGAGTCAACAAAAATATATTTGAAATCTAATTTGAAGTCATTCAGATTTCTTGCATTGAAATGGGCAATTTTTAAACCGGAATGTTGTTTACACAGAATATCAATCATAATCTTCTGATTATTATTAGCATCAAAGTTATGGTTATTCCCAACCATTAAAACGTTTGAGAACGACAACGAAACAATAAGCTGTAGAAAGTAAGAAAGTTGATAGATATTTTGTGAAAAGAAAAAGGAAACAAAGAGTTGAAGTTGCAGCAAAAGAGGGAAATTAAAAATTTGGATACCATCGAATAACAATAAAAGTGATAATTGAAATTAACTTATTATTGATATATAAAAATAATACTATAAAAGAAGGCAAATTAATTAATATGAGATTCAAGAGGTTCAGCAATACCAGAGGCTCCGCTAACTTTATGATGCAATTCATCAATACTGTAAATTGGAAAGCTGTCCGCATTTTTTTCCAGTCTGATGTGGACTGCACCACGAAAAGTAAACGCATTGAAGATTTTTTCTGGCGCTTATAGACTATTGCAGCTTGTAGAGTTTTTCGGTAAGCTGCATTCAGACTTTCATTCGCCTGCGATAGTCGGCGAATGCTTTAAGAGCGAGATTTCGGTCAAAAGGAGAAAAAATTTTGCAATTATGACCGAATTTTATTTATGCAGACTAGGTTTGACACGAAAGATATCTCTGAGCTGCGGTGGTTGGAAGTCAATAAAGTGGCATACTTTTAATTAGCGTGATTAAACTTGCAAATTTTTAAATGATTGAGGAGCTCACAAAAACACGACCCCTTTGTTTGATATTTCGATTAATTTTCTCATTTGGTCTTTATTCTTACGTTTTGGTTGTTTCGTAAAAGTGTGAACCGTAAAGTGTGCATAATATGCAAAATGCTATATCTTCAAAAGGCTTTATTTATCATAGTTATAATGATCCGATTTAGGTCAAATATGCACCGTTTCGATCGAAAACTTGTTGCCATTTTGAAGGTAATTCATTTTGCCTCTCTCATAAAAAACCCTCGTCTCTATTGGCAAAGAACTAAAAGAGTCGATTTTCACATGCTTCCCTTGAGCAAAGTTCTCACCACCAAAATCATTCGCCATAGACAGGAACAAGTAGTAATCACTTGGTGCCAGGTCCGGACTATAAGGTGGATGCATAAGAACCTCCGAACCAAGCTCCCTTAGCTTCTGGCGAATCACTATCGATGTGTTTGGCCTGGCGTTGTCTTGTTGGAACACAATTCCTCTCCTATTGGCCAAAGCTGGCCGCTTCTTGGCGATTGCTTTCTTTAGACCGTCCAATTGTTGACAGTACAGGTCCGAATTAAGAGTTTGGAAGGAAGGGAGCAGGTCATAGTAGATGACTCCCTGCCAATCCCACCAGACACACAGCAAAACCTTCCTGGCCGTCCATCCGGCCTTGGCCATCGTTTGCGGGGGCTCACCGCGATTCCTCCACCGTTTTCACTTGACATTGTCGTAAGTGACCCACTTTTCATCACCAGTCACCATCCGCTTCAGAAATGGGTCGATGTTGCGATTCAGCAGCGATTCGCAGATGGAAATTCGATCCATGAGATTTTTTCAGGGTGCGGAGAACGATCGAAATACGATTGTTCTTACAATTAATCACCACTAATAATTTCGTGCTTTCAGTTTCTCATGAGAGAAAGTTACGCGACGAACAAAAGCATTTACGATCGCTCACCAGCAAAAGCAGAGTTCGTAAATATCTTTACTTATCTGGCGCTTACAACCGTTGGTCGGTTTTTGCCTCGTATAAGAAATTGCGCCAGTCATTTCTGTTTTTCGCTTGCTGGCGCCAGTTGGAAACACCAAGTGTAGTCAGGTTATTCAACACTTGATCCTTCCAACGAAGATGTGGGCGTCCTCTTCTGCGTTGACCACCACCGGGCACCGAATCGAATATTTTTTCGCTAGAGCGTCGTTTTCCATTCGCTCAACATGACCTAGCCAGCGGAGCTGCTCGATTTTAATGCGCTTAACTATATCGGTGTCAGCGTACAGCTCATACAGCTCATGGTTCCATCGAATTCAGTACTCGCCATTGACGCAGATTGAACCGAAGATCTTACGAAGGATCTTTCTCTCGAAGGCTCCCAAAGTCTTTTCATTAGCACTGCTCAACGTCCATGTTTGTGCCGCATATAATAGAACGGGCATGATTAGTGACTTATAGAGCGTGAGTTTTGTTCGTCGAGAGAGGGCTCTGCTTCTCAATTGCTGGATCCCAGGTAGACGAAGTCCTTAACAACCTCGAAGGAGATGTTGTCAACAGTGACGTGGTTTCCAACACGCTGGGACTATTTATTTGTTGACACTAGGTATTTCGTCTTATCTGCGTTCACTGCAAGATCCATTCGACTCAACTTTTTCGCTAATCTGGAGAATGCTGCACTGACTTCGCTCGTATTATGATCAATGATATCGATATCATCAGCATACGCCAGCAGCATTAAATACATTTGTAGAATATCGTGCCGCTGCGTCTCAAATCAGCAGCTCGGATGATCTTCTCCATCATTAGGTTGAAGAAGTCGCATGATAAGGAATCACCAAAAATAATAGAAATCAGATTACGCCATCTGTGGCGTCCGTGGCGTAGTTGGTTAAAGTGCGTGGCCGCTATGTCAAAGAACTTGGAGACCCAGGTTCGAACCCCAGCAGCGACAGAAAATTATTTGAATTAAAATAATTTTTCTGTACGGCCGCCACCTCTCTGCAGACAATGGCAAACCTCAGAGAGTAATAAAAATGCCATGTAAAGCTTCTTGAGAATAAGAACATTCCGTTCATCGCCGTTCGGAGTCGGCGTTAAGCCTGAAGGTCCATTTCTCGGTTAATTGTGTACAAACTTAATAACACGCACTACACAATTGATCATAAGAAGCTAGGTCAAAGTCCTTTCAAGGGCTGAAATGGCCAGTTATTTATTTTTTTTATTTAGATTACGCCATCTGAAGCAGAAAAAGTTGCACCGTTCTGCGCAAGACGTTAGGTCTTTCGTGACATAGATAGGAAAAGACACTTTCTCTTTTCATCTCACTGATTTTCTTTTTGTGCAAGAAAAGACGAAATATAGTACGAAATAGCTCTGTGCGATTTATTTTTCAGCTACAGTTCTGTTTGTTTATGTTTTGCTCAGTGAAAAACAGCTGATTTTGACAATGTGTCGATCATGACGTAGGCAGAAATGCGCTTGGCATAATTTTGTTTTTATTATTTTTGAGGAATCGCCTTGTCTGAAACCTCGTTTGGTATCGAATGGTATCGAAATATCACGAACGAAAAAACTTCGCTGCAAGCGTCGTTGGCTCGCTCACTCGTGATCGTTCTTTGGTTGTGAAGGCTCATTTTTTAAATTCGATACGTAGCACATATTGTGAAGATTGAATCTTTAATCGTTCCTGAGCGTTTTTGAGCAGTGATAAATTTTTACTCTGTGACAGCGAAAAAATAATTAAAATTTTGTTCAATTAAAAAAAGACAATAAAGTAGAAGAAAATTACATAATAAAAAAATACATCAAGTATTAGAAAATATAAAAAAAAATTAGAAATTCAGATTATTTAGCGTACCAGGTTGACATATAATTTTTGTTCTTTTGATGGTTTAAATGTATATAAACATCTAGAGTACTAAAAAAATATGAGTAATTAATAAAAAATAGATATTAAAATTAAATAAAAATATTAAAATAAAAATACCGAGTTTAAATTATATAATAAAAAAAATCAAAAACAAAACAAAGCTAAAAATACTCTTCAACTGATACAAAATAATTATAAAATACAAAAATTTGTTTCTTTATAATAGGCAATAATTTTTGTCTATTAATATATTTGATACTCTACATTTTTCAAATCAACCAAGCGAATGCACAACAAAAACATTTAAGTAATCGATCGCGTGTATCTGCGTGCGTCCGTTTCACAAAAGAATGAATTGTTGTGTTTAACGTCCCTTGTCTCCTTGCTTTCACGAGGAGAAGAGAGATTTAGAGACGGAGTAAAAGACTTGAGTTTTTACTTTTAATATATTTTATTAAAAAGCCCCGCTGTCTAGGCGAGGCTGCGACCTTTTTAAATTTATTTATTTATTTTATTTTATTACAAGGCCCGCTGTCTAGGCGCTTTTTTAATAATTGCTTAGTTCATTTAACTTTGTCGATTAGCTCTGTCAGATTCTGGTCTGATCGGCGGTATTCAAAGGGATTTTCTTCCGGTTCCCTTGTTGGAATTAATTGGAAAGGTCACACACAATTACAAGAAGAAATGGAATTTCATGTTCACGTTCCTCACCTCCTTTTCATTGGCATACGCTAGTTAGTGGCGGATCTACATATGGGCTAAAAGGCCTTTAGCCACCCCCCCTTGGAGAATTTTTTGTATGGGAAAAAAATGAAAAAAGTCCAAGAAGACGTTTCAGGCCCCCCTTGGCATACAAAAGTGTAGTTTCAGTCCCCCCATTGGGCAAATCCTAGATCCGCCACTGACGCTAGTGTACGCCTACGAATTGCACAATTTGCCTGAGCTGCACTTTTAACGAACAATATTATGCTGATCGTGCAAGCCAATGGCATGCACCCAAACATTGCCAGCCGGCGTTATAGCCGTATGCACTTGACAACCTAAAACAAAACAAAGCGTTGGTTTGGTAATTTAAGCATATGCGCTTAAATTAGGTCGGCTTCTTTCTTCTTTCATGAGCTCCTGCAATTCAAGTCACCGCACTTGAATTGGGTCTTGATCGTTCATGGAAACAATTAATAATTTTTCTTTACGTTTTGCATTTTTGACACACTTTATTAGGTTAGGTTAGGTTGACGTGGCTGTCTCCTATGAGATATCTGTCACTGTAGAACCAGTTACCTAGGAAGAGATGGCGCTTTCTGGCCAGCGCTGGGCATGTGCAGAGAAGGTGTGTTGTGGATTCAACTTCCTCTTCATCTCTGCAGCTTCTGCAGAAGTCGTTATGGGGAGTATTCAGTCTTTGGGCGTGGTTTCCAATCAGGCAGTGTCCTGTTAGGACGCCTATTGTAATACTTATTTGGTCCCTTCTAAGGGATATTAGTTCTTTTGAGCGTCTTAAGTTCAGTGTTGGCCAAACTTGACGCGATATGCTGCATGTACTACCCGTTGACCACCTGATGTTGGTGTTTTCAAGGGATAGTTCATTTATCAGTAGCTTACATGTTGCGAGAGGTATTCCAATTTGTTCCTTATCTGTCGATAAGGGTTTGATGGTACCGTTTCTAGCGAGTTCGTCTGCTTTGCAGTTACCTTGGAAATCTCTATGTCCGGGGATCCAGCATAGGAATATATTGAGCTGCTCTGCCATCTCATTTAGAGATCTGCGGCAGCCTAGGACTGTTTTTGATGTTATTTCAACAGATTCCAGGGCTTTCAAAGCGGCTTGACTATCAGATAGAATACAAATATCTTTTGCTAATATTTCGTTCATCTGTAGCCAAGTAACGGCTTCATGTATGGCAGTGACTTCCGCTTGGAAGACACTGCAGTGGTCGGGGAGCCTAAAGGCATGGTTAATGTTTAGGGATTCAGAGTAGACTCCTCCCCCTACTTTGCCATCTAGTTTTGATCCATCAGTGTAGATTCTAGTGCCATTGTTTGGTGGATTTATTTACACTTTATTAACATAACGAAAAGGATGTTTTGTTATTTATGCGCTTGTATTAAGAAATCCGCTATACAGTGACGTATAGATAGAATGGATTCTTGTACCGCAATTAGATTTATGACCTTTGTGTGTGGTCGGGATGTACAAAGTGTACAGGGCAATGTTGTGCGGGTCACAAAAAATTTAAAAATTCCTTCCCTCCACGCTTTACCCATGAACTTTGAAAAAGTCGCCCACGAACGATTAAAAATTCAATCTTCTCGCGATAACTCATTTTGCGATTGTATTTTATTATGATTAATACTTTAGATATTGAACGTTTACGATATGTGCAGGTATTTTATGTAAACACATTTCTCATGAGGGAGCTACTAAAAGCGACTGTTCGTAAATTGAGCGCGGGAGCCAAAAATCATTGCATTTAGTCTCTCGTGAGAAAACACGAAGGCAATGTTTTCTTGAACGTTCGATTTCAAAAGTATTTATCATAATAAAATACAATCGCAAAATGAGTTTCCACGAGAAGATTGAATTTTTAATCGTTCGTGAGCGAATTTTTCCGCACCCTGTTTGTTTTTTTTTTGCATTAACTCGTGTGGTACCCATACATAGAGCTTTTGAAGCGAAGCTTTTTACGCCTCGTTCTGCGATTTGCTAGAGTGAAATCTAAAAACACGACACTTTTTTCCGACACCATTTTTCTTAGAATTGATATTGTTTTTTGCTTGCGTCAATTGCAACAAGAAAATGTTAAAGTTAAATTAAAAATAATTTCTTGTCCGCTGCAGGCATTGAACCCATGGCCGTCGACTGATAGTTTAACGCTTTAACCATCGAACCAAAACCCTTCGTTGGTAAATATCGCTGATTCAATGTTAAGAATTAACTAAAGCTATGTTGCAGTATCTATTCATAGGAATTGTATTGGCTACATATCCTTCATCTCCTACAACAACGATTAGCCAATATACAATTACCATTATAGATTGTGTATTGGCTATACAACCAAGAGTACTAAAAAACACAAATGTTGCTTCTACTTACTACTAGATGTCATTATGCTATTGTAGTGCAGTTTCTCCAACACTGTGGCAACACTATTTTTATAACTAACAACCCTGTTTTTCAGCAGTTTTTGATTAGATAGATACACATTTTTAACGAACATATTGTATTAACTAGAAAGCGACACTTGTTTCTTTGTGTAAAATAAAAGATAATTATTGAAATAAAAACGCAAGTTTAATATTTATTTCAACATCTAAAGTGGTGACCCCGCCTAAAGGAACACTAATATGGTTAATACGGACGACGAAGGTGAAATCTTTCAAGATGCAGCTGCGGTCCCCCAAGTGGCTCGAGTTGCGGTGAAGCCACCACCGTTTTGGAAGCCTGATCCAAAGCTATGGTTTACTCAAGTGGAAGCACAATTCAAGCGCGCAGGCATAACTACAGACGAAACAAAATACTACGCACTTGTGGCTGAAATTGATTCGTCTGTCCTCAAATATGCAAGCGATGTCATTCTTAACCCCCCCGGTGATGGCAAATATGAAAAACTAAAATCCACATTAATCTCCGAGTTCACCGAATCTGCAGATACTCGATTCAAGCGTTTGCTGGATGGCGTGGACACCGACGGAAAGAAACCATCAACACTCCTAAGGGAAATGAAAAGTTCGTCCGGCCATCACTTACATGACGAAGTTCTAAAATCTCTTTGGCTGCGTCGGCTCCCAGCGAATGTGCAACAAATTTTGGCTACGATTGAGGGCGACACGGAAATGCTGGCGAAGAAGGCAGATATGATCATGGAAATTTCAGGGCCAAATAGGATAAATGCAATTGCAAAGGAAGAAGAAAATAAAAGTATACATGCAGCCATCGCTGAACTAACAAAGAGATTCGATCGGCTAGAGCGCGCAAGTCGAGACCGAAACTACGATGAACCACGCCGGAGCGGTCGAGATTCGCCACACCCTTTTCGTCCACGCTCATCGTCTAGTGAAATTTGTTGGTATCATCGCAAGTTCAAGGGCAGAGCTACGAAATGTCGATCGCCTTGCAACTATGGTAATCGGCAGCAGGAAAACTAGTAAGCCCTCCTTTCATGGCGACAAACGAGGAGGAGGAGCTAAAATCATGTCGCTTATATATTAAAGATGAAACGTCTTCTCTTACATATCTTATTGACACGGGTGCTGAGTTATCAGTAATTCCAAAAAATTCATGGGAAAATATGCAAGCATCTCCGGTAAAACTTGTGGCAGCAAACAACACTGAAATTAATACTTATGGTAAGAAACGCCTTACTTTAGATCTTGGCTTACGTAGGCAATTTGTTTGGCTTTTTACAGTAGCGGATGTATCGCATCCTATTATCGGTGCCGACTTCTTAAGAAAATTTGATATTTTAGTGGACATGAAAAGAAAAGCGCTTGTTGATAATAAATCGCGGCAACTTAGTATATGCCATATCGCGGCTGAGTTGTCAGAAGATTGCACATCATTGAAAGCTATGGACCCATTTCGAGAGCTGTTAACAAAATATATCGACCTCACCGACGACTCCAACGTTCTTGAGAAACGACCCTCAGACGTTTTTCACTTTATCGAAACAAAAGGCCCACCGATTTATCAAAAAGTTCGCAGACTTTCTCCAGATTAACTAGAAATAGCAAAAAAAGAATTTGATTATTTACTCGACCGTGGCATCTGCGCGCGTTCCAAAAGCCAGTGGGCCAGCCCCTTACACTTAGTACGCAAACCGAATGGTGCTTGGCGCCCCTGCGGCGACTATAGGCACCTCAATGCCAAAACAGTCGCGGATAAGTATCCAATTCGTCATATCCAGGATTTTGCTAGTGAGCTTGCAGGTAAATCGATTTTTTCTGTAATTGATTGTAAAAAAGCTTATCATCAAATTGCAGTCAATCCGAATGATGTGCCCAAAACCGCAATATCAACACCGTTTGGACTTTTTGAGTTTAACTTCATGACATTTGGCCTGCGAAACGCTGCTCAAACGTTCCAACGTTTTATGGATGAAACAGTTAACGGATTGCCATTTGTTTTTCCTTATCTTGATGATGCACTCGTCGCATCATCATCATTGCAAGAGCATTTATATCATTTGGAACAGCTATTCCAACGATATCGACAAAAAGGATTAGTAATAAACATTGATAAATGTCAAGTGGGACAAGTGGAAGTGGAATTTGTAGGCCATTTGGTTTCGAAAGACGGTGTTAAGCCCCTGCCACGTAAGGTCGAAGGTATTTTATCTCGAAAAAAACCTTCTGAAGTGCAAGAATTACGAAGTTTTATAGGAGCTATAAATTTTTATCGACGGTTTCTGCCACACGCTGCAGAAACAGAGCTACCCCTACAAAAAATGATGGGACCTTGCAAAAAGCGCGACAAAACTAAACTGCAATGGACAACAGCGACTGAGGCTGCCTTCGAATCGTTAAAGCAACAATTAGCAGATGCGGCCTTGCTGGCGTTTCCACTTAAGGGAGCTGCAATCGCGCTGATGACTGATGCGTCGGACAAAGCAATGGGAGGTGTTTTGCAGCAGTCAGTTGGTGGAGGCTGGCAGCCGTTGGGATTTTTCTCAAAAAAATTCAGTAAAACCGAGCAGCGATATAGCACCTACGACCGTGAGCTCCTGGCTATTTTTACAGCAATCAGACATTTTCGTTACTTTTTAGAAGGCGCAGAGTTCATCGTTTACACGGATCACAAGCCGTTAATACACGCATTTGAGCAGAAATGGGAAAAACTTTCGCCCCGGCAAACAAGGCAGTTAAATTTCATAAGCCAATTTTCTCTGACCATTAAGCACATCAGTGGAGCAGAAAATGTGGTAGCGGATATGCTTTCGCGAGTTGAAACAATTCAAATTCCATCGCAAATTGATTGCACAGTTCTACACGAGGAACAAAATAAATGCAGTGAGTTACAAAATTTGATGCGATTGCATTCATCATCTCTTAAGCTTATCAAGTATAAGCTGCCTGATAACAGCTGCGAAATCATCTGCGACGAATCTACAGGTAAGCTCCGTCCATACATTCCTAGCACGTTACGCAAAACAGTTTTCGACTCATTACACGGCTTATCACACCCTGGTACGAAAGCTTCGACCAAGTTAGTTTCGAAAAGTTTCGCCTGGAAGGGCATGAATTCTGATATAAGAAACATGGTAAAAATGTGTCAGCAGTGCCAGAGTAGCAAAGTTTTCCGCCACACAAAAAGCGAATTAGAAACATTCTCAGTACCTGACAAACGTTTTGAGCATTTAAATATTGACATAGTTGGTCCATTGCCGCTTTCAAATGGTTGCGCGTACTGCCTTACTTGCGTGGACAGATATTCGCGTTGGATCGAAGCCATTCCTATTCCCGACATTACAGCCGAGACCGTCGCAAAAACGCTATTCAATGGATGGATCAGCCGATTTGGTGTGCCAAAATTTATAACCACTGATCAGGGCCGCCAATTTGAAAGTAATCTTTTCAATGAAATGTCAAAAATATTAGGAATAAAGCATATCCGTACGACGGCATATCATCCTCAGGCGAACGGCCTTATAGAGCGTTGGCACCGTGTACTAAAATCGGCTCTAAAATGCCATGGAGCAAATGAAAACTGGACGGAGGTTCTCCCTACCGTTTTGCTGGGTTTAAGAACCGCTGTTAAAGAGGACTTAGGCGTGTCGATTGCTGAAATGGTTTACGGTCAAGCGTTGAGGCTTCCGGGTGAATTTTTTGACGAGAATTCAACAACTCATATGGACGAGCATGAGTTTCTACGTAGACTACACCAACATTTTGAAGATCTGCGACCAACCGAAACATCTCAACATGGTAGAAAAGCTGTATTTGTGCCAAAAGACTTGCGATTCTGCGGTTACGTATTTCTGCGCGACGATAAGGTTCGAGCGCCTTTGAAAGCACCTTACGACGGGCCTTTTAAGGTTATAGAGCGTCATCCAAAAACGTTTAACATTTTAATAAACTCAAAATTAACTACGGTGTCGGTGGACCGATTAAAGCCAGCATATGTGCCAACAGAGGAGATAGCAGAAATTCGCAGAGGAAAAGAAAGATCGTGCAGAGTTCGGTTTTTGGAGCATCTACCGTTTGCTTCAGACGTCGTTTACACTAGGAAGGGGGTGGTGTAGTGCAGTTTCTCCAACACTGTGGCAACACTATTTTTATAACTAACAACCCTGTTTTTCAGCAGTTTTTGATTAGATAGATACACATTTTTAACGAACATATTGTATTAACTAGAAAGCGACACTTGTTTCTTTGTGTAAATAAAAGATAATTATTGAAATAAAAACGCAAGTTTAATATTTATTTCAACATCTAAACTATAAACAAATTTAATGATTTTTATATATTTATTCCCTACAACTGAACAGGAGGGCCGGAGAGGGTTAATATGTATCATCAACCCCCATTATTTTTGCAAAAGGAACATTTTTCCCTTGAGGACCTATCCCCTCCGACCACTCCTTACGGGTGCTCACATACAAAAAAGCAAAACTTTGTTATTTTAAGGTTTTAAATTTAAAAATTATTTTAATCGAAAAAAGCCATTAAATTATCAAATCTATGGAATTGCGAAAATGCTTCGCTTCTCTCGTGTGTCCAGTGACGCACTTGTTTTTTTGTATCCAGCCTTATTCAAGTGGTTCCAAACGTTTTTTTTTTTTGTTACAATGTTCAGCTCCTGGGCAATCGAAACCTTGCTAACATGACGGTCTGACTTGACGATTTCCATTATTTTATCGACAATTGACCTTTTGACATCCAAATTACCGGAACAGAATCGATAAAACCAAAATTGCGCGTGATTGGCTGTTACAGTATCAGAACCATAAACAATATTAAAATGTTCATCCAACTGCTTTGCGTTTTCGGCTTTATCGAAGAAAAACTATAAAATATGGCGTATTTTCTCTTTGCTAGTGTCCATCGTCACCAGCGCTCAAACATAACTGCTTAACTGTGTCAAGCAATCACAAAGGTTGGGTTAAGAGGGAAGGGCAACCCGACGTTGCCTACACGGGGGCCTATTGGTCCATTGTGGTTCCCTATGTTGCCGGCAGCTTAGTACAGATTTCGATTTAGTTGTTTCGCTGCGGAGTGCTTTTATCGCAGTCTGGCTGTCCACAAAGATTGTAATCCTTGATGGATTGATGTTCCTTGATTGGATTGTCGTAGCTGCTTTCTCGATCGCAAAAATTTCTGCTTGAAAGACACTACAGTAATCTGGAAGTCAGTATGCCAGAGATATTTGTAGTGTATTACAGTAGACTCCGGCTTCATGGATTCTCCATTTTGGATCCATCAGTGAAGATCTAGATATCGTGTTCACTAAAAATCCCATTCTTCTCTTTTTGGAAAGAAGAATGACATGCTCTGCCGAAAATTTATTTCCGGGATGATGTAATCGGAGGTGGTGGCGAGATCCTCAGGACTATACTTTGTGAGAATAGAGGTGTGTCCATGCGTCCAGTGCCTCCAAAGTTTAGCTTCCTTAAGTCGAAACGCCGCTTTGGTTGCAGTGGTTTTAATGAACTCGTCCAGGGGGAGGAGGTTCAATATGACCTCCAGGCCTGCCTGAGGCGTTGATCGTTGTGCACCTGTTATTCCTAGACAGGCCAATCTCTGTAATCTAGAGAGAGAGTTGAGGTAGCTTGTCTTCTCAGTGGCTTTCCACCATATAATCGAGCCATAGGTTAGTATGGGCCTGACGATAGCCGTGTACATCCAATGGATGACATTGGGTCTCATCCCCCATTTGGTGCCGAGGGTTTTCTTGCAAGCGTAAGGCACTGGTTGTGCCTTATTTCTTTTTGTTGATAGCACCATGTGATTTTATTTCTTTTTGTGAATAGCACCATGTCGGTTTTATCGGGGTTGACCCCTTGGCCGTTTGGTACTGCCCACGAGACAGTTTCTTTAAGTGCTGTTTCTATCATTTTTCTGATGGTTGAGAGATGCTTCCCTCCCACCAGAAGAACGACGTCGTCAGCGTATGCTGTCACTTTAAAGCCTTTCTCGCTGAGGGTAGTCAGCAGTTCGTTTACAATTAGGATCCAAAGCAAGGGAGATATGATTCCACCTTGAGGTGTTCCTCTTGAAGTTGTTTTCCTTATTTTACTGCTTCCGATTTGTGTGTTGATGATTCTGCTTTTCAGCATTTCAAAAATCCACTTGGTTATCTTTTCTTCCACTTGTAGATTTTCAAGAGCTGCCCTTATTGATTCTGTGCTTACGTTGTTGAAAGCCCCTTCGATATCAAGAAAGGCAGATAGGGTGTAATCTTTGAAGTGGAGGTTTCTCTCAATTACCGAGACTACCTCATGTAGGGCTGTTAAGGTAGGGCCTTTAAGGTAGGCGTGTTGTTTGCTACACAGGTTTCGGTCACTGAGGAGCGATCTTATGTGTTGATCCAGAATTCTTTCTAATGTTTTCATTAAGAAAGAAGAAAGACTAATGGGTCTATAATCTTTTGCGGTGGAGTGAGTAGCTTTCCCAGCTTTTGGTATGAAGACTACTTTCACCTCTCTCCAATTTACGGGCACGTAACCTAGCCTTAGGCAACTATTAAAAATTTTTAAAAGCCAGGTGGAGATAGCCGGGAGAGCGTGCTGAAGCATAGCGGGGGTGATACCATCGGGACCAGCCGATTATACAGCTTGAAAGATTTAATCGCCCACTCTATTTTGTGCTATGTTATTAAATTGGGTATATCATTGTGGGTTTCTGGGAAGATACTTCTGGATATGTACGGGTTCACATGTATTGCGGGATCAGTACGGCCAGGGAAGTGGGCTTCCATGAGTAGTGTCACCGGCTCCTGGCAAGTTTCCGTCCACGAGTTGTCTCGTGTTGATAGAAGATATCCTCCAGTTTCTGATTATTTCCCTGTTATTTCCTAACGAAAAAGTGAAAAATTATGAAATGTAGGATGGTCCCCTTATTGCATAATGTCAAATCAGATGTAAGAAGATATTAAAAAATGGACTCACCTCTTCTATTTATATCCTTGCTGCCCCATTGTATGTGGTGCGCATTGGCGGCACAACCCAACACCATAGGGATGTGCCTAGTGCTAGCGTGTGTCGCTAGATCTCGGACTGCCTTCGGTGGTGGGTCTGCTTCTTCGTATGGCATGTAGCACGAGGCGAAAATGATTGGGTGCTCATTTGACTCCGCCTTTATGGCCACCGTGTCTCCGTCGCTGAATCTGTGAAGAAAGAGAAAATTTAGAGATTTCTTCACAAGAATGCAGCTTCTTATCTTGTTACCTTCAGTAAAGTGAAACAGGTTGAACTGCTTCGCCCCTAATCCTTGTACCCTTTTGGCTATTATCCAGGGTTCCTGGATTAGGGCTACGTCCATATCTTTCTCTTGCATGAAGATCTTCAGTGGCTGCTTTGCAGTGATGCAAGTTAAGTTGCACTGTCTGCAGCATCAGCGCCTTTTCCCTCCCCATGGATTCTCACCTTCACCACCCCGAGACGAATTTTCAGCGCACCTGATCGACCCTTGATCAGGTCTACTGAAGTTTTGTCCATGGCCAAGGTAAGTTCTTTACCAATGCCATTGGAACCCTTTTTGGACTCGAGTAGCTTCCACTCCTTAACATTTGCCCAGTCGTTGTGCTTCGCCAACAAACCAATTATGGAGCTGTCCTCGTGCGCAGCAGGAGGTGGGATCCATATTTTGGCCAGCCGACGAAGTGGAAGTGCTGCACGGGGTAGTACCTTGAGTTTGGCCCCCTCCCAGAGATCTCCTATGTTGGAGATGGTATGGGAGAGGAACTCAAGTGACTTCCCGTTGCTGCACCCGACGATCTTCACCCCCTTGGCCCACCCAGCACCGTCAAAGTTGTACTCCTCCGAGTCGCCGTTTTCGGTGTTGGCCATCATCACCTTGAGGATTTCGTTCTCCATAAGCAGCCATCTGTGCAGCGATATCCTACCGTCCGGATCTTGCTGGTCGATGATGGTTACCTGCAGGTCACTAGGCGCGCCTTCGAAACCAGGGGAAGTTCTGGGCCTTTTGGGTCCGTTTCCTCTGGTTTCATCCTCGGATCTTTGCCGTTTGGCCTGCAATCCAGAGGTTCCGGCGCGCTCCCCGGTGGAGACTCGCTTGCCAGGTCACGAGATGTCCTAGAAGGAGCTCCCGAGTGTCCGGCAAGCACAGCCTTGTACGATGGCTTCAACGTGCATGGAGTAGGTGCGAAGACGTTCTTTTTCCCTTCTTTGTTATCAGTTGACTTCCCCTTACGGTTCTTCCTAGACTTGGAGATTTGTAAGGGGGAGTCCGATTTTCTGGGTGCAGTCTCTCCCTTGCTCTTTGCCTTTGCGGTAGTAGGGGGGGGAGGGATTGCGGGGTTTTGTGGGGCTCTGGGTTCGAGAGAAAGCCCAGCTTCCTTTCTCTCGAATAGCTTCACAAGCCGTTCATGCTTTTTTGTAAGCTTTTTCTCCCTGACTAACAGTGAAGCTGGGTCGCGGGCCATCATCCTTTTCAAGAAGCGCTTCGAGCTCCTGTAGTTGGAGCGAGCTTTGATGGTTCCTGGGGACAGCGAAGTTTTCACCTTTATTGCGGTGGTCTCCATTTTGGAGTCATCCAACAATTCGTCCTCTGTGTCGGTGCCGATACAGGTAGCGGTCGAGGTAGGATTTGAGTCCTCCTCAGTGCTATCCAGATAGAGGCGTCCGATGAGAGGAATTGAATCGGAGAATTCCTCCGAAGGGGGAACTAAAGTTGCGGACGGAAGGCGAATTGCCGGACATGGGGCTACGAACAAGCTGGGGTTGGGGTTGGACACGGCCTCGGACACGTTTGGGTTGGACTGAGACAAGGGCACGGAAAGACTAGGGTGGGACAGGATGCTCGCTGTCACGGACGAGGTTGCCGCAGGCAGGGAGGACAGGGGTTCGGACGCTGGGACGTTCGGTTGCCTCGAGAGGCTGGATTTGTTTGTTTTTTGGTTTTGGTTCTGCATATTTGGACCCACGAGTGGCGGAGAAAGGGAGGTCGCTCTGCGCAGAGATCCGCAGTACGCAGACAAGGCTTATTACATCCGAAGGGCGCCAGATATCCGGATGGGTCCGTTAGCGATTGGGCTTTTTAATGCTGGGCTCCCAGCCAGGCCGATTCTCGGTACGAGTCGTATGATGCCTTAATCCGGCCCAGACCTCTGTCCGATGGTTGGAGATCTGCAAATTGAGCGTCCAGCTATGGAACAGCTTTGTCCCCCCAACTGTAGTCTCCAACCTTAGCTAATCACCGTTCTTGCGAACACTGTAGCAGTTATTTCCAGCTGGCACCCACGTGGAGAGTTAGGAAGAGGATTTTTTGCCAGCCAGCAATCACAAAACTATCTGGGTAGTTTTTTTTTAGTGCGAAATCTTATCTTTCTAACACCATCTAGCGTTGCCCGATTGCGCTAATACCAAGCGAGTTACAGATTACTGAATACCTAATATTTGTATTCTAAATTATTTGAGTATTCGGGAAATAACTAAGAAAATGTCTATTTCTCTGCCTAGCGTTATTATTTTGTAAAAAAATGTTTATATTTGGATAAAAAACGTATTTAAAAATATTTGTTTTTTTAGATTGGAAGTTTATCCGCAATTAAAACTCGTTCTCCTGTAATTGCCGGAAACTTTGCAGTTTGGGGTGGTATGTTCAGTACAATAGATTGCACACTTGTTCATTTTAGAAAAAAGGAGGACCCTTGGAATTCAATAATAAGTGGAGCTGCTACCGGTGGTATTTTGGCGGCAAGAAATGGTATGTTAAGTTTAAATATTTAAATCAGTGATGGAAAATAACAATTCTTTTTTAATTTTTTGATCAAAAGATCATTAATAATATGATCATATATTTTATGGATTGTAAAATAATTTTAAATGCAGCAATATGAAGCTATTGAGTCAGAGATTCCTTTTTTGCATGATTTATTTTTTCATGATTTTTAAGATAGAAATCATCTTCAATCAATTATTTGTGATCGGTTCTTTTTTTGATCCTATATAACAATTATTTTTTATCGTTATTTTTTCAATCAGAAATCAAAATTATTTTTTATCGTTATTTTTTTTTAATCAGAAATAAAAGTTATTATTTGATCGTTATTTTTTTCGTTCGGAGATAAAAGTTATTTTTTATCGATATTTTTTCAAGCGGAAATAAAAATAATTTTTTATCGATATTTTTTTCAAGTAGAAATTAAAGTTATTTTTTTATGGATGTATTTCCAATCAGAAATAAAAATTATTACTTGATCGTTATTTTTTCGATCAGAAATATAAGTTATTCTTTAATTGTTATTTTTTTTTTTTCGATCAGAAATTGAAATGAATCATTGTTCTATATTTTTCTAATCAGAAATAAAAATTATTTTTTGATTAAAATAATATCGATTGGAATTAAATCAAATCAATCGGGGCTGTCATAGAAACCAGGACGGTTTGGTTTTTTATCGGAATCGCAAACCAATTCCGATTTCATTTAGTGTCACAAAATCGCATTGGTTTAGCTTTTTTTGAACATAAACAAAACCGATGTTCGAATCAGCGGTTTTACACATTTTTTCTGTATATGTGCAAATTTTATTTAGCAATTTTGTTAAATTGAAGTGTTTTTTCTTAATTTTTATAATTTTTAAAAAACATATTTTTTAAGAATTATATTAAGAGCTTTATGCCAAATAATTCATGAAGCAACAGGTTGCTACAACAACAAAGTTCTTTGCAGAACAAACCAACCTGACTAGACCATGGTTTCGTCGGACGCTACTCCGACTCATTAGTAGTCTCAGTGGTTCTAGCAGTCCACTAACTTTGGCAAGCTAATAAGCGCAATAGCAATAAAACCAAAGCGGAATTATAGAAGCGCTATACTTTATCAAAGCAATGTTTTTCTACTCTTTTGCTAGTCGCAAAATTTCAAAAAGTTGACTGCATTGATTCTGCAAAGATTTTGTTGTTGCGCTTTTTGTTTACTTCTTTATTACGTATCAATCTAGGTTCCAACATTTTGTTGGTATTAAACCATAGAAGGCGTGAAGAAGGTTTTTTTTTAAAACAGATGTTTATTATATGCGCAGACATATAATATTTCATCATGTTTTCGGAGGTCGTGCTCGCACCAGTTTACATGAGTTATAAAATTGTGGCTTTTTGAAATTTTGCGACTAGCAAAAGAGTAGAAAAACATTGCTTTGATAAAGTATAGCGCTTCTATAATTCCGCTTTGGTTTTATTGCTATTGCGCTTATTAGCTTGTCAAAGTTAGTGGACTGCTAGAACCACTGAGACTACTGATGAGTCGGAGTAGCGTCCGACGAAACCATGGTCTAGTCAGCTTGGTTTGTTCTACAAAGAAATTTGTTGTTGTAGCAACCTGTTGCTTCATTTATTATTTGGCATAAAGCTCTTAATATAATTCTTAAAAAATATGTTTTTTAAGAATTATAAAAATTAAGTAAACATATAAAAATGCCACAATTTTATAACTGAAGTGTTTTTTGTCTAATATCTAATAAAAAGCATTAAATAAACATAAAATGGCTTCAGCTGTTGTAGCATTTTTGTTAATGGAAGAAGGGAGCTCTGAAAAAGTTAAAAGAAGAATTTTGAGAGATTGCAGCAATCCACTTGAGCTACCAGAGTCGGTGTAGGTATATTTTTTTTTTTTTTTTTTACTGTGCAGTTGTGTTTTAAGCTATTTTGTAGGTTTGAAGCCCATTATCGTTTAAACAAAGAGGCTATCCGTATGATACTGCTCATCATTCAATCGCAATTGTCACTTCGGAAATTCCACCTGTACTTCAGCTAGCAGCCACAATGCGATTTTTTGCGGAAGGATCCTATCAAAGATCTGTCGCAAATGACTCTAGCATAAGTCTTGATAGAAGTACAGTGTCAACAATTTTGAGTGATGTTCTAAAAGTTATGGAGCGATTAATTTGTTCTCAATGGGTGCAACTTAACATGAACCATAACGAAAAACGCAGGTCAAGAGAACATTTTTATAGTAAAAACAAAATTCTATTATTGGATGCATCGACGGAACACATAAAAATCATAAAACCTAGTATTGACGAGTATTTATACTTTAATCGAAAAGTTTATTTTAGTATGAATGCCATGATTGTAAGTAAAAAATGTATTTAAATTTTAAAAAATATTTTCCAAAACTTTTGTATGCATTTTTGTTCAGATTTGTGAAGGCGACATGCAAATACGGGCAGTAGATGCACGGTATCCCGGCTCTAGCCATGACGCATTTGTTTGGAACATAAGTGCTGCTAGACAACATTTTCTTAGGAAGTACGAGTCAGGCGGACAACTAAATTATTAGGATATTGTGGATATGGCATTGAGCCTTTTTTGTTAACACTTTATAGAGATCCGCGCTACAACTCGAAGGAATACAGATTTAATATGGCCCATTCTTCAGCTCGTAATATTGTGGAGGGAACTATAGGCGTACTAAAAAGCAGGTTTCGCTGTTAACTAAGCACATTACACTATATTCCAAAAAAAGTGGTTAAAATTATAAACTTTTGCAGCGCGCTGCACAATATATGCAGAAAGTGCAAGATAGAATATAACGAGGATTATATTATTTCTGCAACAAACACTATTGAGGACAGTGTAGAAACGCCACCGAACACGACTTTACGAAGTGAAGGTCAGAGGATAAGGGACGAAATAACTAACACTCTATAATAAATGATATTTTTATAAATGTAAAATAATAATTTATTAATTAAAAACCAAAAACAAAAATCCATTAAACAGTCCCACAGAAGGTAACATTAAAATATTTGTAATGGGTGTTTTTTTTAGGGGTTTGTTTTTCGAATGGAGATAAAACTGGCATTTTGTGGTCAAATCTGGCAACTCTAATGTCATTTATGTTCAGTTTGGTTTGCCATTTCATCATGAACAGGTTGACAAAAGAACAACGCTTGCAAATCGTGCAAATTTATTTCGAAAATAATGGTTCAGTTCGCGAAGTTTACCGCAAGCTCCGTCCATTTTATGGTCGACATTATCGTCCATCAAAGCAGTTAATTCGATTAACCATGAGTTGTTTTCGCACTACGTTTACTCTATGTGATAATACGCATCCGCAGAGACGTCGAACAGTGCGCACCGAAGAAACAATTGCCGCTGTAGACAAAATGTTGAAGAGGACCCGAATGAATCGATTCGTCACCGTGCACAGCAATTGGAGCTTTGTCCATCAACTTTATGGAAGATTTTGCGCAAAGATCTTGGCTT
The DNA here is from genome assembly GCA_943735915.1 of Pherbina coryleti. Classification (NCBI taxonomy): domain Eukaryota; kingdom Metazoa; phylum Arthropoda; class Insecta; order Diptera; family Sciomyzidae; genus Pherbina; species Pherbina coryleti. The sequence continues at coordinate 110,295,816 of OX030949.1, forward strand.
GCGACCTTACAAGATCCAGCTTGTGCAAGAATTAAAGCCGCGAGACCATGCAATGCGTCGTGATTTTGGTGTATGGGCCGAAAATGAGATTGATCTCGATGCTGATTTTCATCGCAAAATTTTGTTCAGTGATGAGGCTCATTTTTGGTTGAATGGCTACGTCAACAAGCAAAATTGCCGCATTTGGAGTGAAGAGAATACACATGAGATCCTTGAGACGCCATTACATCCACAAAAACTGACTGTTTGGTGTGCTCTATGGGCTGGTGGAGTCATTGGACCATACTTCTTCCGAAATAATGCTGGAGAGTCAGTTACCGTTAATGGAGACCGGTATAGAGCCATGATAACCGACTATTTTGTTCCCGAATTGGATGGCATGAATGCGGATGAGTTGTGGTTCCAACAAGACGGCGCTACATGCCACACAGCGCACGTCACAATCGATTTATTGAAGGAAACATTCGATGAGCGCATAATTTCGCGGAATGGACCTGTCAATTGGCCACCAAGATCGTGTGAGTTGACACCATTGCATTATTTTCTTTGGAGATATGTGAAGTTCACATATCATGCCAACAAACCAGAAACGTTAGGGGACTTGGAGGCCAGCATTCGTGGCGTTATTGCCGACATACGGCCCCATATGCTCGAAAAAGTGGTTGAAAATTGAACCTGTAGAATTGGCTTTATTCGAGCCAGCCGCGGCGGCCACATGCCCGAAATCATATTTAAACATTAATGGCCTAAAATTATCCTTCCAATAAAGCCAAATTGATGGACATTAAAACGATTTTCTTGTGTTTTATTTCAATTCGAAGTTCTATACCTCTAAAAAAAACACCATTTACTTTTAGTAATACTAGGAACAAAAAATATGATTTCAAACAATTGCTTCTTATACATCTTGGTATAAAATATCACTTTTCACTGGTTTTTTATGGTTAAAGTTAAGCAGATCTAAATCCAATTGCTTTTTTTAGCTCATTTTTGTTTTGCATTGCTTGCAATATTGATGTACAACACATACAAATTCGTTCTTGAGGTCATGCACTGCACTTGTGACAGATTCACTATTTTTTTCCATCGCTCTATAAATACGCCTGAGACTGCTTGCGTTTTTTTTTTTTCAACTTTTATTAGGTGGTCCAATTTCTCATTTATTTCGAGCTTTCTTTTGTTGTCCTCATCCAAAAATTTGTTTAAGCGCTCCCCAGTGCTTTCTATTCTTGGCTTTTTTGGAGTGTTGGTAATTGAAAGTGGTAATATTGGCCGCTTTGAAGAAGTTGATGGCATTTAGTCCTCACTTCCATATTTTGTATTTTCGCTGAGGTCAATTTCAGTGCTCGGCACATCTTTCACCGACTGAACTATGCTACATACGCGGACAATCGCTTCTTCATTGCGAGTCAGTTGATGTTTGGAATAGGGACCTCCACCAGTTGCTCGGGATTCGGTTTGGTTATGTGCAAGCTTCTTTTTGATTTCGCTTTTCCACTCAGTCCATGTCTATGCATAAGTACAAAAACCGGTAGAAATTATACGTTAATTTGTGCCTCAAATTTAATTTTACCCTTTTCTATCCATTTACATTCATCTGTGGTGGTCTTGTACTATTAAGGGACTCAGCTAATGTTTGCCAAAGAGAATCCACAGCTGGTTCATCCCGCTTGGTAAAGCCCTTGGCAATGTCAGGATATTTATCCATGGAGTCCAGGCTAATGACATTTTGTGTAGCATTTTTATGTTTTCCCCTTGTTATAAAAAAAATATAAATTAACATATGTATATTTTTAAAAAAGACTAAGAATTTACTTACATTTCAATAAAATATCAGTCAGCAAGAAAAAAAAACGCGCGCAAATTAAATCTGTCAACCGTCAGATGCTTGGTTTATTTCTAATAAGAAAATCGATAACATTGGTTTCTGTGACACCTAAAACTGACATTAATTCCGATTCGAACATAAAATCAATAATGTCGAAATTCATGACACCAAAGCATAGTTGAATAAATAAGGTTGTCGCATGGGTGAGAGCGAGTTCCCATAAATGTCAAATCGAAGTTGACAGCTCATACAAAATCTGAAAGGGGAAATTATTAACATGCAAAGCCGATGAAGTTGTTGTTGTATCTTTTCATTGATTTTGACAATTATGGGTACTGAGAAGAGAGTACGATCAGCCACGAGACAACCTTATTTATTCAACCATGCACCAAAGTAAATTTTTTTCGTTTTTAAAACAAATTCCGACAGCTATTGGATTTCATGACAGCCCCAAATATTAACAAATAAAACTATTTTGATTTAAAAGAAAGAAGTTATTACGCATATAAAAAAACAAAGTTCATAAGTACCATCCTTCGATCCCACGTCTGCTACCATAGAAGCAAGTAGTAGACGTGGATTAGGTATAGATAACGATCAAATAATAATTTTTATTGCTGTTCGGAAAAATATCTATAAAAGAAAACTTATTTCTGCTTGAAAAAATATCGATGAAAAAGAACTTTTATTACTGATTGAAAAACTAACGATCACAAAATGATTTTTAATCGACTGATAGCGATAGTCGTATTTGCGGTGCTTGCTGTTTTCAGATACACAAGATATTATATATCTTAAGTTTTAAGCAAATGTTACTTGAGTTAAACATTTTTTTCTTAATATCGTATGTTTTAAATTTGTTCAGTTCTAGCAAAGTAATGCTTGAATGTAGAACTTTACGCTTGAATGCATACTGATGGCCTATTTACTTGATTTAAGCATTTTCTCTGCGTGCTTTTAGCGTACATTCATCCCAACATCAAGTTATGCCGCCATGTCAGATTACATATTCTTGGTAGATATCATCCTCCTTACGCAAGAAGAAGTAAATTTCCCGGTCCAGACCTCATACCGTCATGCTTACTAATTAACAGTGTAGACATCCCATTATATACTCTCTAAATATTCGTTGTTCAGCTCCAAACAAACTTTTGGAGTTTCCCAACAAAGAATTCCCAGCAATTAAAACAAAATTTCAAATATAAAAAAGAGGGTTTTTATTGAGAAATATTCGAACAATAAGTTGATCTTACCAGACAGACTTCAGTATCGATTTTATAATATTAATTTCTAACTCTCGTCGGCCAGCCGACGGACCTATACAAGAAACAATTTTCGAAGTCACTCCAACAACTGTGACTCAAATTAAGTTACAATAATTATAGGAAACTAAGGGAATAAAGATACAGGTTTCGGCGTAAACATTGCCGCCCGCCTTGCAGCATCACTGCAAAATAAATTTCAAAATAAATATTTATATATATATACATATAACTACTTAGCAATTCATAAATTCATTAAAAGAAATGTGTTAATATTAAAATTCAGTGCAGTTCTTTTTTTATTAATTCAGTGTTCATTATTGTGTTTCTTCTTTAAAATATATTATTTACAACGGATATATTCCTGAATATACCCATCCAAATATTGTGCTCTGAGCAGTTAGTTGCCCAGCAGGGTTCGGAAAAAGTCCTGGAAGGAAAATTTTTGAGTAGACATCGACGCCTAGGATGAGATCTACTGGCCCAGATTTATAAAAATTCTTATCTGCCAACATTAAGTTTGCATATTGTTCTGTGACACGGGCATCAATATTTCGCAGTGGTGTGATACATGAAACCCCATGTTTTACATGCGCTATCACCGTAATCCGATCATTTCGACCAAATCTGCCGCCTCGAACATGCATGTCGTATCCGATCCCAAGCGAGAAGTGGGCAGTCGTAAAGACGTGATCAGCTGGTCAGATATCAATGAGACGGAACGACATGGATCAATCAGCGCTTGAACCATACTGTGTCGACCATTCGACAAAATCTTAACACTCGCGGTAGGAGATATTGCAACCGCATGTTGTAGCAGGTTGGAAGACGCCTGTCTTCCAATCATCGCGCGCGCATCACCTTGGAAGCGTCTTTGTGGTTCATAGCGAGCAATTTGGGAATTGTGCTGTGGAGATTGGTGCCGATGTCTTCTATGTCGATGGTTTCTGTTTTCCAGCCGAGACGGACAAGGCCTCGGTCCAGAACGTAGCGGTGGGCGATATGGATGAAGCCGATGGTTTTCAGCGGGCGTCGGCCGAGACGGACGTGGCCTCGGTCCAACTCGCTTTTCTTCTATGGCCACCTCGGTTGAAGCATCTTCCTTCGGACGAGGAGTTCTCCGACTCCTTATAAATAACTGGCAGCCCAGACGGACGAGGCCTAGGTCCACGACAGCGACGCTTTCCGAGGGGCTTGCTATCTTCTAGCTTCTCCTGGGTCGGCCCGTGTAGCAAACTGTGGTGCTACGGCATAACATTTCGCTGACACAATTAGGTAGTATATGGCTCGGAGAGAAGCAATAGTTATGAACTAAAACTGTTCGTAACTTTTCGGCGTGTTTTTGAGCTCGAAATGCCTCATAGAAACGCAGGGGGTGACGGCCGTTGCACAGTCGGCATGCGCCATCCGCGACTTCCTTATTTTTCCGCAGGTTGTTATGACGGACGCCAACCATATCGCACTGAAAAGATCATGAGGGGGTAGCTTTACTACAGGTCGTGTAATCAAACCACGCTCGGTTCGAACATCAGCTACACGCACCCGAGCATCTTTGCCTAAATAAATTTTTATTATTCGACCTAATCGCCATTCGTTTGGGGGCAAATTCTCATCTCTTACAACAACCATATTATTGACTTCCACATCTTTTTGAGGATATTTCCACTTAAAACGCTTGTGGAGTTCTTTTAAATATTCAGATTTCCATCTCTGACAAAATGTTTGATGCAAAGCCTTTACTTTTTGCCATCTTTTTACTATCGAGAGGAGACTATCATTTATTTCAGGTTCTATCGGAGTGAATATGGGTGTGCTCATTAAAAAATGTAAGCAAGGTGGAAAACTCTTCAAATGTGTATTTCATTACTCCAGCTATCTTTTTAAAATGTGTCTTGAAGCTTTTAACTCCTGCTTCCCATAAGCCTCCCATATGGGGAGCACCTGCAGGAATAAAATGCCAAACAAGATTCTGGTGAGAATAACTATCAACAACTTTGTCACGAGTCGAACTTACAAAAACTTTAAATTCACGTTTAAAAATTTTTGAGGCCCCAACAAAATTAGTTCCGTTATCGGAATAGATATTTGCTGGACAACCTCGTCTTGATGAAAAACGCGAAAATGCTGCCATAAAAGCCGCAGTGGGGAAGTCACTGGTCGCTTCAAGGGGGATCGCTTTTGTAGCAAAACACACAAACAAGCACACGTAACCTTTCGTAATCAAACATGCGCGACCAGTGTAGTTTTTAATCTCAAATGAACCCGCGAAATCTACACCTGTTGATGCATGGTCTCGTAAGTGTTGTTCTTTCAGGTGGTAAGGCAGCCATAATTTGGGTCATTTCCTTTTTTCTGTTGATAACGCACACTTTGCAGTTATGAATAACAGTTTTAATAAGGTTCTTTGCTTTCAATATCCAGAATTGCATTCTTAAAAGTCGTAAGACCAATATATTACCACCATGTAATGAGATCACATTGGTAAATTGGACCAAAAGTCTCGAAAACTGGCAATTATAGGGTAATATGATTGGATGCCTTTCATCGTATGACAGCATTGGTGAAAAAGCTAAACGACCACCTACTCTTAAAACGCCATTTTTATCTAGAAATGGATTTAGCGTAAGAATAGTACTCTTAGTGCTTATTGCAGTTTTTTCTTGAAGACTGTGATACTCAGCGGCAAAATTAACTTTCTGGCTAAGAACTATCAATCGAATCTTCACGAAGTCAATTTCCTTACTCGTGAGTTGATTAGACGTAAACCGTAATTGTCTATTCTGAGCCTTATGTACGAAACGAAAAACATATGCGAGGACTCGTAGTGCTCGTGAAAATGATGAAAATCTATCCATAATTTCTTCATAGTTTGTAAAGAAGGCGAAATTTGACTGAATCGGTTTCCTTTCAATTTCGGTTTCAAAGTGAGTTTTCTCACAGAGATGTGGCCAATCAGATCTATCTTTTATAAGCCATGGAGGACCACACCACCAAAGCGGATTTTCAATAAGATCCTGAGGCATTACTCCACGGCTTCCTAGATCAGCTGGATTCTCATGAGAATCGGTGTGGAACCAATTTTCATTGCCAACTTTTTCTAAAATCTTTGTGACACGATTTGCCACGAATGTTGTCCATGCACACGGTGGTTTCCGAAGCCATGCAAGAACAATAGTGGAATCTGTCCAGCAATACAATTTATATTGTTCTATTTTTAATTCTGGAATTAAGATATCAACTACGTCTGCAAGCAAAGCAGCTCCACACAATTCAAGTCTCGGAAGCGAAACTGTTTTTACTGGAGCCACTTTTGTTTTGGAAGTGAGCAAGTGGGAGGATACTATACCATGCGGATTTTCAATTCGTATATATATCGCTGCAGCATATGCTTTTTCTGAAGCATCACAGAAAGCATGAAATTCTACTTTACCCCATGGAAAAAATTTATCCATCGTGGAATTTTGACCTCATTAATGTGATCATAATTTTGCACAAACTTTTTCCATTTTTGAAGAGTTTGGCTAGTCAATTCGTCATCCCAATCGATTTTTTCTAACCAGATATGCTGCATTAGAATTTTTGCAATAACAATCGTGGGACTTAACCAACCAGCTGGGTCAAATAGTTTGGCAATTGTTGATAAAACTTCTCTTTTAGTAAAAGTGTGTTTTATTTCCAATGGCTTTGCCAAAAAATAAAAACAGTCTTGACTTGCATTCCATCGAATGCCTAAAGTTTTTGCAGTGCTGGAATCTTCCAATTCTAAAAAGTCCTTATTTAATAAGTGCTCTTTTGGAAGATCGGCAATGACATCTTTGCAGTTCGCCGTCCATTTGCGTAGAAGGAACCCAGCCAAACTTAAAGCTGAGATCAATTCGCTTCGAGTTTTGATCGCTGTCGGAATGTCGTGGGCTCCTGCAAGAGCATCATCGATGTACATATGGTTTCGTAAAACCATTGAAGCTAAAGGGAAATCCTTTTCCACATCATCCGCAAGCTGAAGGAGTGTTCTAATTGCCAAAAACAGTGCACAATTGAGGCCAAACGTTACTGTTTTGAGCTCAAAATCTTGGATTTGCTCATTGGGAGAATTTCTAAATAGAATCCGTTGAAACTGAGTGTGGTTTGAATCCACCAGAATTTGGCGATACATTTTTTCAATGTCACCGTTGAAAACATATTTAAAAAACCGCCACTTTATGAGTAAACGGGTTAAATCAGTTTGAAGCACTGGACCTGAATAGAGAATGTCATTCAAACTTCTTCCATTAGATGTCGGACATGAGGCATTAAAAACTTCTCTGACTTTCGTTGAAACGCTGTCAGGTTTTATTACCGCATGATGGGGCAAGTAATAGTAACTTGGAAACTGTTCAAAACTTGGAACTGACACTATTTTCATGTGATTCAAGCTTAAATATTAATTTATGACATTATCATATACCGTTTTTAACTCAGGATTTTTTAAAAGTGAAGCTTCACTTCTCGCAAATTGCTTGTTTGCACACCGACGAGACTGGCCTATGCTGATTTTGTTTGGAAAGTCACTTTAAATGGAAGCGATACTACATATCGACCATCCTTATTACTTATTGTTGTTTTGACGTAATTTTCTTCACAATATCTATCATCTTGTGTCTTATAGATGATTTTCTGGGTTTCTTCCAACTCCCAAAAGCGTGAGATCTGCTGATCGAGCGATATTTCAGAAAAATACGAAACTAATTTTGACGAAGTCAATGGATTTTCTCGTGGCATTGGGCCAGTAAAAATTCACCCGAAAATCGTCTCTTGAGCAATCAGCGATCCAAGAACATTCCTACGAATGCCATCTAAAATTATCTTGGGATAAATGTCGCCACCGATTAAAACGTCAACCTGGTTACTTTTGTAAAAGTTGACATCTGCCAAAGGTATATCTGGCAGATTTTTAATAACGGAGCTATCAATAGAGTAGGTTGGAAGATTTTCCGTAAGTTGGGGAAGAATAAGAGCATTCGTTTCAATTAGAATCCGTGAATTACTAGGGGAGCTGATCACCAACGTGCAGCTTTTTTGAACCCTAGCTGAAATACTCTTATTTAATCCTGAAACTTATGCATTGACATTATTAGTGGGGAGTTTCAGAATCTTCTGCAAACGTTCAGAGATAAATGTTCCTTCGGACCCAGAATCGATAAGCGATCTGGCTGTGTATACCGTGCCTCCGTGACATATGGTCACCATGGCAGTGCCGAGAAGAACACTTTTCTTGTCTGGACATTATCAATAGGAGTTTCAGTAGTGGACTGTATCATTGTAGCATGAGAATGAGTGTGAGGATTCGGAGTCTGTAAAGCATTGAAATTCCCAGAGGTGGACGCCAAATTTACATTAGAACTCGGGTTATTCTGGAAATTGCGATGTAAGAGCGTGTGATCACGCTTTTTACACGTTGCACAATTATAATTGCTCTTACAATCTCGCACTTCATGAGAGTTTCCCAGGCAATTGAGACACATATGGTGTTTTCTCACTGATGACGATCTATCACCCACACTCATGTTGAGGAATTTTGGACAATTCTTAAGTCCGTGCTGTTGTGAGGGACAAAGCTTGCAGTTTGATCCGGTCAAATTCACATGGTGTGAATTGACCCTCTTCGAAGAACCGCTGCTTTTTTGATTACTTGTCGAAGGTACAGCACCCTTGCTACTATTCGAGCTCTTAATGTCTGAGACGGTTTCAAGAGTTTGAAATCGACTAGTCAAAAAATTATCGAAGTCTTTCCATTTGGGAATTTCGGATTTTAAGACTATACTTTGCTCCCATAAGGAGAGCGTATTCTCTGGTAAGCGCGTAGAACACAAGTACGTGCAAATTGCATCCCAATTGCTGATATCAATATCATGGTTCTGTAGTGATGAAATACAATTATTGATATCGCGTTGCAATTTTTTTATAGCGCTTCCTGATTCGGATGAAACTACAGGAAGATTGAATAAAATCTTCAATTGGCTATTTACTAAAATCCGCTTATTTTCATAGCGGTCCTTTAGATTTTGCCAAGCGAGGGCAAAGCCATCGTGAGTAAGTGGGGATTTTTTCACTATTTCTTTCGCTTCGCCTCGAATCTTTTGGTTGAGATGGTAAAGTTTTTCCACCGGTGTTAAGCGAGCATTTGTAATATAAATAGCCGTAAACATATCTCTAAATGAGGGCCAAGAAATAAAATCTCCGTAAAAGAGCTCTGTATCGCAGGGAGGTAAGCTTATATTGTGGCTTGAGGAGGGTAAATTCACAAAACTTTCCTGTTCTGTTGCGACAGTCTTACTAAATTGGTGACTCATTTCACCCATTTTTGCAACGCACCTAACATACGTATCAAAGCATGTTCGGTACTTGACTTTAACCGTAGCTATGTCCGTTTCGCTTTTTTTTGTGTTCGAAAGTGACTGCACACAAGCCTCATAAGCACTTTTTACCTCTGCCCAAATCGATTTCATTACTTCCTTTTGCACCTCAAGAGTAAACACAGAATGATCTTCTGAAGGAATTTCTTTAAATTGCACTTCGAATTCTATAAGTTGATCCGCCAAACGGATATACGTGCTTAGCTCGGACATTTTATCGGATCTGAGTTTCAACTCGGACGGAAGAAATTAAAAAAAACTGCTGGTAAGATCGCAAAACTTGTTGAATTAAACAATTCGATACGCAAATTGTTATTTTTAAACAAGTCGAAAATTTAAAAAATGTAATAATATTGTAAAAAAACCTTTTTTTTTTTTTATACTAACTGATGAGCAGTTATAACCCGTAATAAACAGCTCACTTGATCGCAAAATTACTAATGTCTCCCTTTCTAAGAGACACGAACAAAGCAATACTAATGTAAGCTGTAAAAATCTTACAAAATATCTGCAAAAATTAAAATATGCCAAATATAAGATATATAAAAATTATTAGGGTGCGTTGGGCAAATTATTTATTCACTCCTTTTTTTTCGGTAAATATTCAAATTAATTAATTTTTTCCAAACATTTGTTTGCTATATGTGCTTATTTATTTTGCTTTAAGCCTAGTATGCTGTAGTAACGAAAATTTCTTGGCATATAATTCTACACCCGAAATATTAGTGTAGAGTCAAAAATGTTTGTGTGGAGAAAAAAGCAACCACAGTACGACCTAGCTCAATGCAACTAATAGAAATTCGGCCAGTTGACGTAGTTAATGTTGAAGAAACGCAATTAAACTTCTAAACATAAAGCTTTATGGCTCTGAATCCTAAATATTGTGGTTTTATGTATTAAGATATGCACTTTGTTTCCTTAAATATTGTTTTAAGAGATTTTTCGTACATCAAAAATGTATTTTACCAGAAAAGAAGAACTGAAAGTAAATAATAGGTGCGTTTTTTTGGCATCGCTATATACGCTTAACAACATTTTTCATACAAAAAATTGCTTAGCTAAGACAGGATAATTATAGCCGCTTAGCTCATAGTCGCCGATAGAAACACTATTGCCAGATCAAGAAAGTGGTATTTTACATAATTTATTGGCAGCACTTTTTGGAAAACAACCATGTTTACGTCAGACCGGTGATAGAAAAAAAGTCTATCTAAAATCAGAAAAACAAATAAAGCATCAACAAATTAAGCATAAAAAATATGTTTAGCGCCAGCACCCGAAACCTTTTGCACAGCAGTGTTTTGCATCGTTGCAAAAGCACCCTCGTCGTGGCTGAACACAACAATGAGGTTTTGAATCCTGTAACGCTGAATACAATCTCGGCAGCAAAGAAAATCAGAGGCGACGTAACTGCTGGTAGCAGGCACCAAATGCGGACACGTTTCCGAAGCTGTTTCTAAGGTGTCTGGTGTTGCAAAAGTTCTCGTGGCACGAATTTTGAAGCTGTCTCTGCGGATGGCGGTAGCGGTGCCATCGAACAGGCGCCCACTGGTGATTTCAAGTCAAGTCTAAGCGAGTACGTTTCGTCCGAAGCTCACAAAGTTTGATCGCCCTGAGCTAGCTAGTGCCAAGGTGATTATATCGGGTGGTCGTGGCCTCAAATCGGGCGACAACTTCAAAATGCTGTACGATTTGGCAGACAAGTTTTTTCGCTGCTGTCGGTGCTTCACGTGCTGCTGTCGATGCTGGTTTCGTTCCCAACGACATGCAAATCGGACAGACGGGCTAAATTGTATTTAGCTTCGGACCTATACTTTGCTGGCGGAATCTCTGGCGCTATTCAACATCTGGCTGGTATGAAAGACTCCAAAACTATTGTGTGGAGTAGACCTGCCCTTATTTCTATGAAGATTTTTCAAAATGGCGGCGCATAGGAGAGTAGGGTCCAAAAAGTTTCCATTTTATGCCACAATGATCCATGTAAAATTTGGGCTCGATCCCACGACTCTAAGTGGACCCAAAATTGAGTTGACTAATAAGACAAGGTTTTATTATAAGAAATTAGGAACTTTATTCGGCATTTTTGGAAAAAACTCAATTTTGGTAACAGTTTTGTAAATATTTTGCAATTTTTTTATTTTTATGTCATTCTTCACTAAATTACCTTTTCACTAAGCTATTACTCAGAAAACTCTGATAAAAAATAATAATGTTACAATATCTTAAACATTAACTAAAGATGTTTTTTTGATTGATGGATATTTTTTGCGATAAGCTTCAACAACTTTCAATAAGAATTGCTTTTCGTCTTCTTTGTGGGTCAATATCCGATTATAGTCCTTCATGAACTTCACTCCTCTTTCAGCGGTGTCATTAACGACGGCTAAATTTTTGCAGAAAACGCGGCCTTCTTTAAAACTCTCGTTGGTTTCCCATGTTGATGGGTCAAATTCCAAAAACTCCGGCGACAAACCGAACCGCACAAAGAAATTGTTAGTCTTGTTTGAAATGAAGTCGCTCAAGCTATGATTCGCGAATGTTTGCGGTTTTGAAACGGCCCGATTTTGATCCACTTTAATAATAGGCTCATCGTATGCAAGGCGCTCAACCATTTTTCTTTTCTGTTCAAGAGAAACATTCGAGTCAAAGAAAGCCAAAGCCATTGGTTCTGCTGATAAATACCACATGTGGTTACTCATCTTCTTCAATATGGCAGCAGAAACTAGAGCATCAATTTGAGCGTATTCAATGGAATCTCGTATGAAATTGAAATCCTGGTTTGGAGCATTGATTGGATTTGTACAACCAATCCATGCACGAATGTATATTCGCGCCAAGAAAATGCACACGTCGCGCAATCCACTCAGTTCTCTGGCCGTCAATGTTAAATGGTTGCGGAAAAGGAAAATTTTAAGTGAATAAATGCCTTTTGCCATCCATCTCGCGTTGCTGGTAGCGCCAGGAGAACGGAAGCTACCACAATGTGTTTCACCCAAGAAAACAGCAACCAGTTGGAGAAACTCTCTATAATTACGAGGGTGACGTTCTTTCAACTGCTGATTGCAGTAATTTCTGATGGCGGCTTGTTCATCGGGTGGAATTTTTGAAACAACGATTTCGTCCTCGACACCATTCTGGAATGCAGTCTGGTCAAGACTCTTCCAGACTTTCACGAATCTCTCGAACAATTGAACTTCAGGACCGAACAATGAAAGAAGACCTGTAGGACTTGCCTATTGGACGGCAGTTTGACACCGGTTATCTGATGCGCTGTTCTGCCCACTAAGTCGTAGAGTGATTGAACGGTTTGACGCGTTTGTACCGAGGAAATGGCTGATGCAGAAGCCGATGCAGGTTTTGATGTTGATGGTTCTGACATTATAATTGTAACAACCTATAAACTCACCCAAAATAATAACAATTATAATTTGGTTCACAACAATTAACAATTAACTTACAACAATTAACTTTGGTACTTTATTATTTTGGTTAACTTCTTTAGCACAATTAAGTAACACACTGGTTGGCTGTTCTCATACGACTGACTCAAAACGTCTACTCATTCGTTTGACAGTTGTTCTCTCGTTCTTGGCCTAGTTGTGTGTGTGTGTGTCTCGACACGGGTTGCCACAATAATTAAACCAGATCACGGTATTTTGCAGGAAAATGTAATAACTAATTCAGAAGTAAGCAGCAACGCAGTTATGCTAAATAACAATGCCACTGGAGTTGTGCGCGTGACGTGGTTTTTCCGCGTCACGAGTGTTTCACGTGTAATTTATTGGAGAATAACCTAAAAATAAGAAAATTACAAAATACTGACAAAACTGTTACCAAAATTGAGTTTTTTCCAAAAATGCCGAATAAAGTTCCTAATTTCTTATAATAAAACCTTGTCTTATTAGTCAACTCAATTTTGGGTCCACTTAGAGTCGTCGGATCGAGCCCAAATTTTACATGGATCATTGTGGCATAAAATGGAAACTTTTTGGACCCTACTCTCCTATGCACCGCCATTTTGAAAAATAAGGGCAGGTCTAGTGTGGAGCGACTAAAGGATGCTGAAGTGCCAATCTTCGCTGAAATTGGTCTGGTTGCTGACCTTTTTAATGCTGTTCCCGAGATTACAAAGAAACTGTAAATACGTTTGGTATCGAAAAGTATTAAACAGTAGAAATTTGTGCATTTATTTTTTTAAACAAAAAAAAAAAAAAATAAAATAAAGGGTGATCCGTTTCGAAGCTCCCTACCTTTTTAAGAAAAAAAAAACGGAAAATTCAATTTTAATGAGGAATATGTATTATCATTTGAAAGAACATTTTTTGGCATTTATTTTTTCTAGACAATGTTTATCAAATGTTGGCCGCGGCTGCGTCTCAAATGGAAGCGGGATTGTCCGCATAAACTTTAGACTATTGAAAAAAGTCTCTCTACTTGGATCACCCATTATTATATCACCCAATATTTGACAGTAACACGCAATGCTGCCAAGTTTTTAAGAAAAAAGTTAAGCGAAATATTAAGCGCCGATGAGCGTTTTTTTGGACAAGCGTATATAGCGATGCCAAAAAAACACACCTAATATAAAAGTTTATGGAAGTGTACGCAAATGGAAGTTGCGATAATTGTGCATTTTTGTTTTAAGTTGAGTTTACTGAGTCAACAATATAAATTTTTGAGTATTGCGATAATCGAGTGTTGCGTAAATTCAGGTCGTACTGTTTTCTTATTGAAATGTCAAAAGTCTGGTGCCAATTAATTGCCCGGACATATAATCGACAGCGAAATTTTGACATTTCAACTCTCCACATGGTGGTTGTACTTGCTAGCATTGAACAAATTTTTCACCTCTACAGCGTACTAAGTAGCGAAAAAAAAATTCCGCTGCCTTTTCGCTGTCAAAAACTCAATGCATTCCTTATGGAAAGTTTCTTTCCGCTTCTACAGCATACTGGGCTTTATGTAAAAAAAAAATTTTTTTTTTAATTTATTACAAAAAAACTAATTTTCTTATTTAAACCTCCCAAAACAGTAGCGGTTACCTTTGCATTACTAGGTAAGACAAATTTTTTCATATAAAAACTACCAAAACCATAGCGATTACTTTTGCATCAATAGGTAATGCCTTTTACCAACTGGGTCATAGCTTTTCCTTTGTTCCTACTGGGGTGCTATCTTTAGTATGTGTGTGTGACTCACCACTTTTTCTCTCTCACTGGAGTTTGTTTGAGCTGTTATATGTCTATATATTTATTTTTTTCCTTTTCGTCACACACTTTCACACATTTGTTGGTTTTGATTTTTTGTTATTTTGTTTGTGGTTTTTCTTTTTCTCTAAACTTGAACCTCGCACTTTAATTTTAAGTTGTCATTGAGTAACTCAAAAAATGATATATTAAAAATTTGGAAGAGCTTGTGAACACAGTGGCGAGTTATTTGTAATATTGCTGTAGCACTCGGTAGACAATATGGTGGCAAATTAATACAATTTTTTTTTTTTTTTTTTTAACACAAAATAATTTTTCAGTACAGTAATTAAGTTTAATTTCACGACTATTTAATTTCACGACTAAAAAAAATCTTATTTTTCACTGCGCCGAAATTTAACAAATTTTAATTTTAATCAATTTTCCATCACTTATTTCCACTGTTCACTGAGTCGCTCTTTTTTTCCCACACACACGAAAAGAATCGAAAATGCACAAGCTTCTTTTAAAATGCAACAATTTGAGTTGATTTATGTATTTTTCCTTCTCAAAAAACGATTTCTTGTCGTTGGTTCTTTTTTTTTTTTTTTTTTTTTTACGCACGAAAAAATTTAAAATGGCAGAGATGCCTCAAACTTCGAATAACTAATTTGATTCTTTTGTAATCTTTAATAATTTAATTTGGCACTGAATAAACACTGAATTAACATAAATGAACGCACCTGTTTTATGATGTTCGAGTTGATGTTGATAATCTTTGGGTTTGCTGTGTTCGCTGAGCCTGTTGTCTTCACTACTTGTGTGTTTTTTTATGTTGATGTTAATCCGGCTCGTATGGACCAATAAATGTTCGTTGTTCAGCTCCAAACAAACTTGTAAGAAATCCCAGCAATTAAAACATAAAACTTCAAATATAAAAAAAGAGGGGTTTTATTGAGAAATATTCGAACAATAAGTTGATCTTACCAGACAGACTTCAGTATCGATTTTATAATATTAATTTCTAACTCTCGTCGGCCAGCCGACGGAGCTATACAAGAAACAATTTTCGAAGTCACTCAAACAACTGTGACTCAAATTAAGTTACAACAATTATAGGAAACTAAGGGAATAAAGATACAGGGTTCGGCGTAAACACTCTCTTTAATAGATCCTTGCTTGGAATTTTTCCATCTCATTGAAAATCATCCCACATTACACCTATTTACAAAAATAGTGATAAGAGGTCAGTCGTAATTTATAGGGGTATTTCTTAAAAAAAAAATTATATGTGAGAAGCTTGCATATCTAGTTAATCCCTTACTTAATGAGCAGCAACATGAATTTCGTAAAGGCCGCTGAACGTTAAAAATCTCACAATCATAGGCTCTGATATTCTTACTGAAATAGGGAAACGAACATCAAGTAGACGCAGTCTATAAAGAATTTAGTAAAGCATTTGACTGCGTTGATGATGATATTCTTATTATTAAATTGCAAAAGTTTGGAATTACGGGGACCTTGTTCAATTGGTTAAATCCTATCTGTCCGAAAGATCCCAATTTGTTAAGTTCTTGGAAATCTTGTCCAAAAAAAACTTTGTGTTATATGGTATTTCGCAAGGACAAGGTGACTTCCTTCATTTCAATATCTTCATATCTGATATATCGGTAGTATTGGAGGACATTCCGCATCTTATGTATGCTGTTGACCTAAAGAAGTACTATGTTGTTAAATCGGAACAATATACAATTTTCTTTCAATCTGAATTGATCTCCCTTGAGGAATGGTGCAGACACAATTAACTCTATCTGAGCACAATAAATGCTATATTATTAACTTTTCTCGTAAGAATTTAATAAAAAAAGATACAGAAGTTTCGACTATTTCGTAACACAAGACGTAGAATTAATTATATAATACTTAAATTAGAAACAATGGAGTTATACACTTCTTATTGATACTAAAACATAGAAAAAGTTGGTAAAATTTTTTCAACTTGTTTTGTTGGGTGGTTTTATGTGGTAGATTTCGCATTCAATGGCTTACAACTATTAGCTTGCATTTAAAGTAACAATTATAAAACCATGCCGCAGCCCCTCCCCCGCCAAAACTAAACCCTTCCCTCTCACAATTACATAACAATTATGAATCCATACCGCAGCCGCGCCTAAATAGCGCTGTCTTCACCGTCGAAAAAACCGGAAACCGTCGATAAATAGGTAGCAATCTTAAACAAGAACCATGTGCACAGCAAACAAAAACATCAAATGTTGGCTTTTTATTTCATGTAATTGTGTAAAATTTATATAAGTTAGAGAGTTCAAACATGAATTTTTCTCCCAGTGGGGATCAAGCAGACCAACAAGTGCTTACATCAACATTGTACAATCAGTACTTTAGGCACACCCAAGGCTCAAAGTGGGACCTAAAAACGCTATCAATCGCCCTACTAACCTCCGAAAATGATGTATTCTACGTCAAAATAATAGTTACTTCTTGAATAGCGTTGAACTAAACAGAGCCACTCATATTGTAGATATTGATGTTGTATAAGATAACAAGTTAAGATTCAACGTTCACTATGATAAAGTTCTATCTAGGGGTTGTAAACAGCTCTGATTCATTTAAAGGTGTGCAAAGGAATTCAAGAATGTGTGGGTCACTAAAGGCCTATATTGTGCATTTATATGTCCGCTACTTGAATATGCTTACATAATTTGGAATTCATCTTTTGAGACACAGTGAAAGATTTGAATCAATCCAGAAGCAAATCTTGCTTTTTGCGCTGAGAGATGCATTTGACCCCCTTGATTTTACCAACTTACCCCCATATAAACAAAGGCTTGGGCGTCTTAATATGATACCTCTATCGTCAAGTAGAACGTTTCTGAATTCATATTTTACATTTGATATAATTACTGGTGTTAGGGACATTGAATATTTTTCCAATAAGTTCACATTTAACGACCCAGAAAGAAGAAACAGGCATACAATTGTCTGTACGATCAGGTCTTTCCCCAGATGAGCTTTATTCTAAAACTAGCAGGCTAAAGTGGTCCGCGGCTTCGCCACATACTTTTTCTCTTTATCAATAGTTTATCTTTATCAATTTATAAATAAACTTATTGAATCACACTATGCCACTTCTATAAAAGTAAACCGTTTGTTTCTCTTGCTGATGTATAAATAACAGGAAAACCACGGTCAAAACATGTGTAGAAAAGTTGCATGCCGCGCAACAAATATACATACATACATATATACTATACATCAAGTCGGATTGAAAAAAAAAAATAAATAACTGGCCATTTCAGCCCTTGAAAGGACTTCGACCTGGCTTCTTATGATCAATTGTGTTGTGCGTGTTATTAAGTTTGTACACAATTGACCGAGAAAGGGACTTACATGTTTAACGCCGACTCCGAACGGCGATGAACGTAATGTTCTTATTCTCAAGAAGCTTTACATGGCATTTGATTACTCTCTGAGGTTTGCCATTGTCTGCAGAGAGGTGGCGGCCGTACAGAAAAATTATTTTAATTCAAATAATTTTCTGTCGCTGCTGGTGTTTGAACCTGGGTCTCCAGGTTCTTTGACATAGCGGCCACGCACTTTAACCAACTACGCCACGGCATAGCTGTTAAATTGCGATTACGATTAGTAATCAATTAGATTACTTTTTAAAAAGAATTGTAATAATTATATAATCCTTAAGAGAGAAGTTTATGATTAGTAATTGATTACGATTTCAAATAATCAAAAAATAATAACGATTACTTGAGATTACGCAAAATAATCAAAAAGAATCAAAAGTAATCAAAAAATAATCCGATTACTTATCAAGATTATTTTTGATTCTTTTTTGATTATTTTAAGAACTTCAGTCTTATGCCGTAGGTATGCTAGGCAAACATGTTGGATGAGCTTTTTTGTTGATAGTGTTTTTGCATAAAATGAGATATAAGCTTTTCTCTCCTGAACATTGCCTCGCTAATTACCTATTTGAAACAGCAAACACGCTGTTGATGGTGAGGCAATCTTTCAGATTATTTTATCTCAGTAAAACTTTTCAGACTTTTGATTTTGTAGATGATGAAATTGACACAACTGGGTATTCACAGGACACCAATAATCCCGATCAGCGATCTTAATTGACACACCAACTCTTCTGCTACTTGAATGACAATTCAAGTGATGAAATGGTTTGGCAAAAGTATGGCGTGTTGAAGGAACCACTTCTTTCATTCAATACGCCTTTAATGTCCTCAGCGCCAGTTGAAAGATTATTTTCTTTCGCTGGCATAGTAAACACTCAAAGACGGCAATCATTGTCTGATTTTTCTTTTGAAAAATTTATTTTATTTTATTTATTTATTTATCTACCATCTACCGGGTTACACCCTTACAGATTACATAACTTAACCTATTATATAATAATTAACATAATTAAAGCTTTTTACTAAATAAATTTAACACATTAAAATACCATCTTTAAAGTTAATCAATAGTATGTCCTCCAACTGCCTCTTGAATATGTTTCTTTCTATAGTGAAATCGATTTGGTTAGCAACAGAATTAAATTGTGATAGGCACCTGGTTAATGGTTCATTTATACCGTAGTTTGTTCTATGCAGAGGTGTATAGAATAGTTGATGGTCTCTGAGGAAACGACTCGGAACATGGAAAGGGATAAGGGCTAACAATTCTGGTGAGTCTATTCTTCCATCAATTAGGTCCTTAACAAACATAATATTAGACATTACTCGCCTTTGAGCGAGACTTTGAACACTTAGTAACTGGCATCGCACCCTATAGACAGGCATATTTTCCCACGAGTACAGACGACGAAGAGCAAACCTAGTACATCTTTTTTGAATGTTTTCGATTCTAGTCACCGCGTTATTATAACATGGATCCCAAATTACGCTACTGTACTCTAAAAGTGATCTTACCAAACTCAGAAAGATTAATTTTGGTGTGAATGGGTCAAGAAATTCTTTAGAGTTTCTTTTTAAGAACCCAAATTGAGAGTTAGCTTTGGAGACAATATACTCTAAGTGCTCTTTAAATGAAAAGTTTGAATCGAAATACACACCCAGATCCTTAAACTGACATACTCTTGAAAAGTTTTCAATAGAACTGTAACTGTAATCATAAGAAATAGGAGCACTTTTCCGGGAAAACGTGAGAATTTTACACTTAGAGAAATTTAAGTCCAAGTGGTTTTTCTTACACCAACTTAGAAGTTTTTTTATGTCCTCTTGCAGGTTTAGGCAATCATTGTAATTGTTAACTTCGTGATAAATTTTTAAAATTAGTGCTTATGAAGGCAAATAGTAATTAAGAGTAAAAAGGTTTTATTTTTGTTTCGTTTATGTTGTACTATAATACATTGTTCTCGTCCTTGTTTTTTGTCAATCTTTGTTTTATAATGAAATACATAACTTTGTTTTTTTTTAATAAAATTTAACAAAATTTTTTATACCTAAGACTGAAATTCTTAAAATAATCAAAAAAGAATCAAAAATAATTTCGAAAAGTAATCGGATTTTGTTTTTGATTCTTTTTGATTATTTTGCGTAATCTTAAATAATTGTTATTATTTTTTGATTATTTGTAATCGTAATCTTTTGATTACTGAGCCAAACAGAAAATAATCGTACTTAATCAATTATTTTACCTTTTTGAAAAAAAGAATCGAATAAGTAATGATTACAACGAGTAATCATTACTTAACAGCTATGCGCCAAGGACGCCACAAGCAGTGTTGCCATATTTAAAAAAAAAAAAACTTTAATTTTCAGAAAAAAAACTTGTTTTTTCGTGAAAAAACATGATATTAAAAAAGAAATAAAACATGTATTTTTAAAATGTGTGCTTGTTGGCAAATTGTTGGCAATTCGCTTTGTTCTCTCGTTGTCCCGTTATTTTGGCCATTCGTCAACTCTGAATGTATGTAAACTGAAGCGTCAAGTTTAAAAAGGAATGCCAAAAATTGACCGCCAAGACTCGACGAAGGAAAACCGAGACCAAAGAACAGAAACAATGACAGCAACAAAAATAGCAACAGCGCTGCCATAAAAATAAACTTTGAAAAGTAGTGAAAATCAGTAGTAGCAGCTTCAAATGATACATATGTTTTTGTAGTAACATAAAATTTAATTTATCTATTTGATTCATAGATTCACTAAAATAGAAAGCATAATTTTAATCTTAAAAACTTGAAAAACTGGGTAAAATAAAATAAAACTTTATTTTTTTAGGGAAAAACTTGAAAACTTTCTACCCTCTCAAAAAACTGGCAAAACAAGTTTTATCTGCCCACATGGCAACACTGGCCACAAGTCGGATTGAGTCTCATTAAAAGTGTAGAGAGATAGAGCCGAAAAACTCCATATAAAAAAATTCTTGAACATGCTGAAGGTGGTCAGTGGATCCCCATTTAACAAAATAGTGTTGGATTAATTCACCACATCAAAACTAATTTCAAAATATACAATCTACTTCGATCCAATTGGCAATTGGTGTGGTGAAGTAATTTGTTCTTTTGTTTTAAGCGCAGCAAAGTATGTTTCAGTTGATCTCGTCTATTAGTCAGTGTTAGAAGTGTTTTGTGTTTATTTACAACGATTTGCGTTTACTTTTTGTGTGCAGTGTTATTATTAGTAAAATATTTCGTGAGTGTTCATACATTATTACACTGTAGTGATATTAATTTACATTAATTTAAAAGTTACGCATATTATTATTTATTTAATGTTTTTAATTTAATTTGTTTATATAAACAACATTCTTGTTTTTTGTGTTTAGTCTGCATGCTTGATTGCTTGCTAACTTGCTTGCTTACTGTGTTTTTTTTATTTTGATTTTATTCTTCTTTGTGCTGTGTTTTGCCATTATCAAGCGTAGTGAGTCTTGTATTTGTTTTTTAACTGTGCGCTCACTGCATATATACATTAGAGTGGTCCCTTATTTTGCGATTTTTGGAAATGTCAAGGGGCTGAAAGGTTTTTTTATGCATTTTTATATTCTAACAACGAAACCAAAACAATTGTTTTTACGACAACGTTTACCCGTGCCAATCGGGCCCGAAAGTTTCGAAAAAATGCCCATATTAGACCATATTTGCACAAATTAAAAAAAAAATCTTTTCTCTGCTTTTTATAAATGTTTTACATTTTTTGGAACACATACATAAGAAATCTGATATCTACAAAGTTTTTTATGGTGGGCGTGGTTATCGCCCCTGCTGCGTCGAAATTTCTCCCGCAGCCTTTTCCCACTTTTTCATGAAATTAGTGCAATTTAGGTATTAATATTAACAATAAATAAATACATTTTTATTATGCTAAAAGTATGATTACATTTCATTAAATTCCCATTATGTACTTACAAAAATTAACAATAAATTAAAAAACTAGTATTTTAACCTGCGGCGGGCGCGCAACAAGCTAATCAGCCCTATTCCAGGATCCGTCGTAATAAATCTACGAACGTAAGACTACGCTACGAATACGAAAAATTTGCTTTTCTAGGATCCGAACAAAACGATGCGGAGCGTTGCCTCATTGAAATTTAATTTCGAAAATTCCAACACTGCTGTTTTTGACAGAAGACAAGAAACTTTAATAGAAGTGATAAATTCAAGTGTTTAAAAAGATTCACATAAATTGTGTTTTAAAAGAATTACTTCAAAAGAAGAAGAACTGTAAAAGAAGTGATTACAGAAGTGAAAAAAAATTATTTTCAAAACGCATTTAATACGCTTTCGACATTTTTCGACACAAGTTTGTGATTGTGTTGACTTGGTGTAATTAACTTTTTCTAACGTCTAAATAAGAAACGTTATAAAACATTTGCGGCTTAGATCAATTGATTGCGTCATGTTTTGGTTAATTTTCACAAAATTTATTGAGTGAAATGGGTTTCGGTTTTGAACAAAAAACAAAAAAAAAAAATTAATGTCCATTTTTAATTTTACTCTTCTTAAATCTGTAGGTTTAAAAAAAATTTCCGCTCAAATAAACCCGCATTCAGGCTTGTTTTAAACATTTTTGAAGATGAGCTTCCTGCCAGTCGTAACTGTTCAGCATTAACACCTATATCGCAGTTAATGGCATTATTGAGATTTTTAGCAGAAGGTGGCTACCAACATGGAGTTGGAAAGTCCTTGCTAAATCCCTGCGCCAAATCTGGCCTTATAGTCATTAAGCTGACCAAACGCACGTATTGGTTTCTGTTTGTTGTTTTTGACCTATAAAAATAGACAATAAATTTTTTTTGGTGATTTAAATGAAAATACTTTCATTTTTTCCTAAATGCAGCTTATTTCCAAAGAAAACACACAATTCACACACGAACTGTGCAACAATTATACTTTAAAATTCTTGTTCAAAATTAATTCCGCCAATAGAAACCTGTCGTAAGAAATCCACAAAAACAACTGTCAAATGTTGATGCGTTCGGAACGTGGAATAACAATGTTACGAATTTCGAATACGACGTAACGATTCGGATCGTAGAATACATTTTTACGAATCCGAAAGAAAATCACAGCTACGACGGATCCTGGAATAAGGCTGAATACCTACAAGCAGTATTATTGCGGCTTTTCAACCGAAATCATAGTTTTTTTTTATAAATAAAAAATATCAAAAACCAAAAATGTATGCCCCTGGAGGGTTAAATTATAATAAGAAATACAAATTAATTAAAAAAGACCGATCCTTATTTGGAGCCACGCCTACCATAAAAAAAACTTTGTAGATATCATATTTCTTATGCATGTGTTCCAAAAAATGTAAAACATTTATAAAAAGCAGAGAAAAGATTTTTTTTTAATTTGTGCAAATATGGTCTAATATGGGCATTTTTTCGAAACTTTCGGGCCCGATTGGCACGGGTAAACGTTGTCGTAAAAAAAAAATTTTTAGTTTCGTTCTTAGAAAATAAAAACGCATAAAAAACCTTTCAGCCCCTTGACATTTCCAAAAATCGCAAAATAAGGGACACTCTAATATACATAGCTACAGAATTTTAACCCCTTTAGGCACGTTCTTCTCAATTTGCAACATGAATTATTTTTCTAGTGAAAATATTGCTGCTTGTTCCATAAACGAGCTATGTAAAAGCCAGAATATTCTGAACCCAATGTTCAGTTGTTCTGGCCCATGTGAGCGAATGTTTCATGCGAGATGTGCGGGTATTTCCAAATCGTGTTTAGACGATTTAATGTCTGTCCGATCAGCACTTCGCTGGTACTGTGCTTCGTGCGGGGCCCTTTCCTCAGATGAGCTTTATTCTAAAATAAAGCTATTTGGAGAAAGTCTTAACTCGTTAAATAACAATTTTAGGGAAATTGTAACTTTTTTTTAGCGAAGTTAGTGCCGCACCCAGTATTAGCGTATATGATAAATGCTCTTCACCGGAAAAAATTTCGCCTTCCTTGTCTCAGACTATCTCTTCCGGGACTCAAACTAACATTCAATCCGAAACAGACCAAAACAGCTCAAATAAAGAAGAGAAAAAATAAAAAAAAAAATAATAAGCGTCGCAAGACGTCTGCAAACACTCAGGCTAAGCAGCCCACGGCTATGTCTGCAGAAAATAATAACACAGTTATTTCTTCACCTCCATTTTTTACTCCTCCATTGACTTATAGTCCAAATTTGATTTCAACTGAGCCAATAACCCAATAATTAATTTAAGGGCAGTGTCGAGGCGAAAACTCTTATTTATTTCACGTCTTCAGCCCGACACAACAACTGAAAATGTAATGACGTTTGTCAAACAAAATATATTAATGACTCAAAATGCATTCTGTTCATGCAAAAAAATTGACAACAAGCCTTCCTACGTCTCCTTTATTCTAACGGTTGCAGCTGAAGAGTTTGCATCTTTTCTTAATTCTAAAATGTGGGCCGATAATATCCTCGTATCTGAGTTTACGCCTAAAAATAAGTCTAGAAGGACGAATAAAATCGTCCATCAGACCCAAAAAACTAAATAGATTATCCCTTTACTATCAAAATGTAAGGGGACTACGTTCTAAAACGCGCGACATATTTTTGGCGTCTCAGAATTTCTCTGAGGATATTATCGCGTTAACAGAAACATGGCTGAACGGAAGCATTACTGACTTGGAATTGTTTGACAATAGTTTTCAAGTTTTTAGAAGGACAGACACACTAACAATATTTCTGCTGTTGGTGGTGGTGTCCTTTTAGCTGTAAGGAATTCCTTTGTCAATTCCTTAATTGATATTCCCTGCTCTTCTAATATCGAACTTATATGCGTTAAGGTTATACATTGTAATTCCAATGTATATGTTATTAATGCGTACGTTCCCCCAAAGAGCGGTGCAGAAGTCTACGCAAGCCTTGCGGATTGCATAGAATATATAATAAGTCTACTTGACGTTATAGACGACATTTTACTGTTGGGCGATTTCAATCTGCCTGACTTAAAATGGCATTCTTCCGACGATGATACATATTTTTGTGCTTCAAATTCAAAGACCCGCCAAGAACATATATTTGTTGACAATATATGTTCTGACTTACAACAAGTTAGTTGTATTTATAATAGTCTTGAAAGACTACTTGACCTGGTCTTAACTACAGACAGTAACAATGTAATTGTTAAGAGGGCCTTTCATGCTCTGACTAATATTGATGAATACCATCCACCATTGAGCATTTGGAATTACTCCGACAGGGAGAGCATAGTAAATTCGAGTTCAATCGATAAGGTTTATGAATTCAATTTTAAAAAAGCTGACTTTTTGAAGTTGAATCATTTACTTCATAACAAACTAAATGTTATTTTAGAGTACTTAAATGGAAATAACCTTGATAATTCCATACATATTTTTTATACGGAGCTCTTTACTGTGTTCTCTCAGTCCGTACCATATAGCCTCAAATTTGCGAAAAACTGTGCGTACCCTTGGTACACTAAGGATTTAAAAACTCTTCGCAACAACAGGAATAGGGCATGGAAGAAATATGTCTGTAGTTTAGGCTCAAATGACCCGGAAACCTACAAACTTGTTTCTGGAATTTGAAAATAGCTCAGCTGCAGTATATAATGAATATTTAGACAGTATAAAGCTGAGAATACTGCTGAGAATACTGTCTGATTCATAAATACAAAGAAGAAATCCGATGGATTCCCTTCATCATTCAAAAATGTTGATGGAATTACTGATGATCCCGTCATTATTTGTGGTTTGTTTGCAAATCTTTTTAAAGATTCATTTTGTTCGGATTCTTTTGATCCTGATGAGGGGTATTTTGAATATATGAATTCTACACCCAGAGTTTCTTTGGACTCTTTATCCTTTACCTCAGAGGATATTTATACCCCTACGTTTAAAAAACGTAAACGGGGTATATTAATTTTGTCACTCCGTTTGTAACGCCCATAAGGAGGCGTGGTAGGTATAGAAAAGTACATATATTCTTGATCAGCATCACCACCCGAGTCGATTTAGCCATGTCCGTCTGTCTGTCCGTCTGTCCGTCTGTGAACACGATTACAGCCGTTATTTTAAAGCTATCATCACGAAATTCGATATTTAATTTAAAAAATAAAGGTCAAGTTCAAAAATGAGCCAAATCGGATCATAACCACGCCTACCTCCCAGACAAAGTGACTTTATCAAAACGGTAAAATCTCTTAGAATTCCACAAAAATTAATATAAGAAATTGAAGTTTTGCAAAGAGCTTTGATATATTACATATCATATGAGCATAAGAGTTTTAATATACAGTACACGTCCAATATAACGAATACCCGATTTAACAAATGTCCAATATAACGAACGGCAAAATCTCTTCATAGACTATTCTATATAACGAATTGAAATTTTTTTTGTCATTCGATTTAACGAACACTCAAGGTCAATGGACTTCAGAAAATAATGTGAACTGCACTAAAATCAATATCTTTTAAAGAGAAATTTTAACTACAAAAAAAAAAAATTATGCAAATATTTTATTAATATATAAATAAAAACTGAACTACTAAAATCTATATTTCTTTGTTTAAAATATTCATTCGATATAACGAATTTTTCGATTTAACGAAAAGGCTGGACAAGAAACCATTCGTTATATTGGACGTCTACTGTATTACATACACTCTGAGTATGAAATTCAACCAAATCGGGTGAAAACCACGCCTACCTTCCATACAAAGTGACTTTACCAAAAATGTAAAATTTCTTTAAATTCCCCAAAACTAAATATATAGACTTGTAATTTTGCATATGAACTTTGATATATAATCTGTACTCTGTGTACAAAATTCAACCAAATCGAGTGAAAACCATACCCACCTCCCATACAAAGTGACGTTATCAAAAAACAAGAGAGAATATTTTCTGTTAAAACAATGACAAATATTTGGTTACAAATAAACATTTTTTTGACTGCTTAAGACTTTGGTACGGACGTGGGGGTATTTTAACTTCGATCCAGTCAAATGTCGAGCTCCCACACAAATGTTATGGTTTTTGTATATTTATTCCATACACCTAAGCATATGACCTTTAAGGGAGTGCCGGAGAGAGTTAATATGTACAACCGACCCCCTTTACTTTTGTAAAAGGAAAATTTTTCCCTTGTGGACCTATATCCTCTGACCACTCCTTACATGGACTCCAATACAAAAACGCAATAGGGGCATATTAATTTTGTCACTCTGTTTGTAAGGCACATAAAGAGGCGTAGGTATAGCAAAGTATATATATGCTTGATCAGCATCACCACTCGAGTCGATTTAGCCATGTCCGTCTGTCTGTCCGTCCGTTCGTATGTAACTTATAAGTGCTTAAAAAGAACAAATTGAGTATTTTCGAGTTGCAAAACATGTCCCGGAACTATATAGTTCCGCAGTTCCATTTGATTGAATGAAACTCATACATCTCATATGTAGCAGATTGTATCATGTCCGCGGAACTAACTAGCTCCGCAGTTCCATTTCATTGAATGAAACTCATGCAACTCATATGTAGCAGATTGTAACATGTCCGCGGAACTATCTAGCTCCGCAGTTCCATTTCATTGAATGAAACTCATGCAACTCATATGTAGCAGATTGTAACATGTCCGCGGAACTATCTAGCTCCGCAGTTCCATTTCATTGAATGAAACTCATGCAACTCATATGCAGCAGATTGTAACATGTCCGCGGAACTATCTAGTTCCGCAGTTCCATTCGATTGAATGAAAGCATGTTCAAAACGAAATATACAGAGCATTGCGCGCAACAAGAACATCGAAATGTCATCTTACCATTTCACACATCAGTTGTTTCGTTCTTTTGCACTTGTAGTCGATCATAAAATTCGTGTAAGACATAATATGTGTGAAAGAGATGTCGGTTCACATCGCTTAGTAAAAAAAAATATTGCGAACCGGAACTGTTTGAACATGCTAAAAATGAATGAAAGGAATGATCGGAACTATGTCCGACTTTGAACATAGTTCCTCGAACTAAACAGGTTCGGAACGACCCATCTCTAGATTTTAGCACTGGACCTGATGGAATTCCTGCCGCAGTGTTAACTGAATGCGGTTCAATTTTGTGTCAACCACTTTCTTTGTTATTTAGTAAATCTATAAACGAAAGTTATTTTCCACTGTTTTGGAAAAAATCATTTATTAGTCCTATTTATAAAAAAGGTTGCAGGAATGATGTTATTAACTACAGGCCCATTGCTAAACTATCATTGATTCCAAAACTTTTTGAGCGAATCGTGTATGATCGGGTAAAAATTCACTGTCGTGAAGTCATAACAACTCGTCAGCATGGTTTTGTTAATGGCAGATCTTCGGTATTTAATCTGCTCGATTTTACAAAGTTTTGCTTAAACACCATTGAATCTGGTTCCATCTCGACTGCATCTACACTGATTTTATTTTATTTTAGCCATTAATGATGTGACCTATATCATTAAAAACTCTCATCTGGTTATTTATGCGGATGATATGAAAATAAGCATGAAAAATAAATTCTCAAGACAATTCAGCCCTACTCCAGTCCGATCTGAAATCTTTTGAAGTTTGGTGTTCTAAAAATAATATGTTATTTAATCCAGATAAATGCCAAACTATGACCTTTTCGCGAAAAAGGAATTATTTAGTTTTTGATTATAAAATAAAAGATGCTGCTTTATGTCGTGTGGATGTCGTTAAAGATCTGGGAATAACATTTATATTCATATTGATAACATTTGTAAAAAAGCATCTTCTATGCTTGGATTTATTAAACGCTGGGCCAAAGAATTTAATAGCATGATTACGACTACAACGTTGTATTATGCAATAGTGCGTCCTCACTAGGAGTACGCAAGTCAAGTTTGGTCTCCAAGTTACAATGTGCATGTTGATCGAATAGAGAGAATCCAAAAATGCTTTGTTCGGTTTGCCCTAAGGGGCTTAGTGGATTTGACATTTTAAACCTTCCTCCTTATGAGGATCGCTTGAAAGTTTTAAAAATGCAATCATTGAGTGAGCGAAGGAAGTCTGCAGATATCGTCTATTTGCACCAACTCATCACCGGTGTATTCGATTCTCCAGAACTTCTTTCTCTTATAAATTTTAACTCTAATCGCAGAAGCAGTAGAAATGCTAACAATTTCATTTACTTACCATTTAGTAGAACAAATTATATGTTAACTGCTCCATTAAACCGTATGAGTAAATTAGTTAAAAATTGTAGCTTTTTTGATGTTAACTTGTCTAAAGGTCAACTCAAGAGTAGATTTAAAACTATTGTGTAATTGCAGGGTTATGTTTTTGCATGGTTTGTCGTGATGTCTTGTGTTGTCCTTGAGCCCAACCATATTTTGGTGGGTAAATTTTTCTCACATAAGCTTATTTTGAGCCACTTGTATTAATATCGTTGAAAATTTCAAAGATATTTGGATTGTGACTTTGTTAATGTGTTAATGAGAATGTGCGAAAAAGCTGTAGTAGCTAAACTCTATTGTTATTGCATGAGAGAGCTGCATGAATGTGTTTCAAATGCGTGTCAAAGCATTCACTTGCTTTTCAAATTCTTACTCTCGTATGTAAGGCAGTAAAACAAATTAATAAGAGCATTCATCATTTGCACTAAGAGCAAAATGAAAACAAAATACAATCAATATATTTGAGTGCTGTCTACCTTTAATAGCGTGCACACTTATAGAAAGTATTTGAAAATTGAATTGAATGCAATGCAGTAAGTTCACTGATTGAAATGAAAAGCTTTGAATAGAATTTACATATTTGAAACTGTAATGGTTTTATTCATGGAATTCAAATTGCAGTTTTCAATATTTATTAACTACTTAATTATTAAATACTTAATAAATTAATAATTAAATTAATTATTAAAGCGAAATATTACTACATAACAGTTAACCCAACAAAAAAAATTCATAAGAACAATTGACAATTACAGTTAACAAATTTAAGACAATGACTTTATAATTAATTATAGACAAGAAATTAGTTTGCAATTCAATATAATTTTCCGTAAACCAGTGTTAAATTCTTGCATTATACTCGAAATATCTTTAAACCCCCACGTTTCAAAAACGTAAAAGGTATATTAATTTTGTCACTCCGTTTGTAACGCCCATAAAGAGGCGTGGTAGGTATAGAAAAGTATATATATTCTTGATCAGCATGCTTATTGATTGAGTTGATTTAGCCATTTCCATCTGTCTGTGCGTCTGCCTGTCTGTGATCACAATTACAGCCGTAGTTTTCAAGCTATCATCACGATATTTAAGTTTGTATCTAAAAAATAAAGGTCAAGTTCGAAAATGAGCCAAATTGGATGAAAACCACGCCTACCTCCCATACAAAGTGACTTTATTAAAAAACCAAAAGCGAATATATTCTATTAAAACTATGACGAAAATGTTTTTACAAATAAAAATTTTTTTGACTGCTTAAGACTTTAAATATACTTTGGTGAGGCCGTGGGGGTATTTTTACTTCGGCCCAGTCGAAGATCATTTCTTTCTAGTTTTGAATTAACTTACTTCATTCTCTGCCATTTTTACATTTACATAAGCAGAAACACTATAGAGTTTATTCATTGCACTCACTGAACCCATGAAATTTAAGACACCTAAAGCTGCACATGCTACGATTTATTCGGAAGCACAGAACATGAGAGAAAGAAAATAGAGTGAAACACACTTAGAGAAGATTAGAATGTTATACTCTTGCTCTCTTTGAACTTTTGATGTTTTATTACACGGAAGCAGTGTTGCCATGTAATAAAATAAAGTTTTATTTTATTTTACCCAGTTTTTCAAGTTTTTACGATTAACACGATGCTTTCTATTTTAGTTTTATGAATCAAATAGAAAAACTAAATTGTATGTTACTACGAAAACAGAAGTATAATTTGAAGCTGCTACTACTAATTTTCACTCCTTTTTAAAGTTTAATTATATGGCAGCACTGTTGCTATTATTTTTGCTGTCATTGTTTCTGTTCTTTTGTCTCGGTTTCCCTTCGTCGAGTCTTGGCGGTCAATTTTTGGCATTCCTTTTTAAACTTGACGCTTCAGTTTACATAGACCCCTTTTACATTGGTCAAGATTTGAAATCAAGTCTGTGAGTTTGTTGATGAAAGACGCGGACATCAACGTGAGAGAGGGCTATTTAAAGCTATTTAAAAGGACATAGCAAAGAATTGACTTCAAGTCTTGACCAATGTAAAAGGGGTCATAGTCCCGGTTTCCACTCGTCAAGTTTTGACGTTAAATTTTTTGACATTTCCTTTTAAACTTGACGATTCAATTTTCACACATCAAGAGTTGACGATCAATTATATGTGTATCATTTACTGCCGTTTCATTTCATCTTATAGAAATTAAATGAAATGAAGCCAATGATGCGCAAAACGAATAGAAAAAGTAGCGGGACAACGAACGAACGCAAAACGAATTGCCCAAAAATTGACGGTACGGTCAATTTCTTTCTTTCCCTTTTGTTACGATTCCCGCACCATCGAAATCAAGACTTAACCGTCAAGACTCGACAACTGGAAACCGGGACATACATTCAGAGTTGACGATCACGTCTTCCGTATTTTCTTGAGAAATGAAGTGGCAAAAATAACGGGACAACGAGAGAACAAAGCGAATTGCCAAAAATTTTAAACACATTTAAAAAATACATGTTCTATTTAATTTTTAATATCAAGTTTTTTTCACCAAAAAACAAGTTTTTTTTTCTGGAAAATAAAGTTTTTTTTTTTTAAAAATATGGCAACACTGCACGGAAGTCTAGTCTGCATGAATGATTTGAATAAAGTGAACTTCAGTACTGCACCCACTGAAGAGAGATGAAATGAATGAATTCATGCAACTCCCCAACAAACAAAATGATTCACTAATGTTATCGTTTACGAATCGCATTCTCGTACATTTCATTCATTAGCAATTACAAGAAGTGATACACTTATAATGTCGCGAGCGGGAGAAATTCCTCCTTCGTTAACGAATCGTCAAATCCGAAAAAAGGAATTCATTAACGATTCGCCAAAACTATAAGAAGCAATTCGTTAACGAGTCTCCAAAAATAAAGAAAGCAATTCGATAACGATTCACCGAGACGAATCTTATCTTATCTTAATGACAGAAATTTTGAATAAAAATTATATTGTGCACTTAGTATGAACCAGAACTTTCAAATGATATAAGTTTCATTCGAATTTGTTGTCTTTAAAAGGGGTATAAAGGAAAGTAAAATTTTGTGTTTACGTATTAATATATAAGATAGCAATAACAATTTTTTTGTTTATTTAATAAGAAACATAAACTAAATATCGGTAATAATTGGGGACATAAGAATTAGTTCACGAATCGTTAAATATAACTGAAGTCACTCGGTAACGCTAAAACTGAAAATAGTCGCTAAAAATAAAAGTAACGGTTCGTAAATGAATTGCTAAAAATTAGAGAAGCCAATTGCTAACGAATCGCTTAAATTTAAAGAATTGATTCACTAACGAGTTATAAAATTGTTGAAAGGCGATTCGATAGCGAATCGTTGAGACTGACAAAAAAAAATATTTAATTAGAAAAAATTGTTTCTTTGTTTAGATTGGGCTAAAAACATCTTCAATGGAATTTAACAAAGTCATAATTTCAATCGGTGCTTTTTTTAAGCATCAAGCCAACCTATGATGCAGTCGTAACGAAACTATTCGAAAACAATTAAAAAAAAAGTTTCATAAGCGATTCGTTAACGAACCACCCCTCGCCAAAATGTTTATTGGGTCTCTAGTATGTATTTATATGTATTTGTTTGTTTATTTAGTTGTGTTGTGCTTGCTGAGAACAAGAAGAGAATAGAGTAGAGAGCAACATGGAGTTTATTGAAGCTCTTGCAGCACAAACTCATGAAAAGCTAACTCAAGCAATGCATGGCATTGTAAATGATTTTTTAAAAAACTTTACACTTTAATTAAAGATACTTATTATTCCACAAAGAAAATACCCATATATCCTTCTTTAATCTTATATATCACGAATTCCACCAAAAAGTCAACCTCATAGGTCAAAAATCAAATTGTAAAGAGAGAAGAGAAATTATATAGAATATATTCTATCGAATTCGGACAACACGTTTTAAGTTGAATTCTTCAAGATAACGGTAGTTTTTCTTTGTTTTTTTTTTTTACTTTCGCGTGGTGAATAAGTTGAGCGAAAATTTTGCAGTTTTATTTTGATATTTGCCGTGAGGGCGTGCGCTGTTTATTACAACAATTAAAAAAAATATTTGTTTTAAATTTATTAATATTTTCCTAATAATCATACATATATATGTATAAATAATTATCAACGACATACCGTGGTAAGAGCAGTTAAATAAAGTAATAAAATATGTAGCATGTGCGTGACAATATTGATATATGTTGCAATGCAGACTCTAATATGAGAAATTCTTTGAGGAAAATGCTGTTATGTGTGGATATTGAGATGGTAAAGCATATTGAAAAATATTTTTTTTACTATTTCCATTGGAAAAAATTCCACGCGTTTCGCACATGTTACACTTTTTTCTATACAACAATGTAGTTTTTACACACTACGGGGTCGTTCATAAATTACGTTACCAATTTAGAGGGGAAGGAGGAGTTTTAAAATGTATTACGATAAGTAATGATATGGGGGGAGGGGGTCTCATATATCCCTTTCAGACCGTGATGCATCGTTTGTGCGGGTGGTTTCTATCTTTAATATTTCCACTTTTATTTAACGAATGTTATAAAGAACGAAATGAATCGATTGTGCTTGTTATTGTTTTCTTTTGTTTCTGACACTGTTCCGCGATTCGCTTTACCGTTACTTGAACACGCGTGGATTTCTTGATAAACTTTTTAGTTTTGTCAAAATGAGCCGCAGAGGTTATTTGTGTCTTCAATTACAAAAAATATAAAGTGTAAAACTAGTGAAATTAACGCATTTGAACTAAAAAAATAATAAATTTTGATGTTTCAAATAAATTTGAATCATTTGTTGCTAAAAAAATGGGTTTCAGATAAAGTTGCATCAATTGTGCGTGTCCTGAAAATCCTTGAAGGATATGTTAATTGCGAAACCTAAACATTGGGAATATTTTCATTCCATATAACGACCATAAATTCCAAAAATCATAAAAAATGTTCAGTAGATAAGCGTCGGGTCTGAAAGGGATATAGCAAAGTGACCAAAAATAAAAAAACTCGAAAAAACTGAAATTAATACACCCTTCATTTAAAAAAATTTCCATCCTTACATCTTCATTAGACGGCCAAACGTCTAAATTGACGGTTAACTACTGACAAGTGTCAATATGAATTCTCATAAGTGAGTTTTATTTAATTTAACTCTTAAAAGCCCAGTGTATCTTTTTGGTTACAACCGAGAAAATAAGCAATTTATTTTAAAATATTGCAAAAATTAAAATGCTGGATATGTAGTTTGTAGTCTGAAAATTGTTAATATAAAACAAAAATTTAATTATTGGCATAACTTTGTTGGTTTGGGAAATATTGACCGTCAAATTAAAAAATAGTTTTTTTAATTTTTACGGAAAGTTCGCTTTTTGACATGAAATATCTTTTAAACTATTAACAATTTTAGAGTATCATTTAACAAACAAATTTAGAGTTATCATAAAAAGAATCGTTTTCCACGTTTTTGCCTTGAACTCCTACACAGAAAAAAAAGAGTAGAACTTTTACCTAAAAATGTAGTCAATTCAGCTAAAGTAATCCGGTGATTTTCAGTCAACGAATTTGATTAGGTGCGCTACCAATTTCTAAATGTTAATTATATGCAATTATATTGGGTAGTTTAACTGCGAGAGTAGCTAAAAAAACCTAAATATTTAGGTGTACCTTCAACCATAAAATAGATAAGACACATAATTTATTAGAAAAATTAGCTAATTTTTTTTAAACTATGACCACTTCAGATTAGGCAAGCCACCTACTAAGTGTAGAAAAATCATCTAATTATTTAGATAGCATTTCCACTTAAGAGTGGGAATGCCGTGCAAAAAATATGTTTTTTGTTTTGCAATTTCTATTTTGAAGTGAAACTTCCTTAGGTGACTGTACTTCATTTCGTCACATGATAGAGAAGATAGATTTGTTTTATAGTAGATAGAATGAGAGAGATATATATATACATTGTATAAATGACTGAAAAATTTCTTTGCCACCGCTGAGAATCGAACCTGTGATCTCTAGATTTCAACAACCAACGCCTTATCTATTGAGCTAAATTTCCAATACAGGAATTTACTCTACATACCAATTAATCAAATTGTTGTAGATGCCCATAATTTCAGAGTTGTGGACCTCATATTTTTATATACATTTTGTTCACAAATTATCAAACGGCGTAACAGCACAGCGGTAAAGCGTTTGACTATAACGCCAGCGGCCCGAGTTCAAATCTCGCAATGAGGCTTTAATTTTTGTAAAATTTTCTCACTTTGTTTTTATTTATGTTTTTTATAGGAGAGCGCTGTGCTCCTATAAAATTCAAATACGGGAAAAAAACAAGTTGTAAGGAAAACTTTTGATTTATCCATGTAAATATTTATATAAAATTTATACTGAGGCGTGGATAATGCTAATATGCGTTATTTCCCTAGTGTACGAACAAATCGACAACTTGCATTAAGTAAAATAACTAGAAGAATTAGATGATTTAATAAGCAAAATTTTAGTTGAATTAACTAATTTTAATTAGGTGAATTACCTAATGCATGATTGTTAAATTAACTGTGTAAGTAGAAAAGTTGTTGAAAAGATTAGGTGAAATAGAAACTTTCACATTAGCTAAACTAGTTTAGGTAATAAATCAATTCTTTTATTTTCTGTGTACAACCAAGCTGATTGATGGTATACGCCGGAATTCCCACTATATCTTTTTGGATACAACCATGTTTTCTTTAATAACTCGTAAATAAAAGTTTTTTCCAAAAAAATAAAAACGGGTCGTCTTCAGGGGATCATTTAGAACAACATAATTTTTATTAATGAAATCGGTGTTGTTGGGTATTTAAGGGTTAAAATAAATCGGAATATTTTGAATTTCTTTGAATAAGAAATGAGGATACACCTGAATAGGTCCACATTGAATCTGTTGAAGAATTTGAAGAGTCCCCAAAGTTCCAGCTCCTTCAATTCCAGTGATTGAGAGCATCGACTTTTTGATCGAAGATAGAATATTTTTTATTGATTAAAATAATTGATTTTCAAATTTTTTTCTTTAATGTATCTAGTCATGACATAAAAGATATTAAAAAAAAGAAAATAAGAAATTTTTAATCCTTTTGTTTTATATTCCAAGTTTTAGTAAATATGGTCGAAGGTAACAGTAATATGAACGTACGGTGTAATTGTGCGTGACGAATGTAACATGTGCGTGACGGTGTTTAAAGTTGAAAAAATTGTTTTATAATTTTTTTTTCTCAAATAATTTAACTACTAATATTATCTAGGATAACCTATTGCTGTAAAAAAATATGAAAATTCTATCTAAAGTCAATTCGCAGAAATTTCAGATAGAAGCTGACATCAAAATTTTAAAGGGAAAATTTTGTAGCACGTGAGTACGCTACATTTTGCTTAATATCACCGAAATTCATAAGTGGATTGATAAAACCTTTACACGTTTTAAATAGACCCTAAAATTAATTAATAAAAATTGCAAACCAGTTTTCGCAAAAATTTCTTCTTAAGTAAATCAGTTGCAATTATTCGCAAGCTGTAACAGTGCGTGACATGGAATTCATGATATATTACGCAAACTCAAAATTTGTCCGGCATAAGGCTTTTACTTTGTACTTAACAAGTCTAATTTTAATAAATTTAGAATGGTTTGGTAGGTTTAGACCTGTAGATGTGCAAACTGGACTTCTTATTGCTTAAAGATTTCTATTTTTTAAGCTAAAGCGTATTATAGTTTGCATATAATTCTTGTTGTTATGTTGCTTTTTCTTTTCTTAATAGAGCAGCTGAGAAAAACGTTATCAAACTCAGAGCAAAATTATTCGCCGCTGAAATTTTGCTCTCTTCTGTCTCTTCTTAATAGAGCGTCTGTCAACAACGTAATGAAAGTCAGAAAAATGTAAAGCTCACACAAGTCGCTCGTGCTGAACGCTCGCAACCAAGATACAAGTTTTTAATTGCAATTTTCGGTTTACATTTCGCTGTTGTCTGTCTCTTCTTAATAGAGCGCTTGCAAACAAGGAAATCAAAATCATAGAATACATACAAACATCTTTATTGACTTCCTATATTACGGCCATAGATTACGGCGCGTTTGCGTCGTATGGGTTTACTAGTTTTGTATAATACTTAGTATAAAAAGATTTCCCAGCCGACATCACTCCAATCAGTTCGAGGTTCGCTGCTATACTTTGAAATAGTTTCTGAGCGGAAATGAAAACATTTTCTCTCTCAAAGAGAAGGTGGACAAATAACACAATCAATGCTTCTAAGCAATTTTGCAAAAAGACTAACACATATGTGGTAAATCGAAATTCAAGTTAGATCACACAGTAGCTTCAGACGGGCCATGAAGGGTTAAATTCTTTGACAAATTTGCGTGACTTCTTTTGTTATGTATTACTACCATTAACAAATGAAAAAAAATTTTTTCCAGTAAAATCTGTAGAAATTTCCAAAAATTCTCTTTCGGTTGCAAAAATTACGGTTTTAAAAATGAGGAATTAATACATTTTTATTAATTTAGAAGATAGCAATTTTTGATACCGAGGGGCCGAGAAAATATGTTTATAGCTACAACTTTTAATCGGAAAGATATTTTGGTATTATTTATTCACATAAATTATTCTTGGAGCTTAACTATTCTATCAAAAGAATAAAATTAACTTTTGAAAAAAATTATTTCTTTAAAGAATCGCGGGGGGTGGGTCTTGTTTTTTATGTCAGAAACAGTTAATAAGATTGTTCGTAAAACTGAAACCACTTTTGCTATTAAACGCTATGTCGCACAGTGTAACCGTTTCATATAATCTGTGGCCAAAACTATTTGCAGTTGCCGCAGAGCAACGAAATTCGGTGTGGACGACTTTTTTTACATAGATTAAGAAATTTATAAAACATTGGCCAAATCGAAGAATGCCTACCTTCCATATAAGACAAAGTAAAAAATCGATGTATCTTTGCACTCCTTCAATATTTTTTAAAAAAATTTGGTCTAAAATCACTTCAAAAAGTATTCGTACCAAAAATGGCTATAATCAGACCATTATTCGGGGTACCCTCCATATAACCCGAATTTTAAATATCTCGTATCTTTAAAAATAAATACTTTATTTTATTATAATCACACGCAAATATTTTCAGTATTATAGCAATAGTCTTTACTAAAAATAGGCTGGGTCAGACCAGTTTTTGGGGTAAATAAAATATATAAATAAATAACTGGTCATTTCAGCCCTTGAAAGGATTTTGACCTAGCTTCTTATGATCAATTGTGTTGTGCGTGTTATTAAGTTTGTACACAATTGACCGAGAAATGGACCTACAGGCTTAACGCCGACTCCGAACGGCGATGAACGAAATGTTCTTATTCTCAAGAAGCTTTACATGGCATTTTTATTACTCTCTGAGGTTTACCATTGTCTGCAGAGAGGTGGCGACCGTACAGAAAAATAATTTTTAATTCAAATAATTTTCTGTCGCTGCTGGGGTTCGAACTTGTGTCTCCAGGTTCGTTGACATAGCGGCCACGCACTTTAACCAACTACGCCACGGACGCCACTTTGGGGTACCACTTATAAAACTTCAATTCTTAAAACCCGAGTTTTTCATAATCACTTCATTTGAACAACAACAAGCAACAAAGTCTTTGCTTAAAATAGCCTGAATTGATACAATGTTTTCGATACCCTCTATATAACCCACGTTTTTAAAACACTCACTTTAAAATTTTATGAAAAAGGCGCTTTTCCAAATAAAGATTCCTTATAACTTCCATTGTGCTACCCCAATTTAAACCAAACTTTCAAAACACCTAATTTTCAACACAAAAAACAATTTGAGATCATTTATTAAAAAAATTTAAAAAAAAAAATAATACATTCATATAAAACTGGTTAACTTCACTGCACTGAGAACTTTTTGGTAAATATGATAACTTTGAAAGACTTTAATTAAATTAGGTAAAAATACTTTTGTTTATTTTAAAGATAACGGCATAAAACATATTTTTTTGACAACCAGAAAGACTGATATCAAAAATAATTCGCGTCCTTAAACTATTCAGTACAATTTTTTAAAAAAGGTGTGCATTCAAAAAGTTTGTAATATTAATATTTAATGGGGCTCTATTTTGGATAAATAAGTACGGGTTAGACCAACTTGGAAATAACTGTACCCAATTTTACGCATGTTTTAAGTGAGCGGATTTTTTGGTACAAAACTTGATTCGATCATGTATGGGTAAGTCCTAGCGTTCGGACGTTACATTCGGATACATTTTTTTATATATTTCGCCAATTTTATAAACAGTTTTCCAATTAAAATTAATTTGGTTAAATAGATCCCTTTTCGTAGTATTTATAATAATTATAACATCAAGCACCTTACCGCATTTTACCCGAAATTTGTTATTTTTGTCGTGCGTTCGGACGTTACAAAAAAAAGGAAGTTCTTGTGAGACTAACACTAAAGCTTAGATTAATTCTGCGATATGGTCGGTCGCACCTCAAGAAGTCTAAAAGAACAAATAACTGCAAATTTAATAAGTTTTTAAGAAAATCCTACATCATATCAAAAATCATTTTTTTTTAAGTCACATTTAGCAATTTTATTTTTTCGGACGTTACACATTTTTCCCTCTAATTGAAAATTCACATGAATGTTTTTAAAAATTTATTTATAACGTAAAGAAATGTATCTACATTTAAAAATCAAATTTTTTTATACATTGACTTTGAAATATTTCGAATTGGCAGTTGTTGCTGCTCTCAGAGTTTTCTTATTTGAGCATAAAAGAGCATAACCTATCATCACAACCATGAGTAAAAAAAAATTGAAAAAAAAAACAAAATTACTTCAATTGACAATAAATCTGGTATTTTGACTACACTCAAGAGAACATAACCAAACTAAGCTCTTGTATTCGATTGAAGAGATATTAAGCTTTTTTTTTGCAACCAAAACTTTAAGAAATAAGTAAATTCATTTTTTACCTCTGGTTGACCATTTTCTGGACAAGCCCATATTCGATCTCATTTAAAATATTCTCTCTCTACCTCATATACTATATAACACTTTTAATAGCCTTAAACGTTGAGGGTTGTATTGGAAGTAGTCGTATTTGTGGACGGACTACGCCTATTTTTTGCATATTTCGCAGTTTCGATGCTACTTTCACATATAAATTTTCAAATAACTGGCCATTTCAGCCCTTGAAAGGACTTTGACCTAGCTTCTTATGTCGAATGTTCTTGTTCTCAAGAAGCTTTACATGGCATTTTGATTACTCTCTGAGGTTTGAAATTGTCTGCAGAGAGGTGGCGGCCGTACAGAAAAATTATTTTAATTCAAATAATTTTCTGTCGCTGCTGGGGTTCGAACCTGTGTCTCCAAGTTGGTTGACATAGCGGCCACGCACTTTAACCAACTACGCTACGGACGCCACTTTCACACATACCAAATCTTATATACAGCCGTGGATATATAAATAGCACAAAAATATATGTAGAGTGTTTCACATGAATTTAAATAAAATACATAGAGGAAAACAAGAATTTATTTCATGGTATTTGAGTTTAAGCATTAAAAACTTAAAATCAGTAGTAACTTTGTAATTACGAATTAAAAATTAGAAAATTAATCGAAAATCTGAAATTGCTCCTTAGCTGAGGTGGACATATAAATAGCACAATTTGGATTCTGAAAAAAAAGACAGTAATTTATTTTTATTTTACAATGAGCTTACGAATATGCTTACTAGTACTTGGTACTGTATCCCGAATTGTCCAAGACAGCCCGACATATTCGTTCCATACTCTCCACAAGCTTCCTGACCTTATCCTTCGGAATAGAGTACCAACCCTTCTCAATTTCACTCCATAACTCATCTAAATTTCGAAAATTTTGGTTGCTTATGCTGACCTTCACATCATTCCATAAATTTTCTATGGTATTGAGGTCTGGGCTTTGAGCAGGCCAATTCAAAATATTTATTTTTTCCTTTTTTAGCCAATCAATCACAACCTTTGCCGTGTCTTTTGGATCATTATCATGCAAAAAAGTCCACCTAATAGGCATGTTCTCAAAAGCAAATGGTTCCATTTGATTATTAAGAATATCTAAATTCATATTTTTGTCCATTATTCCTGGTATACGAACAATTGGCCCCACGTCGTGACAGGAAAAAGCTCCTCCAGCCACTAAAATCCCTCCTGCATGCTTTAATGATTTTTTTTTGTATACTTAGGATTTAACTCTTGGCGTTTGGGGCCCCGAACAAAAGTTTTTCCATCTGGTTCAACCCTATTAAATTTAGTTTCGTCAGTCCAGAGCACGTTCTTCCAAAATTGGTCTTCTTTATTCACATGGGCCCTTGCAAACGCTAAACAATCCTTAAAATTTTTTTTGTTAAGAGCGGCTTTCTTCGGTTAATGCGTCTATAAAGATTAGCTTCATGTAGTCTCCTAGATACTAGTTTTCTTGAAACATTAAGGTTATTTTCTTCATTTATTTCCCTCAGATCTTGCTTTGCTGACTTGAAAGGATCAGCCTTACTTTTGCGAACTATAAGTCTATGAGTAGAAGCGGTGGTTTTAAGCGGTCTAGGATTTTTTTTTTTTTAGGATTGCGCGGCTTATTTTTGAAATTGTTTGAACCATTTGATTAAACCAGCTTGAGTGCATTATAAACCATTTTTCACGAAATTTTGAGAATATCCGCGATTTTATATGGTTTTTTGCCTTTTCGACTTAGTTCGTGAATTATAGACCTTTTTTCCGGAGTGCAATGTTTGCCACAACTCATTTTATTTAGAATCGGTGAAATTAATAGAATACAACTCTAAAATTTTTACAAACATCCGATCTCGATAACTTTTATTCACCAACTAACATGTGTGCTATTTATATGACCACAGCAGATCGTACATGCCTATACAGAAAGAGATGGCCTGAGTATATAAAAGTAAGTAACGGTACATCTCTCTCGGAGTTTTAAACAACGTCACACTGGAGTCTCAAAAAATTATAACTACAGTCGATTAAAATTAACTACAGTTTAAAAAATAAGTTGACATTTGTGCTATTTATGTGTCCATGGCTGTATATACCTCAATCATAAGCCATTTTATAGTATTTACACTGTTGTGGGTTGTATGGGAAGTGGGCGTGTTCGTGAACTGTTTTAAAAAAATTATCATTAGTTCAGGAATTTCGGTGCATATAAACATGTGTACCAATTTTCATGTAATTCTCTCAACTCCTTCCGATAATTCTACGCTTACGGGACCACATCTTTTCAAATGACATGTTCGGGAGTAGGTTTTACGAAAATTTTTTTTCTTGCGGTAATACCCAAGCAATTAAAAATTTAAAAAAATACTTATATCTATATGAACATTGCTCCTTTAAGCTTACAACATTTTTTCCCAAAATGAAAAAACGTGATTTTCTATGTAAATTTTACCAAAAATTACCCAAAAATACCCTTTACTAAAAATTACGTATAAATAAAACAACCCAAAATCGCACCTCTCTCTTTTCACCATGTCTTTTAAATAAGTTTATAAATAACATAAAAAATTTAAAAAAAAAAACAAAAAATGGTTTTTGGAACTATTCACTCTCAAAGTTGGAAAATAACACGGTGTTACAAAATGAAAACAAATCAAAAAACTTGCCTCAAGACATAGAAGAGGTAGTAGGCTTGGTTGAACATAAGATGACTGCATACTTAGTTTTTTGAATATACCCTCAAAATCGGGATTTGTGGTCAAAAAACCGATTTTAGGTAGGTGCATGTATAGTTTGTTATGTAACTCCGTTATATCTAGCTCAATTTTAAAAATTTAAACATTGATAAAAAGAAGAAAAACATACGCTTAATATAATATATAGACCGTTTTTCTACAAAAAGAATTGACAAAGTTACAGGCAAAATCATTTGAAAATTTCTCATTTTTTTTTAATTTTTTCAACTTCAACAACGTTTTGTTAACAAATTTTGTTTTGTGGCACTAATAGTTTTAGCAGGATTCTGAAAGCCTGTTAAATTTTGCGTTCAACAAGCTATCATTT
The DNA here is from genome assembly GCA_943735915.1 of Pherbina coryleti. Lineage (NCBI taxonomy): Eukaryota > Metazoa > Arthropoda > Insecta > Diptera > Sciomyzidae > Pherbina > Pherbina coryleti. Next base: position 110,339,307 of record OX030949.1, read on the forward strand.
ATTTCAATTGGCTGAAATACAAAAGCACGATCGAATTTTTAGTATTCGTAATAAAATACAAAAAAAATTTGTTTTTTTTTCTAAAAATTTTTTTTTTACCTTTTTCGTTTAAATATATTATCATAAAGCTTGCCCGGATGTGATGAAACTGTTTGCAGTTTTCAACCACAAACACGCTCCGAATGAATGGCGTTTGTTTATTGAGGGATCTTGCAAGAGTATGATTTATTTAAAAACTTTTTGTGTGATTCTTGATATGTTAAATTCTGATATATGTATGTCGCCGACTTAAAGGCTCTAACAATCCTGTTTGGAATGCAAGGTGGATATACCAAGTATCCTTGCATTATTTGCGAATGGGATAGTCGTGCGACTAATAAATATAAGGATGTTCCACCATGCTTAGAACATCCTACACGTGTTTCACTTGATTGCCCTTTTCTTCCCACTAATCTATCATCTCATTTTCGAACCAAGGCAGACTTGACTGAATAGGTATTCCACCTCGAACCAAAGCAGACTTGACTGAATAGGTATTCCACCTGAAATCCTTGGTTCAAAGCTAAAAAAAAAAAAAATCTGATTGCAGCGTTTCCTAGGTTAAGTGAGGCCAAAATCAAAGAAAGTATCCTGCACGTTCAAATCTTTTATAAAAGTTATTTATTCATTTCGGTTATTCTAAGGTTTATTTGTGGGCCCACAAATTTGGAAAATTTTCTTGGACACTGATTTCGTTTCTAAATTAAATCCAGTTGAAAAAAAGAGCTTGGAATAGTTTTATTTCGTTATGCATTTATTTCCTCGGCAAGAAGAAGAGTCGAAATTACTTAGATGTTGTAAATGAATTTTTAAGTGCCTACGAAAAAATGGGCTGCAATATGTCAATCAAAATACATTTTTTGCACTCCCATATAAACTTTTTCCCGAATAGCCTTGGGCAGTTTAGTGATGAACAAGGAGAAAGGTTCCACCAGGAGATGGAAGCTATAGAAACCGGTTTTTAGGGAAAAAATTCCATAAACATGCTGGCAGACTACTGCTGGTCCCTAAAACGTGAAATCGATTATAATATATATAAACGAAAAAGGTCAAATAAACATTTTTAGAAAAAAAAAAAAATGAAATTTTTTGTATTTTTTTACGAATACTAAAAATTCGATAGTGCATTTGTATTTCAGCCAATTGAAATAAATGATAGCTTATTGAACGCAAAATTTAACAGGCTTTCAGAATCTTACTAAAACTAATAGTGCCAAAAAACAAAATTTGTTAACAAAACGTTGTTAAAGTTGAAAAAATTAAAAAGAAATGAGAAATTTTCAAATGATTTTGCCTGTAACTTTGTCAATTCTTTTTGTAGAAAAACGGTCTGTATATTATATTAAGGGTATATTTTTCTTCTTTTTATCAATGTTTAAATTTTTAAAATTGAGCTAGATATAACGGAGTTACATAACAAACTATACATGCACCTACCTAAAATCGGTTTTTTGACCACAAATCCCGATTTTGAGGGTATATTCACAAAACTAAGTATGCAGTTATCTAATGTTCAACTAGACCTACAACCTCTACTATATCTCGAGCCGAGTTTATTTTCACTGTTACACCGTGTAATTTCCGGTTTTTCAATTTCAGTAAATTTAACATCACTAAAAACGCAATGTTTAATGTTGAATAACTTTTGAAATAAAGACTGGATGTAAATTATTAAGGTCATATTGAAAATATAATTATTCAGAAATTTCTAAAACTATCAAACATGATTCTAACATGCAATAACAATCGAGTTTAGCTACTACAGCTTTTTCGCACATTCTCATCATAAACACATTTAAAGTCACAATCCCAATATCTTTGAAATTATCAACGATATCAATACAAGTGGCTCAAGATACACAGAAAAAAAAAGAGTAGAACTTTTACCTAAAAATGTAGTGAATTCAGCTAAAGTAATCCGGTGATTTTCAGTCAACGAATTTGATTAGGTGCGTTACCAATTTCTTAATGTTAATTATTACAATTATATTGGGTAGTTTAACTGCGAGAGTAAATAAAGAACCTAAATATTTAGGTGTACCTTCAGCCATAAAATAGATAAGGCACATAATTTATTAGAAGAATAAGCTAATTTTTTTTAAACTATGTCCACTTCAGATTAGGTAAGCCACCTACTAAGTGTAGAAAAATTATCTAATTATTTAGATAGCATTCCCACTTAAGAGTGGAAAAAATATGCAAAAAATATGTTTTTTGTTTTGCAATTTCTATTTTGAAGTGACTCTTCCTTAGGTCACTTTACTTCATTTCGTCACATGATAGAGAAGAAAGATTTGTTTTATAGCAGATAGAATGAGAGAGATATATACATTGTATAAATGACTGAAAAAATTTCTTTGTCACCGCTGAGAGTCGAACCTGCGAACTCAAGATTTCAACAACCAACGCCTTATCTATTGAGCTTAATTCCCAATACGTGAATGTACTCTACATACCAATTAATCAAATTGCTGTAGATGCCCAGTGGAAAAATAATTTCAGAGTTGCGGACCTCATATTTTTATATACATTATGTTCACAAGTTATCAAACGGCGTAATAGCAGAGCTGTAAAGCGTTTGACTATAACGCCAGCGGTCCGAGTTCAATGCTCGCTTGTGACAAAAAGTAAAATTTTCTCGCTTTGTTTTTATTTATGTTTTTTATAGGAGAGCGCTGTGCTCTCCGTTGTTTTATGTTTTACGTTGCACAGAAATAAAAAATTCAAATACGGGAAAAAAAAATGTTGTAAGAAAAGCATTTGATTTATCCACGTAAATATTTATATAAAATTTATACTGAGGCGTGGATAATGCTAATATGCGTTATTTCCCTAGTGTACGAACAAATCGACAACTTGCATTAGGTAAAATAACTAGAAGAATTAGATGATTTAATAAGCAAAATTTTAGTAGAATTTACAAATTTTAATTAGGTGAATTACCTAGTGCATGATTGTTTAATAAACTGTGTAAGTAGAAAAGTTGCTGAAAAGATTAGGTGAAATAGAAAATTTCACATTAGCTAAACTAGTTTAGGTAATAAATCAATTCTTTTATTTTCTGTGTAAGCTTATGTGAGAAAAAATTTACCCACCAAAATATGGTTGGGCTCAAGGACAACACAAGACATCACGACTAACCATGCAAAAACATAACCATGCAATTACACAATAGTTTTTAATCTACTCTTGAGTTGACCTTTAGACAAGTTAACATCAAAAAAGCTACAGTTTTTAACTAATTTACTCATACGGTTTAAAGGAGCAGTTAACATATAATTTGTTCTACTATATGGTAAGTAAATGAAATTGTTAGCATTTCTACTGCTTCTACGATTAGAGTTAAAATTTATAAGAGAAAGAAGTTCTGGAGAATCGAATACACCGGTGATGAGTTGGTGCAAATAGACGATATCTGCAGACTTCCTTCGCTCACTCAATGATTGCATTTTTAAAAGTTTCAAGCGATCCTCATAAGGAGGAAGGTTTAAAATGTCAAATCCACTAAGCCCCTTAGGGCAAACCGAACAAAGCATTTTTGGATTCTCTCTATTCGATCAACATGCACATTGTAACTTGGAGACCAAACTTGACTTGCGTACTCCAAGTGAGGACGCACTATTGCATAATACAACGTTGTAGTCGTAATCATGCTATTAAATTCTTTGGCCCAGCGTTTAATAAATCCAAGCATAGAAGATGCTTTTTTACAAATGTTATCAATATGAATGCTAAAGGAAAGCTTAGAATCCATACATATTCCCAGATCTTTAACGACATCCACACGACATAAAGCAGTATCTTTTATTTTATAATCAAAAACTAAATTATTCCTTTTTCGCGAAAAGGTCATAGTTTGGCATTTATCTGGATTAAATAACATATTATTTTTAGAACACCAAACTTCAAAAGATTTCAGATCGGACTGGAGTAGGGCTGAATAGTCTTGAGAATTTATTTTTCTATATACAGCCGTGGACACATAAATAGCACAAAAATACATGTAGAGTGTTTCACATGAATTTAAATAAAATATATAGAGGAAAACAAGAATTTATTTCATGGTATTTGAGTTTAAACATTAAGAACTTAAAATCAGTAGCAACTTTTTAATTACGAATTAAAAATTAGAAAATTAATCAAAAATCTGAAATTATTCCTTAGCTGAGGTGGACATATAAATAGCACAATTAGGATTCTGAAAAAAAGACATAGTAATTTATTTTTATTTTACAATGAGCTTACGAATATGCTTGCTAGTACTTGGTACTGTATCCCGAATTGTCCAAAACAGCCCGACATCTTCGTCCCATACTCTCCACAAGCTTCCTGACCTTATCCTTCGGAAGAGAGTACCAAGCCTTCTCAATTCCACTCCATAACTCATCTAAATTTCGAAAATTTTGGTTGCTTATGCTGACTTTCACATCATTCCATAAATTTTCTATGTGATTGAGGTCTGGGCTTTGAGCCGGCTAATTCAAAATATTTATTTTTTCCTATTTTAGCCAATCAATCACAACCTTTGTCGTGTGTTTTTGATCATTATCGTGCATAAAAGTCCACCTAATAGGCATATTCTCAAATGCAAATGGTTCCATCTGGTTATTAAGAATATCTAAATACATATTTTTGTCCATTATTCCTCGTACACGAAAAATTGGCCCAACGCCGTGCCAGGAAAAACTTCCCCAAGCCATTCAATTCCCTCCTCCATGCTTTAATGATTTTTTTGTATACTTAGGATTCAACTCTTGGCGTTTGGGGCGCCGAACAAAAGTTTTTCAATCTGGTCTAACCCTATTAAATTTAGTTTCGTCAGTCCAGAGCACGTTTTTCCAAAATTGGTCTTCTTTATTCACATGGGCCCTTGCAAACGCTAATCGATCCTTTAAATTTTTTTTTTGTTAAGAGCGGCTTTCTTCGGCTAATGCGTCCATAAAGATTAGCTTCATGTAGTCTCCTAGATACTAGTTTTCTTGAAACATTCAGGTTATTTTCTTCATTTATTTCCCTCATAATTTGCTTTGCTGACTTGAAAGGATCAGCCTTACTTTTGTGAGCTATAAGTCAATCAGTAGAAGAGGTGGTTTTACGCGGTCTAGGATTGCGCGGCTTATTCTCGAAATGATTTCAACCATTTAATTTAACCAGCTTGAGTGCATTATAAACCATTTTTCGCAAAATTTGGAGAATATCCGCAATTTCAGATGATTTTGCCTTTTCGACTTACTTCGTGGGTTATATACCTTTTTTTGCGGAGTGCAATGTTTCCCACGACCCATTTTATTTAGAATCGGCGAAGTTAACTGAATACAACTCTAAAATTTTTACAAACACTCGATCTTGTTAACTTTTATTCACCAACTAACATGTGTGCTATTTATATGACCACATCAGATCGTACATGCCTTTACAGAAAGAGATGGCCTGAGCAAATAAAAGTAAGTAACGGTACATCTCTCTCGGAGTTTTAAACAACGTCACACTGGAGTCTCAAAAAATTATAACTACAGTTAATGAATGCATTTTTAGGTTCAAACGAAACGTTTAAAAAATAAGTTGACATTTGTGCTATTTATGTGTCCATGGCTGTATTTTCATATCATCCGCATAAATTAGCAAATGAGAGTTTTTAATGATATGGGTCACATCATTAATGGCTAAAATAAACAGAAGTGGACCTAGGTGACTTCCTTGAGGAACACCAGATAACGCAATAAACTCAGCAGACAAAACCCCTCGGAATCGTATTTGATAAGATCGTTCTGTCAAATACGATTTAATCCAGTTTACAAAATATTGTGGAAATCCAATGGACTTACGTTTAAATAGAATTAAATTGTGTGGTAACTTATCAAATGCCTTGCTAAAATCAGTGTAGATACAGTCGACCTGGCAACCAGATTCAATGGTGTTTAAGCAAAACTTTGTAAAATCGAGCAGATTAGATACCGTAGATCTGCCATTAACAAAACCATGCTGACGAGTTGTTATGACTTCACGACAGTGAATTTTTACCCGATCATACACGATTCGCTCAAAAAGATTTGGAATCGATGACAGTTTAGCAATGGGCCTGTAGTTAATAACATCATTCCTGCAACCTTTTTTATAGATAGGACTAATAAATGATTTTTTCCAAAACAGTGGAAAATAACTTTCGTTTATAGATTTATTAAATAACAAAGAAAGTGGTTGACACAAAATTGTTTCATTTTCATTAACGACATCGCTTAACAAAGATATTTCTGATCTAAGGAGTTTTGTGGAATTGAAGTTCAGTAAAATTGTGGATAGTCTTGAAAATATCGTAGCATCAGCGCTCAGAAAAGAAGTTGCAGATTTAAAAAAATTATGTTGAGAGTGAGTTCAGTAAACAGATGACTGTACTTAGCGATAACAACGAAAAACTGCAGAATTTTAAAAAAGACTTATCTATAACCATGCCAGCTTCATCAGCTTGCACAGCTCCACCTGCTACTCGCATCATACCTTCCTCACCTGCTCGACCGCACACGTCTGATAAGGCTTCGGATAATCATCGTTCATGGGCACAAATGGTAGCTAATGCTTCACCATCAGTTACGCATAGTGTTACAAATTCGCAAACTCTTTCATTGCGTAAAACTGGGAGCCTTTGATCGCATTTAATTGAAGTTGAAAACCGGCCCACGCAAATTCAGTCTAACTGGATAGAGGTTCGTAATCGTAAATCAAGTAAGAGACACGGACAGGACAGTAATGTATTAACTCCACGCTCAGACATGAGTAGTGTCGAGTCTATCGAGAAAGACATAGCTCATGTAAGAATTATTCATGAAAATGCTAAATCTATTGTCACTGGAAAAAATCTAAACGCAGAGCTTGAAGTTGTCGCTAAGCTGGATACACCTATCATCGTTTAAGCCATCAGTATCTGAAGATGACATCATTTCCTACATCGTCAAACACACAGGCATTGAAAGGCATCATTTCGCTTGCCATAAACTTTTAAAAAAAGACGCGGACTTAGCTAATATTAAGCGAATTACCTTCAAATTTGGTTTCACATCGAGCTACTTCAGCAAAATAGTTGATCCATCTCTTTGGCCTGCTGATGTCAACATACGCTCATTCAATTTTTTATCAAAGCCAGTCTTAGCCACAACTTAAGTGTGAATACTCCTACTACCTCAGCGCAGCCGCTTTATTGCACGTCTTTAGTTAACGAAGATCACATGCTTCATCATAATACACCATCGTCACATCATGAACTTACCAGTAATCATCACACATATTCAATGTACTACCAAAATGCAGGCGGCATTCGCACGAAATCTCAGAAATTTGTTTTGGCGAGATCTCTCCATGAGTATGACATTATAACTCTAACAGAAACTTGGCTCAACGACACCATTAACAGTGCAGAGTTTTTTGACGATTTTCACCGTGTGTATCGCTTTGATCGATGTGCTTTAACTACGGGACGAGGGAAAGGAGGAGGTGTTCTGATTGCAGTCAGAGCTGATCTTAGTAGTAAACTTATTTCTCTACCAATTAAAGATAAGCATGTTGAACAAGTTGCTATTCGTGTTGATTTTTCATATAATATAAGTCCATCTATTTCATTATTTCATACATTCCGCCTAATAGCGTTCTCGAACTATATACAAAACATTTAGATAATATAGACTATATCGCTAATTTATTAACAATAAATCATGAAATGATAGTTGTTGGTGATTTCAACCTTGGCAATATATCTTGGACTTATGAAGGCAATATTTTACTGCCTTTTAACTTCAAATCGGATATTGAGTCCTCTTTTATATCTTTTTTCTTAGCTAATGGATTAAATCAAATCAATTTTGTTAAGAATGATATAGATAGAATACTTGATTTAATATTTGTTACAACCAATTTGAAGGCATCTTGTGACTCAAATTGTTCTCCGATTTCTAATAATAGCGTGCATCATAGAGCATTGACAGTTCATTTTGAATTTTATCGGTTTGACAAAGTCGATCTTTTAACACCTATGGAGTTCGACTTCGCCAGAGGTAATTTTGTCGAAATAAATCGCATTTTAGCTCAATATAACTGGTCTTTGTTAGATTCATTTTCTGATCCAAATGATGCGTATGTGCATATTTATAAACAATTTTATTTTGCTATAACTACTTTCGTACCAGTTAAATCAGTTATTCGACGAAATAAGCGCCCTGGTTTAATAAAAGGTTGTCATATTTAAAAAATCTTAAAAATAAAGCTTTCAAGAAATATCAGAATAGTCTAAACACTGCTGATCGAAGTCGTTTCGAGCAATTGCGCAATGAATTTAATTTTCTTAATAATTACCTTTATAACCAATATATTTTAAAAATAGAGTCTCAATTACAATCAAATCCATCTTATTTTTGGCGTTACATTAATGATAAACGTAGTTCTAATGGTATTCCTGTAAGTATGGAATATGAAGGTAAATCTTCAAACAATATGCGTGATTCCTGTAATCTTTTTGCAAATTTTTTTCAAAGTGTTTATAAAGACTATAGCAACCTACCTATTGGCACATTTGATACAGATTCTATCAACATCAACATTATCGAAAACTTCATTATTTCTGAATAAGATGACGTATCTGCAATTTCCGACTTAAAGCCAAGTTTTAAAAATGAAAAAGAAGGATTTCCACCCAGTTTCTTCAAAATATGTGTTAGCAATGTTGTGAAGCCTATTTTATTGTTATTTAATTTGTGCCTAAAATCAGGAAATCGTTCAGGTGTCAAAAATTACAGAGCTATTGTTAAGCAAGTTACATTTGCTAAACTATTTGACAGCATTTTGCATAAAAAATTATACGAAGTTATTAAAAATGATATTTGTGACTGTCAGCATGGTTTCCTGCCTGGTAAATCAACAAGCACTAATTTAGCTTTAATTTCAAACCATATCACAGTTGCTAGGGAGAAATTTGGTCAACTTGATGTAGTGTACACTGATTTTTCTAAAGCGTTCGATAAAGTTGATCACAGGATTCTTTTATTAAAATTGAAAATGTTCGGTTTTTCCGAATCGCTTTTAAATTTTTTCTTCAGCTTTTTGACTAACCGTAAATTATTTGTGAAAATTGACTCTGCTGAGTCGGAAATTGCAACCCAATCCTCTTCTGGGATACCTCAGGGAACGCACTGCGGTCCTTTACTTTTCTTAATATTCATAAATGATCTGCCAAAAATTTTCTCCTTTGCTAAGTGTTTACTTTTTGCGGATGACGTCAAACTTTTTTCGGAGATTACAAATACTGTTGATTGCTTAAAATTGCAAGCTGAATTATATAAATTCAACAAATTAAACATCAATAAATGTTGTATAGTTTCCTTTTCAAAAAGCGTTCAACCTATTCACTTCGATTACAGCATTGAAAATTGTGTTCTGATACGTAAAACTGAAAATAAAGATTTGGGAGTTATTTTTGACTCAAATTTTAATTTTAAGAAGCACTTTGATTTTATTATTGGTAAATCCTTCGCTTTGTTAGAATTCATTAAGAGAAATTCGGTTAATTTTAAAGATCCATTAACTTTAAAGGCCCTGTATGTCTCTCTAGTTAGATCAAAGGTTGAATATTGTGCGATTATTTGGAATCCGTTTTATGATGAGCACTCAAATCGCATTGAAAAAATTCAAAAGCTGTTCACAAAATATGCTCTACGCAAATTAAGTTGGCCTGATGGTCTTCCGTCATACGAGTCTAGAAGGAAATTGCTAGGGTTGCAATCACTAAAAGATATACGCTCTTACATCCTTAATATTTGTTTATAACGTGCTATCCGCTAAGATTAATTGCCCCGATATATTAACCCTAGAACTGCATCGCTATTTTTTTTTACCTATTCCTGTATCGCGGGGTGAAAAAACACCCCAACTTTCAAGGGCCCGTATCTCGGACACAGCGTGACTTTGATGGTTCCATGGGGGCTCATTTTTTTCGTCTTTTGACCTAGAATCACGTGAACTAAATTGTTTGGCCAAAAGTTTGGAGGGTCCGGGAATATTGACCAAGAAGGACAAAAAACGTGGAAAACTAGGAAAAATTTTATTTTTCGTTAAAATTACGATATCTCAGTGAGTTTTTGACTAAATCTAGTAATTCCAACGGGGTTCTAAAGGGGAGATAATATGTTTAAAGGATATTATAGTGGTTTTGGCCAATTTTCCAAAAATGCTATTTATTTTGAGAAATCAAAGTGCACAAATAGCAAGAATTTGAAAAAACGATTTTTGCCGCACAGATCGTTACAATGAATAAGAATTTCGTTCAAATTGGAAAAAAACATATTTGTTTGGAACTATAAAGTACTACGCCTCAAAAACACTTGATTAAAAAAATTTCATCATTCAAAGTAAACTTGTATCACTGAAAACTTTAATTTCGTACTGCGTCTAATCTAATAAACGAGTTAGAATTGTAATATTTTTTATATCTGTTTAAATACTTGTTAGCAGGTACCGTTTTTTTTTAAAGAGAGTGCTCTTTTTGGTTGTTGTTGGTAAGTACACTCAATGAGCATTTATTCCCAAGTAGTTGTTGTTGTTATTTTTTTAACCAATATTGAGAGCAGAGCATTTTTTGTTATTAAAACAAGTGCGACTAATCAAGTTGAAAGGAGCGTATATATGTAAATATATGTGAAGTGGGGCACCTATACACTCATTACTTGTCCAAAAAGTTTAAACAACACGAAAATAAAAAAACTTTAAGATGACGAAAAATATACACAAACTGTATCGTGGGGTGAAAAAGCACCCCAGACGCACTTCTTATGTTCACTGCTTGAGCAAGCACGTGGTACGGATGCCGCGAGCATGCTCCCTATACTCTCAGACGTTGAAATAGAATTATGGTTACAGTACCGGGCCGTAAACGAAAGCCGTTTGTGTCTGGCGCGAGATTTAAGCCAGTCTGGGGTGCTTTTTCACCCCACGATACAGTTCTAGGGTTAATGTTATTCCAATTGTATGATCCTCCTAGAAATTTAAGGCACAATAGATTATTCGAGGATAGCGCTCACAGAACTAACTATGCACTTTATTCGCCTATAACTCGATGTAAGCGTCTCTCCAATAGTCTTGCAGGTGTTTTAAATTTTAATGTTAGTCTATCGCGTTTTAAACTGGATTTATTTATTTTGTATAATTAGCTAAAATATTTTTTATTTACTTGCTTTGTGCCTTTCTTAGTGCAATCTAGTTTTTGTATTTATTAAGCGTTTATATCTCCAGAAATCACTTTATGTATTAATTCTTAATTTATATTGTTACGTTATTATTATTTTTCTAAACTTTACATTCAATTTTATTTAATTCAATTAGTCTGTTAGATTGTTTATAATCAGTAGGCCGAACAAATAAATAAATAAAATATAATGCAGCTGAGCTATTTTCAAATTCCAGAAACAAACGTTTGTAGGTTTCCAGGTCATTTGAGTCTAAACTGCAGACATATTTCTTCCATGCCCTATTCCTGTTGTTGCGAAGAGTTTTTAAATCCTTAGTGTACCAAGGGTACGCACAGTTTTTCGCAAATTTGAGGCTATATGGTACAGACTGAGAAAACACAGTAAAGAGCTCCATATAAAAAAAATTTATGGAATCATCAAGGTTATTTCCATTGAAGTACTCTAAAATAACATTTAGTTTGTTATGAAGTAAATGATTCAACTTCAAAAAGTCAGCTTTTTTAAAATTGAATTCATAAACCTTATCGATTGAACTCGAATTTACTATGCTCTCCCTGTCCGATTTACACCAAATGCTCAATGGTGGATGGTATTCATCTACAATAGTCAGAGCATGGAAGGCCCTCTTAACAATCACATTGTTACTGTCTGTAGTTAAGACCAGGTCAAGAAGTCTTTCAAGACTATTATAAATACAACTAACTTGTTGTAAGTCAGAAAATATATTGTCAACAAATATACATAATGCTCTTGGCGAGTCTTCGAATTTGATGCACAAAAATATGTATCATCGTCGGAAGAATGCCATTTTAAGTCAGGCAGATTGAAATCGCCCAACAGTAAAATGTCGTCATTAACGTCAAGTAGATTTATTATATATTCTATGCAATCCGCAAGGCTTGCATAGACTTCTGCACCGCTCTTTGGGGGAACATATGCATTAATAACATATACATTGGAATTACAATGTAACACCTTAACGCATATAAGTTCGATATTAGAAGAGCAGGGAATATCAATTAAGGAACTGACAAAGGAATTCCTTACAGCTAAAAGGACACCACCACCAACAGCAAAAATATTATCAGTGTGTCTGTCCTTTCTAAAAACTTGTCAAAAAACTATTGTCAAACAATTCCAAGTCAATAATGCTTCCGTTCAGCCATGTTTCTGTTAACGCGATAATATCCTCAGAGAAATTCTGAGACGCCAAAAATATGTCACGTGTTTTAGAACGTAATCCCCTTACATTTTGATAGTAAAGGGATATTCTACTTAGTTTTTTTGGGTCTGATGGACGATTTTATTCGTCCTTCTAGACTTATTTTTAGGCATAAACTCAGAAACGAGAATATTATCGGCCCACATTTTTGAGTTAAGTACAGATTCAAACTCTTCAGCTGCAACCGTTAGAATAAAGGAGGCGTGGGAAGGCTTGTTACCAATTTTTTTTGCATGAACAGAAAGCATTTTGCCTAAATAATATATTTCGTTTGACAAACGTCAATACATTTTCAGTTGTTGTGTCGGGCTGAAGACGTGAAATGAATAAGAGTTTTCGCCTCGACACTGCCCTTAAATTAATTATTGGGTTATTGGCTCAGTTGAAATCAAATTTGGACTATAAGTCAATGGAGTAGTAAAAAATGGAGGTGAAGAAATAATTGTATTATTGCTTATTGAAGTCATAGCTGAGGGCTGCTTAGCCTGAGGAGGGTTTGAAGACGTCATACGACGCTTATTATTTTTATTTTTATTCTTCCTCTTCTTTTTAGAAATATTCTGGTCTTCTTCAGACTGAGTGTTTGTTTGCGTCCCGGAAGAGATTGTCTGAGACAAAGAAGGCGAAATTTTTTCCGGTGAAGAACATTCATCGTAGACGCTGATACTGGGTGCGGCACTAACTTCACTAAAAAATGTAACAATTTCCCTAAAATTGTTATTAAGCAAGTTGAGACTTTCACCAAAAAGTTTAATTTTAGAATAAAGCTCATCTGGCGAAAGGGCCCTGCACGAAGCACAGTACCAGCGAAGACCAGACCGGACAGACATTAAATCGTCTAAACACGATTTTGAATTACCCGCACATCTCGAATGAAACATTCGCTCACATGGGCCAGAACAACTAAGCATTGAGTTCAAAATATTCTGGCTTTTGCATAGCTCGTTTAGGGAACAAGCAGCAATATTTTCAATAGAAAAATAATCCATGTTGTAAAATGAGCAGAACGTTCCTTATGGGTTAAAATTCTGTAGCTGTGTATATATGAAGTGCACAGTTAAAAAACAAATACAACACTCAATACGCTTGATAATAGCAAAACACAGCACAAAGAAGAATAAAATTAAAATAAAAAAGATACAGTAGTTTCGACTATGTCGTAACACAAGACGTAGAATTATTCAATTCGCTTTTGATGACATCTTTTTTAAAAATATTTATTCCATACACCTGAGGATATGACCTTTAAGAGAGTGCCGGAGAGGGTTAATATGTATCACCAACCCCCATTACTTTTGCAAAAGGAACATTTTTGCCTTTGACACCTATTCCCTCCGACCACTCCTTAGGGGCGCTCCCATACAAATTTTATGCTTTTGTCGATAAAACCGGAAACTGTCCATAAATAGGTAGAAAACTTAAACAAGCAAACAAAATTTGTTCAATGCTATCAAGTTCAACAACCCATGTGTCAAAATTTCACTGTCGATAATATGCCCGGATATTTAATTGGCTGCGTTTGACATTTCAATAACAGATTCTGTTAAAAAAGCATGCCCCTCAAAATTACTCAGTATTACTGGGCTACGCGAGTCTGTTAAAAACAACATGCCCCCAAAAGTATGCTTTTTTTTAATTATAAGATTTATGTCTTCACGCTAGACGGCGCTGTCTTCGCCGTAGAAAAAACCGGAAGCCGTCGATAAATAGGTAGCAAGTTTAAGCAAACAAAAACATCAAATGTTGGCTTTATATTTCATGTAATTGTGTAAAATTGATATAAGTTAGACAGTTCTAACATGAATTTTTGTCGCATTGAGGATCAAGCAGACCAACAAGTGCTAAGATCAACATTGTACGATTAGTACTTTAGGCCCACCAAAGGCTCAAAAAGTAATGTAAATACCGACACCTGATCACTATCAACCACCCTACTTACCTCCGAGAACGACGTATTCTACGTCAAAAAAAACACAGTAAGCAAGCAAGCTAGCAAGCAAGCATGCAGACGAAACAAACAAAACAAGAATATAACTAGCACAAACCAAATTTCAATTATAATATTAATTAAATATATAAAAGGAACTTTTCAAATTTACCACAATTACAATGTTTTAAATTTTAGTTTATAAAAACACTCACAAATTACTGAAATTAGATTAAATATAACACTGAATATTTACAAACAAAAACAAACGCAATCGTTACACTTCACAAAACACTTCTAACACCGACTAATAGACGAAGTCAACTGAATTCATGTCTTTTTAAGATTTATCCCATTGCAGACTCACAAAGTATGCATAAATGACTCAATTTACAAATTTTAATTTTAGGCGAAAAACTGCCATCACATATAATTGACTTAAAGACAAAAAAAAAAAAAAAATGCAAAATCGCACCTCTACCTTTTATTCCTCAGTTTTTAATAAATAAAAGAGCACTTTATGAAAATTTAAGCAAAATCAAAAAATAGTTTTTTTTTCCTCTTCACTGTTGAAATTTTCGGATTTTTTATTAATTTTAAGAAAAATTATATTTTTCGAACTAATTTTATATCTTATATAATTGAAGGATTTTTTAAAAAGAAATACTATCAAAAGCATTAGATTCTATATAATTTCAAAAATATACAATTTTATATACTTTGAACATCTCGTTCGAGAATTATGATATTTTATCTGTAGAAGGTATATGCAAAGACGAAAATTGGTAAATTAACAGAAAAAATAATCAACTTTCAGCTCATGCTGTGAGTCCAAATTTTCATCACGTATTTTCAAGAATTCTCTTATTTGAAGAATTATCTGTCGATTGATCTATGTATAATAAGTCATAATATTACTATAAAAAAATACAAGTTAGTTTTAGCCGCAATTATTATACTGTGTGTCGTGTTAAAGGTAGTCAAATATTCAACTTTAAGTTTTTATTATTTTAACAACAAAAATAGGTTTTGTGCCATCTTTGAGTAAAAATTCAATAAATATGTATACACTAAACTAACAGTACCTTTCAAATGTTTTTTTATTAAGTGCTTGAATTGAATTTATCAACGAAAAAAAATTGAATGAAATATATTCAAAAACAACGGAGTTATTTGCATCAAAAATAAAACATACTAATTTATGATAGTTTTTTGTTATCCTAAGGAAACGATGTTATTAGAAAAAGACGTTGTATTGCAAGTTTGTGCAATTTTAAAAATATATGAATGATTTTGGTGTCAAAATAACAACATTTTTTTAAATTAATTGGACGAACATTTTCGTTAAAAAAAGTATGCTAGTAGGTAGATTTGTATTTCTTGTAAAGGGGCGGAAGAGGCGTGGTCAAAACTAAGTATGCCATAACCTAAATCGGTGCAGCACGTGAAGCACCGATAGCAGCGAAAAAACTTGTCTGCCAAATCGTACAGCATCTTGAAGTTGTCGCCCGATTTGAGGCCACGACCACCCGATATAATTACCTTGGCACTAGCTAGCTCAGGGCGATCAGACTTTGTGAGCTCGGACGAAACGTACTCGCTTAGACTTGACTTGAAATCACCAGTGGGCGCCTGTTCGATGGCACCGCTACCGCCGTCCGCAGAGACAGCTTCAAAATTCGTGCCACGTACGGTGATAACCTTCACTGGATCCTTGGACTTGAGCGTTAGTATCGCATTTCCAGCGTAGATGGTGCGCACAAACGTATCCTCCGACTTGACATCGATAATCTCTGAAATAGGCGAAACATCGAGTTAGGCGGCCACACGTGGCAGCACATTCTTGCCAAGTGCCGTCGCACCTACTAAGATGTGCGTGAATTTGTATTGATTTTGGGCAGCCAGCACCAAAGGTGTTAGCGACTCGGAGGTGAAACCTTTGAAGGCATCATTCTCAGCCACGAGAACTTTTGCAACATCAGACACCTTAGAAACAGCTTCGGAAACGTGTCCGCATTTGGTGCCTGCTACCAGCAGTTACGTCGCCTCCGATTTTCTTTGCTGCCGAGATTGTATTCAGCGTTACAGGATTCAAAACCTCATTGTTGTGTTCAGCCATGACGAGGGTGCTTTTGCAACGATGCAAAACACTGCTGCGCAAAAGGTTTCGGGTGCTGGCGCTGAACATATTTTTTATGCTTAATTTGTTGATGCTTTATTTGTTTTTCTGATTTTAGATAGACTTTTTTTCTATCACCGGTCTGACGTAAACATGGTTGTTTTCCAAAAAGTGCTGCCAATAAATTATGTAAAATACCACTTTCTTGATCTGGCAATAGTGTTTCTATCGGCGACTATGAGCTAAGCGGCTATAATTATCCTGTCTTAGCTAAGCAATTTTTTGTATGAAAAATGTTGTTAAGCGTATATAGCGATGCCAAAAAAACGCACCTATAGATAAATGGAAATAATCTTGATGATTCCATGATTTTTTTTTTATATGGAGCTCTTTGCTATAAGGCATGAAAGGAATAAGGCATGGAAGAAATATGTTTGTAGTTTAGCCTCAAATGTCCTAGAAACCTACAAACGTTTGTTTCTGGAATTTTGAAAATAGCTCAGCTGCATTATATGATGAATATTTAGACGATATTAACCTGTTGTGACCCGCACAACATTACCCTGTACACTTTGTACAGCCCGACCTCACACAAAGCCAGAATCTTCAATCGATTCTCTTTAAAACTCATACATAAATATCAATAAATATTGCCTCGGCATTTGCTGGCAAAATTTATGACTATTATTTCCATGAACGACCAAGACCCAATTCAAGTGCAGTGACTCGAATTGCTGGCGTTCATGAAAAACTGACCTAATTTTAGCGCACGCTTAAAATTACCAAAATAAACAAAACCATTGCTTGTTTTTAGTTGTCAAGTGTTTCCGACTACAACGTCGGCGACAACAAAAAAACAAAGCAATGAACTGTTTGGGTGCATCGGCATTAGCTTGCACGGTCAGCATAATAGCGATCATTTACCTACCCTAGTTGCTGCGCTGCTCGCAAAGTGCAATGCCTGCAGCTACGCAACATGTAAGACGTACGTGATCACGTATCGCGAAAGGGGAAGTAATATGTAAATAAATGCAAAGCTTTTATGTATGACATGTAATGTTTTGATTGGGTAGAATCGATACATAATTTCCACTTATTGGAAATTATGGAAATTGTGGGAGTTTCTGGAAGAAAGGAACCTCTTTGGAAAGTGAGGATTTTCCTTTATAAGCCCGTGGCCGTCGCAGAAACGGACAGAGAGTTTTTAGAGTTATAAGAATAAACAACTAATAAGGTCGCAGCCTCGCCTAGACAGCGGGCCTTTTAGTTAAAATAAAATATTAATAAAAACTTAAGTAAAACACAACATTGGTCGCAGCCTCGCCTAGACAGCGGGCCTATGTTGTAAAATAAATAAAATTAACAACAAAATTAAACTAAATATCTTTTACTCGCTCTCCCGTCTCTGGTCTCTCTTCTCCTTGCGGAAAGCACGGAGGCCACGGACGTTAAACACTACAAACCCTAGAAAGATAACGTAGGTCGATTCGACGTATATTAAGTACATATTTTTAATATGTATGGCAAATCTTTCTAGGGTTTAATTTATGTTAATGAATATTTAAAAACAAAATCTATTCAAACGTTTTAGTTTTTTAAAGTGTTACTTGGTAACTAATATAAATTTTTATTGTTTTTTTTTCATTATTCTTATTTTGCATGTTTTTAAACTCGCAAGTTACCCTAATTAGAAAAATTTAATCTATACTATTATATAAAAGGGTTCTCTCGGACTTTATCGTTCAATCACGGGGTAACCGCTAAACCGATTTTAGTAATTCTTTTACTATTCAATTGCTATAAGAAGCGACCTTGCTACTGGGTACTAGGTTTTTGGTAAAACTTTCTATTTAATTATTTAAGAATTTATGCATTTTAATCCATGCTGCCATTGTATGTATAAGCAGCACAAAATAACAGCAAACAATATCTTAAGCTCTTTGTTGAGAGAGAGAGAAAAAGAGCTGAAAGTCTACAACTCACCACGCTGCCATATTAAGTGGATAGTTGCATTAATGGTATAATAATACAAGGTAGCATTGGCAACTGCTTATTTTCTCTTCTATAGGGTGTTTTTTTTTAGGGGTTTGTTTTTCGAATAGAGATAAAACACAAGAAAATCGTTTTAATGTCCATCAATTTGGCTTTATTGGAAGGATAATTTTATGCCATTAATGTTTAAATATGATTTCGGGCATGTGGCCGCCGCGGCTGGCTCGAATAAAGCCAATTCTACAGGTCCAATTTTCAACCACTTTTTCGAGCATATGGGGCCGTATGTCGGCAATAACGCCACGAATGTTGGCCTCCAAGTCCCCTAACGTTTCTGGTTTGTTGGCGTAGACGAGCGACTTCACATATCCCCAAAGAAAATAATCCAATGGTGTCAAATCACACGATCTTGGTGGCCAATTGACAGGTCCATTCCGCGAAATTATGCGCTCATCGAATGTTTCCTTCAATAAATCGATTGTGACGTGCGCTGTGTGGCATGTAGCGCCGTCTTGTTGGAACCACAACTCATCCACATTCATGCCATCCAATTCGGGAACAAAATAGTCGGTTATCATGGCTCTATACCGGTCTCCATTAACGGTAACTGACTCTCCAGCATTATTTCGGAAGAAGTATGGCCCAATGACTCCACCAGCCCATAGAGCACACCAAACAGTCAGTTTTTGTGGATGTAATGGCGTCTCAAGGATCTCATGTGGATTCTCTTCACTCCAAATGCGGCAATTTTGCTTGTTGACATAGCCATTCAACCAAAAATGAGCCTCATCACTGAACAAAATTTTGCGATGAAAATCAGCATCGAGATCAATCTTATTTTCGGCCCATTTGCAAGCGTTGTTCTTTTGTCAACCTGTTCATGATGAAATGGCAAACCAAACTGAACATAAATGACATTAGAGTTGCCAGATTTGACCACAAAATGCCAGTTTTATCTCTATTCGAAAAACAAACCCTTAAAAAAAACACCCTTTACAAGAAAACATCTCCTAACAAAAACAGTTATTTGTGGAAATGCATCTGCAGCTGCTGTGGTTGTTGTTTTTTTTTCACTTCAACGTTTTCAACATTGTTTGTGTTTTCGATGGCGGATTGTGAGCGCTCTCTTTTTGAGTATATTTTTTGACAGGAGATGTTTTCCCAAGCAACTGTCAATGCTGCGTTGTATTATTATACCATGGTTGCATTCAGTTAATTTCTGCTGCCGTGTTGCCATAAATTCAATAAATCGTATTTATTTTGATTTTACAAAATGAAACTGTTTTCATTTCAATAAGAAGCCACTATTTATATATCAATAAGAAATATTCTTAAATAAATAAAATGAATTAACCATATTTGGTGTTTACTTAAAATATGTTTTCATATCATATTTATACTCCCAAGCAACGCTGGGAACGTGTATGCTAGTTATATAATGTAATACATATATATTTATTTTTATGCTATATAAGAATTGAAATAATGAAATGGAAAACATTAATTTTTTATATTTTTAAATCATGATTATTCTATAGTAAAAAAATTAATTGAAAGTCATCTAAACATTTTTATATTGGTCTTAGTTTTAAAATTTATAACGAACGTTTACAAATTCTAATGGCCTCAATTTGTATATACAAATTTTTTTTGTTTTTTTTTTTTTTTAATTTGGTATATCTTCATTTTTACAATTAAAATTAATAAAGAACAATGTCTAATTTTTGCATTATTAACTATTTATATAAAGTAATAATATTTGTATATGACTCTTAATTATAATTATTGGTATTATTATTGTATTTTTATTATTATTTTTATACATTTTGTATAAAGACTCATATATTTATTTGTGTTGGATGGTTTATCTCCAGCAACGACAATTTAAGACGTTTTATTCGTTTTTGGCGCATTCGATTTAACTGCAGCTGATGCTTCCCTTAAACCAAAATCTGGTATCTTTTTGACCTTGGTTTTTTTCATTTTTGGCGTTGTTTGGTGCAGATTCAAAATTTTATTCATTGTCTTTAAAACTGGAAGAATACACTTCCGTGGATTTCGGCATTGGCTGATTCTTAATGTATTCCATATGTGCCAATATGGAACTGAATTCCAGGAAAAGCAAATCAAAAGATTTCAGGTAATGGACAGGATCGCCATGTAAAGGTTTGGTGTTTAATGTTTAATAGAGAAAATATAAGTTATCCGTTAATCACGAAAGGACGAAAGGGGTTGGCGTTTAAGCGCACCAATACGCTATTTTTTATGGCTATTGAGCCTCGCTTTGTTAGTTAATGGCTAAAGAGCCGAGCTTAGTTTGAGAATATTTATAAAAAACTAGTAAGGAATGATCTTCGACTGGGCCGAAGGTAAAATACCCCCACGACCGAACCGAGGTATATTCAAAGCCTTAAGCAATCAATAAAATGTTTATTTTTAAAAACATTTTCGTTAAAGTTTTAACAGAAAATATTCACTTTTGTTCTTTGATAAAGTCACTTTGTATGGGAGGTAGGGGTGGTCTTCACTCGATTTCGTTAAATTTCATACACAGAGTGTATATGCATCAAAACTCAAATGCAAAATTTCAAGTCAATATATTAATTTTTGTTGTATTTATAGAGATTTTTACATTTTTCATAAAGTCGCTTTGTATGGGAGGTAGGCATGGTTTTCATCCGATTTGTTTGAATTTCATACTCAGAGTGTATATTGAACATCAAAACTCATATGAAACTCAAGTCCATATATTCATTTTTGTTGAATTCTAAGAGATTTTACCGTTTTGATAAAGTTACTTTGTATGGGAGGTAGGCGTGGTTTTCATCCGATTTGGCTCATTTACGAACTTGACCTTCATTTTTTAGATAAAAGCTTAAATATTGAATTTCGTGATGATAGCTTTAAAATTACGGCTGTAATCGTGATCACAGACCGACGTACATGGCTAAATCGACGTTAGTGTAGGGGATTTTGGTTTTTGGTTTTTTGTACAACATATGAACATGAATACATATGATATGATTTGTTTATCTTTTCTTTTTACTGTTGTCATATGTATTTATGTTAGACAATTGTAGGTCATTAAAGTGAATGTCTTTGGGTGGTCGTATGTAAGTACACTACATATGTTTCTTAAAAAATTGACTGCGCAAAGTTGCGCATAAGAAAAACAACTTAATTTAAAAAAACGCTTAAAAACCAAGTTTCCCTATAAACGCACTAATTTTCAAGATAACTTCTGTTATTGAACTAAAAGATGTTTGTGAAAGATGTCATGTTTGTGTTAATATACAAAGGTACTTAAAATTAGTAAAATATATTTTTGTTTTCCCCCGCGTATTGCCATGTTTCCGTCTGTCCGATTGTCTGTCTGTTATGGCGTTTATAGCTCTTATATTGAAGCGATCTTAATGAAATTCAAAATACAAGCTTTTATCAAAAAAATAAAGGTCGAGGTCATAAGTCAGCCTATTCGGATGAAAATCACACCTACCTCCCATACCAAATGACTATATAAAAATTACCAATGCATTCTTTTAGTCTTTCGCCAGTACAGGCCTGGATAAGGTTAATGGAATGTTTGCTTCATATAGCTTATAAAATTGAATTAAAAAAGTGGCAGCCAAAGGCGCGGATCACGAAGCTAGGGTTCATGCGAAAATAAGGACAATACAGCTAAAATTCAAAACTGAAATGGGGCTGTTGGTCGATATGCCAAAGCAAAAAAGTGAAAATCTAATGATGGAAACACTGCCAGAAAGTTTTTTAGGAACACAGAAAAGACTTCTAAAATAACAGGCATAAGCTTAGAATTAATACAACGTTTTCACACAATTTTAGAGTGCTTAGGGTGTGGTTTACCCATTGATTCCAAGGCGTTTGGAATTTATGCCACTTTAACTAGAAATGTCTACATAGCGCACTACGCGTGGTATTGCATGCCAGGCACAGTTCATATAGTAAAGATTACGGCTTAATTCATTACTTTTATAGTGATTTAATTTATAATTTGTAGGTTGTCTGCCATGGTAAAAGAATATCTTCATGTATATTGCCTATGGGTCAGCTCTCGAAGAGGCTCAAGAAGTCAGAAATAAAGACAATAAACGCTTCAGTTAATTTTTTACAAGAAAAACATCAAGAACAGATACCTTATACACAGATTGTTGTTTACATCCGATCCATTTATAAATTCTTTAAGGCAACCACCTAAATATAAAAAATACCTCCAAATGTTCTAGGTCTTTTAAAATCGTGAGTGATAAAATCTGATTCAAAATAAACAGAAAATAACACAATATTAAAACCTTTTTTAATCTTTTTTGAATATAGGTTACAAATTTTTAAAAAAAAAATTTTTTTCGGGAATTTTTTTTTCATAGAAGGAAAAAAGATATCGTTTTCAAATTTTGCACATATATTTATTAACATTTAAAGAATACAAAAACATGTCAGAATTTTTGAAGCGGTTTTTGACGTTATTTGATTTTTTTTTTTAAATGCCAAAAATTGACGGTGTGTAGGATCATCTGAGTAAAAAAAACAAAATTAATACTTGTTGAAGTGGCTATCGCCTCAACTAGGAAAATTTTTTTCCGTCGAAAAAAAAATGGCGACCGATTTTGTAACCTCGAAACTCGACTTTTTCATCAAATGGCTTTTTGCTCTTGAAGAAGTCACTTCGTATGGGAGGTAGGCGTTGCAGTTGGCCTAAAATTCGTATTTTTTGTTAAGAAGTGTACTTTAACACAAGAAGCATTGGTGCAAAATTTCATTACTCTAGCTTTTATAGTTTTTGAAAAAAGTTGAAATGTCATCCTAAAATCGAAAAGAGCGCACTGTGCAACGTAGAAACCACAGCAAATCTATATAAATAAAAATCAAATGTCGTTCAAAAATTGCATCAGTTGAGAACGGCTGGACCGATTTGGATAATTTTTTTTTAAATGTTCGTAATAGTCCAACTTAGGTTTTTACAGAAAGAAAAATTGATCACGCCCACTTTTACGCGCACTTTTTTGATTTATCTAAAATCGGAAAACGGCTACACCGATTTGGCTAATTTATTTTTTAAATGTTCGTACTAATCCATTTTAAGTTTTTACTGAAGAAAAATTGACCACGCCCACTTTTACGTCCACTTTTTTATATACAGAAGTTTTTGTGTGTACCTATGCAATAGACTCCTAAACTCATCCGATTGGCATGGAAATTTGTGTATACAAGTTTTTTGGTACGGTGCTTGTTTGTACGGTGTTTGTGGGCTATCAATTTTGATCCACCTTGAACACCAGAAGGCGCTGTATTACAAATTTTTTACAAAACTGCCTGAAACTCACTAACCGCTTATGCGATTAGAATGAAAATTGGTAAACAGTGGTTTTCAGGTACGGTGAGTTTTTTAGCACTATCCTCTTTGATCTACCTTGGAGACCAGAGGGCGCTGTAGAACAAATTTTTTACAATATAGCCCAAAACTACAATAGGCATATTTTCAGTTGTTTTTTAAGGTTACATATGCAAATATTTACAAAAAAAATTTTTCTTAAATTTAGTAAAATTAAAAAATTTCCGTTATTTTCATACCAAAAATACTAACATATCTTCAATACTGCGAAAACTTTGATAATAATGAAATTTTAGAAGCGATATTCTTCCTCTTAGCAAAACCGGTGCACCAAGATTTGATAAATAAAGATTTTACGTTTAACATAAAAAAAATTCCGTCAATTTGACACCAAAAATATGAACATATCTTGAAAACTGAAAATTTTAAGTACAACGATATATTTGTTGCTTTAAGTTGCTCAAAAATGAGAAAAAAACAATCCGAAATGTAATTTTGTGATGCTTTTATACATTTTGTTAAATTTTTTTTTTGTCTTTAAGCTTCATCAAAATACTATGAAAATCTTATTGCAAAAATACCGTTAGTTGAGTATATATATTTTAAATACTTTTTTCAAAAAAGATCTGAAATATTGGAGTTTTGCTCAAAAAAAGGCTCAAAAATTGTTTTTGTTGTAAAAATAATTTAAATTCAAACTCGCAAATTTTCAACTCCATTTAAAGATTAGAACATTTATAGGAACAAGTTTTTCCATTTTACCCAAAAATTAAAAACCATTTTTGTGATTCAAAACGCAAACTGGAATTTTTTTTCCAATATTATGTTTTTATATTTTTGAAAAAATATACAAGCTAAAAAATTAATTTATTAGAAAAGATTATCTTAGTATCTCTTACCAATCAAAAGTTATAGCCAATAATCTTTATCCAAAATATATATACAAAAAGCAAAACGCTGTCTGTGTGATGGCTGAAAACTTCAAAATTACTGAGCCGATAGAGAAATTGAAATTTTGGCAATACATATTTTTCAAGTACGAGATGGCTTAAATTTCTGTCACACCCCCTGTTACCGCCCAAAAATCAATAAAAATTCTATATTTCCTACGGTTTTCGTCGATTTGGCTACATTTTGATAATGTAGTTTGTATGCTCACTGTCGGCAACTGTACTAAAACTGGGTAATGTCCATCTACTAGAAAACTGAGATGGGCATTATATAAGGGGGTGTGGCTCCGCCCATACAATTTATATTATCGAATAGTTTTGAAAGTAAAAGTAGCAGTAGTTACATACAAACTCAAAATGGAGTTACTATTTGGTGATCTCCTGCTACTGGGAAACTGTAACGGTCAGTGGAAAATGACAGTGGTGTCAAACTATGAGTTTAAGAAAAGTTTTGAATACACCTATTATGTTCCCATATAGTTGCAGGGTGTAGCAAGGCTCGCCGTGAAAAGGCTAGTGTTAAATAAATCAAATTGTTCATCGTCTACCATTATAAAACATATTTTTATTATTTTAGTTATAAGCAAAAAATCAATTTAAATTAAATTACTCTCATTTCGATTCCTTAATTAAACACAAATAAATGCAAAAAAGAAAAAAAAAGACTCAAAAATCAAAGTGTGATGCTAGCAACCTTACAAAAAGCATCATGTATACTGAAATGTCAGTCAACGTAACATGGAAATCAAAATTCAACAGACTTATACGTCACGTCACATCTACATCATGTTTCGGCTAATCAGATACACACAAAACGCGTTCGGTAGATTTGTATGAACAACGGCTGTGCTGCGTTGCACTATGTTTGGCTAATTAGGCCATTAGTCTTCTACACATTTATTTAAATTCGCAGTATAAATCAGAGCACAAAAAAAAATCACATAATTCCTATAAGATTTCTGCAAAAACGACTTTGTTTTCAGTGTGCTTTATAGAAACCGTAAGAGCGAGAGCATGCTGTTGTGGAAAGTAAGTGTTGCATATCCATCATATTTAGAGGATTGTATAAGCAGATAAAAAAGGTAGAAATAATATTTTAGACGGTTTTAGTTTATTTAAGTCATTTTATTGAAACTTTTTTAATATTATCTTCGATTTCTTATATATCACACTTATTTAGTTTTAGTCAATGAATTAAATGTTTTTTAATTAATTTCAAACATATTTATATATATATTTATTATTAGTTTAGAATAATTTAGATTTTTAAAATAACACGCCAAGTTTTTATATTCGGTTGTGAAGCTCGTCTCCGCGTTGACTGACTCTCGTTTTTCATTTTCAGCTAACTGTTTTCTCGCAACTCGCGTTGCCAATTATTATTTTTAAAATAAATACCAAGGAATACCTTACAGTCGGCCTTTCCTGATTATTGAAGCGACCTCGCTTCGCAAACTGTGTCAATGTCGTCGTTGCTGTTGTCTTCTTCGTTGAATTCGTCGCCTTCAGACATAGGAAGGAGACACCAATGTTTGAGTTTATCGGAAGAATACACTGACGAATAGTGTCTCTGCTTTCGTTTCAAACTTGGTATATCTTCGATGACGTAGCGGTCTTTGCCCAAAGCACTCGTTACTTGAAAAGGGCCTTTGTAACGTGGCTCAAGTTTCCGTGATGTACCGGAGCTGACAGCTTCATTTTCAGCTAAAACCAAATCACCAACGTTAAACAAGGTCGGTCGAGCATGCTTCTCGTCGAATCGCCATTTCGCCTTTTTTCGCAGCTCGTTTACTCTCGTTGCTGCTGTCTCTCGAACTTCCTGTAGATTAACTTCGTTGTCGCCCTCGTTGGTATGTAAAGCATAAAGAAGTTCGAATATTGATCTGTCAGCTGTTTTGTTTTTCATCGTATTTAGCGCCCACTGGATACCTCGAAGTTGATCATCCCATCGTTTTTCAGTTTCTGTTGATGGTAGCAACATGGAAAGCAACGTTCTGTTCGAACGCTCCGCATGTCAATTTGCCCGTGGTGTTCGAACAGCGTTTAGTATATGTTTTATTCCATTTTCGTTACAGTGGCTGACTTCATAAACGCAAGTTGCAATGCAACACTGCAAAGTCAAATGTTCATAAACATCCACACTTTATTTTTGACAATGTAGTGTGTTCACTAATGTTCACTAAAAGGGTTGCGATGCGCATCAGATGTCATTTCGGCGCATCATTTCATTTTATGATGCAACATGGATGTCTCACAAACAACACAAGTATATTTATACATTATTAAATTGATTAAATTAGAAATTTATAAAATATTTGATTTTATTAATGCATGAATTATTTACCATTTAAAGTAATAATATATGGACACACGAAAGGAAGCTCTTGCTAATAAGCACAAGATTGCGCTTTGAAAGTGACTTTACCGCCAACAAAAAGAAAAGGAAAACAATCTGGGAAAAAATTTTGCTGGAGATAAAAGAAATTGATGGCGTTTCCTTTCACAAGGGACGAAATAAGTAGATGATTTTTGAATGTAATGGTCACTTACAAACGCATCAAAGATGTACTTTCTGCCAGTTGCACAAAATTTAAAAGCTAAAATATAAAAAGCATGGAATATATATTCCATTTTATTTATTTATTTTATTTATACAAACAGTTGGTGCTAATGTACAAACATTGCATGGTGGTGTTCACAAACGCCTTCAAATGCACTGCATCATTTGACAAAGTAGTGATGTAAGGCAACATTGCTTTGCATTAGTTGCGCAATGCTTTGCAATGTTGCATTGCAACTTGCGTTTATGAAGTCAGCCAGTATCTCTCGAAGACTTTCGACGTGAATGCTGTTCCACGATCAGTCACGATTCTTTCTGGAATACCTACGTAGCTGCTCACCTCGTCCAAAATGTTTAATACATGTTTTGTTGCGGTACTTTTGACTGCTTTAATGATAGCAAACTTCGTGAATGCGTCAACAAGTACCAAAATATGCTCGTTCCGTTTTGAACTTTTCGGGAATGGACCCAGGTGATCTAGATGTATGGTTTTGAATGGAATTGGTTCCATTGCATCGTAGTGGTACTCCGCTTCCTTCTTGCCTCCAGGATTTTTGTTGTATGCACATTACACGCACGCTTTGATGTAGGACTTGACATAATTCCTCAACGTGGGAACCAAAATGTCTGTTGCACTCTATATAATGTTTTCTCTAATCCTAAATGTCCACATTTATGGTGACACCCTTGCACGACTCGCCAGCGAAGCGATTTTGGCACAACCCATGCTGACTTTTCTCCAATTTTGCGGAATAAACGTCCATTTTTGATGGTATACTCTTTCATCGTCGTTTTGTCGTTGTTGTCGATTTTCTCCACGATCTGTTGTAAATTTTGGTCTTGAAGCTACATACTGAACAACAGCTTCTTGATCTAGCTCAACCTTGTGAACTTTGAGCGATGCTGTATCAATCTCACGAGAATCTTTGTTTGGCGCTCGACTCAATGCGTCTACGTGAGCCATTCGATTTCCAGATCTATGCTCTATCTCGATATCGTAGTGTTGGATTCTCAACCACCATCGTGCTATTCGAGGTATTAGCTCTTTCTTGTCCATTGCCGTTGTGACAGCATTGCAGTCCGTAACTACTTTAATTTTCTTTCCGTATATGTAGTATTTGAGTCTTTCTAGAGTTTCCACGACAGCAAGAGCTTCGAGCTCGTAGCTGTGGAATTTTTGTTCGTTTGGACTCGTCGATCTGCTAAAGTAAATAACAGGTTTCAATTCCTTACCTTCTTTTTGAAGCAGCACTCCTGCGAGACTCACGGCGCTAGCATCGGTATGCACTTCATGTTCGGCGTCTACCCTATAAGCAGCCATTACAGGTTTTAAAACAAGAGCAAGTTTGAGTTGACTAAAAGATTTTTTCTTGTTCATGTGTCCATTGAAAAGGCACATCCTTTCGAAACAATTTTCTGAGTGGTTCGGATAGGAGAGCGTAACCGGGAACGAATTTTCTGAAATACCCGCTCAATCCTAGAAAATTTGCAAAAAATTCGTACAATCCATCTGTTGTTATAAAAGCCGAGTATTTTCTACATTCTGGTTCAATTAAAATTTGGTAAAACCCTCTGTTAAGGTCAAGGGTCGTGAAGTATTTAAACTTTCTCGCTTCTTGCAAACTTTCTTCTATATTTGGTGTTGGATACATTTCTTTTTTCATACGTTTATTTATTAATCTGTAATCTACGCACAAACGTTCGCCTCCACCCTTTTTCTTCACTAACAAAAGAGGACTTGCGAATTCCGAATCAGATTTTTGAATAATGTCATTTCGTAAAAGTTCATCGACCATTTCATTCACAATTTCACGTTTGGGTTCTGGAATTCGATAAGGTCGCTGTGCTATAGGCTTATCTGAGTCGATTTCTATTTTCATTGTCACAAGATCTGTTTTCCCTATTTCACTCAAGTCATTAGCAAATACGTCTCTAAAATCTTTAAGCGTTTTCAACAAGTTACTTTTGGATTGTTCGTTTAAATCACCACTTTTAATGTTTTCGAAACTCATTTCTTTTTTATATTCAAAAGATATATTTTTCACAATCTTTTCCACACACGGCTCGAATTTTAACTGTCCATTCAGCATCTTGGCGTCATTTTCTTTAAAAAGTTCTTGTCCGAGCAAAATATCAGTAGATAAAAGTTCGTTATCAATAATGTACAAGACGACCTGGCATGTCAAAGCATCTATTTTAAGTTCCACTGTGATTTTTTGATTAGAAAAACGAGCTCCGCCGCACAAACCACTTATTTTTAAGTTGCACTGTTCACGCTCGCAAGATAAATCATTCGCTACCGAGTAGAATAAATGCTACTACCGATTTTCCGTTTAAGAAAACTTATTTTTCAAAAGGATTATTTTTTGTTTCGCACACAACTTTGCTCACGTTTGCTTTTGGCTTACCACATTCTTCTGGCATACCTTTTGGGTGCACTTTTTGGCAACTACTACAACGCTTGCGCCGTTGCGCTTTTGAACACTCATTAGAAAAATGTCCTTTTTCGTTACAATTATAGCACGTTATGTCCTTGAATTTCGATTTTTCTGTTTTCACGGTATCGTAAACATATTTATATATATATTTATTATTAGTTTATTTTTTTTATTTATTTTTATTAGTTTAGAATAATTTAGATTTTTAAAATAACAAGCCAAGTTTTTATGTTCGGTTGTGAAGCTCGTCTCCGCGTTGACTGACTCTCGTTTTTCATTTTCAGCTAACTGTTTTCTCGCAACTCGCGTTGCCAATTATTATTTTTAAAATAAATACCAAGGGATACCTTACAATTGTTTATTAAAATATAGTTTTTATTCTACCAGCAGCTATAAAATCTCTTTAAGAAAAAAGTTCTTGGTACATTTATAAGGATTTTACAAGACCATGCCACTACCATAATTCTACATCTGCCTCCTAACATATTTTGAACTAATTTTTTTGCATTAGTGAAGCATGCATCATGCCTGTGAAGCATGCTTGGTTAAAGCACATAGAAAGCATGCATCGCATAAGTGATAGATTTCAAATATGCTAACCTGAATAATTTTAAAGAAAAATTGTGAGAATACATTAAATTTAATCAAAAACAACTTAAAATGGAATTTGAGGATATTTTATGCTTATTGCTTTTATTTCACACATGTCTTCTGTCAATGCTTCGATGCCTGCAAAAAGTTAAAAGTTCGCCAACTTCAGGCATACTTCAAGCATCATGCATGCGTGCATGCTTTTAATGTGGACTACTTCATAAGAATATGTATATTCAATCACAAATGTCAGATGCTTGAAACATGTATGCCTCCTATGTGTTTTGGCCTAATGGGTGCGTTCTGGGAACTCAATTTTGTGCAACTTTATGCAACTGTTGAGTAAAAGTCTTCTAAACGGCAAGTATCAGTTTCCGCTACTCACAACATGCTGTCTATTTTTCTGTGCGTATCTAATATCCGATACAGAAGAGATGTTCATGATGCTGCAAAGTGGTAAATTAAGCTCAAATATTGGTTTAAATGTGTTTTGTGCATTTTTGAGCAACTTCGAATAAATTTTAGTCGTTTGTGTATACTAAAATGTGTAACAAACCACCAACAGAACTAACAAAGCTTTCTACACGTCTATAACACAAATATTAATTATCTCCAAATTCATATTTTTAATATTTAATTTTTTGCGCACAAGTCTGTAAATTTTTGTTACTGTGTTGACAGAAAATGTAACTCACCGTTCAGAAGACACACAAAAGTAGCGTAAAGTGATACATACAACATGTTGACAACATGTTGAGTTTCCAGAACCCAATAATAAATTTACAAGGCTGTTAATAGCTCACTTTTTTTGTACGCGTCACTTTCTGATCTTTCGAAGATGCACATGAGTTACGGCTACGCCTAAAAGTATAATACGATCTAGGTTAATCTTGACACAGGGTGCATTGAAGTAGATAAGAACTCAGTCAGTATTAAGCGTTCTCTCTGTCTAATAAATTCCGGGTAACTTTCTCGGCATATTGGCAGTATAAGTAGAACCTTAGTAGCTTGAGTGGATCACAGTGAAAAGTCATGCAAGACTGATGAGTTGGTGTAGCGGCCAACGAAACAGTCTGTATAGTCAAGTTGTGTGATTTGCTCTATACAGAGCCGTTGTTGTTGTTGTTGGTTGTTGCCTTCTTTGTCTTCATGTTGTCTTGTTGTCAACATACTTGGCCTAAAGCTCAAATTTGTTTTCAATATGAATCATGAAATCTTCAAGTTTAATGCTGCGATTGTTTTGTAACGCTTTAAAATATTGCTAACAAGTTTCAACACTTAAAGCATCTAATGGTTTTATTCTAAGTAATCCAGTAGCTGTTCTAAAGTACTCTAAAGTTAAGCGCAGCATTAATTTTTCTTATATTTGCTTTACTAGTCCAGCCGCTTATGGTGATACAGTTCTGAATAACACCAATAGACAGAGACCTTCATATTCCAATCGCAGTTTCGATGTGGGGATCTTTTTTCCTTAATCAAATTACTTTGAGTAAGTTATTAATTTTGCTTAACCGTACTGCTGTGAAAAAATTAAGTAAATAGTGTTTTTAGCCTGTGGGATCACAAGCTTTTTGTTTTTAAAAGTTAAAACTAGTCATTTAGCTTTACAATAAAGCGAAGAAGCACTATTTTTCATGCCGGGATGAACAAATTTTATTTAATTTTTCAATCGATAAAATAGACAAAAATAGTCTTTAAATATTTAGATGTTAAATATTTATATTTATTTAGGCTTAACTTGCTAGTAATGTTGTTGTAAAAGTTAAAATTAGAATTCTCATTTTAGTTTTGATTTCAATTTTCTCCTCCCGTAATATTAGTTTCGAACAGGCGCAGTAATGTTTTCAGCAGACATGAAGTATTTCCGCAGTGTTAGCAGGTAAAATTTCACATCTTTTTATCTTCACTGCTTGAGTTTCTCATCAAAAACATTTAGGCTAAGACCTACTGTATCCATCGATCCCGTAGCAACTGCAAAAATATTATCGCATATATTCTAATGTAATCTATTCCTACTACATTTTTTAATAATTTTAATAAAGAATTGTGTATGCATTGTACAAGATAACCGACAATAATGATCTTTGAGGTACCATTATCAAGCGAAGTCATCGAAAAAAATAACCCTCAACAATTCAATTTTTCTTTTTGTTCAAATGTTCAATTTGTTCGATATGGCAGTTTGATATGACTGTTGTTTTTGTTAGTTTTGCATGTTGTTTTGAAGTTGTTATATAAAATGGTTAAAACATTTAATAAGATAGTTAAAAGACGAAGCTAAACAAGTGGTTTATTTCTAATATCTTCAATATTTAAAAAAATATGATTGATTTCAGGTAGAACTTAATTTGCACTCGTATGGGAAACATAAACAATTTTTCAAACATATTTAGCATCCGAATGAAACGCAAAGTTTGTAAAGCGTACTATTCTAAGGCTAAAGTCGAATACTCTTGTATTGCAAAGTAATGCCATGCACCTAAAATTTATATACTACTTTTCAAAAATTTCCAATGACCAAAATCCTTACTGTACCACAATGAGCTTTATATCGTAAGGAAGGTGCAACAATTACCAGTCCATTGATATGCTTATTATACCAAGTCTGCTTTTCAGATATGAGGATTTTGACATTGAAAAGCTAATTCGAAATTAAGTACGAATTCGTACTTAGCAAAAAGGTTCTCAAGAAGCTTGACATGGAACATTAGGTATGTTTCCGTACTCGATTGTAGTAGTAGTATTGATGTTGTTGCAAGCTGCTAGAATGTATTTCCGTACTTTTTCTAGCTCGAAAGAGAAGAAGAACAAGCATAAAAGCGCTCTCTCGAGCTCGAAAGTTGCTAGAGGCGTGCTGGAAAAATGTCTTCGAGCATTATAAGGACAGGCATCAAGAAGAACAAGAAAATGTCAAATTGACATTTTTTTGTTTGTTTATGTTGTGCGGCGGAAAATAAATTTAAAAATAGTGAAATACAAACTACAAATAAATATAAATAAATAAACAATAAATTAATTTGAAAATGATAATTGGCGTAAATAAATTTGGCGCTTACGTTTTATAGCTGTTTTTGTGCTTGAAACTACCTAGAAGTCGTTTCCATACTTTTGACACTATTTTTCAACTCTCTCGCTTGAACTCGACTTTTACTCAACATTGTGTATGGAAACACACATATTATTTATGGCATCATTTTATAAATCACCGTAAAATAACGTAACATATATTTGCGTCAGCTATGTTACGTTATCATGGTGATCAATGAAATATAGTTTAGTGTTGTCTTGTGTAAAACAAAATTAGCATCATTATTGTAAATTTGAAAAAATTCAAGATTCACCAAATTTTGGCATGTTGGCAACCATATCAGCTGTTTTCTTTAGTCTTCAGTAATATAAACGCCAAACACTGGCGTAACATGTGCTACCTCCGGTACCTTTTTTATTTCTTTTAGCAACATTTAGAACTGTTAGTTCGTTGTTGCTTTGGCCATCGTTGTTATGGCGTCAATTCATAAATCACCGTGACGGTACGCGTATCACTTGGATTTAAAATTTTGCATTTTATTAATAACTACGTTCTTACGTTAGCTATGTTACGTTATCACGGTGAACTGTCAGTCAACAACAGTTTAGGGTTATCAGATGTAAAATAAAATTAGCATCATTATTGTAAATTTTTGAAAAATTTAAGATTCACCAAATTTTGACAGTTTGGCATCCATATAATGTAAACGCTTAACACTGGCGTTCCATTTGCTAACTCCGGTCATTTTTCTATTTCTTTTAGCAACATTTCGAACTGTTGGTTCATTGTTTCGTTAAGGGTTACGTTTTTTAAAATGCAAAATGTGTACTGTTTTTACTACCCTTTTGCGTTACTACACGCTATTACTCAACGTTTATGTTCACGGCGTGACGAGTTGCGTTTTATAAATTGTGAATTTCAACACTATCTGCAGAGAGGTTACGGCCGATTAGAAAAATAATATTCAATTGATAAAATTTATATGTTCCACAATATATATTCTTAATTTATAACATTAAATTTAAAATTTTTATATTTTAGGAATTCCTGCCATGGCTGGAAGTGCAATAATTGGTGGAGTCCTTCTAGCCCTAATAGAAGGTGTAGGAATTATATTTACCCGACTTTCAGCTGAGCAGTTTCGAAACCCGGTCCCGCCTACAGAAGATCCTGCTGTTTTAGGTGACCCATCCCAAGCATTCACTTTTGGACAACCTCATCAAAGTCCAGGACAATATCAATAAAAATAGTTTTAATCAATAAAAATTAGTTATATCCCTATATGGCAACAGTACAGAATAAGCTGATGTAAAAATAGGGGTCTTATATCACTGAGTAGGAGACTGCTTATCTCGTAGGTTGTTTCGCAAGCTAATTTCTTCTTTGATATTAAATAGGAATGGCCCATACTGCGTTTTTATAGCATAACTTTATAAACCCTATAAAAATTGAAATGAAAATGGATACATATAAATACGGCCTTGGCCAAAAGTGTTAGGCGCTATTAATTTTTTGATCTATTTTTCTTAAAAAAATTTATTTTTAATATATGTTTTGTTTTTACTCGATGTAAATATCACTAACCAATATGACAAAATGATAAATTTCTTCCGACTAAACTGTTATGTACAAATGAAATTAATGTAAGTATCGATTTCAAATAAATTAAGGTTTGCGGTTGGTGCCTGATTGTGGTTCAAAGCGGTGAGACAGTCAACAAAAGTTAAATGTTTCATATTCGAGAATTAATAGTCTATTGAAAATGTCAAAAAACTGTAACTTTCTTTATCAAAACGAATTGAAATTCAACATTTCTTTGATTCAGACAAGAATCAAAGTGAAATAGCATAAACAAATGAAATGCTCGCGTTGTGCAGTTCAAAATACCCTTATTAGGTTTTGTCATTAACGTGCATTAAAAATCGTCGAAGAACGTCAATTGAGCTGTCTGCGGACGTAGTGAAGCAGTTTGGAAAAATTAGAAAGATTGGGGTAACGTCTTGTGGTCAGACGAATCAAACTTTGAAGGTAGCATGACAAAGAAACCACCCAATTTAGTTTTTTGGAGCTTCTAAAAAGGTAATTTTTTTATTTCTTACGGTTGTTTGGTACTCCTGGTACAACCTATATAAGGCGAAGGGTAGGTGAGGAGTATAACTCTGAATGCGTAGTACCTGCCATTAAACACGGAGGAGGAAGTGTTATGATCTGGGGCTGCATGGCTGCGGACGAAGTCAGGAAAATGCTTGGGGAATTTTAAAACGGAACATCCGCAAGTACCCAACAACATCAAAAGATATGCTCAAAAATGTTTAAGAACAAGAATGGAACAAAGTTCGGGTGAATGTCGTAAGCTGGTGAGGTCTATGCCTAAAAGTATAGCAGCCATTATTAAAGCCAAAGGTAGTGTCTCAAAATATTTATTTTTCTTAAATGAAAAAGGATTTTATTTTTTAAAAATAACAACTTTTCACCGTGGCCTAACACATTTGGCCAAGACTGTTTATATATATAAAAATAAGTTGCATTGTGTATGAAATTGATGTTCTCTGTAATGCGTGAACCGATTTCGGTTCTGGACGAAGGTTCTGGTTCTGGACCAATTTCCCATGAAAGGTGACGTCAATACGAAGGTTTTTATGTATAAACGGTCTTTGTTTGTGTAATGGTTCATGAATTATAGGCATTTTAGTGAACTTATACAGCAATACAGGTGTGAACAAATACAGGTGCGCACATATGGTGTATATGGGAAATATTTGCAAGGCAAATTGGAAATAAATGGAATATTCGAATTATTTGGCAAGTCTCACTTAAGCTTTAATTTGCGCGAAAAATATAGGCATAGTAAAAATTGTCCATGCCCCTTTTTTTCCATACCCCCTTTTACCACCCAAAAATCAATAAAAATGCTATATTTAAGACGGTTTTGGTCGTATTAGACTAAAATTTGGGAAATTAGTTCGTATGCTTACTGTCGGCAACTATACTAAAACTGGGCGTGGTGATCGTACATCCATAGGGGTCAGACGTGCCGGCTGTCCGTCCCCGCTGTGTTTTTTAATTATTTATGTTTTATCGTTCCGTCGGTTGGTCTGTTCTTTGTCAGTGTTTTGTTTTAAATTAATAAAAACAATAAATAAATGCACAAATAGACTTGTGCGCAATATGTGCAAATTAAAAAGACCAAAGAATTAAATAAAACTAAAAAAAAAAAACGAAAGAAAAAAAAAAATTAACAAAAATAAAAAATAACAAACCAAAATAAAATATGCAGCATCGGCTGCACAACAAAACAACAACAACCACAGCAACCGGTTTTGAAGACAGCCTACAGCAGCAGCAACAACAACACCTCTGGAGTGTTTCGATTTTTTATAGCTAGCCACGCGAGGGGCTTTTCTATGCTCCTCGCTACGTAAGTAATTGTTGTTTTTTCGTGTCCGTTTATTCCTCCATCCTCTCCGATTAGTTGCGACTGTGAGTGGGTTTCACTGTGAGTAGAATTGTGCTGGGGCAAAGGCATAACACTTTCCTCTTCGCATTTCACTTGTGCTCTCAGTGTTGCTCTCTTTACAGTAGCAACTAATTACCAATACACATTCATTTGTTTTGAAATTTACACTACGAGAAAATGTCAGGTCATTTTCGTATAGATTTTTGCAATGTGCGTGGACTGAGGACGAATTTTTTTTCGGTTTATGCATATTGTACTCTTAATAGGCCTCAAATAATGGCACTGAGTGAGACCCAGGTTTTCCCTGCATAGGGGCATCGCTTTCTACATCAGAACAGATGTAGCGTAGCAGTGCGAGCGGAACCTGAGCAACTCCTATCCTGAGTTCTGCTCCTTGTGGGTAAAATTCAGAGTTCGCTCTCATTTGATGCACTTCTGCTACATCTATAGAAGTCCGAATCGAGGAAGGGAGCCCACTTTTAACAAATTGGACTCTCTCTGATTCTATTACGCACATTTTGGGGTTGTTCCCTGACAGCGAGATCGTTGTTGCCGGCGATTTCAATGTCCGCAACCCGGTTTGGTTATGCCACTCAGGGCACACAACACCTGAGGGCCAATATTTTGAGCTCTTTGCTGTATCGAACCAACTGTTTCAATTAGTGAAGGAACCAACTTTCATCCCTAGAGTTGGTCTGCAAAGCCATAAAATCTTAGACCTTTTTCTGACCTCTCACCATGAAAAATATGATGTGACTGTCCATGCACCTCTTGGTAATTCGGACCACTGCACCATATCCGCTGCTTTTCCATATTCTAACCTAAGCACTCCTACGCCTAAAGCCCCGAAGAGGATCGCTTGGTTTTATGGAAGAGCAAATTGGATTGCGTTAAATAATTTTTACCGCAACTTCAATTGGACATTATGTTTCGCTGACAGAAATGTAAATGCCGCGGCTCTTATGGTTCAAGGAATTATTTTATTGGGCATGCGGTCTTTCATCTCCAATAAAATGAGAAGCATTAAGCCTAAAGACCACTCCTGGTTTAATGAGACTTGCAGGATTGCAGTCAGGTCCAAAGAGGAAGCCTTTCAGAATTGGCGTTCAAGCAAGAATGCTGAAACTAGAAGACTTCGCATTGAGGCTAGGAATCGTTGTAATGCAGTTTTAAAACACGAAAAGTTTCTTCACGAAACTCACATCAGAGAACAGGTTCTTCTTTGCCCCAAAGGGAGCAAAAACTTTTGGTCATTCGTTAAGAGAGTTAAAAATCAGACGTCCTCGTCGATTCCTGCTCTTTTAAATGATGATCAAATCTTCACTGACTCGGCTGATAAAGCGAACCTTTTGGCTGGATTGTTTGCACAAAATTCCACAATCCCGGCTAGCAATCAGCCAATGCTCTCTGTAGAGAATAAATCGTCTTCAATGCAGGAGATACATTTTCGAACGAGAGCGGTTAAAAGAGTTCTTGCAAACCTCAACATAAATAAATCTTCTGGCCCCGATGGTATACCACCAATTGTGCTTAAAATGTGTGCTTCTACACTGGCTCGACCTTTGCGTAACCTTTTCAACATCTCCTACAGGATAGGAGTATTTCCATCTAGTTGGAAGGTCGCGAACATTCAGCCGGTACCTAAGAAGGGCGATGCCACGAACCCTGAGAACTACCGACCCATTGCGATATGCTCTACGCTCTCCAAAGTCATGGAGAGTGTAATAAACTTCCACCTTATGAATTATCTGGAGCGCAACGAATTGCTTAGTGACCGTCAATATGGCTTCTGTAGGGCTCGCTCTACTGGCGACCTGATGGCGTTCCTCACAGAGAAATGGAACCATTGTGTTCACTTCTTCGGTGAAAGCAGGGTTGTTGCTCGATCACGTGTTTTCTAAAGGACAGGTCGATTCGTGTCGTGATTGACGGCATTTCGTCAAGTGAACACGCCATTGGCGCTGGAGTACCTCAGGGTTCAGTCATATCGCCAACTTTATTTCTGGTTTTTATTAACGACCTTCTGTCGTTGACTTACAACCCAATTCATTCGTTTGCTGACGACAGCAACATTTGTCATTCATATTCCTTCAAAAAACGCCCGAACTCTTTGGAGATTGAGAGAAAGAGACAACATATGAATGACACACTGCTAAATGACTTGGAAAAAATCTCCGGGTGGGGGCTTGCTAATAGAGTTGAGTTTAATGCTAGCAAGACTCAGTGTTGCCTGTTAACTCACAAACGAATGAATTGCCCCTTAGCTCCCCTCAATATGAACGGTGTGGATCTAGCGGAGTCAGATGCTCTTGACGTTCTGGGCATCTCGATCAAATCTGATCTTCGTTGGAATGATCACATTTTCGATGTGTCAAAAGAAGCGGCCAAGTGCCTAGGTTTTTTAAAACGGTGCAAGAAATACTTCACTCCAACTGATTTACGCGTGATCTATACCTCATATATAAGGCCGAAAATGGAGTACAATTCGCACATTTGGGCAGGAGCTTCAAGATCTTATTTGGAGCTTCTGGATCGAATTCAACGACGTGCGATATATCTGATTGGAGATGAAAACATTTCATCTTCTCTCAACTCTCTTGGGCATCGACGCAATGTTGGTTACCTAAGCCTTTTATACAGGTACTATCATGGGAAGTGTTCAAGGGAGATACATGACCTGACGCCATCAGCACGTGTGTTTCCCAGGTCCACTCGGGCAGCTCACCAAGCCCATCCCTATAATATTGCCTTGATGCCCGACATGATGCCCAAGTCGCATTACCGAGATATTTCGTTCTTCGGTCGTACAGTAAAATTGTGGAACAATCTCCCTGCGAGCGCGTTCCCCGGCAATTTTGAGCTATGTAAATTTAAAACTAATCTTCACAGACACTACTCCATCTTTCCACCCTCCAACTAACTATCACCCTTCTTCCGAATCAACACAATGCTTTCGCATTCATAGGGGGCATCCCCTGAGCGTTGGTTTAGTCAACAAAAAAAAAAAAAAATTTAGATGCTATGGGCCCAAGAGGCAGGTACTATATATTTGAGCGAACATTAGACAAGGGGGAATTTGGCCACACAGGTCAAATTTATGATATCGAATTGCTTTGGAACTAAATGTCGTATAACAATGAAGGTCTTTCTACTGAAAAACTGCCACGGGCATTCGAAAACGGGGCGTGGCTCCACCCCAAATACAGACAGCCAAATTTACGATACAGAATAGCTATATAAGTAAAAGTCACAGAACATTGAAACTCAGAATGTAGATACCATTTGGTGATGTCCTTCTAATAAAAAAGGTGACATGCATTGGACAAGGGGGTGTGTCTCAACCCATACAAGCCAAATTTATGACACAGAAAAGCTGTGGAAGTAAAAGACAAAGAACATTGAAGTAAGAATGAAGTTACTACTTGGTAATATCCTGTTACTGGGAAATGAAAAATGCATTCATAAATTACGTTACCAATTTAGTAGAGGGAGAGGTTTTAAAATGTACTACGATAAGTAACGAATGGGGGGAGGGGGTCTCAGATATAGTAATGTGACCAAAAATAAAAAAAAAACTTGAAAAAATTTAAATTAATACAACCCAACATTTCAAACCATTTTCATCCTTACATCTTCATGTTTGACCGTCTAAATTGACTGTTAACTATTGGCAGGTGTAGTAACCCCCTAGCCACACGTGCCAGTAAGGCCCATATTACACGGTGCTCGTTTGCTCGGCGTGCACCATGATATAATTATACAGGTAGCATTGACAAGTATAGATTTTCTCAGCAACAAGGCAACGACCATCTGTCAAAAACAGTTGTTCGTGCACCAAGAATTAAACGAATGTAAAAATAAATGAATTCCGCAAAATATGTGCGTTAAATACACAATTATAATAATGAAAGTTGTGAAAAAATTATGTGTGATATGTGTTTAACGTTTTCCAGCCGTGGTGTTTTAATAATAATTGGAAACTTCTTTAATTTCGTCCATATGCATCTGCAGCTGCTGAGGTTGCTACATTTGAACGTTTTCAACATTTTTTCTTATGTTTGCACTTAATAACACAAAGTTCACAAGTTATCTTCGTTGTTGTAATAATAATTCACTATTGATTAAATAAAATAGGCAATATTTTGTAAGAAAATGTTTGGTTATTTGCAAGCGCTGAAACATAAACAATGGCGAAAACATAAGAAATAATTGAACGCTCTCTTTCTAGACATTTTTTTTGACAAATGGTCGTTGCCCAAGCAACTGTCAATACTACCTTATATTATTATACCATGGGCGTGCACATAATTTTGTTGTTGTTTCCAATGTAAAACTGTCAAAAATCAGTGAGAGTGTGAGAGGATGAAC
Source organism: Pherbina coryleti (assembly GCA_943735915.1). Taxonomy (NCBI): domain Eukaryota; kingdom Metazoa; phylum Arthropoda; class Insecta; order Diptera; family Sciomyzidae; genus Pherbina; species Pherbina coryleti. The sequence continues at coordinate 110,380,573 of OX030949.1, forward strand.
ACTTTGTAGACCGAGCAAAATATGTTCATTTTTGCTCGGTGTACATGGCAGCGAGCACCGTGCAACAGTGTTGCTGGGTGGTGAAATTAAAGAGTTGGGCGTTTTAGTAGCTAAAAAGTACATTTTGTTAAGAAAAGTGCTACTATTGTACTATAATAGTATGAAGAAAATAGTTGTAGGAAACCCTTGTTGGAATAAAGTGCAGGAGAAAAAGCAAGGAACTGAATGAAATGTCAAAACTAGCTCGGCGAGCATATTTCTGTCATGTAACCTACCAACGTGCAAATTGAGAAAAGAGAATAAAAGTGTTCATTGCACGCCGAGCAAACGAGCACCGTGTAATATGGGCCTAAAGGATAATGGCTGAATTACAATACTGCGTTAGGTCGGTCGGCCTTTGACAGCTCGACTAGAAACAATGGGTTCTTATGAAGCAACACAAAATATGACCTCATGCATTGCGTCGACCTCATCCCGTAAATATGAATTTGAGGGGGTGACGTACGATCAACGCTATGAGTAGCGACATGCTCTACTAGCTCGTGCTTTTGACATTCCATATTAACGCTGGGTTGCATTTTCGTTGAGAAATGCTAAAATGTGGGTATTCTTGGATTCCGATGGAAAACTCAGATTTTCATAGGATTATCGTGGGAATTTATATTTTGATGCGAGTTTTTTTTAAATTGATCAAATTTTTTAAATTAACATGCTGCTTAAGTTGTATAAAAATGATTTTGATGAATTTAGCATGATATTAATATTATTCAATTGTATTTCATATTAAAATTTATGCATTTTTTAGTATATTATAAATAATATTATAAGGGTATTCATGCAAAATGGCAAACTTATATATTGGTCAATTAGATATTTTAATGAGGTTGGTTGAGGACGAATACCCTTAATATCATTGTTTGAATAATATAACACACAAAGGAATGTTGTTGTAAGGTAGATTGGCAAATGCCGTTCACTTTGTTTTTGTAAAGTTGTACCCAAGTACTCACTAATTACAAGTGATTCAGCGAGCATTGTACAAGGGGCGTGGCAGCTCGAATTTGCAATATTGAATAACTTTGGAATTATAGGTCGCACAACATTGGAATTAGGTGTGCGGCCTCGAGTTACATGTGCCACTGGCAAAATTTTATGGGCGTTGGGAAAAGGGTGTGGCACTTTTTCGGCTTCCCAAATTGTGGGTATAACTTTCGAACTATTAGTCACACATCAATGAAACTCGGTAAGAATGTACTATTTAGTCTTGTCCTTTGACTGGAGAAATTGAGTGAGCATTGTACAAGGGGGCATGGCACAGCCCATATAAGTCAAACTTATGGTATCAAATAGCTTTGGAGTTAAATGCCACATAATAATGAAACTTGGTATGGAGCTGCCACTTGGTAATGTCCATCTATTAGAAAACCTTCAGAAATTCTTATTTTTATGAAGAGAACTTCTGAAATGCACTGTCGAATCGTGGCGTTCCAGAAATCGTTATCTACCCTATTTTTTAGAGCATTTCGTACAAGGGCAATCATTATATCATAGAAAAACACGATAAAAGTTCAAGTAAATCTTAAATTTTATACACCAAATGAAAGATTAATTTCCAAGCTTTAATAATATGTTGTCTTTAATCCATCGTAATAAAGGTTAATTTTGAAGAAAAAAATGGTTTTATGTAAAAAATAAAATTACTTTTACATGCAAATATCTTTAAAATCTGAAATACTTAACGGATTTCATTAATTTCAAATTTTCTGAAAGCTTATTGTATTGTCTGCAATTTGGCACCTCAATCATTAATATTGGTTATATATTTAGAATAATACAGCCAATTTTCTTCATACACCTTATAACAAAAAAAAATTTTTAAATCGATAACTCAAAAACAAATCGATAAATCGATTTTTCCTTCTGTTAATTTTTTTTTTATTGAGATTACTCTTTCAATCCATAATTAAAATTTTCGCAGTATTGAAGATATGTTAGTATTTGTGGTTTTTTTAATTTTACTAAATTTAAGAAAAATTATATATTTTCAGCCGTATCCATAAAAATATCTTCAAATAACTTTAAAACGTTCAATACTTAAAAAGCTTTTTAATGCTAAAAAGTCTTTTAAAATTTTGTTATTCATAAAAATGTTGTAGCTGCTTTGTAGTTAAAATAGGAACACTTTCGATTTGAAGTGGGAAGAGTGTCAATAATGGTTTGTGTATTTGATAAATTCAATTACTTTTAATTTATTTGTCACAATTTCGTCAACATTTTGATGTTTAAACATCGTTGTTTTTTCGAAGCTACTCTATGCACTGAAAACATCGTCATTTTATTATCTTGTTTTGTAAATATTTTGAAATGTTTTGACTAATTTTCTTGTTTTTATTTTGTATTTCTTTTGAATTTTTTTATAATTTTGAATTTCTTTGACATATTATCCAAATTTTTGAAGTATTTTTAATTATTTTTCACAATATTTGTCCTCAAATGAGAGCAAATAATTTTAAAAATGCTTTATGAGGGGTTTATTGGATTTATTGGATGTTCAGCCATTTTTAAAAATCCTCTCATTTATAAACAAACATTTTCAATAATTTTTTTTTTTACATTTTCTGTTTTTTTTTTATATATTATGAAACAATTTGATGTATTTTTGACATAATTTGTGCTCAGATGAAAACAAAATAAAATTTAAAAATGCTTTATCGAGGGTTTATTGAAGGTTTCCTCCATTTTTAAAATTATCTCATTTATAAAGCATTTAGAAAAGATTTTTAACGCTATTGAACGCTATTATGACACTATCTTTTAATTTTTCATTGATTACAATTATAATTGCATGATTTCGGAAAAAGGGAAGTTTTGTGGGATTTTTAGTATAGCTGCTTTTATTGGCATCACCAAAATGACAGACGCACGATCTGTCAACGCAACATTTAGTTTTGCAGAGTTTGAGGTCGTCCGTTTTGACAGCTTATATCGTAAAGTTTTTACAACGGAGACCAAAGTACGGTCAAAGGCCGACCGACCTAACGCAGTATTGTAATTCAGCTATAAGTCGCAAAGGCGCGTTTGGTCAGTCGCGCTTTGATCGTGCTTTGGTCAACTTTACGGGATGAACTGACAAAACGTCCGACCTTATAATTTTGAAATCATAATGTCGCGTTAGCAGGTCGTGCGTCTGTCACTTAAATGATGCCACTATACGCAGTCAAACCAAAAAAATACCACAAAGTCTGAAATCCCCAAATCTCAATGTTTTTGGTGGAAGTACATGATGGCTGTATTTCTTTTTTCATTTTGGCTGTTAATATATTAATAGCTGTTGCTATTAATAAATAATTATATGCTTTATTATTTATATAATAAAGAAAATAATTACAATTTATTATGTTCTACTAACCAGCGTAGTAGTTATATTAATTATATAATAAATAAACATCTGTGTTATATGTTGTATTACATTGCTGAAGAATTACAAAAACAATAACAAACGAAAAAAAAAAACTAAAGCAACTGATATCTATTTATAAACGTAAAAATTTACATACATATAAGCAACACCATCAACAACATTAACAGGTACTGAAAACTATTTGCTTCAAACAGGGCACCAACCATAACATAAGCAGCAACTATAAAATAAGCAGCTACTGATGTTATGAATGATTTGTCTTGTAAAAAAGTCAAAATTAAATTATATACAATATAAACTATTTTGATAAAACAAATCCCATGCAAACCCTGTTGGAAGTCGTACTGTTCTTATAAATATTTTATATGGACAGATAGGCTCTGATTTTATATTTAAATTATTGAAATAAAATTTAGAGCACTTCTCAAATATCACTGATAGAACACACATCAAGTTTTCTTTCTGTCTTGCTGCTGCGTGATAATACAATAGGTTATGGGCCGTCGCGTGTAAATTGGTGCGAAACAGAATACGTTTAGTTGGGCCAATTGAGCAATTCAGAATTTGTGAAAATAATTCGAGATGGCAGACGAGGAAAAGTTTGTTTTCAAACAATTCGAGGGACGTGAGTTTGACAACTGGTTTTTCCGATTAAAAATTAATTTGGAAGAAAAAGGTGTTGAAATATGGCTGGAAAATGATGCCGCCGTAGCGGTAGTTCAGTCTGGTGCGAATGTCGAGAAAATCAAAAAGGAGGATCGGATATGCAAGGTGCACATCACTCGACGTGTTGCAGATTCACATTTGGAATATTTGAAAGACCGGCCGACAGCGTTTGCAATGATAAATTCATTGAAAACAATTTTTGAACGAGCAAGTGTGGCAACCGAAATTGGTGTCAGAAAACGTATGCTAACCATGCGTTGCTCAGATTCTGCAACCTTACCTCACATTTTCTTGCATTCGACAAACTGATACGAGAATTAAAGGCGTGCGGTGCTGAAACAAATGATCGAATGCTGGTTGTTTCGCTCATGATAACGTTGCCGAAGCGATATGACATGGTAGTGACAGCATTGGAGACGATCGATCCATCTAAATTGACCATGGAATTGGTGCGTGCTCGCTTGTTAGATGAAGAAAGCAAGACATCGAGTGGTCGTCCGAATGGTGCTGCAGACAATGTTGCTATGTATGGCGGTAGTGGTACAAACAAAATAAAATGTTTTTTCTGCAAAAAGCAAGGTCATCGAAGGACCGAATGTCCGAAATTGAATCAGCGGACCGGACAACAAGTCTACTGGAAAAGCAAATCAACGTTTTCAAAAACCAAATGCAAACTGCGCATCTGATACCGGTGCGAATGAAGTAGTTTTCGTTGCTGATGCTGATAATTTTGCTCTACAATGTGGAATACAGACGACAATACGTTTCATTGTTGATTCGGGTGCTTCGGAGCATATGGCGAATGATAAGTCATTGTTCAGTGAGCTGTGGGATTTGACCGATCCGGTCGTCATTGGCATTGCGAAGAATGGTGCATCGATCACAGCAATGAAGTGTGGTACAATTCATGGACATATTATCGTGGATGGAATCGAGCGTCAATGTACGCTCACGAATGTTTTGTTTATCGAAAATCTTCAGTTTAATTTGCTCTCTGTTAGTCGATTGGAGAGTGCTGGATGTTAAGTGATTTTCGATGATGGTGAATTTCGCATCACAAAGAATAATTCGGAGATGACCGTCGGCAGCCGCAATGGCAAGCTTTATATCTTCGAGTTGAAGCGTGTGCGGCATGAAACAGCGAATATAACATCATCAAGAAAAGGCATTGTTTCGAAAGAATCTAATGGATTGGAATCTACGCAAGTGAAGTCAAAACAAAGCATTCGCCTGTGGCATCGTCGGTTGGCACATTTGAATTACGCTGATGTTAAGCGTTTGTCAACTTTGGTTATTGGAATGGGTGCCATGAACAACGATGCTGATACTGTTTGTGAACCATGTGTTTTCGGCAAGCAGTCTCGAACACCATTCAACGGTTCGGGCGGAGCACGATCGTGTCGTGTATTGGAACTCGTACACAGTGATGTGTGTGGACCTGTAACGCCTGCTACATGGGATGAGCAGCGATTTTTGGTGACATTCATCGATGATTACACTCATTTCGTAGTGGTATATCTGATTAAGAATAAGTCTAATATTCTAGAAATGTTTCAGAGGTACAAATCGATGGCGGAGACACACACTGGAAAGAAGATTGCAACAATTCGATGTGGCAATGGTGGCGAGTACAAATCCAATCAATTCAGGGCGATTTGTGTTGAAGCTGGGATTCAGATCCAATACAGCGAACCTTACACACCTCAACATTACGGCGTCGCTGAGCGAATGAACAGGACATTGCTTGAGAAGGCGCGCTCCATGATTGCTGACTCCAAGATGAACAAGAATTTTGGGGCGAGGCCGTGTATTGTGCGGCATTTCTAGTGAATCGCAGTCCGTCACGCGCTATTGTCTCGGATGCAACACCAGCTGAACTTTGGACATGCAAGAAACACAATCTATCGAGGCTTCGTGTTTTTGGATCGCCGGTGTATGCGCATATACCAGACCAATTACGTCAGAATTGGATATGAAATCAACCAAAATGGTCATGGTTGGCTATGGTGTGAATGGCTACCGGCTTTGGGACCCATTGAAGAACAATAGTGTAACACGACGAGATGTTGTGTTTGATGAGACGCAATCAAATTCACCGAACGTTTTCTTCGAGACAGAGTCAATAACGGACGGTGTTGACGAGGCGGAGAGATCAGCGTATAGCGATGCGAATAATGTTGTGAAAGATGATGCTCGATCGAATGGTGCAGGTGCAATCAACGATCGACCATTCATGGTGACATCGCGACCGCAACGAAAGCGTCAACCACCGAAGCGATACGAAGATTTTAACGGTAAGAAAAAACTTAGATTGCATGAGGACAACGAGGAGCAGTACTTTTCGGCGTTTGCATTGAATTCTGGTACATTGGACTTTGCACTTGGCGCCGTGGCGTACGTCGACAATGTTCCACAGTCATTTGGGGAAATAGCAAAACGAGATGATGCAGCTCAATGGATGGAAGCGGTTCATAGTGAAATGGATTCACTCAAGCGGAATGAAACTTGGACGTTGGTCGAACGTCCGCCGAACCGATCAGTTGTCACCTGCAAGTGGGTGTTCTCTCAAAAGCGAAACGATGTGGGCAAGTTGGCGTCGTACAAGGCGCGACTCGTGGCTCGTGGATTTACTCAGCGAGAGGGGCTTGATTTCCATGAAACCTACTCACCGGTAGCAAGGATAGCTACATTAAGGGTCATGCTGGCTCTTGCTGTGAAACATGATTTGGAAATTCATCAAATGGATGTGAAAACGGCGTTCCTCAACGGAAAACTTGAAGAAGATATTTATATGGAACAGCCGGTTGGATTCGTGCGGGGTGATTTTGTTTGTAAACTGAATAAATCACTGTACGGATTGAAGCAAGCATCACGTGTGTGGAATGAACGATTTCATAGTTTCATGCTTGAGAATGGTTTTGTTCGCTCAAAATATGACCATTGCTTATATTCCCATGGCAATGAAGAAGAAATGGTGTATCTGCTGTTATACGTAGATGACTTGATTATATTGGGCGAAAATATCAAAAAGATCATCAAGATAAAACAGTTGGTGTCAAAGGAATTTGAAATGCGGGACATGGGCGAAACGAAAACTTTTCTCGGCATCAACATCGAACGTGACGGGAGTCGCGGAATCTTGCGAATCAACCAACGCGGATATCTAGAGGACGTATTGCAACGTTTTGGAATGACCAATAGCAGCCCTTGTTCGACCCCCATGGAATGCCAACTGAAGTTAGAAAGGAAGGCGGAGGTTGAGCTTGTGGCCAAACCGTATCGTGAGCTTATTGGCTGCTTGATGTACGCGGCTTGTACGACTCGTCCCGACCTGTCCGCAGCAGTAAATTACTTCAGTCAATTCCAATCTTGTGCAACTGAAGAGCATTGGAAGGCAGCGAAGCGGATGCTCCGATATATCAGAGGAGCAATTGACCAGAAACTGGAGTATCACTACGAAAGGAATTCGGTCGTGTTGACTGGATATGCGGACGCTGACTGGGCCGGCGATATCAATGATAGAAAGTCGATTTCTGGCAATGTGATGAAAGTGTTTGGCGCAACCGTGATTTGGATGACACGTAAGCAGACTTGTGTTTCGCTGTCGTCCACTGAAGCTGAATATGTGTCACTGTGCTTGGCAACATGCGAAATTATGTGGCTGCGTGGTTTGTTGGTAGAAATTGGAGAAGCCCCCAACGAGCCAATAATATTGCACGAAGACAATCAGGGCGCAATTGTAATCTCATCTCAGGATAAGGAAATTCAGCGAACAAAACACATTGACGTCAAATTCAACTTTGTACGTGATTTAATAAGAAAAGGGATCATTGAGGTCAGATACATTTCCACGAATGAACAATTGGCTGACATCATGACCAAAGGACTACCGAAGAAGACGTTCGAATATTTGCGTGGTAGACTAGATTTGATTCGGATAGACTAATTATTATCTTTTAACTTTAACTTTTGTTTGAATTGATTTGTCTTCGAAATTTATATGAACGCGACTTAATATTTTCAATTACCTTTCGAACTTGGTTTAATTATCGATAGGAATTGAGGCGGAGTGTTGGAAGTCGTACTGTTCTTATAAACTTGTTCTTATAAATATTTTATATGGACAGATAGGCTCTGATTTTATATTTAAATTATTGAAATAAAATTTAGAGCACTTCTCAAATATCACTGATAGAACACACATCAAGTTTTCTTTCTGTCTTGCTGCTGCGTGATAATACAATAAACCCGTCTTACTTACTGCAACTCAACAATGCTCATATATTTAGCTAACTCAATGAAAATACAACCCTGCGCTATCGGCAAATGTCAAACGCGCGACCGAGTTGAACACTTATCAACTTTTTTTAGCAGCTCGCGCTTTGATCGTACTTTACCCCTTCTTACGAGATTCGAAGAGGTCGAATTATGGATTGCTTCATAACAACTCGTTGTTTCTACTTTAGCTGTCAAAGCGCGGCCGACCTAACGCGCCTTTGCGATTTGGATATAACAGTTCGAAAAACTCAATACACTCTCACTTTTTCACTAATACACTCACACTTTGACATCGACAGCCAGTACTGGCAGTCCACTGGCAACAACTTTTACAGAGACAGTGAATTTTGACATCCACAGCCAGCGAAGACAAAAGTAAGAAAAACAGTGTTGGGTTTTTTTCCCTAAAATGTTCGAACTTTAAGTATGCATTTTTTGTTCATGGCTTGTAGTAAAATATATGTAATTTATTTAGTTGCCATTGCTTAACAATTAAAATATTATATGAACAAGTTTAATATATTTTTAAAATATATTGTTAAACACATTGTACAACATAGTTATTCCCTATTTTTCTCCCATTTAAGTTTGGTACTGTGTTGGCATATAAAAGCAACACTGAATAAAAGTAAAAAAAAGGAAAATGTTCGAAATGTCAAACTAAAACTGGATGTGAAACCAACAAGGGAACTTTAATTGTTGCGAGACCCTTTGCCTTTGAGGATATTTTACAATGAATTTTTATTACCACGTGTGGCCAGCATACTTTTTAGCTTATTTCGAAAGATTTTCGAAGTTAATATATACTTTCAACTGGCATGCCATTACTGTCACGTGTGGCTGCAGCGTAAGTGCATAATTTTTCTTTGCTTGCTTTTCGACAGTTATTTTTTAAGACACCTCCTTACAAGGGATATTAGAGTGTTTCAATCAATCAATAATTGAAATTCGATTGGCACCATTTGCTATCAATCGCGAATGTTCGATAAAAAATTAATTTAGGGCGGGACGAAGTTTGCCGGGTCCTCTAGTCTACAATAAATTATTGTAGAAATTTGACTTAAATCGGTACAGCGGTTCTTGAATTTACTTGAGCCAACACCAAAAAGCCGATCTTTCAAGCTTCAGTTTAATATAATAGTACTAGCTTTTTCCCGGTGCGCTTTGCTGCACCTTATCTAAATAAGTACCGGAAAATGTTGCAATGCCTTCAGCGTTATTATTTCTAAACCATCTCGCACTCGAAACATAGGGGTCGTTCATAAATTACGTGACCGGTTTTCAATTTTTTTTTTACCCCCCTCCGGTACTCTTTGTAGTGCATTTCAAAAGCACTTCCCTCCACCCCCATAAAGTAACGCAGTATATGGAAAAAAAAATTAATTGATTAAAAAATATTCGAAAATAGAAAAAATAATTGTCGAAAAGCAAGCAAAGAAAAATTATGCCCTTACTACACTTGCCAATAGTTAACAGTCAATTTAGACGGTCAAACATGATGATGTAAGGATGAAAATGGTTTGAATGTTGGGTTGTACTAAGTACAATTTTTTCGAGTTTTTTTAATTTTGGTCACATTGCTATATCTGAGACCCCCTCCCCCCATTCGTTACTTATCGTAGTACATTTTAAAACCTCTCCCTCTACTAAATTGGTAACGTAATTTCTGAATGATCCGATAGTTACTGCGCAAATTAGAGCTCAATCGGCTCAGGAGTTTTGGAGTCTATAGCAGCGTTCTCTACTGTAAATTTTTTACATTATTCATTTCCCAGTAACAGGATATTACCAAGTTGTAACTTCATTCTTACTTCTATGTTCTTTGTCTTTTACTTCCATAGCTTTTCTGTGTCATAAATTTGGCTTGTATGGGTTGAGACACACCCCCTTGTCCAATGCATGTCACCTTTTTTATTAGAAGGACATCACCAAATGGTATCTACATTCTGAGTTTCAATATTCTGTGACTTTTACTTATATAGCTATTCTGTATCGTAAATTTGGCTGTCTGTATTTGGGGTGGAGCCACGCCCCGTTTTCGAATGCCCGTGGCAGTTTTTCAGTAGAAAGACCTTCATTGTTATACGACATTTAGTTCCAAAGCAATGCGATATCATAAATTTGACCTGTGTGGCCAAATTCCCCCTTGTCTAATGTTCGCTCAAATATATAGTAACTGCCTCTTGGGCCCATAGCATCTACATATCAAGTTTCACTATCAAAACATGTAAAACTCAGGAATAATAATGATTTTTTAAAAGTGGGCGTATATATATAGTTAGACCACGCCCAGTTTTAGTATAGTTGCCGACAGTAAGCATACGAACTTATTTACCAAATTTTAGTTCATTGCTGTAAATTCTGTAGTACGATCTGGAGTTGGCGGCCTTGGTGATACAAAATTTTCAGGTGCAAGCACTGGAAGTGTGGCTGTTGAAGTTGCTTTATAAATTTTGTTCTTCTCAGCATGTCGATTTAGACGACATGTGTAATTTACGCATGCATAGCAACTGGTTGCATCAGGATCACCTAGGCGATTAATCCAGTTTACCGGCTTACAATACTTTATAGTACCTCTGCCTCCACTCAACCATGCCATGAGATTGTTATAACATTGGCGACACACTGTATTAGGTGTGTAATTTTCACCGGTCAAGTCAACTTCGTCGAAAAACAATGTATATGCTCTTTTGAATTCACTAGTTAAAAGATTCTTTTCCTTCTGAAATCTTGTAGATGTTTTTTTTTCTGGTTTGATGACCGCAAACGTAGCAAAATAAATCAATTTTTTCACACTGCATACTGAAACTGTCAGTTGCCACTGTTGTGTACGAATTATGTTGTAGCACTTTATACAAGGTGGCGCAAAAATAACCTTCCGATGTTTTTTGGCTGTAATTTAAAAAAAAAATGAAAAACTTTGATTCTTCTTGTGTATTATTTTTATTTGGTCTTTTAATTTTTTTTACATCAAGTCGAGAATATGATGTCATGTTAATGGCCGCCGCCACAGTTGATTGTCATTTGAGCCCTTTTTATGGCATTTTCCATCACTTCGGCCAAAACTTCCGGCGATAGGTCCTCACATTCTTGACGGATATTGTCTTTAAGAGCTGCAAGAGTCTGAGGCTTGTTGACATAAACCCGCGACTTCAAAAAGCCCCACAAAAAGAAGTCTGGAGCGGTCAAATCAGGCGATCTTGCTGGCCAGTGCAAATCGCCAAATCGGGAGATTATGCGCCCGGGAAATGCATCCTTCAGCATATCGGTTGTGGTACGTGCAGTGTGTGCCGTTGCACCGTCCTGTTGGAACTACATGTTTTCCAATCCCAATTCATGAAGTTGCGGCAAAAAGAACTCGTTGATCATTGCTCTGTAGCGCTCACCATTCACAGTAACCGTCTTCGAAGAAAAAAGGCCCGATGACTCCTCCAGCGAAAACAGCACACCATACAGTGACTTTGAGCGGGTATAATGGCTCTTCGTGGGTTACACGCGGATTTTCAGTGCCCCAGAAGCGTAAATTTTGCTTACCCGCTAAGATGGAAATGGGTCTCATCACTCATGATTATTTTTGATGAAAAATCATCTTCCTCTTGGTGGTGATTAATTCCGCGTTCTGGAGCAGTGTAGCGTAACATTGTTTATTAACGTGTATTTCGCATGTGTTTACTACACAAATGTCAAAACAGAACTGACATTAGGGGCCAATCGCAAAATTTATAGCATTTTCTGATAGGAGGATTACTTTTGCGCCACCTTGTATAACTTTCACCGCGTCACTTTTTTCACTTTTGCGTGCTACCTAAACAGTGTTAAGAATCATCTCTAGGAAGTTTATATGTTCTAGAAATTTGTTTATTGAGATCTTAGGTAAATTTTTGTAGTTGATTGTTTCCTTGAATTTTGAACGGTTTGCTACCTATGGACCTGAACACGGGAAAAAAGGTAAAATAAAATCGAATTTTTTTAAGTTTTTTGCGATTTTGATCTGGAAGGTGAAGTTTTTTTGATTTTATATGTTCGCAATTGTTCTTTATGACAAGAGCTACAACTTTGCCTCAGAGAGTAAATCGAAATTCGAACGGTTTGCAAGATATGAGCCCGAGAAAATGATCACTTTTTTGCGAAAATGATACCGAGGCCCCAAATCTTTGGCGGCCCATAAACAAAAAAGTGCATGACTTTGGGAAAAATTGGGAGACACGGGTCTTTTTTTTTTAGACTTTTATCACGTAGTGGTGTCCGTATATGGTTATTTTGCCATGACTTAAAAAATTACACACAGTGTAATTTAAAGAATTTGAATGAAATCCAAAGCTTTGAGCGTCCACTCATGTCTAGGGACAAGTGATGCTCTTAACTTTGGATTTCTTCTTCTTCGTATATAAAGTAAACTCAAAAGTAAAAGAACTTGTTTAAAATTAAGAATATTTTAAACATAACAAGAATTATAACATCTTTCACAAACATATTTTAGTTCTATAACAGGATTTGTCTTGAAAATAAATGCGTTTCGAGGAAAACTTGTTTTTTAAGCTTTTTTTTAAATTAAGTGTTTTATCTTATGCGCAACTTTGCGCAGCCAATTTTTTAAGAAACATAAGGCAGATATACTATATTTTATGAAAGTATAATTCTTCGATTGTAATTTGGTTGAACTATTTAGATTTTTTCTACTAATTTTTAGTAAAATAAAAAATGATTAATAAATTTAGAGACATACTTCCACGTTTTTTCTAATTTTTGTTTTTTAACATTTTTTTTTTTTTTGTTTGTTATAAATTCAATGGTATTAAAGTCATTAAAATATAAAAAAAAAAAATTTAAATATATGCTTTGTCTTCGTTAGAATTTAAAACAGCCTCACGTTTCACACATAATCTGGTGCTATTTCGCTCATTCGACAAACAATCAGCAGCATTGTTTCGATAGTACGCCATTGTTTTGACTCACTTTGACAAAATTAACCTTGTAAGAGCTAAGACAAAATGAAAAATTGAACACAAAAGGGTGCATCAAATGCAAAAAATACAGTTCATAGTTGATGTTGTCACTTCTTTTAAAAACCACTAAAAATTCTCAAAAAACACCAATAGAAAATTAAAATCCCCTAAAGTTTTCCCCTAAAGATTTTTGACCCCTAAATTTTCTACTAAACCGAAAAAACCCCCAAATCTAGGGGATTTTCCCTGTGCAAAATAGAAGTGCATGAAATTTGTGGTAGCAATTTAAGCTTAAAATGAAACGTCGCACAGTGGCGCCCGTAGAGCAAACGAGGTTGCAAAAATCAAAATTTTCATGTGCGCCGACAAAGTTTTGAATAAACCCATGTTATAGGAAACTTTTCAACGATTTCAAATATGCTACTCTTAATAATATTACATTTTTATTTTAGAGGATATAACCGTTCAAAGTTGACCGACTTTCGTTTTTCAAAAAAACACACAATTTTTAGTCAATTTGTTGCGATTTCAGGTGTAATATCACGAAAAATAGGTAACGAATCACCTTATTTTTTTTTTGTATTGATTGATGTATTTATTAATTGTATAATGATAAAAAAAATTAACTGTTTGCTTTGTGTTTCTCCTGGTAAATCACTATTTAAAAACTATCCGTTTTTTCACTATTTTTCAACTTTGACGGAAAATAAAAAAAAACGATATTTTTCTATATTTGCCATATTTGCAAAACATGTTCTTTGATTATTTCTTTACATAATTCAAAAGGCTTTATCTGCCCGTACGTGCCCGTTTGGCTTCTAGAGGTAAAAATGGTTAAAAAGACATGGTTGCAGAAATTGTATGGAGTGCATCCCTGACATCTTTTGACTGACAGTAGTTTGATCTAATAGTTTGAAAATTGCATTTTAAGTCGGTTGTCTACCTGTGAGCCTCTGCCAAAGTCTACTCCCAATATTCTGTTACAGACACAGGATGCACAAAAAACTACTCATTAAAATTCGCAGGTACGCACCTCACTTAAAAATTACTTTGGAGTACAAATGGTCAAGAACAATATTGACTTATGGTCCCTCCAGGTAGGCACAAATCTCATTTAGACACGAGCATAATATCAAAATTGCATAATTCAGCCTAAATCCATATGTATGCAGGGAACAGGTAAATTTTTAGGCATGGTAGCATAAGCCTATGTATTGCAAAATAAGCATAATGCCTGCATTAGTCTGTGACTGAAAGTTGGTGCAACAAGTACTGAAACCATGGCGTTAAACAATTTAAAATTATTTGAACTGTTTAGAAGGTCAACCACACCAAAGTGTTTCACGAAAGCTGATTTAGAAGAACTTGATAGCTTATATGGAAATATTGAGAGAAGCGAAATTATAAAAAATAAGTTTTATCTGATATATGCAAATATTAAGGCAAATAGGGTGAAATCTAATCAAACCATTCAGAACTTCAACTCCAAATACGAGGACTGGCTTAATGAAGACACCATCCTGGATATATTGGCAGTAGATAAGCCCACCACATCAACCAGAGGAGCAAAAGGAAGGCCAAAAAAAAGTATTGAGGAGTGTTCAATTTTCACAAGAAAGAGGAAACTTGCTGATGCCACCAATGACTTGACCACGAAGCATTTATCGGACGCGCTGTCTATTAAATATTAGATTACAAATATGTAGCAGACTACAAAATCTGTTGCTGATGCAAGCCCACTGCGACTAAAAAGGATTAAGGAAAGCATTCTCACGCCCACAAACGCACACATTAAAAAGTATGGTTCCGAAGAAGACTTGGCCTTGTTTATGGACTTACAACTTTCCAAAGAAAAATATGAGATACTACGGGCATCCTTGATGCGACACGGGGCTGACGTTTTACCAGGATACAAGCATATTACGCAAGCCAAAATAAATTCACGACCACTGCATACGGAGTTTAAGGAAGTCTCTGTGAAAGCCAATCTGCAGGATCTCATGGGCCATACAGCAAAACGGTTGTTGGAGAGTCTTCCTGAAAATGAGGTGAAAATTCTTCCTGAAAAACTGACATTGATCAGCAAATGGGGCTGCGATGGATCATCCGGACAAAGCGTTTATAAGCAAAGGATATCTTCCGATGACGTTACAATATCGGACGGAAATATGTTTATGGCATCTTTTGTTCCTTTGCGGCTAAAATCTGATGTTTCCCTACACTGGAAAAATCCACGTCCGTCATCAGTGCATTATTGCCGACCAATAATGTTTCAGTTTGCAAGGGAATCGGCAGAACTTATAAGGACCACGGTGAAGGACATTGAAGAACAAATAAGCAAGATTAAGCCTACAAAGCTGCAAATTGGAGAAGGAAAATATATTGAATGCAATTACGAGTTCCACCTGACAATGGTTGACGGAAAAGTCGTAAACGAACTGACAGGAACAACCTCAACATTGTCATGCCCGATTTGCAAAAAGAGTCAGAAGAACTTTGGTAATTTAAACGATTCGAATTCGAATCGAAAAAACGAGGAGAATTACGAATATGGAATGTCACAATTGTACGAAAGGGTAAGGTGTTCTATGTAGTTCTTTTTTGTGGCGTATACCCTACCACAACAAGATGAAAATATATCAATAAAGGATAAGGAAAAGATCAGAAAGAAGCAAATACAGGATGCTTTTTTTTATTTATTTATTTATTTGGACTAAACAAGTTGGACTAAAAGTAGACTGTCCCAAGCACGGATACGGTAACTCAAACGATGGAAACACTTCTAGGAGATTTTTGAAAATGATGAGGCAGTAACTTGAATCATTGGAATTGACAATCAAATCGTGAAAAGATTGGGAACGATCTTGAACGTTTTAAACTGCAAAGAAAATGTCAATTCTACAAAATATGGAGAATATGCATTGAAAACTGCATCTGTTTTAGCAGAAATGTATCCACAGAAGAAGTTGACCCCGACCGTTCATAAAATATTGGCGCATGGCAAAGATATAATTGAGTACCAGTCTTTGCCAATTGGAGAGCTTTCTAAAGAAGCACAGGAGTCTCTTAACAAATTTTATAAAAAATATAGATTGCAGAACACATTCAAAGCATCAAGGGTAAGGCAAAATAAGGACCTCTTCAACATGTTGGCAGCATCTTCCGATCCACTTATTTCTTCCCTGCGGCATGTGAAGTCACGAATAGAATTAGAAAATAATTATAGTTTAGAAATGATTAGTCTTTTAGAGATACCTTCTCTTACGAATTGTGATGAATATTTTACAGAAAATTGAAAAATAAATTTAAAAAAAAAGTATTTTTTTTTTTAATTTGTTGGGTAATAATTTAAAACATAAAACCCTAAAGAAAAAAATAAAAACAATCTAAAAATGTAAAATAATTTTTTTGGTTACCATAAAATTGATTTTTCTACATATTTTAACTTTGATAACCCATAGGTAGGCCCCTACAAAGCGTAGCACCCTTTCCAAACGCTCATTTCATAGGCTGAATAGTTATCTATCATATGCTGTTTAAACTGTTCAATTATGTTATTTGGTTCAAAAGATATGATTTTTGCAACGAAAAAACTCAAATGGCGCCACTGTGCGTCGTCTGCTGCAAATTACATCGCTTTGAAGCTGCGTATTGGGATGAGTTGAATGCAAAATAGAAGGATTTTTAGGATGTTTTTGCGACACTACATAGCTTTAGTGCATAATTTCGTTCACTAAATTGTATCAGTTTACTTGAAAAATGACAGTCGATTTATACGATTTTTCTAAATGCTAATTTAACGCCTTCTAGGAGAAAGACAACTTCCGATTATGACAGTAATTTTTCATTTAAGTTTGACAATATTCACTTTATATGCGTACAAGAATAAAATTGAATAAATAACATTTAAAGTGGTAAGAAAAACTAATATGAAAATATGCTTCTTTATAGTATCTTATTGCAATAGTACCATAAGCATCGTTGTTGTTGTAGTTGTCCGGTGTGTTGAGAATAGCTCGTTGGTTCCTTATGTTGTTGTTGTTGTTTTACGCGGTCATATAAGCTTTTCGTTTTTGCCGACAAAGGGCTCATATGTTATGTATTGAAATTTAAAACCAACATAAATTCTTTGTTTTTGAATAAAACTTGGAATTTTTTCGCAAAAGTTAAATAATTTCTTAAGAGCTTTAATTCTGCATCACTAAAATTTGTGACTAGGGGGGTTTTTTAGAAAGTGATGTTGAGTATTAGGTGAAGATGACGCTGCAGTTCATAGATTTTTAATTATAAACATAGTTCCTTCCATGACCTTTTCAACGATATATACAATTTTAAAATCAGACTACAAACAACCGAGTTATATACAAAAAATTGATTCCGCTGATTTTGGCACGCCCACAAAAAAATTTTTTTGCACTCGACATTACTCGACTCGTTATTTTCTCGACATAGCAGTTGATATAAGGAGGTAACATTTAGATTTTATTTTTTTTTCTTCTAGAGTGATAAGGTTTAATGCGCATGGCATAATCTTGTATATGAGGAATTTCATGTGAAGCGGACAACGAATAAAAATGAGGTTCTGAAATTCGTTCATATTGGGCATATTTGTACTTCTAGGGGATATAAACGTGTTAATATAAACGTGCATAATATTTTTTTGATTTGAGGTTTAGCTGCTAAGATATGGGATTCTATAGAATTCTCCAGATTGACGGAAGGGTTTTTTTTCAATTTTATTTTCATATTGAAGATAATTATTATAAATTAGAGAATGGCTGCATTCTGGCAGAAACAGCGCTCAGGTAGCGAAGTAGCATAAAGTGATACATTCTGCTGAATGGGTTTTCTTGAGAAACGTCAAACTGCAAACAGCTGTTCATGATTCGATTCAAAAAAAATTAATTAAAAGCAATATAATAAGATTAAATTCGCAAGGAAATTATGGAAACGATATTTAATTAAGAATTTTTATATTAAAATACTAATCTTATAATTTTACAGCACAACTTCACAACAAAACACTTTTTTCATATGTCAACATCAAGTGAGCGCAAACCGCTCAATCGAGGTAGCATAAAATATTTTCGCTACCTAAAATGGCGACCGCTCAGACAACATGTTGTGTGAGCGCTTTATGCTACATACCATTCAGCCGGAAAGTTGAGCAACAGTTGCGTAGAAAGTATCGGCCAGAATGCGACCAATGTAATTTTTTATAGGAAATTTACTGCTCTTTTTGAATTTTTAGTCAGTTTTTAAATTTTAATTTTTTTTCCAGTTTTAAACCGAAAGTAAGTATTTTAAATCTTTTTTTTTAACAACTTCGACCATTTTCATTTCAATTTTTTTAACGGCAAAATAAAGTTTAACATTTATAAATTTTACCATAAAAATTGCAGAATGGGATCTAATTTAGTTTAAGAGATAAATAAATTAGAGAACGCACATGTCATACTGGGTACTTGGTAAAGTTGACTAGTTTGTACAAAAAAAGACAATCCTACATAGTAAACTTGATGAGAGGTCACCTATTTATGCATAAAGAAATACATACAATGAACTAGTTTTACATTTGATACCTACACTGCATCAAACATTTGCACATACAGTAGATAATTTTTTATTTAAGCCATCGTATTTTCTTTATTAATGTACATATATTGAATAAGCATGTTTCATATTTTTTAGTTATTCATGAGTAATGATATTAAAAACAAAAACAATCAACTTATTGAGTTCAATAATGTACGAAAATTCATGAAAGTGGCTATCTCCATAATTGCAACTCAATTAACGGCTCATACATCATACTGGTAAAAAGCTCGATTAAATGTGTTTTAACTCAAAAAAATTTTAACTCTCACGCCAAATTCATAACGAAATTCAATTTTGTGAAAGGAATTAGTCGTGCTTAAAAGCTCTCTACGAAAGATTATTAAAATTTTTTAAAAATGAATTAAACACACAAAAAAGTGCCTATCGACGTAAAAAAATTAATCGTTAAGTTAAAAAATTAAGGAAAAGTTATTCAGAAATAAGTAAAATTGTTGATAGACCTCGTTCAACAATTCAATCTGTTGTAAACAATTTTAAACGAAATAAATCATTTGATATTGCATCTGTAAAAGGTAGGAAAAAAATAGCGGACCCGAAAATTGGTGCCCCAAAAATTGCGGTAAGCCTTGCAGAACATGGAGGTCCATTCGTTAATCCGCAAACAATATGAAATTGTTTACATTCACAAAGGTTGCGTGTCCCGCAAGAAACCGTTTATATCTAAAAAGGTTGTTCTTGTTGATGAAAGCAAATTTAATATTTTTAGCTCAGATGGACATCATTTCGTTTGGCGAAGACCTAATACTTCTCTTAATAAAGAAAATTTAAAGCCAACCGTTAAACATTAAGGTGGAAATGTTATGGTATGGGGTGCCATTGCAGTTAACGGTGTTGGAAACTTAGCTTTCGTTGAAACTACAATGGACAAATTTCAATATTTATAAATTTTAAAAAATAATTTAAGAGCCAGTTCTGAAAAATTAGAACTTGGTCGTGATTTCATGCTGGTCCAAGATAATGACCCCAAGCATAATTCACTACTAATCAGAACTTGGCTTGTCTACAACCGCAAATCGACACTTCCACATCCCCTCAATCACCGGACCTCAATCCTATTGAACATCTTTGGGATTTGCTCGAGCGTAAAGTACGACAGCATGAGATAACCAACCGAGAGCCGCTTAAAACAGTTATCCTAGAGGAGTGGAATAAAATATCGCCGGACGATACATCCAAATTGGTGGAATCGATGAAACGCCGTTTACGATAGGTCATTAATGCAAATGGATACCATACTAGCTATTAAGTTCTTTATAATATACTTAAGTTAAGATATTTAAGCAATGTATGTGCAATTTTTTGAGTTCAAGTTAATTAGATTACTTTTTTAATAATTTTCATAAATGAAGTGTAATTTTCAGAAAATGTTATAAATTGTTTTTTTGTATGTAATAATACCATTCAATAAATATTAATATAAGTTTTCGATATTTAAAACGTATTTTGTAAAAATATATTAAATGGAAAATGAACTGCTGTATGTGCAATTGTTTGATTCAGTGTTTGATTCAAGGTTTAAAAATTTGTAGGAGACCCATTTTTAAACCTTGAGCTTAACATTGCGGCGATTAGTAACAAAAGACTACAGCGTTTTCATATTTTATTTATTGCTTGTATTAATTTGTTACATATTTTTTGATTTATTCTTAATGATAAATTTATAACTAAATAAAACAATATTGTATCAGAAGAAAAATATTTTATTTTTGTTTGGTTTTGTTTTTTGATAAAATCACTTTGTATGGGAGGTAGGCGTGGTTTTTACTCGATTTCATTGAATTTCATACTCAGAGTTCATATTAAAGCTAATTTTACCTTTTTGAGATAAAAAAGAGATTTTGATAAAGTCACTTTGTGTGGGAGGTAGTCGTGGTTTTCATCCGATTTGGCCCATTTGCAAACTTAACCTTTATTTTTCAGAGAAAAGCTTAAATATCAAATTTCGTGATGATAGCTTGAAAATTACGGCTATTGTCGTGATCACAAACAGACAGACGGACAGACAGACAGACGGACATGGCTAAATCAACTCGGGTAGTGATGCTGATCATGAATATATGTACTTTTCTATATCTACCACGCCTCCTTATGGGCGTAACAAACGGAGTGACAAAATTAACATACCCCTTTTACGTTTTTTAAACGTAGGGGTATTAAAATAACCTTATAATGACACAAATAGGCAAGACAATAATACATAATTAATATTATTTTAATATAACCAACGTTTTAATAAGTTTTTATATCACCGATAGGTTTTAAGAAGCGACAGGTATCACGCTCAGAGCGACATGTACGTACTCTAATTGATTTACTTCTTAAACTAATTTAGATCCTGTTGTGTCGCTTATGGCATTGAATGAAATACACGCATTTACATTATTTAAAAATAGTTCATGATATTTAATAATGATTAATAATAAGATACATGTGATCGATTTGAAAGTTACAATACAAGAGACAAGTGCCAACGTGAAAATATAAAAAAAATGGAAAAGAAGTAATGAAAAATAGGGTTACCAAATATACTACAATCTCCCACGTTTAATAGCAGACATGGTCCTCAAAACGGGTTGGAGGTCTTCTAGTTCTAACGGATCGTCTTGCACCTACTTCTACTGTTTCAGCTGCTTGGGAATGAATATTCGGTGCCTGCAGTACCATCGGATTGGTAACTCTACGTTCGATATGAATTTCATCGATTCTGGACTTTTGCTGTACTGGAGGTTCTACAAAAGTGACTGTCTTCGCGGCTCTCGAACACCTGATTGATACAGCTGGTTTATGTGACGTTTCAATTTATCGCCTTTGTCGAGTTTAACTTGATAATGCAATTGATCCAACTTTGATATTACTGTCCCGAATTTCCATGTGGACTTGTTGTTTTCATACCATTGGACTTGAACCCTCTCTCCCACGCTTAATCTTCGAATTTTGGAAGAGCACAATAAAGATTTATGTCCTTTAACAGGTCGCATGTCATCTAATTTAATTCTAAAGTTTCGTTTCAGGTGCAGCTGTGATGGGGTCTTGCCATTAGCTAACGGAGTTGCTCTTTAACGAAAAAGAATTTCCTGAACTTTGATATTGAGCGGCAACTTTTCTTCTTCCATCAACTTTAATTTTGTTTTTAAAACTTGCACGTATCTTTCCGCTAGTCTATTCGTTGCAGGGTGTCCAGGAGCTATACATTTTTGTATTATTCCATTATTTTTGCAATATTCAGTGAACGTTTAACTTCGGAAAATTGTTGCACTGTCTGAGACTATTATTTGTGGATATCTTGAAGAAGCGTAATTGTATTTTCAGATGTTGGAGCATCCTTTATAATTCTAACTTCAGGCTATTTAGACTTAGCATCCACTAATACAAGAAAATTATGATTTTTAAATGGGCCTAGATAGTCTATGTGAATTCTTTGAAAATTTTTCTGAGGCTCTTCCCAGTGATGTTGAATTACTTTTGGAGGGCTTTTTCTTACTTTAGCACAACTGGAACATGTTCTTACCATATGTTCGATGTCGGAGTCAATGCCTTTCCAATAGCAATTGGGCCTATTCGGTGAAATCTGTTATTCTGTTACACATTTTCTGTTATCGATCGTAACATCTGCCGATCATAAAAGATCTGTTAAAATTGGTATTCAGTATTTCGAACATTTATGGCACCCTGTTATCAATCTTCGAAAATAAAAATCTATTACAATTCTGTTAACTTCTGTTATGAAACAGCTGATTGTTGTAAATAAATTTATTCATAGTAAACAAAATGCAGAGCGAAAAAGTAAGTTAAGGGGTGTTTTAGGCAAAAGGTTATTATAAATTAAACAATTTTTTTCTTCAGTATATTTCAGTCGTCTTTAAATTCGCTGCTAGTACTCTGACGTTCATAAGCAAATCGAAAAGAGCGCAAGTTAACAAAATGCAGCCAATTCATGTTGTTGTTACAAGCGCTGCCGGCCAAATTGCTTCTCATCTTGCATTTGCTCGATATTCCTCCTATGGTTGGTGTACTCGAGGGTGTCGTTATGGAATAGCCGATTGTGCACTACCTCTAGTACGTCAAGTTGTACCAACAACTGATCCAGCTGTGGGCTTCAAGGGTGTTGCCGCTGCCTGCATGGTTGGTTCAATGCCATGTAAGAAGGGTATGGAACGCAAGGATTTGCTCTCGGCGAACGTGAAAATTTATAAGATACAGGGCCAGGCGGTGGATCTACATGCACGCAATAATGTTAAGGTGCACAGATTGCTGTAAAAAAAATAATTTTTCGACTAAATTCCCTGTTGCTAGAAATGAGACAGTGTGCAAAAAATCAGTCTGGGATGCCGACTTCCTGCAAGGAGAAAGCGTGACGCTGCCGTGATTTCCTCACGTAAGATGTCTTCTTCCATGTATGCCGCTAAGGCTGCTTGCAATCATATGCACGATTGGTGGCACGGCACTCTTGCTGGTCAGTACGTCTTACGTGATATTTCCGATGGCAGCTATGGAACGCCCAAGGATTCCAACGCATTCCCTGTTGTGATCTCAAACAAGCAAACAAATTTTTTTAAGGTTTGCAGATCAATGATTTTGCAAAGTCTAAGCTCGTGGAGTATTATATGAATTAGTTGAGAAGAAAACCGATGCAAAGACTGTGTGCAATGCAGATAATTGTAGAAAAAAAAATACTCAGAAAAAAAAACTTTAGTAATAATTTTAAATACACCTTTTAAGATTTAGATTTAAGATTTTATTTTAGATTTAGTCGCAACATGCAATGGGTGTTGGCTAAATCATTGTATTTTGTATTTTATACCAAAAGTTTATAAATGTTTATACTGTGTTATGAAATCTATAAATACAATTTTAAGAATAAAATGTTTTTATAGAACTTGAATATTTAAAAATAGTAAGAAATGATCTTCGACTGGGCCGAACCCCCATGGCCGAACCAAAGTATATTCAAAGTCTTAAGCAGCCAAAAAAATGTTTATTTGTAAAATCATTGACCAAGTGCAAGTTGATTAAATTGGTTACGCTTTCAATTGACCTCGATGTGCTGGGCTGAGACAGTCCAAAAAAGTTGTTGCTTCCTATTGAAGCTGGGTAGGATATCCATAAAAATGCAGCGCTGTTAGTAAATATAAAAAGTCATTTAAAAAATGTAATTTGAATTAACTCAACAAATAAAGACTTTAATTTATAAAAAGGTATGCTTGTGGCTACTAAAAATAGTTCCAATTTTCTCTTGAGCAGTCGAGCATTCACCTTATCCAATCAAAATAGCCAAGGAAGCGCACGTCAGGAAGCTCGAGTTCTTCTAAAAAACAGTAAATTGAACACAAACATATGCATATATTTATACTTAACAATTAGTTTACTTACATTTTTCGCCTTTTTTCGGAATTTCTTATTGAAATTCTCAGATAATATCCATTTCTTTTTTTTATTTGATACAAAATTTTAATTAAAAATCCTTCGGACAATGACTACGCAGTAGCTATAATTAATACAAAGTGTTTTTTCAAACGTTTAAGGAATACAAAAAATGCTTCAGTAATGCAAATACAGAGCAATGAATATAGGGACAAAAATTATATATATATAATTAACGCATATATATATATATATCTCACATATATGATGAGAATTAAATGCTGCAGCTATAGTTAAACTATTTGCTAATTTCCATCTTATTCTGCTTTCCTGCGCCATTCTGAGCCTGGTCAACAGACTTGCCGCCATCCTCCAGTTGAGGTTGTTCGGGTGCTTTGACACTCAGATGAGCTGGTCCTGTCTGTTGAATCTGAACGATGCGCTCATTCTGTTTGAGTGCCTTACTTGGTTGCGGTGGTGCCTTGACAGTGAGTATACCATCAGATGAAATTGTTGAGACCACATCCTGGGAATCATAGTCCTTGGTCAGCATATACTTTCGCACAAAGTGTCGCTGAATTAAACCTTTCGCATTTGCAATTTTCTATCCTCTTTTCTAATCAACTGAAATTGAAAATTCATTAATATTTACGACTTGAAGTTGTAGTTGATGGTAGAGAAGTTTGTGGATGAGATTGTCTTATAACTTGAATTGACTGAGGTAAAGGCATAACACTTGCCTGTGATTCAAATTCACATGTTTCTTTGGCTTTCCACCACGCTTAGAACATCCTACACGTGTTTCACCTGATTGATCTTGCCTTCCCACTAATCTATCACCCCATTTCGAACCAAGGCAGACTTGACTGAATAGGTATTCCACCTGAAATCCTTGGTTAAAATCTAAAAAAAAAAATCAATGCAAACTTTAAAACCCCCGTTGCCAACTGTGGGCAACAGTTGTGAGGAAGAGACTTCATCCTTGCCGCCGCCATGACGAATGGCACAACGACAAGTCAAAGCATGATGGTGCCGATCATACGGCAAATGACGACGACATCGATGCAGTAGCAAGGATGGACGCGATGAACGAAAAATCTCCATGGTATGTATGCCAAAACCAAAGTCATCGTCCAGAAGGTAATCCAAATCGCCTGCTAGTGAACTATACTCAGTATCGAATTCGCGTGCCAAATTTACCAACAGTGGAACGATAGCCTTTTTGTTTAAGTTTTCGCAACCTTTTCTTTGTACGCTTTCTTTGAAGATGTACTTGTTTTGTTGAAATTCTTTCGACTTTTTTTCATTTTTAAAAAGTTAACTTGATTTTACTTTGAATAAATCCGCGAAACGCGTGTGTTATGAGCTAGCTCAAATCATTTCAGAAATAAAATGTCACTTTAACAGAATTTGTTATGATAAAAGACTCAAAAATCTTTCTGTTATTCTGTTATGGTTTTTAACAGATTTCATAACAAAATTCAAGAGAGTAAGCAGAAAAATTGTCTCTGAGCAATAAAAATGCTAAAAAGTACGGGAACGCTTTTAAGTAAAAACTTGCAACTTTTGATTAAACATATGTTGGACAAACATTTGGCTAATTAAACGAAAAAATATTTTTGAAGATTTCGCCAATGTCTGCTAAATTAGCTGCACTAATTGATTAAATATATAGCTATATGTACCTGGCGAACAATTAACTTGAATATTTGTCTTTTTATTTTCCATTTTTAGCTCAAATTTATACTTGATGCACTTGTCTATCTGTTTTTTTTTATTCTAGCGTTAATTTTGACATTTCTGCCAACACATGACAACTTGCAAGTTTTTACTACACGAAATTTGTGTAGCAAAAACTTGCAACTTATCGCAAGGAGGGGAAAGGTTTTACTCTCTCATTGTCGCTCTCTTTTGCAAGTTTTTGGTGTACGGGAACGCAATTTAGTAAAAACTTGTGCAAGTTTTCGAAAGTTTTCATCAACTTGGAAGTACGGGAACAGACCTAATGTTGCACCATGAATTATTATGTCATCAAAATACGATATTGTGCCTTCAAGACCTTGCAAAATTTGGTGAAGAATTCGATTAAATTCACTTGGAGCCGTTTTTATTCCGAACGACAATCGATTTATTTGATACGTTCCTCTGTGGTTTGAAATTGTTTGAATGTTTCTACTGTCGTCATCTACGCTCACATGTAGATAAGATTTGAACAAATCTATTTTGCAAAAGTACATGGAGTTTTTCAACGTATTGAATATTTCATCGATTCTCTTAATTGGATACTACGACTTTGTAGTCGACGCATAAGCGAACGTTACCATCTGGTTTTGGTATTACTACCAATGGTGAACCCCAATTGCTCGTGTTAACTTTCGTTATAATTCCGTTTCGCTCCAAATTATCCTATTCATTTTCCACTTTTTGTCGAAGAGCAAACTGTACTTGTCGTTCTCTTAGAAAAACAGGCTTAGCGTTCTTTTGGAGTTTCAGGCTACACACGTCAGATATGCAACCAACCTTTTGCTCGGAAAATTGTTGCTCAATATGTGCAATGGAATTTGTATTGTTAATTTGTTGTAAAGCTTCACTTTTACATTGATCGATATCCGTGAGCTTAATTTTCAAGTGACGGATCCAAATACGTCATAATAAAGGTGAATGATTTGCTGGCACAATGTACATATCTTCTGTGGCTGTTATTCTTTTGTATTTTACGCTAACGTTGACTTTTCCCAGGGGCACGCTCATCATCAGTGTATGCACGAAATGCAATTTTTGTTTGATGGATTGGAACATTAATATCGAATTTCTTGAAATCATTTTCCGGAATTAAAGTGTATCCTGCACCTGAATCCACTTCGAACATTTGCATTTTGTTGTTTATTAAAACATTTGCGTAGAATTTTTGTGAACATGGACTTTCCTGAGCAGCGTTTTCACACTATATATCAATGATTTGATTAACACCAAAATATTCTTCATCTGCATTGACGAGTGCTATTGAATTTGACGAGTTGTCATTTCTTTTGTTTTGATTGCTTACTTTGCTCGTTATGCATACTTGCTTTACGTGGCCAGACTTACCACATGCCGCACACTTCAACTTGTTTACTCGACACTCTTTTGACAGATGATTATTGCGACCACATCTAAGACACAAACCTTCTATGCCTAACTTGCTGTAATTGACTCGCGTTGATGATTTGATCGTACGATTTCTCGTTCTGCTGCTATTTCTTCCTCGTTGATTTCGAAAACTCTTTTGTTGCACTTGATGGATATCGCTCGTTGAACATGATTTATTTGATATTACCATGCTGTCTATTTTCACAGCTTCTACCGATTTTGCTTTTGCTACAATTTCGTTAAATGTTGATTTTGGGCTTTGTAACAATTGCTCTCGAATGTGTGCATCCCGCACCCCTCTAATAAAATGAACGCGAAGAAAAATATCTGCTACCGACTGATTGCACTTACACACAAAGTTACATCACCAGCTTGTTTTTGAAAAGCCGCACAGTGGGAGGACTTCATACAAGTTTTGGCCATAAATAGTAAAAATAAACCTAGAGCTTCGAAATTTGGTATGAATGCTTTGTACAGTTAAAAATTAAATATGTATAAGTTGGGATCAAATCCGCCAACAGACACGCCCACCTTCCATTCGAATTTTTTTTTGCAGAAAATAGTAATAATAAACGTAGAGCTTTCAAATTTGGTACGAATGCTTTGCATACTTTAATATAAAATATATATAAGTTTGGATCAAATCCGCCGGCAGACACACCCACTTTCTTTTTTTAACAAAAGTTGTAATCTTAAAGTTAGTCTTTACAAAATATTCTCGTATAATGTATTGGAAAAAAGTTTTATTTCCGAATTTGAGCAAAATTTGCCTACAGACACCCCCAACTTTTATCCTAATCTTCTTTCTTTCCATATAACACTTATTAAACTCTTCGTATACAAGTTTAAATTCTATGGATTTAACATTTTTCTTAAGAATATAAGCATAAGCCGTACTGAGTCGGCATAAAATTGAAAAGCTAGTTTACAATTTTAAAAATATTTTTTATTGCTCATAAAGCTCATTTTGTATAAGTTATCGAGCTTCTACTGATAGCTCTTTGTATTTTTTGTCTTTCTTTAGTCGCAAATGGCTGGCAAGAGGATTTTAAAATATTAAAAGATGGTGAAAAATATCTTCATTATTGGCAGTCCTGGAACACGTTCTGCTATTGTGTGGACATGCGTTTTTAAATATTTTGTTGGATGCCTCATTCTTCAGACAACCGTCCAATTAAAACGCCTAACTCCTTTATTATTTCGCTCCCACTTTATGTTTTGAGCACTTGTTTTTAAGTAACGGTACGGTACGGTACGGTAACTTCTTCAGACAACCGTCCGATTAAAACGCCTAACTCCTTTATTATTTCACTCCCACTTTATGTTTTGAGCACTTGTTTTTAAGTAACGGTACGCGTTAAATCATACAGAAGGGTTAAAAAAGTTTAGGGCATTTAGTATGTGTATTTAACAAATCTCATTAATTTCGGTTTATTGTTGTTTAATTGCTTTGACAAATTGGCGTGACTTTTTTTGTTATGTATCACTACAATTAACAAATGCAAAAAAAGTGGCAAATTTGCTCAATAGAAAATGTTAATGCCAAAAGGACACCTGTCAAATTACGCACAGTCTAAGTCAACGTATAATCGGCTATCTCTCGGAGTGTGACATTGACCCCAACACAGCGCCATGCATTACTTATCTCGTTTCTTCTCCACAAAAAATTCACGCAAACTTTTATCCCAATGAATTTAACAATCATCAGTAATCTTCTATGCCTCACAACGAATTTTCCACCTTTACATACAAAATTTCGTTGAAAAAAACTTCACATTTTTTGCGTTTTTTCCTCTTTTTCTATTTGAAAAGCCATTCCGAAACAATTGCTCACAAAATTGTATACAAATAAATCAATTTTCGACTTTTCCAATTCCCCGACTTTTCCCGACCGAAAAACCCGATTTCCCGAGGGTTTTCCAAAAATTTTCTTTCGTAAAATCCTTTTCCCGGTAATTATGAACAACTACAAAAAATTGAGCCAAATCGGCCTGCTATTTGTTACTTTTAATGTAATTTTCATTTTGAAGATACGCTGAATATAATAAAATAAAATATTTTTTAATTAACATTCAACGAACACTTACAACTGCAGGTAGTAAAAACAAGTGATATTCTCAAATTTTTGTCATTAAAAAAAGTTGAAATTTCGAGCCATTTTCTGACCAAACCGTAAAAGATTTCTGAGTTATTTTTTTGGGTGTTTCTTATCTGAAGTATAGACTGTCGATTAGTAAATAATTTTTTACAATTTCGAAACGTATACTTTTTTCTATTTATGGCCACGAATCTCCCACTGTGAGCCGCAACGAAATCTGAAATATCTTGATGCTCATTCTGAATTTCACATAGAAAACGATGATGCTCTAAAAAAACGTTCTTTTCCGGGCAGAAATGTTCCTCTAAAAGTTTAACAATATTATCGTACTTCAGATCGCTTATTTTTTTGGGTGCTGCTAAGGTAGCTAGCAACATATATGTAGATGGGGCTCTCCGCAAAATCGCCCAAAAAAAAATAATGAAAAATCACCCAATTTTTTTCCATACTAATTTCCATACTAAAAAAATTGGGCGATTTTGCATTTTTGTTGGGTAAAATTTCGTTTTTTGCTTTTGTGCGAAATTTCACCCAAATATATTGAACGAAATTTCACTTTTCGTTTTTGGGTGATTTTTCGATTTCTTTGGGTGATCTTTCGTTTTCAATATTAAACCTTAAATGCACAAGGACCCCGGTTTTACCGAAAAATATATTTTATGTAAAATTGAGTAAAAATAAAAACTGCGTTTTTAGTTTTGAAAATTTTTTTTAGTTTTGAAAAGTGGTTGTATCTATAAAGATACAATGTGAATTTACCCACATTTAAAATCCCTATTAAAATATATCAAAATAAAAGAAATGTGTTATGAAATTTTTATTAATTCTTTTATTTTAAAAAGTTAAAATTATCAAAAGCTGCAGGAAGTGCACACTGTATCTTTAAAGATACAACCAACTAAAGTGACCCAGTGAGGTGCCAAATGATCGAAATTTTTTCGATCACTAAAGGACATGTTTTGAAAGCAGTCAGTATTTTTTCCTAATCAAAATTATTTATCTGTTCCTAGAAGTTAAACTGTTAAAAATAGTGTTTATTTAGTTAAATTTTTTTTTTACTTTGTACATACTTTTTTAAAAAAGTATGACAAATAGAAGTAAAAACTATATTTTTATTTAAGACTTATAATATTCTAAATAATATAGAACCGATTTGAAAAAAATCAAACCAAAAATATAGCCGTAAGCCAAAGATACACGGTGCATTTAAGGGTTAAATAAGAAACGTCAACCAGTTCTTAAAGATAACGGTATTTAAAGTAAAAGCAGCGGTTCTTCTTTGCTTGAGTTTGCTTGGTCAAGTCAAAGGAAATATATAGTACCGCGCCCGCGCATCGCGATTGCGAGTATTGCGGCGCGGCAGATTACGCGTAGTGCGACGGATCGCACGCGCCACCCGTCGCCCCGCCCTGCTCCCCCCCACCACCACCGCCGTCATTTTTTCTTTTTGAAATTTTTTGATAACCAAAGAAACTTGTTGTTTTGAAAAAGAATCAGTATTTTTCCCTTGTACGAAATGTTTTTATAGATTTTTAAGTATGAGATTATATAAAATTAAAATGAATGAAATTTTTAAATTTAATGATATAAATATGATATAAATAGTATTTATATCATCAAATGATTGAATTTAAATAGACTTGAAAGAAAAAATACTGGTCTTGAAAATGCTCATTTCGTACAAGGGAATTTCGTATCTCGTGTGGGAACACAATGTAAAATATTGGGCGATTTTCATTTTTTTGGGTGAATTTTCGTTTTTGTTTTTGGGTAATTTTTCCAAAAATTGTTGGCCTTTTTTTCGTTTTCTTGGGTAAAATTTCGTTTTTTCGTTTTGGGCGATTTTTCATAAATTTTTGGGTAATTTTTCATTTGGGTGATTTTTCCTTTTTTTTTGGGCGATTTTTTTTTGGGCGATTTTTTTTTGGGCGATTTTGCGGAGAGCCTGTAGATGGACCTATATATTGCAATAGAAGATTTGCTCACATATCCTTGTCCCCAAAGATGTTCTTTATTTGGAAATGGATTTCCAAACGTTCTTTATATGTTTTAAATTGCTCTACTTTGGGATCGAAGTTGTCGAAATCAGAAATAATGTTTACGCTCGTACTGTTCGGCTGTTGGCTGCTTTGCTGTTGCATTGCCACAGTCATTGTTGAAATTGCTTGCAGAAGCTGTTGAATTTTGTGAGGTTATGCACTTTCTTTCTGTGTGTTTAGAACACCTGTGCTGCCTTTTTTTTTACCTTCGTCGCCAAACTGTTTTGTTGCTTATGGTATTGAATGAAATACACGCATTTACATTATTTAAAAATAGTTCATGGTATTTAATAAAGATTAATAATAAGATACATGTGATCGATTTGAAAATTAAAATACAAGAGACTAGTGCCAACGTGAAAATATGAAAGAAATGAAAAAGAAGTAATGAAAAACAGGGTTGCCAAATATACTACAGATCCCATTCTGCAATTTTTATGGTAAAATTTATAAATGTTAAACTTTATTTTGCCGTTAAAAAAATTAAAATGAAAATGGTCGAAGTTGTTAAAAAAAAGATTTGAAATACTAAAGCCGCGTTTCCATGCTGTGTTCTATGATCTTCTATCCCATATCAAAAACTTTTGCTGTAATGAGCGAGGTAGATATATGTCACTCTAGATATAAAAGTTTGATATTTTAAAATGTTTGTAAACAAATCACAAATTCATCTGTTTTCCAAAAACTAAGGAAACCAAAACAAAGGTTCTATCATTAGATGGAACAAAGCTGATTTGAGCTCAGAAGGTCTCAAATAAAATAAAACTGTGCAGCCACCTAAGCAGCCCGAAAAGGAGCAACGCAAAGCGGTAGGTTTTTATTTTTTCAGCTAAGAAATAACTCTCTTCTCTCCCTTGCAGTACGATTGTCAAGTGTGGACCAACATTAACACCAACAGCTCCGACAAGATATGGTACATTGCCATTGTGTGGGCATGTCCGTTGATGAGGCTGTAAAATAAGTGAGTGTTGTGCTAAAGAAAGGCGCCATATCCATAAAACGGGTTATACTAGGGACACAGGATTCCATTGCTGGCAATGAACCAACCGGTAGCATCTAAATTTTAAACACCGTTGGATAATTCTAATAAAAAAAAAATAAAAAAAAAATAAATAACTGGCCATTTCAGCCCTTGAAAGGACTTTGACCTAGCTTCTTATGATCAATTGTGTTGTGCGTGTTATTAAGTTTGTACACAATTGACCGAGAAATGGACCTACAGGCTTAACGCCGACTCCGAACGGCGATGAACGGAATGTTCTTATTCTCAAGAAGCTTTACATGGCGTTTTTATTACTCTCTGAGGTTTGCCATTGTCTGCAGAGAGGTGGCGGCCGTACAGAAAAATTATTTTAATTCAAATAATTTTCTGTCGCTGCTGGGATTCGAACCTGGGTCTCCAGGTGCTTTGACATAGCGGCCACGCACTTTAACCAACTACGCCACGGACGCCACGGATAATTCTAATAAGGATGCAATAAATGCGCAGCCGCAAGTCGTTCAGTTCGCGATGGTGAATTTTTAAATGTGAAAAAAGAGGTAAATTTGCAAATAGAATCAATAAGGGTATTCACAATTGCGTGGTTTTCAGTGTGGTTAAAAAACCTCGTGGTATTAAGACCACACTTTACCAAGCGGTTTTTATAATTGTTGTTGTTTTCCATGAAAGCTCTAAAAACCATAAGTGTGGTAATTTTAAGTAGCCCCTGGATATGTTTAACCAGTGATGGGCAAATTTTCGGCTCCTAAAATACTCAAAGTGCAAACAAGTGCTAGACAAAGGGCACAACTACTTGCGGGGTAAGGGAAACGACAAAAATTTCTACATCCATCCGTGCATGATGTTCATCGCACAAGAGTTGTGGAGAAACTAACATTGACAACAAATTTTCTTTCATCAAAGACTGCAATAGGGTTACCAGCTCCCTCAATTAATGAATAAAAATTTTAACTGCAAATATCAAATGATAATTATATACAATTATTTGATTGAAAATTACAAATTTTACATTGACTTTACTTTTAAAAAATGTAACTAAATTTTCTTTTTTTTAAATTACAATTTTTAAGATAATTTTAATAGATTTTGCAAATGTTGAAACTGTTCTATATATAAAGCATACAATTATGTGTAAGCGGCAACAATTTTAATTTTCGACGTCGCTCAACCAAGCACTGTGGGCAATAACATGTTTTTAAATCCTAAATTTTCAAATTTTGTTTGTATGAAAAATTTTGTTTAACTTTTGTTAGAGTTTGTCTATATTTTAAATATTTTTATTTGCAGTATTTTCATAATTTAATCATTCCTATATATTCTTTAAGGTTGCAGTATTTCCATATTTGAGTATTCCATATTTGAAAGGTAATCTTTATTTGGCACACATATTTTTATATGAGAATATATATTTATATATATATATATTTACCTTTTTTAACCAGTGTATGTTTTCGAGAAATGCGGCGTTGATTCATTATAATAAAGAAAACACTTTACTACGTGTCCCATTAAATTTTCTTTGAAAATAAATTGTTTTAACGATGGGATCAGAAAGTAATTTTAATGAAAACCTTTCAAAAAGAAAATAGGGAAATTTTAATATTGAGTGGAGTCATAATTATTTGTGTCAGTTAAGTGGAGGAGAATCCCAATGTTTAATATGCAAAAAACACATAATTTGCAAAGCGTTCAACATAAAACGACACTCAGATCGATTCTGTGCGTTACCGGTAACAGCAATATTGTTACCAAAACTCGTTACCGGTCTTATAAATCAGTATTCTGTGCACTCGGTAACGCTGTCAAATGTCGTAAACTCACCTTATAGAAATGAAGCTCGCTCTTTTGTGTGGTGAAATATAAACAATGGAATGTGAGAAGTAAATACATAATATGCACGCACTACGCCGGCGTAGCTGCGGTGTTATCTATATTTAATTTATATATTAATTTTATGTAAATTATTTCATCAAATTTATGTAAATTTTTATCATTGAAAAGTGCCGGAGAAGCAGCAACAGTGAATTTAACATAGTTTTTTATTTTAATTTGCTCCGATTTCAATTTGAGGATTTTATAATTAGATTAATTACTCAAAATGCGAGCTATTTTTTGTAATGCAAGCTAAAAAATGTCTTCTGTTTTGCTTGTTACCACCTAAAGAGATGGTAACAATATTCACCGGTAACGCTTGGTCGCAGAATACCAACAGAGTGTTCAAGTTACTAAAAGGTGAATTTCTACGGTAACAAGATTAATGTTATTGCGACAGAATTGATCTGACTATGAACAATTCCATAAAGACTAAGACAAGTACGTTAGTGAAGAAAGAAAAGAGCTGTTTAAAAAATTATGCGTTTCTGACCGAAGTACATCAAAGGTATATTATTAGGAAAATGTGTTTGGAAAGTTTATCGGTTCTTTACTTTTGTTTTAGGATATTGTTGTTGATAGTGTTGGTGCGACCCGGGTGAGCTATGCAATCGTTCAAAAAATGATTGTTAGCGATCATTCTTTTTCTGATGGCGAGTTTAGAAAGTCATGCATTTTAGAAGCGGTTGAAACCTTAAGTGCAGCAGAGGTTCAAAAATATGAAAAAATTTGCTTGTCACGTCGCACCGTTGCTCGAAGACTAAATGTTATGGTTAAAGATAGCGAAATGCAATTAAAGCAAAAAATTTCAAAATTCATTTCTATATCATTAGCATTAGATGAAAGCACTCATATATGTGATACAGCGCAGCTTATTCCTGGTGTGGATTTTGACTTCACAATTACAGAAGAGCTTTTGGATTTGATACCTATGAAGGGCAGGACTACAGGAGAGGACATTTTCAATGCTGTTATTGAGTGTGCGTCAAAAAATGAGTTGAACTGGAGTAACGTTCATAGTGTGGCTACTGATGGTGCGAAATCAATGACGGGGCTAAAAAATGGTTTCATAGGCAGGCTGAAACATAAATTTGCTTCCAACGGATATAATGATTTTGTGGAAGTGCATTGCCTTATACACCAGGAAGCTTTATGTGCCAAAGCAGTACCTTTTAAAAATGTCATGGATGTTGTGGTAAACTGCATCAAAAAATATCTGAAAATCAAATTGTAGATTTTTCAAAATATAACAGGGAAATTCACAATTTACTTACTCAATTCAAGGAGCGGTTTGTGGTTTTTGGATTCCCTTCAAACTCAATTTGATATTTTTTTAGCTCCGTTCAGAGCAAATATTCGTAGTGCGCCAATTGACCTTCAAATGGAGTTAATCGAACTTCAATGTTCTTCCAAATTAAAATTAGAATTTTTAGAAATAAGTGATCCAATTGCTTTTTATAAATGTCTTGACAGCAGTAAATATCCCGCTTTGCGTAATTTTGCAGCAAAAATTGTATCTATGTTTGGCAGTACTTATATTTGCGAACAATTTTTTTCAAAAATGAATCTTAATAAGTGCAATATAAGGAATAGAATGTCCGATATTACCTTATGCTCTATAATGCGTGTTGCTACGGCAAATTCTATTCAGCCAAATATAGACGCTATCGTCTATATTCTAAAACCTTCTTCACGCCTTCTATGGTATAATACCAACAAAATGTTGGAAACTAGATTGATACGTGATAAAGAAGTAAACAAAAAAGCGCAACAACAAAATCTTTGCAGAATCAATGCAGTCAACTTTTTGAAATTTTGCGACTAGCAAAAGAGTAGAAAAACATTGCTTTGACAAAGTATAGCGCTTCTATAATTCCTCTTTGGTTTTATTGATCTTGCGCCTATTAGCTTGTCAAAGTTAGTGGACTGCTAGAACCACTGAGACTACTGATGAGTTCGAGTAGCGTCCGACGAAACCATGGTCTAGTCAGCTTGGTTTAAGTTCTGCAAAGAACTTTGTTGTTGTAGCAACCTGTTGCTTCATGAATTATTTGGCATTAAGCTCACAATATAATTCTTAAAAAATATGTTTTTTAAGAATTATAAAAGAAATAAACTTATTAAAATATGCCACAATTTTATAACTCATGTAAACTGGTGCGAGCACGACCTACGAAAACATGATGTAATATTATATGTCTGCGCATATAATAAACATCTGCTTTAAAAAAAAACCTCCTTCACGCCTTCTATGGTATAATACCAACAAAATGTTGGAACCTAGATTGATACGTGATAAAGAAGTAAACAAAAAAGCGCAACAACAAAATCTTTGCAGAATCATTGCAGTCAACTTTTTGAAATTTTGCGACTAGCAAAAGAGTAGAAAAACATTGCTTTGACAAAGTATAGCGCTTCTATAATTCCTCTTTGGTTTTATTGATCTTGCGCCTATTAGCTTGTCAAAGTTAGTGGACTGCTAGAACCACTGAGACTACTGATGAGTCGGAGTAGCGTCCGACGAAACCATGGTCTAGTCAGCTTGGTTTAAGTTCTGCAAAGAACTTTGTTGTTGTAGCAACCTGTTGCTTCATGAATTATTTGGCATTAAGCTCACAATATAATTCTTAAAAAATATGTTTTTTAAGAATTATAAAAGAAATAAACTTATTAAAATATGCCACAATTTTATAACATCTGTTTTTTGTTTTTTTCTTTTTTTGTTTGCTTTGTCTTGTATGATTTTTGACAATTCATGTTTGCTGGAAAACTGTCACAGCTACCTGATTAATTATACCATGGTCATGCATGAGAAATATGAGAGTAGAATAAGTAGAGAGAGAGAGTAGAGAGAAATATGAAATATGACAGTAAAGAATTTCATTCTGCTCTTGTATTCCCTTCATGCTGGCTCTTGACTGTCCCCTTCGTCTAGCACTCAAGTGCAAACGGGTAGCTCGGAAGTGCAAACGGCTCCTGCGAGCCAAATTGCCCATCAATGTGTTTAACGAACGTGGTTTTTCAATTTCCATAAACAGCTGATCGGTTTGCCAGTTATTTTCTAATTGCAAAAATGGAAGAAGCTCAAAATGCAAGTTAAACATCTTTAAGCCATATATCAATAAAATAAATGAAAACAGTTGATTAATTTAACATCTATTTGTTTACATTTTAGGTGGCGTTGCCAATTATTTTAAAATTTTATTTTAAAGTGTGCTCATAATTGTGGTTTTCAGCTGTGGTATAAAAACCACAATACCACGATACATACGGTAATATGTATTCAATATAGATAGAAAATGAGTTTTATAAAATTGTCGCAAGAATTTTCAAAATAAATAACACAAAAAATAATATGCTTAAAAACTTCGTGCGTGAATTCAATATTCAACAATATTTTTTATTTTTTTCATGCGTTGTCAAAAATTAGCAGCTCACAAACAACAACTATAAAAATGTTAGTCAAATTTATAGCAAGTGATAAGCTTTTATAGCAAAAGTTCAAAAAGCTCAACTTTTTCTATCTCCTAGTATCACATGAAATCACAGGGGATATGACATGCTATAAAAGCAAAAAATTAATGCCTGTTTCACACTCACATTCGTCAATCCCATATGGTGAGGGTCACATACTTTTTCTTTCTAACAAAAAAATGTGATTGTGGGAGATCGTAAGTGATAGCATGGAAACGCGGCTTTATATCACGATGGCGAGGTTTTTACCCTGTTCGTGCTTCTTAAAGTACTTTGTCGGTAAGGTATCAGTAGCACCACTAACAGTGCTACTCTATAGTAGTGACGTGGTTTTAACCTGTCTACTCCGTCGACTATCACTAGTTATATCACGATAGCGAGGTTTTCACCCTGTTCGTGCCTCTTTAAGGACCTTTTTCAAGTAACTATAAGACGTTTAAGCTGTAATTATATCACGATAGCGAGGTTTTTACTCTGTTCGTGCCTCTTTAAGAATCTTCTTAAGTAGTTATAAGGCATATCATTTCACTACTAGGCAGGCAAGAACACGGTACCGAAAAACGCTTGCGCCACACTACTATCGCCCGAACGACGACTCTCACAGTCAGCCCAGACTTACGTAACGCAAGGACTCGGTGAAGTTAAAATATTTATAAATCTTTAATGGTTATGACTTAAGTTGGTTTTTACTATGAAAATGGCAATAAAAGGTACTAATAATTTTGCATTATTTATAAAATAAATTTAATGCATTGTTAATAAAAATCAATATTTTAAACAAATTTAAGTAAAAAATAAAAATGAAACCGACT
Source organism: Pherbina coryleti (assembly GCA_943735915.1). Lineage (NCBI taxonomy): Eukaryota > Metazoa > Arthropoda > Insecta > Diptera > Sciomyzidae > Pherbina > Pherbina coryleti. The sequence continues at coordinate 110,419,288 of OX030949.1, forward strand.
CTAAAAAAGTAAGGGGATGGCTACTCCACTTATCCCCCGCTAGTTCCGCCCCTGACAGTGACTCACTAAACTTTAAACAATAGAGTGATTTAGGGTCGATTGTCGCGGTCTAAAAATTTAGTTGCGCCAAAGTGAAGTGCGGACAAAACTACACGGCGGCCATTTTATGTGAAAAATTATGAATTTGTTTTGTCCGGACGAATCACTGTGCGTTTGGAGTGGCGCCCAACACACACATGCGCTCCAGTGGTCAATAAACCACTTTAATTATTACTTTTGTGCCTCGGTTTGGCTAAAGTTTCTCCTTGTGCTCCATGCTCCACGAAACAGAAATCCCACGAGTGACTGAACGCACGGAATTGCACGACAAATAAAACGAACAGGACTAGGACTGTGAAAAAAAGTAAAAATCACTTGGCCAAGTCACAATGAGGGTAGCCATTGTGGGCTGTGGAAGGTGTGGAGTGTTGCCACACCAATACTAGCATAGATGCCGCCAAGATGTAGAAAAACACTTGGTGGGTAGAAGGTTTTATTTAAATTTGCTCAAGATGCACCTTAAAAAATCCGTAAAACGATTTTAAAAATAGGTGTGAGCAAAGCCTTCATGTGTGAATACCGGTTTCTGCGAAAACCGCATCTATGCTAGGAAAAAAAGATGGCTGTGTTTAGGTTCCCCTCTTGTGGAACCTAAGCATCGTCAGTCTGCACCGCTGGTTGGCAGTTCAGTTCATTCTGAACAGTGTACAAAGGTGGAAGTGTGCCAAGAGGTGCGTGCAAAAAGAAAAGAAAAAAAAAGTGAAGTGCCAAGTGATTTTCTGACAAACGTCGAAAATCAAAAAAAAAAAAGAAAAAAAAATAAGTCCAGAAGAAAATATATATATATATATATGCACCGGATAGAGTGAAGTGGTTCCAGAGGAGCTGTGAGCCCACTGAGACAGACGGAGTCCGTGGGATTTGTGGCCTCGCCGCTGGACCAAGGATAGGCCTGGAAGGCCAGGAGCTGAGGATCAGGAGATATCAGGGAGTACCCCTTTATATATATATATCTAATTGTATATTTGCGTGTGTGTGTTGGTGCGCTCACCACACACAGTGTTTCACTTTTTATTGCCCGGGTTTTCTTTTTTTTGGTGTGTGACCGCGCTTCTCCTTTTTTTCCGTTTTTGGTTGTCGCGTGTATATTTTTGCTCCGCGTTTGCTTTGGCGCGTTTTTCTTTTGTGTTAGGCCTCTCGCACTCGAGCCTAGTTCCGTCCGGAACAGGTGAAATAAATTGATTCCACCGGTGGAATCGTGTGAGGGTTCAAGAGGTCCCCTTGAACCCGCAATTAGAGTGCGGCCCAAAAATTGGGTTATTTTTTTCCCGTGGTATTCTTTTTTAAAATCAAAAATTCGTAAAAATCGCGATATTTTAATAATAATAATAACATATTTTTTATCGTGTTTTATTTTCTTTCGGTCCCACTGTGCATGAATTTGATAAGACTTTGATTAAAAAGTCTTATCAAACGCACCCGCATTATTGTTTTCAGTTTTTTTTCATTGTAATATAAACACCCACACCCGTCTCCGCTGAGCAGGTGGCAACCCTTGTCGTCGGCACTATTGTGCACTTGGGTTCCACACCAAACAATTGAATCAGCTGTTCGCGCATTAAATAAGTCGAATTCGTGATCGTGATTTTAATTGTAATTAAAATAAGAAAATTATTAATAATCGTTGTGCGCGAGTGTATTAAAATTATCGAAAATAAGTGCCGCGACAGCCATCATGATGCCATGGCTGCAGCCATCGCATCAGGATGTATATTCATTCTGTTTTTCACTTTTTTTCAGCTATGGCATTCTGAAATTTTATCTGAATGTGGACGAAAATCACAAAAATATCAATTAAATGGAAAAGAAAAACTTTACGATAGTTCTTATTTGTACTAATGCGTTATGATAATAAATATAAATACAAATGCAAATAACTATATAACATTGGCGAGGCAACTGAAAACTTTAGATGGCTTCATTGAATTTGCAAATAAAAACAATGTTCTTTCAACAATTTTTGTTAAAACAACAACGTGGTTCAACAAGAAGGCTGTGTGCTTTTCGGAAACTTTTCACTCATGATAGAAAAGAAGCTACTGAGTTCAATACAATTTCTGTCTGTTGAAATATAATTGTCGTTTTCGCTGTGCCAAAAAGGCGATAAAATTTTGACAACTAGTAATTTTTATGTTTTAGATTTCGGGAGAATTTAATTTTGTTTGCAAATTTGTTAAATTAATTTCAATAACTGAAAATTAACATTATTTTACGCATATATTTTCCACTTCTGGTTGCTGCGCTGTCGTAAGCACACAATTTTGAACTTCCTTGTGACGCACGAACTGACAAATGTTTACTTTTCGATTTTTGCTTGTGGCGTCCGTGGCGTAGTTGGTTAAAGTGTGTGGCCTCTATGTCAACGAACCTGGAGACCTGGGTTCGAACCCCAGCAGCGACAGAAAATGATTTGAATTAAAACAATTTTTCTGTACGGTCGCCACCCCTCTGCAGACAATGATAAACCTCAGAGAGTAATCAAAATGCCATGTAACATTCTTGCGTTCATCGCCGTTCGGAGTCGGCGTTAAACCTGTAGGTCCGGTTCACGGTCAATTGTGTACAAACTTAATAACACGCACAACACAATTGATCATAAGAAGCTAGGTCAAAGTCCTTTCAAAGGTTGAAATGGCCAGTTATTTATTTATTTTTTTTTTAAATTATCTTGCCGATTTTCAAAACTTATAGCAGTGTTTCCATGCCATCTTTTATGATCTTATCCTATTCCATGTTACAAAATACTTGCTATAAAGAGCGAGATGCATATATGGCATTGGAGCTATAAAAGTTAGACATGTCACATTAGTAAACAAGTCAAAATATTTAGAAAGCAAAGAATTCCACAAGTTCTCTAAAGTGCATAATTTTGAAAACCAGGAATGCAGGAATTTCGTAAGGAACCAAATATGTACTATATATTCTTTTGACGTTCAGCCAAGTTGCTATCTTACATGACGAGCCTCTTTACTTACAACTGCATCCATTGATTTTCACGAAGCAATTACAGTGCCAAAGGAATCTGGAACAATCTGTTCAATCTATTTTAAACAAGTTCATTTTTTTGCTGTAACTGATTAATAAATGAGTTAAAAATAAACAGAATTCGCAAAGAGATATCATACTTTTTTATTTAGTATCGAAAGAAAATGTGCAGAAAATGCAAAAAATGTAAGTAAAAACAAATGCAAAATGCACGGAATTCAATAAATAACACAAAATTAAAAAACAACCGTTTGGCAACTCTACAACTAAGAAGTTGAACATTTTCTTTCCGTGAGCTGTAATTATAAAATTTTTGTTTTAGCGCGGAATTTGTAAATTCAAATAAATTCGTATGTAAATAATACGATTGACGTAAATAAGTATATCGTATGTTAAGCTGTTCTGACTATCCGGTAATGGAATTGAGTACACCTGTCTTGCCCGCTCACTTTTGAATGGATTGATTTCTGCCTGTTCCAGAGAAAAATTTACATGAAGGCTGAAAGGTGGGCCCGGTGTTTGTCACCTGTGAGTGCTAACAATTCTGCTCTCTCTGTGATCAAGTGCAGTCAATTGGCCAAGCTGTGTCATATTTGGAATATTTGTGAGTTCATAACCTAACATATGTTCGTTTTATATTGAGACTCTTAAGACTCCATGAAATCAGCTGTCCAGTGTTGACATTTATCGTTTATGTATTGCTCTGCCCCTCAACCCTATAATCGGAGACAAAGCATCTGATATTCTCATTTTGAATCTTGGACAAGAACCAGGAATATCTTTGAGTACACTCTGCCTAAAAGTCTGCAACTGTTCCACATCTCACGCAACCCAGTAAACATTGTTACCAAGACGTAACCCACCAATCGTTTAGCTGTAACTGCAACAGTTGTTATCTCTGCTATTCAACTTATGAACGCAAATGTCAACATCTCCCAGAATTACGCGTGAGCAATTGCGCCAAAAACTAGCCCCTCGCATTAAGGGTGAACACACGCCGAAAGTAAAGAGTGGCAGCTCGTGTTCGCATAGCGCAGCACTCAACGCCGTGGAAGAGCGCCTGAGTGCAAAGGTGAAAGAAGAAATACTGCAGCTCGAGAATCGACTCCGGCAGCACTCGAATAACAACCGCGAGCAATTGTCGATTGAGCTAGCTAACGGTGAGAGTAAGTGGAGCAACGAACTTAAGTGCGAATTCGCGTCTATAATAAACAAATTTAATGAGCATGAAGATAAAATCTGCTCACTTGAGCAATGCATCGAAATTTTATCTTCGCGAAGTGATGTGTTAGCTGAGGAAATTAAGCAATACTCCACCACTGCAATCAGTAACAATTATAATCACAATAAAGAATTGGCCTCAGATGCTATTATCAACAACTTACATCTTTAGTCGCAGCTGAACGCCCTTACTGAGCGCTGTGATCAACTCGCTCTGCAGCTGAGTGAAACAAGCAACAACAACAACATCAACAACATCAACGGCGCTATTCTATTTGAATTCCCTATATTGAGGGTGAAAATCTTAAAAGCATTTTCAACCAGATTTGCCGCTCTATAGATTTTCTCGCCCCTCAAGTACTTGATATCTTTCGCACTAAGCATTCAGCACAGCATCCAAGTTCTGCGGTCATTATTAAATTTTATACCCCGTATGATCGCACTCTAGTTCTTCGTGGTTTTGCTGACTACAGAAAGAGAGCCAGAGCCGCGGTAACGCTAAGAGGTGCTGGGTTTGATTCGGACTTCAAAGTATTTATCTATGAAAGTTTATCTGGCGAGGCCAGGAAAATTCTTCAGCCTGGTATTAAGCTTAAACGTACTAAACAACTGTTTAATGTGTTCTCCATCCGTGGTGTGGTTCGTGTCAGAACTAACAGAGGTGATGCTGCAGTTGCTGTCCGAAGTGAAGCTGAGCTTATTTCACTGGCGTCGAATAATGCTTCCTCTACAGCTACAAACTTTACTTAGATACTATACTTATTATTTATTCTGCCTTCTCTTTTATTTATCTATATCATATTCTTATTTGTTATCTCTCTCTACTCTTAACCTTCTGTCTTCCTTTAGTAATCTTGCTACTTCTTGGTTTTTGATAGCTTATAGTTGCACGTCTGATCTCTTATTTTTTGGATTCTGATTCTTACAGTAGCGCTGATGCAAAACTTGAGCTTTTTATTAACAATCTATGTAAAAAATGTGACGGTCTCACCATTGTTCACTTTAATGCGCGTAGTTTGAATGTGTCAAAACTTGACTATGCTAAATTTGTGTTTGTCAACTCTAATTTCGATGTCATCTGTGTATCTGAGACGTGGTTCAACACTGATGTCCTGTCATTTATGATTGGTAAATGACTGACTGAAAAAACTTGCAAAAAGATTTGCAATTATTTCAGGGTCGTCCGAAGAGTTGTCTGACAATTTAAGGGTGGACGGGTAATTATCTGATTTTCTCTTGATATTAATGAACTGGTAGAACTTTTTTGGATCAGTGATAAGTTTGGTTTGGATATGGTTTAGATAGGATTCATAAAGAAGATCACAAAGATAAGAAAAATGGTTGTAAACGTTAAGGTATCTCGTGAAGTCAGCAGAAGATCTAGATATTAAATATGTACGCCAAAGTTTGTTTCTTTTATTTCGAAGTGAACGTAGCTCTTTATTATACCAGGGAGGCGAAGACGAAAAGCTCTTCTGCCTTGTAAAAGGAACAGATTGTTTGAAGCAATTAAACATTATGCCATAGAAAAAGCCGACAGCATTGTCGATATCTTCATTAGCATTTTCAAGAACGTTAGGGAAATCAATGCTACCGAGAAGTGATTCTAGTTTTTCAAAATCCGTTTTCCGAAAGTTAAAACTGTACAAGTGCTTGGAGTGTGTGTTTATGTTAGTATTATTGTAGGAAAAGGTAATTGAAAGAGGTGGATGGTACTGATTGATACAGTGTTGAGAGTAGGTGGTTGCTTGCAGAAACTGCACAGTTTTCAACTTCTGATGAAAAAATAAGGTCTACCCATATAGTTAGTTACTCCACTTAACTGGAAGAGTCTGGAGTCGGAGAGGCAACTAGTAAAGAGAATTTATTTTTCAGATATTGGATTTGAGGGGAAGAAGTGACATTCATCATCTGATAAAATCCACTGAAGATTAGGGAGGTTAAAGTCACCCAAAAATATTACGGTATCAAATGGATCCATGAAATCTAAAATAGAATCTATAGCATCTACTGCCAACTGATAGCCAGTCGTTGGTTGAGACGGGCGAATATAACAGCATATAACGTATAAATTACGCTTAGCAATACTGATTTTGGCACAAATAAATTCAAAGTTTGCAGTATGTGAATTCGGAACTAACGTTGAATCATAACGATTATTAATTGCCAAAAGGACACCGCGGCCAGAGGAATGATCGTCTTTGTCTAGTCCATCGTCTCTGAACACTACAAAATCAGACGCAAAAACTTCTTGATCCTTGAAATCTTGGCAGAGATTAGTTTCAGTGAGAGCAAATATATCATAGGGAAGTTTCAGAGAGTTCAGGAATACTGAGGAAGTTTTTTTGCGCAGTCCTCTCACATTTTGGTAATAGAGAGACGCAAATATTGGGCTGTGATCAGTTGGTTGGTTAGGAATAGTATTGTTGCTGTTCTTTACGTGACTTTTGAAGATATGAGACGTGTTTTGATCGGACTTGAGCACCATAGGTATCAAGATCCTCCTTTACTTGGTTTATTGTCAGGCCAAGTTGCTCATGAAAGTAATTGAATAAGTGACGCAAGTCATTTACCTCAGTTGGCAGACTTTCTTGCTGTATCAAGACTTTGAGATTAGTCTTGGTCTTGCCTTCGATACATGTTGAGTCAGGGGCTTTATGCATGTATGCGAGAAATAGACGAACGTTGTTGTAAACACTATTCTCTCTAAGGCGAGAAAGGGCATATATGCTCTCGGTATCTGCACAGGAGTTCTCAGTCAGTTTAACCCTTGGAGGTAAGAGAGGGTCTAAGAAGGACTAAGGGCTACAAACTTGGTTTGAGGGTGCACTTGTGATAGGAGCAGACAATGGAGGGGTTAAAGTATGCGAATGAACAAAGTTAGGATAAAGTGTGTTGAGAATTTGCGGATTATTTTTATTAGGTGGGTCAGTGATTGGGTTCAGATTGAAAGATACGCGATTGCGATGAGTAGTTTGAGGTTTGTTGTTTTGATGATGAATTTTTTTTGAAACGGAATTATTATCATAGTTAACCGATGTGGGCTTATGACTGATCTGTGAAGAAAAGGTTGGAAAAATATTGGTTTTTAGTTCCCAGTTGAGGGCAGGGCTGTGATGGGGCTTAGGTAACATTTTCTCCACTGATGCGTTAGGCCTAGTGGAAGGATGAAGATATGTATTGTGTTCTCTGATATGTGTAGGTTTCGTAGTGCAATAATTAGGATTAGAATTTAAGTTGGAGTTTGGAATACCATAAGATGTTTTTTTGGGGCTTATAACTATTGCTTATTCTAGGGTTAGAATTAGTGTTTTTGCTAGAATTAGAACTTATATTAGGATTAGACTTAGGTGTATTATTAATTGGATATACGTTTGACTTAAATATATTTCCCGGGTAGATTCATCATTTTTTAGGATTTCAAAGCTATTTTCGACTTCTTTTTTTAGCTCATTGATCGCCTTATCACAATGCAAAGCTTTCTCACTATCTCTTACTATTTCAGTTAATACTCTGAGGTTCTTAGAAATAGTTGAGATGTCAGAGTTATTTGCTTTGCACGTGGACTCTACACTAGCTAGATCGTCAGATAGGAGTGTGAAGACGTCAAAGTTGGGAATTTTACTGCACAGTAGTTTATAATTCGAGTGCATTACCTTCAGAGAGTCACTCAGACATTTAATGGCGAGCATCACGTGTGAAAGCGACAAATCCCAACACTCGTCGCAGAAAAACTTAAAATGTGATGAGTAATCCTGAATGTAGTTCAGACTCCTCTTTGTCATTCCCACACAGCAGCCACGGTAGGATTTCCCGCAGAGACCATAGCAGCTAAGTTTTAGTGCATTTTTGTCTTCGATAGAGCAGCTTTTGTTGGCACAAGTGAAATCCATTATGACATTTTTTTTTTCACAAAATGATGACACGCACAATTGTTATTTTAATTATAGTTTCTTACTTGTCTTTTTAATTCGTAAATAATTCAACTTTTGCAATCAACTTTTTTTTTGGTGTGATTAAGTACTGTTGTTAAGCTGTTAAAGTTGGCAAAAACACAAAATATTTATTTTAAAATTTTAAAATTGAAAGGCACAATAAATTGGGTCAGACTTGTGTTATTATTTTGATTGATTATTTTGCAGGTAAATTACAAGGTACAAGAATTTAGCAAAATTAAAACTGGAGCGGGTTTTAAAGCACGTCCGAACTGTTTGGAAGTTGAGAACCAAAAAAAAAAGAAAAAAACTTTACGTTAAATGGAAAAGACACCCTACTAATGAAAACTGGGAATTATACAAACATGCATGCAATAGTGCTGTCTCTATTATTAGAATGTCTAAAAAGAAATTCTTCTTTAAAAAATTAAATTGTGCTCTTCCATCTAAAATTCTTTGGAAGAATATTCGTTCCTTAGGTGTGAGTAGCAAAGATGATAATAAATGTGAAATTAAACCTAATTGTCTTAATAACTTCTTTCTGTTTAAATCACCAGCAAATATTAATGTTAATCAATATAATGTCCGTAATACGCATAATCTACCTTTAAATGATCAGTTTTCTTTCTGTTATGTTGATGAAAATTATGTGATATTGTCTATTATGAAAATAAAGTCTAACGCGATTGGTAGTGATACTATTCCTTTACTATTTATAAAAATTATTTTGCCGTTTATCATAAAACCCCTCACACACGTTTCAATGTTTCATGTTTTCTTAACGTGTGTGAGGGGTTTCACTGTTTCATGTTTTCCTAACTCTTGGAAGCTAGCTACAATAAAATCGATTTCTAAAGTCAGTAATGCTTCTTCTTTGCAAGATTTCAGACCCATTAGAATTTTGTGCTCGTTCTCTAAAATCTGTGAATCCTTGATGTGTAAACAAATTAATGAATACGTAGAGTCTTATAAACTGCTTTCACTGGATTTCGAAAAGGACATAGCTGCGCAACAGCTATGCTTAAGATTCATGACGATATTCGCATAAATAATGACGCTAGTAATATCATAATGCTTTGTCTTCTCGACTTTTCAAAAGCTTTCGATAGTGTAAATCATTATATTTTAATCCGGAAACTAAAAGTGTTGTTTGCGTTCAGTAATAGCGCTGCTTCTTTAATTGAAAGCTATCTCAAAAACAGGATGCAAAGAGTAAAAGTTGGCAATGCACTGTCTGACTATACAAAAATTAAAGGTGGTGTTCCTCAAGGATCAATTCTTGGACCTCTGCTATTTAGTTTATTTATTAATGACATTTTTACCACATGTAATGATATGGCAATGCATGCATATGCTGACGACATTCAATGACCCAAAATACACTGTAGTGCTCAGTCTGCGTGAAACCGGTTTTCTTAGGCAAGGGAGGTGAGGCAGGCGACGTGAGGTGCGTGAAATTTCACTCACCGAAAATCTGTAGTGACGATTGACTGACACGCACACATAATTCAAATCGTCATATTTTATTTAGGGGTTTACAAAATTTACCACACTAATACAATCAAACACAGTTCATGTACACCAGAGCTGTAAGAGATTGAATCATTTCGGAATGTACACACTCTTAATACATTGAAAAGCTGCATCAACCAGATTGCAATCTTATGCTTCTGTAGAGTAAATGAATTACAGATGCACAATTCATCATTCTTTGAAGATAAAAGAAAGCACACCCAATCCTCTCTAAGGAATGGGACTTATGGAAATATCAATCCCATTCTTGTTGGCTTAAAAAATCTGATGAATGCACTTAGTTTTATCATTCTTTTCAACTCTGAAACACTGGATATTTTATTACTACCATTAAATACTACTAAATATAAAGCAGCATTTTGCATTTTTGTTGTCATTTGTTTTCGACGGCCGATCTTAGTGACATGCTTCTGTCTTTCCTTTGACATTTTTTGGAATAATAAAGTGCTTATTAATAATAAATATTATTAACAAAATGTATAAAAATTAACTTCTACAATTTGTTGTATATAATAGTTTTTCTATACATGATATCAGCCAATGGCAACCCATCACAGTCATACCCAACAGTCACACACGCATACATCAATACACACAAAACAACTTCAGACAACAACAAATCCTTGCGGCTGAAGCCATCGCCATCTGCATTCACTAAAATTTCAATTCGGCTGCAACTATCGATGACTTTAGCCACGATGGCTGCACTCGTTAAAATTTCAATTCAGTGTGCATTCTTTACGTTTTGCAATTCATGACTTGAAAACAATTTTAATCAGCCTAAAGACTTAAGCCTAAAGAGTTCACACTTTGAATGCTACAAAAAAAGAGTTCAGCTTTTGAATTTTTAAACAAGAGAATGAAAAGTGAAAATGATTCAATCTTTTACAGCTCTGATGTACACAAAATAAAACTGGTTTCACGCAGACTGACCAGTGCAGTGTGTTTTTGAATGATTGACTGCTCACGTAGACTGAGCACTACAGTGTATTTTGGGCCAATTGTACTCTTCAAACCGGATTGGACTACTTGAGGACTTATGCTGTAGGCTTAATGATGAATTGAGTGCTATTTCTAGGTGGGCTTCTAAAAATGATCTCTGCCTAAATGCCAATAAATCGTTTATTCTTCCTATATCTAAGAATAAACTTGACTTTAACCAAATTCCAACAATTAGTCTTAATGGCAATAATTTACAAATTGTTGACAAAGTGAAAAATTTAGGATTTTATATAAATTCAAACCTAACCTGCACTGACCATGTGAATAACATTGTAAAAAGAATTTACTATACGCTTAGGTGCCTGCGGTTAACGTCCAAATTTACCCCTACCCTGACCAACTCATTTGTTCTATAATTGCATACTCTGAGTTAGTTTACAGTAAATTAGACTCTCATTCTGAGCACAAAATTCTTGTGGCGTTTAATGACTTGACTAGATATATACTTGACTTAAGGCGTTTTGACCATGTGTCTGTTAAGAGTAAAGAAATTTTAGGATGTAGCCTAATAGGATATTTAAATGCAAGAAACTGTATATTTCTGCACAAGTTGATAATCAATAAGACTCCATCATACCTGTACGAAAAACTTTGTTTCTGTGCATCGATTAGAACCTCAAATCTTATAATGCCTAGGTACACTTGCTTACAATCCAAGCGGCTGTTGTGTCATCAACGCCATCAAGCTCTGGAACTCGCTTCCCTCTAACATCAAAAATATTATCAGCACGAGAAAATTTAAGTCATCCATCTTAACCTATTTCTCTAGCCTTTAATTTTTCTTCCTCTTTCTCTTCCTTTCTGCTTCAATTGCTTTCTCTTTTCCTTATTTTGCTTAGATAAGTTAAGTTAAGTTAAGTTTTTAATTTAAATGTGATTTCTTTCTCTCATTTTTATACCCCTTTGTTTAAAAAACGTAAACGGGGTATATTAATTTTGTCACTCCGTTTGTAACGCCCATAAGGAGGCGTGGCAGGTATAGAAAAGTATATATATTCTTTACCACCCTTTACCAAGTATATACCACCCAAGTCGATTTAGCCATGTCCGTCTGTCTGTCCGTCTGTCTGTCTGTCTGTGATCACGATTACAGTCGTAATTTTCAAGCTATCATCACGAAATTCGATATTTAATTTAAAAAATAAAGGTCAAGTTCCAAAATGAGCCAAATCGGATCATAACCACGCCTACCTCCCATACAAAGTGACTTTATCAAAACGGTAAAATCTCTTAGAATTCCACAAAAATTAATATATGGACTTGAAATTTTGTGAATGAGCTTTGATATTTAATATACACTCTGAGTATGAAATTCAACCAAATCGTGTAAAAACCACGCCTACCTCTCATACAAAGTGAATTTATCAAAAAGGTGCAATCTCTTTAAATTCTACAAAAATTAATATATGGACTTGAAATTTATCATACGAACTTTGATATATAACATGTACTCTGTGTATAAAATTCAACGAAATCAAATGAAAACCACACCCACCTTCCATAGAAAGTGACTTCATTAATACTTCATGTTATAACTATGACGAAAATGTTTTTACAAATAAACATTTTTTTTAATGCTTAAGACTTTGAATATACTTCGGTTGGGACGTGGGGGTATTTTAACTTCGGCCCAGTCGAAGATCATTTCATACTAGTTTTAATTATTTCTGTTTTGATAAACTTTAATTGCTAGCTTTAAGATTATGTGTATTGTTTCTTGTTGACTATTATGTTTTTAAATTGTTGTACCCTAAAAGACCTTTATTGATCTTACTATACTAATTCTTAAGTCCAATAAATACAAAATAAAAAAAAAATATAAACGCCTTTGCGTAAGCCATCATTCATCCATCCACCAAATAGAAATCATTAGTTCGTAAAAGCCGCAGTTTTTAAACGCGCGGATGCTTGTCTAGTTCTCGAAAGTTTTGGAAAGTTCGAGAGTAGTGGCTCACGAGCATCTATGCTTTTATTGCGCTTTTTCGACCATCAACATGTTCACGATCTGTAGTTTTCAATGGATTTGATAACATCCATGCCTTCAACAACTTTTCCACAACACAACATTCTTTCCTTATTACCATGAAGTCATCACGGTACAAATAAGGAACTGCCATTCCTTGGTATTATCAGGATACCGGGATCCGTGGCTTTAACGTAAAGCTCTCATCCTGGAATTTGTTGCCATGTATAGATTAACGCTAGTGTTTGTGAAATTGTCAAACCTTGTCAGCTCACAAACAAAAAATATTAAAATGTTAGTCAAATTTATAGCAAGTGATAAGCTTTTATAGCAAAAGTTCAATAAGCTGAACTTTTTCTATCTCTAGTATCACATGAAATCGCAGGGGATATGATATCACATGCTACAAAAACAAAAAATGAAGGCCTGCTTCACACTAACATTCGTCAATCCCATATGGCGGGGGTCACATACTTTTTATTTTTCAATCACAAATGTGATTGTGGGAGATCGTAAGTGATAGCATGGAAACTCTTGGGATACATGAATTTGTGGCAATTATATTCACTTCACAAGTACCAAATATTCTCTTTTATACTGTCAAAATTTCATCATAGTGAAAAGTTTTCGAATAGCACACAGTCGAAGTTTATCTTTATATTAAATAAACTGTTGGAACTTATATTTCAAACAATATTGTTAATAAATGAAAATCTAGTTGCTATAATGGGAATCGTATAGCTAATAACATATTTTCTAAATAAAAATTAACAAACTGATTTTGTTAAAATTACAGTAAGATTTGTTTTGGGTGTATGTAACAAGCCCATATTTTGTAAGCTGTCAGAATAAAAGGTATGTTTCCGTACACAAATTCGTGAAAATTTCAAGCTGAGAATGTAAAAGAAAATTTGAGAATAGTGTCAAAAGTACACAAGCAACTTCTAACTAGTTTCACTTAAAAAATAGCTAATTGCTTATCAATTTTCAAATTTATTTATAGTTCATTTATTTATATTTAGTTGTAATTTGTATTTCACTATTTGTAAATTTATTTTCCGCCGTACAACATTAAAAAAAAATAAATAAATAACTGGCCATTTCAGCCTTTGAACGGACTTTGACCTAGCTTCTTATGATCAATTGTGTTCTGCGTGTTATTAAGTTTGTACACTATTGACCGAGAACCGGACCTACATGTTTAACGCCGACTCCGAACGGCGATGAACGGAAAGTTCTCGTTCTCACGAAGCTTTACATGGCATTTTGATTACTCTCTGAGGTTTGCCATTGTCTGCAGAGACAGGCGTCCGTACAGAAAAATTATTTTAATTCAAATAATTTTCTGTCGCTGCTGGGGTTCGAACCTGGGTTTCCAAAGTTCTTTGACATAGCGGCCACGCACTTTAACCAACTACGCCACGGACGCCGTACAACATTAACAAACAAAAAATGTCAATTTGACAGAGTACTCTTATAAAGGGTGTTTTTTTAGGGGTTTGTTTTTCGAATAGAGATAAAACTGGCATTTTGTGGTCAAATCTGGCAACTCTAATGTCATTTATGTTCAGTTTGGTTTGCCATTTCATCGTGAACAGGTTGACAAAAGAACAACGCTTGCAAATCGTGCAAATTTATTTCGAAAATAATGGTTCAGTTCGCGAAGTTTACGGCAAGCTCCGTCCATTTTATGGTCGACATAATCGTCCATCAGAGCAATTAATTCGGTTAACCATGGGTCGTTTTCGCACTACGTTTACTCTATGTGATAATACTCATCCGCAGAGACGTCGAACAGTGCGCACCGAAGAAACAATTGCCGCTGTAGAGCAAAATGTTGAAGAGGACCCGAATGAATCGATTCGCCACCGTGCACAGCAATTGGAGCTTTGTCCATCAACTTTATGGAAGATTTTGCGCAAAGATCTTGGCTTGCGACCTTACAAGATCCAGCTTGTGCAAGAATTAAAGCCGCGAGACCATGCAAAGCGTCGTGATTTTGGTGTATGGGCCGAAAATGAGATTGATCTCGATGCTGATTTTCATCGCAAAATTTTGTTCAGTGATGAGGCTCATTTTTGGTTGAATGGCTACGTCAACAAGCAAAATTGCCGCATTTGGAGTGAAGAGAATCCACATGAGATCCTTAAGACGCCATTACATTCACAAAAACTGACTGTTTGGTGTGCTCTATGAGCTGGTGGAGTCATTGGGCCATACTTCTTCCGAAATAATGCTGGAGAGTCAGTTACCGTTAATGGAGACCGGTATAGGGCCATGATAACCGACGATTTTGTTCCCGAATCGGATGGCATGAATGTGGGTGAGTTGTGGTTCCAACAAGACGGCGCTACATGCCACACAGCGCACGTCACAATCGATTTATTGAAGGAAACATTCGATGAGCGCATAATTTCGCGGAATGGACCTGTCAATTGGCCACCAAGATCGTGTGATTTGACACCATTGGACTATTTTCTTTGGGATATGTGAAGTCGCTCGTCTACGCCAACAAACCAGAAACGTTAGGGGACTTGGAGGCCAACATTCGTGGCGTTATTGCCGACATATGGCCCCATATGCTCGAAAAAGGGGTTGAAAATTGGACCTGTAGAATTGGCTTTATTCGAGCCAGCCGCGGCGGCCACATGCCCGAAATCATATTTAAACATTAATGGCCTAAAATTATCCTTCCAATAAAGCCAAATTGATGGACATTAAAACGATTTTCTTGTGTTTTATTTCAATTCGAAGTTCTATACCTCTAAAAAAAACACCCTTTACTTGTTCTTATTCTCTCTTTTGAGTTAGAAAAAGTACTAAAACACATTTTAGTAGCTTGCAAGTAAAGGCCGCTTTACATTGTCCTACTGTGTGTTACGACATGTGAGATAGAAAGTATAACCGAATCTTATCACACTGTCATTTTTTAATTTTTGTATAAAGAAATTAATTTTTCTCTTTTAGACTATCTCACAGAGTCACATTGCACTTTCATTCAATAAAATTTTAAAAATTGAAAATTCTTTAAATGAATCGGGATATAGCAGCTATTGTAAGCATTATAAGGGCCAATTGTGCATTAAAAATAGAAGCAGTCATTATTTTGCTTGCTTTTAAACAACAGCTTTTGGTGAAATGTTACTTGCAGCTTGGTGATTTCCAATACATTAAATTCGAAGAAATCTTATAAAACTCATCTCTGGTCCAATAGAATGTGTGATGAAATTAGAAACAAACCATGGTTGAATAAACAAGGTTGTCGCATTTTTTTTTTTTTAGACTAAACCAACGCTCAGGGGATGCCCCCTATAAATGCGCAAGCATTGTGTTGATTCGGAAGAAGGGTGATAGTTAGTTGGAGGGTGGAAAGATAGAGTAGTGTCGGTGAAGATTAGTTTTAAATTTACATAGCTCAAAACTGCCGGGGAATACGCTCGCAGGGAGATTGTTCCACAATTTTACTGTACGACCGAAGAATGAATTATCTCGGTAATGCGAGGTTCTATTGTGCATCAACGCAATGGTATAGGGATGGGCTTGGTGAGCTGCCCGAGTGGACCTGGGAAACACACGTGCTGATGGCGTCAGGTCATGTATCTCCCTTGAACACTTCCCATGATAGTACCTGTATAAAAGGCTTAGGTAACCAACATTGCGTCGATGCCCAAGAGAGTTGAGAGAAGATGAAATGTTTTCATCTCCAATCAGATATATCGCACGTCGTTGAATTCGATCCAGAAGCTCCAAATAAGATCTTGAAGCTCCTGCCCAAATGCCCATTTTCGGCCTTATATATGAGGTATAGATCACGCGTAAATCAGTTGGAGTGAAGTATTTCTTGCACCGCTTTAAAAAACCTAGGCACTTGGCCGCTTCTTTTGACACATCGAAAATGTGATCATTCCAACGAAGATCAGATTTGATCGAGATGCCCAGAACGTCAAGAGCATCTGACTCCGCTAGATCCACACCGTTCATATTGAGGGGAGCTAAGGGGCAATTCATTCGTTTGTGAGTTAACAGGCAACACTGAGTCTTGCTAGCATTAAACTCAACTCTATTAGCAAGCCCCCACCCGGAGATTTTTTCCAAGTCATTTAGCAGTGTGTCATTCATATGTTGTCTCTTTCTCTCAATCTCCAAAGAGTTCGGGCGTTTTTTGAAGGAATATGAATGACAAATGTTGCTGTCGTCAGCAAACGAATGAATTGGGTTGTAAGTCAACGACAGAAGGTCGTTAATAAAAACCAGAAATAAAGTTGGCGATATGACTGAACCCTGAGGTACTCCAGCGCCAATGGCGTGTTCACTTGACGAAATGCCGTCAATCACGACACGAATCGACCTGTCCTTTAGAAAACACGTGATCCATCGAGCAAAGTTACCACCAACACCATATGCAATTAGTTTTGACACGAGAGCTTTATGCCACACGCGGTCAAACGCCTTAGAAATATCCAGAGCAACAACCCTGCTTTCACCGAAGAAGTGAACACAATGGTTCCATTTCTCTGTGAGGAACGCCATCAGGTCGCCAGTAGAGCGAGCCCTACGGAAGCCATATTGACGGTCACTAAGCAATTCGTTGCGCTCCAGATAATTCATAAGGTGGAAGTTTATTACACTCTCCATGACTTTGGAGAGCGTAGAGCATATCGCAATGGGTCGGTAGTTCTCAGGGTTCGTGGCATCGCCCTTCTTAGGTACCGGCTGAATGTTCGCGACCTTCCAACTAGATGGAAATACTCCTATCCTGTAGGAGATGTTGAAAAGGTTACGCAAAGGTCGAGCCAGTGTAGAAGCACACATTTTAAGCACAATTGGTGGTATACCATCGGGGCCAGAAGATTTATTTATGTTGAGGTTTGCAAGAACTCTTTTAACCGCTCTCGTTCGAAAATGTATCTCCTGCATTGAAGACGATTTATTCTCTACAGAGAGCATTGGCTGATTGCTAGCCGGGATTGTGGAATTTTGTGCAAACAATCCAGCCAAAAGGTTCGCTTTATCAGCCGAGTCAGTGAAGATTTGATCATCATTTAAAAGAGCAGGAATCGACGAGGACGTCTGATTTTTAACTCTCTTAACGAATGACCAAAAGTTTTTGCTCCCTTTGGGGCAAAGAAGAACCTGTTCTCTGATGTGAGTTTCGTGAAGAAACTTTTCGTGTTTTAAAACTGCATTACAACGATTCCTAGCCTCAATGCGAAGTCTTCTAGTTTCAGCATTCTTGCTTGAACGCCAATTCTGAAAGGCTTCCTCTTTGGACCTGACTGCAATCCTGCAAGTCTCATTAAACCAGGAGTGGTCTTTAGGCTTAATGCTTCTCATTTTATTGGGGATGAAAGACCGCATGCCCAATAAAATAATTCCTTGAACCATAAGAGCCGCGGCATTTACATTTCTGTCAGCGAAACATAATGTCCAATTGAAGTTGCGGTAAAAATTATTTAACGCAATCCAATTTGCTCTTCCATAAAACCAAGCGATCCTCTTCGGGGCTTTAGGCGTAGGAGTGCTTAGGTTAGAATATGGAAAAGCAGCGGATATGGTGCAGTGGTCCGAATTACCAAGAGGTGCATGGACAGTCACATCATATTTTTCATGGTGAGAGGTCAGAAAAAGGTCTAAGATTTTATGGCTTTGCAGACCAACTCTAGGGATGAAAGTTGGTTCCTTCACTAATTGAAACAGTTGGTTCGATACAGCAAAGAGCTCAAAATATTGGCCCTCAGGTATTGTGTGCCCTGAGTGGCATAACCAAACCGGGTTGCGGACATTGAAATCGCCGGCAACAACGATCTCGCTGTCAGGGAACAACCCCAAAATGTGCGTAATAGAATCAGAGAGAGTCCAATTTGTTAAAAGTGGGCTCCCTTCCTCGATTCGGACTTCTATAAACATAACAAAAGTGAATCAATTGCGAGCGAACCCTGAACTTCACCCACAAGGAGCAGAACTCCGGATCTGTAACGCTCAGACTCCGCTCGCACCGATATGCTACGTCCGTTCTTATAAAAAGAGCGATGCCCCTATGCAGAGAAAACAATGGCAGTAAGTGATACCCAGGTATATGAAAATCCAGTGGATCTGCATCCTCGCTCACATGGGTCTCACTCAGTGCCATTATTTGAGGCCTATTAAGAGTACAATATGCATAAACCGAGAAAAAATTCGTCCTCAGTCCACGCACATTGCAAAAATCTATACGAAAATTACCCGACATTTTCTCACAGTGTAATTTAAAGTGTAATTTAAACTAAAAAAGGTATATGGGTAATAAGTTGCAACTGCAAAGAGAGCAACACCGAGAGCAAACATGAGAAGAGAGTACAACCAGCCACGAGACAACCTTATTTATTCAACCAAGAAACAAACCTAAAAATTAAAATGTAGAACGACATGTCAAAAAAATCAAAACAGGAACACTTTGCTTTTCGTTGTTTACACCATTCTACATTCTATCATACATGTAAATTTTGACATGTCGTAACACACTGTTTGTCTATTGTGTGTGTCGTAACACACACAATCGAGTACGGAAACAGACCTAAAGTGACCGTAAACCGCTCACCCGAAGTAACATAAAATCTGTGTCCACAAACAATAATAGATTAAGTCGACTTCGATCAGAACCATGGATCAGAACTGAGCTTTTTATGTAACTGTATTCCTTAAGTGTGTCTTTACATAAACACAAAATCTGAAACTACTTCAACCAAACCAAAGTTATGACACAAAAGTCAACAAAGCATTCAGCGTCCAATTTCCCTGGAGAGCGGTGAATATAGGGAGAGGGGTGAGTTTGTCATGAAATTTTACTAACACATTTATAATATTTGCATTAGTGTTGACTGCATTTTAGCATACAACTATCCCTTTTTTGCCGAAGTTTCCAATCTCATTATCTCTGCCATACAGCCCGAAAGTTGTGCAACAGCTACGTAGGAAATTTTCTGCTAAATGCAGTCATAATGTCATGCGTTGAACTATGTTTGGCTAAGTCCCAGTTTACACTTGTCAAGAATTGACGATCAAGTCTTGTGTTAGGTGGTGCGGCACTCGTAACAAAAGGAAAAGAAAAAATTGACTGTACCATCAATTCTGGGGCAATTCGTTTTGTGTTTGTTCGTAGTCCCGTTACTTTAAGGGTTTTCACTTCAATGCTGAAATTTCAAAAATCGGAAATTTCCGACGAGTTGAAGTGAGTGACTTCTTTTAAATTTTTTTTTGCCGAAACATCTGTCACACTGACAACGCACTGAAATTTAAATTAAATTGAAACTTGACCAAAACGAAAAATTTTTGTATTTAGAAATAAAAACACATCTATTAATTGTGAGAAATGCCAAAAACAAGTGAAAAAACGAAGTTATTAGAATATTTATTAGAGAAGACAGTGCAAGATGTTATACTCCTAGAAGACACTGGTGAGTTTAGATTGGACCAAAGGTTAGCTAAATTTAATCTGTTTTTACTTTAAAAGACTGTGCAGATCAAATTGATGATGTGATGGACGTGTTCTGCACCGCCTTGATAGCAATGGATGCCTACCGATATGCAGTGCCATTTAATATAGGATCTGTCGCTAAGAGCTTGAACATTTTGTGGCACGTTATCCCCAAGCTTGACGAGCAGCGGTTCCGGAAAATCGTCCGAATGAATTGGAATACTACGACTATATTTGCCCTTTAGTTGAAAATGATCCAGTGTTCAATGGCCAAAACTCTTGGAAGCATTTTCCAGTTGAAATGCAGTTAGCTATTGCTTTGTATCGACTTGAATCTAGCGGAGAGGGTGCTTCAATTTGCAAAGTTTCAAAACTATTCGGTGTTGGTGATGGAGGTACTCTTGCTTAGATTACTAACAGACTATTTAAGGCTTTATGTAACAAAGCAAAGTTTTTCTTAGGCCGTGTGCTATTCGAAAACTTTTCACTCGGATGATGAAATTTTGACAGTCTGAAAGAGAATATTTGGCACTTGTGAGGTGAATATGATTGTCAAAAATTCATGTAGCCCCAGGGGCTAATATAATTTTTGACAATCGGGAAGAGAATTTTTGACACAAGCAAAAATGAAAAAAAAACAATTTTGAGTTTGAGTCGTAAAGAAGTTAAAAATTTTGTGTTTCCGACAGCATAGCAACCAGAATCCCTAATTTTCAATATATATCAACAATTTCGCAAATTAAATTAAATTCTTGTGCTAATGCACTACCAAAATCTAAAACGTCAACATTTCTAGTTGTCAAAATTTCATCGTCCTTTTGGCACAGCAAAAATTACAATTTTATTTCAACAGACAGAAATTGTATTCAAATCAGTAAATTCTCTCCTACCACGAGTGAAAAGTTTCCGAATAGCACACGGCCTTAAATTGGCCTGATTTTAACCGTCGAAAGGAAATTATAAATCACACGAATAGCGAACTTCCATATTGCCTGGGCTATGTAGACGGATCAGAGGTTCGACTAGCTGAAAAGCCAACTATAGACCCTGAGACATACTATTCCCGCAAGCAGCAGTATTCCTTAAAGTTGCAGGGTGTTTGTGATTAGGATTTGAAAATCATTCATATTGTCATTGGATATCCGGGAAGCGTTCATGAAAGTAGAATTTTTAAAAATTCCTCGCTGTTTAGAAGACAGACTCATTATTTTTCAGATAATGGAATGGATTGCCGGACTGACGCTAACAATAGATTTGCATGTCAATGGATTTTTGTTTGCTGTGTTTTGCATAACATAATTAAAACTGTTGGATCGGATGAATTTCCACAAGAGGATCTCACATATAACTGCTTTACAAGTGAAGATGATGTTGGAGTTCATGAAGATACGAATGAAGAGGCCGAACTGAAGAGGCGAGCAATATTAGAAATTTTAAGGGATAGGAATTAATTAAAGCCATAATATAAACAATTAAAGCCAAATAATAATAAACCAGTTCATTCTTAAACGAAACAAAATATTTTTATTACATTCAGTAAATTTAGTTCATTAAGCTAGAAGTTAAAACAACATAATAAATTACTTAAAATTATAATTAAGTATTACAAACAAGTTTTAGAATATTATGTATATTGAATTATAATATTATTTTTATATATTATAAGTATATTATATTACTTAAAAATAATTCATTATTATATGTATAGGCACATAATATGTATATATATGTTTATTTTATATATAATATGTTTATATAATTATAATTGTATTATCATTACATTATTATTATTATTATTATTATTATTATTATTATTATTATTATTATTATTATTATTATTATTATTATTATTATTATTATTATTATTATTATTATTATTATTATTATTATTATTATTATTATTATTATTATTATTATTATTATCATTATTATTATTATTATTATTATTATTATTATTAATACTATTATTATCATTGTTATTATTACTATTATTAACATTATTATCATTATTGCTATTTAGGATATACTGTATAGGAATATAATAATGTATATACATTAGAGCACCCACAATATATATGAAAAATGCAAAAGTGTTTTTTTTTCGCTCCACCAGCATTTTCTAATAGAATGAGGTTAAAAAATAAGTTCTGTATCAAAAGACGGGTATCGTTAGTGGAAAATAACCAGCCGGTTTTCATTTAAAGCACCAAAAACGGGCTTAAAATTGCTTGAAAAAAGCTCAAACAATTTTTGCTCTGTAACTTTATTAAAAAAAGTTAACGGTCTTAATTTTTTTTTCTTTTCGACATAGAATTAAACAGGTAAGACTGTCCGTGCAACTTTTTTTTATGTAGGTGCGATATTTAATGGTGTTTTTGAAGATCAAACTCAATTTTTTACTTAATTTTTATGTTCTATTTTTCTTAAAAAAATTCCCAAAAATCATAAAAAAATCTGCGAACTGATAAAACTATATCATCATGAAGGGAATTTATTGAGGTTTAAGAAATTTATTACTTTTCATTATTTTTTTGCGTTCCACCCATGAACTGACGTCTTAAAGGTAAACAAATGATTTTTATTTTTGCTTCATTCAATGGAAATCTTTCAAATTCAAACAAAGTACTTATTTTACTCACCTAAATCATTGATCCCTAAATCATTGACACCTAAGTAATGATCCATTTATTTGTTGTAAGAGCCGTTGAGCTTTGTTTCAATTCAATTTTACTCATACACCTCGTTAATGAAAAAGTTAAATATTTTGTTTTTTTATTTTGGATTTTAATTGGGTGGGATCGTTTGGCCTCAATTCTTTGCCAAAATACCAAACAAAATTAAATTGATAATAAACCTTGTATAAATTACGTGTAAATTCTAAAACTCTAAGGAAGGCTACAACAATTGTGTGACCCCCAATGAAGTCAAATCCGTACCTAACTAGCTCACCTGATAAATCCACCTTCGTTAAACACA
Organism: Pherbina coryleti; assembly: GCA_943735915.1. Lineage (NCBI taxonomy): Eukaryota > Metazoa > Arthropoda > Insecta > Diptera > Sciomyzidae > Pherbina > Pherbina coryleti. The sequence goes on from OX030949.1 coordinate 110,442,455, forward strand.
TGTGCTAAGAAAACCTAATTTAAATCTGCAGAATTGAGCTGGAATGGATAATTATTTTTGACAATTATGTAAGTACACCTAATTCTGTTTTTACACGGTCTTTTTTTACATGGTTTTGATTTAACACGGTTTGAAAATTTGAAATTTCTTTATTGCGCTTACATTTTTTCTTTTTTTTTTTTGTCAAATTTAATTTTTGCGAAATATTTTCATATCACAAATTTAGGGGAATGTCCTTTTTGTGGATACAAGCAAATTTACTTGTCAATGCAATTGAAATGGGTTAACATTTTGTGAACTTTCATTTAAAGGTAAAGACATTTTTTATAGGAAGATTTTTTTTTCTATCGTTAAATTAAATTGAATTTTAACGCATTAAAATAAAAGGTAAGCCAAAAAATAGTTTATATTCCCTCAGTTATTTATATTTTTTAATTTTGTTAAATATTTTATGTATGCCTAAAAGAAAATGTCGAAAACTACAAATACAAAACAAAAACGTAAAGCTATTTCTTTGGAAACTAAAATTGAAATTTTAAATCACCTTCATTTCTTGGCAAAATGTTCAGTTTAAACGAAGCCACAGTAAGAACTATAAAAAAATGAAATTTCAATTGCTTTTAAACCTACAGTCTTTTTTTTTAATAACTATGCTTGTGTAAATACACATTATATACATATGTGATTTAATAAAATAAACATGAATAATTGTTCTTAAAAAATCCTTGTTTTTCCCTCATTTTAATAGGTCTTAGAGATAAGGAACCAATCCCTTATTTTTTCATCGGATCAACGTCTTTTTTTACACGTTTTTTTACACGGTTTTTTCTGGAACTAATCTACCGTGTAAAAACAGAATTAGGTGTATACCAAAAATTAAGAAATTTGAAAAAACTTTAAGGAAAAAATAATATACCATTTTAAACGAAAAGAAATAAAATTATTTATTTATTTGAAGTTAAATATTCTAAAAATTTTGTTTTCGAAAAGTTTTTGGTTGGGATATTTCTAAAATGTTTTTCCATTGCATGCAAAATGAACTGCTTTTGCTCCTCCTGGTGTGTTAATACGGCATTAAACCTTCAAATTAAAGCAACACCACGTTCTGCTGTATCATTTACAACCAGTAATTTCTTAACTAATGATTTTGCCGCCATGTAGTCATGATAGTTTTGAATTTCAAAATTGAATTTCAAATGATATGAAAATTTCAAAATTGTATGAATTTTTTTAAGCTTTAACAACAGCCTCAAAAAGCACGTGTTTTTACACTATTGCCTAGTTTCACAGTATACAACGAATGAGTGAAATTATATTAAAACGAATTGTTGTATCCTTCTTTAGAATTTCAGAATTTACACGTAATTTATACGAGGTGTATTATCAATTTCATTTTGTTTGGTATTTTGGCAAAGAATTGAGGCCAAACGATCCCACCCAATTAAAATCCAAAATAAAAAAACAAAATATTTAACTTTTTTATTAACGAGGGGTATGAGTAAAATTGAATTGAAACAAAGCTCAACGGCTCTTACAACAAATAAATGAATCATTACTTAGGTGTCAATGATTTAGGGATCAATGATTTAGGTGAGTAAAATAAGTACTTTGTTTGAATTTGAAAGATTTCCATTGAATGAAGCAAAAATAAAAATCATTTGTTTACCTTTAAGACGTCAGTTCATGGGTGGAACGCAAAAAAATAATGAAAAGTAATAAATTTCTTAAACCTCAATAAATTCCCTTCATGATGATATAGTTCTATTAGTTCGCAGATTTTTTTATGATTTTTGGGAATTTTTTTAAGAAAAATAGAACATAAAAATTAAGTATAAAATTGAGTTTGATCTTCAAAAACACCATTAAATATCGCACCTACATAAAAAAAGTTGCACGGACAGTCTTACCTGTTTAATTGTATGTCGAAAAGAAAAAAAAAATTAAGACCGTTAACTTTTTTTAATAGAATAAGAAAAATAGAACATAAAAATTAAGTATAAAATTGAGTTTGATCTTCAAAAACACCATTAAATATCGCACCTACATAAAAAAAGTTGCACGGACAGTCTTACCTGTTTAATTGTATGTCGAAAAGAAAAAAAAAATTAAGACCGTTAACTTTTTTTAATAAAGTTACAGAGCAAAAATTGTTTGAGCTTTTTTCAAGCAATTTTAAGCCCGTTTTTGGTGCTTTAAATGAAAACCGGCTGGCTATTTTCCACTAACGATACCCGTCTTTTGATACAGAACTTATTTTTTAACCTCATTCTATTAGAAAATGCTGGTGGAGCGAAAAAAAAACACCTTTGCACATATGGGTGCTCTAATATACATAATATATATACATATATATATATATATATATATATATATAAATAGATGTATGAATAAACGAACTAAAGTATATAAGTCTTAAACTTATTGTTGAGTTCACATAAGTAAGTATATACTATATATTATTATATACTAGTTATATATATATACTAAATACTAAAATATAAGAAAGCTTTAACTTATTATTGAGTTCAAATATATGTATATTTATATATTTATACATATATTTGAACTAAATAATAAGTTTAAGACTTCTTATATTTTAATTCAAATTTTTTTAGTTCCATTTCTTGTTGCATTTGAAGTGTTTTTAGTTCAAATTCATTCCTGTACTTTTCTTTTTCAAAATCAAGTTTCTCCCGCTCCAATTCTAATTTTTTTTCTGTTCAGGTTAAGCCTACGTTCCTCCAATTTTTCCTGCAATGCTAATTTAAGCTGTTCCACGTCATTGCGCTTCTCTTGGCTTTTAACCAAAAATTCCAAAGCTGAGTTGGATTTTTTTAGTAGGTGTTAATTTTAATTTTTTTTATTACATTCTCAGTGACTTGCGGTTCAACTGTATCACAAACAACGTATGTGTTGTTGGTGTTGTCTTCAATACACTCTACTAAACTTTCCTGACTTTCATCGAACTCAAAAATGATATCATCATTGGTTTCAAATGCTGCATCAGCGTACGAATCGAAATGATATGGCGGCACAACAGACTTCCTTTGCCCAAAAATTTCCTCTAAAATGTTGTAACACATTTGATAAGAAATGACCTAATATATTAAAAAATTGTATTGTATTTCCACACCACCCTTGAGGTATACAATTTGGTGCGTTACCGATTTTTTTTTTGTAGGTGTTCGGTTCCCCTGTAGGCCTATATCACCCCTAAAAAAGAAAAATCATTAGAAAAAATATTTAAAGAAATCATTTTCGAATAACATGCAAATAAGTTAATATTTTTATTTATTTATTACTCTACATGGTTAGAACCCGTCATAGGGAGGGCTTTTATACTAATACTCATATAAAACGCATGCAAAAATAAACGAAAAAAATTTTTTTTTACACTCCTTTGAAATGTATAGTTTTATAGAGTTTTTGGCGAATAGTTGGCTTATCATTTGTTTTTTTTGTAATATAAAAATAACGAGTTTTTAAAAATATTTCAATTAATTTTTTTACTACAATATTATAATGGTCTGAATTCTTAATATGACCTTCAAAAATGGTTTTTCCAAGTAGGGATTGCTGTGTATTTATAAAAATTCTATTGTAATATATAGGATGCAAAATAGATTTATTTTTATCTAATAGCTTCGTTTGTATCCGAAGTTCTTTTTCAGCAATAATACAAGCATCTTCTACTGATTTTGATGGAATTTTAAAATATCCCCGCGATTTAAAACTAATTAAAGATTGTTGATTTAATTCTCCCTTTAAATCTATTTTGCATTCATTGCATTTTAAAATTGACTGCAACTTGAACACAACAAACCCTGCTATATACTTAACTACATGATAGGTATATTCAGTTAAAATGCTAGGGTCTGAAAAATAATTGTGATCGTTAAAAAAAAAATTCATTATGACTATCATCATTATCTATGATTCTAATATATGCTTCTTGACCTGACTCTACAGACTCTAAATTTTTAGATTTAATTAAATTTGAAGAACTAACATTTAAAATTTCTACATTTTCTTGTGGTACACAATTGCCTATGCCACCCTCTCTAATTTTACATCTTATAATCAATTTCTTATAAGCAGCCTTAAACTGCTTAACAGAAGGATTATCGTTGTGGCCTAAATGAGAACGAATTAAACTAAAAAATAATTCTAAATGATCCTGATTTAACTTGTAAAAAGGTACAAAATGTAACATTTTGCTAGCTATAAATCTTTCATAAATTACTTTTATATTTTTAATACATGCTATAATACCTATAAACCCAGTCTTTCTGCGACTATTTACTACAAACTGCCCATTAAGCAAGCGAAGTTGACTTAAATATGAAACAAAATTATTTTCAAATGACAATAAACTATCAATATTCGCATTACAAAAAACTTTTTCAAACCCAAAATTATGCATGCTTCTAGTATTCAAAATGTCGAAAACGTTATTAATATTCCTAATGAATTTTACCGTACCTTCACTACCTTGAAATTCTTGTAAAAGCAGTATTTCCCTACAAAAATCTAATGCATCTGCTACAGATTTACTAAGTGCTTGCACTGCAAGCCTAACTTTCATCTTCTGATCAGAAAAATAGATATGAGCCCTTTTCAGCTTATTCCCTAAATGCAATTCTTCTCTTTCTTGTAAATCTACCAGCTTCTGAAGATACTGCCATTTAATGATATTGTTATCGGAATCCTCAAACTCTCCTATTTCCGCAAAAAAATTCCTAATTAATTTCACCATGTGGCAAGGGTCCGGTAGAACACAAAATCTACAAGGTAAAGAATCTAACTGAAAAACACTTTCTGCACTTATGTCTGAAATATCACATCCTAAAAGTCTAGCTGCAGTAAAGTTTACTGCAGCCCCATCGAAAGTTACCCCAACTACCTCAGCTCCTGTTGCTAAAATATACTCTAAGCAATGTTTAACCAAATTTACCTTTTGACTTGCGTCAAGAGACGTGATGGGGAAATACCCTACAGGGATTTTCCAACTCCGGTTTACGCACACAACCATGAAAACCAATATTTGGGTTGCTTCTGTGCTGCTGCAGTCACCATCTCCAATGAAAGTGTATCCAATAGTCCCTTTACTGCTCCAATCTATGTGTCTGATAATGCAATTTTTTAATTTTAAAAAGATAACAAAAATTTTTTTTTAAGATCCTTACCTTCGAATCGCCATTTCATCAAAAACTAAATTTAATATTATTGTCTCTGATATTCTTCGTGCTTCTTCCACTGCGGCACTGATTGCTTCGAAAGATTCTGTTGTAAATCCTGGACAGCAATCAATACCCTCGTACCATTTGGCTAGCGTACGAGAGTGCGGTAGACAGTTTCCAAAATTTTGCCTGACGAAATCATATGCCTTCGGTGACAAAAAATTTAAATTTAACGCGAATGATCTCAAAGCTGGCTGGTACATCCTTGCGTTCGACATGCCCCTTACTTTCCTCAGCTTTCTTGTAAAGAGATCCGCGTTCATGTCACCAAGATTGTTGAGAATCTCAAAAGTCTCCTCATTTATAAGGTTTTTTTTCTTTATTTCTGAAACAATCTCTTTAAGAGAGGCAATCCTTTTTGATTTTCGCCGAACTTTTTGGTTTAATGTTTTTATTTTTCGGTTCTTTTCCAAAAGTGTCCTCCCTAATGTTTGGAGTTTTCCCTTGGCCATTTTTTTTCTTGGTGTCGACGATAAATCATCGCCTGACTCCATAGCTCTCTTGAGAAAAATTTTTTTAATTATTTGCCCTTCTAGAACCCTGGGTGGCGCAATGCGAATATTTTCAATAATTCGTACATTTTCTTTGTCATTACTTGCCTCTTCTATAAAATCGCAATTGCAGCTAGGCAGCAAATCAATATCACTAAATAATATCACTAATGTGCATTCATTTATTTATATATAATGAAAAAAATACTTACGTTTCATCATTGCGAGCATCAATATGCGGTACCGCTGACGGAAATAAATTTCTGCTCGACTTTGAAAAACCAATATAATCATTTTCAAAGAAATGATTTGAGCAAACCACTGATCTGGCATTCACAGCATCATTTTCTAATCCCAGTGCTCGAATCCAAAGGGATTTTAAGTCAAGTATACGTGGAAATCTGAAATATATAAAAGGTATTAAAACTTGTTCACTGAAAAATATAGCGCCCTAAAAATATGTGCAACCGTTGTTATTGAATGCGCCCCTTAAGCGGTATTTGTATTTTTACAGTTCGATCTCAGTAAAGTTGGCGCAAAACAACGAGCTCTAATTTTAATTTTTTCTCAAAATTCCAATTGGAAATATTTAAACTTTCATTTGTTACAACTTTTTTTAACACAATTATATATTAATAACGTTATTTTGTTTAAAAAAAAACAACTTGTGTCGGTATACTTACTTGTGAAAGGAAATCGCCTTGTTCTTCAATATCTGGCTGCTTGCACAATTTCTCACTACACAACGCATTTTTAATCAATTGTTTATATTATTAACTTTTATAATTGTGTAAAATATAGCAATAAAAATCGCTTTTTATTAGTTATTTAGTGTTTATAAATCAACTCAAAATTTATTCAGGCAGACGTGTGATCGAACTGTCAAAAAACTCTTACACTCTCGCTACCTCAATTTATGAAAGATGCCTCAGTACACATACACTGTATGTGAGGAGAACACCATTTCCTTATATTTTACTTCTTTGGAGTAGACCAAAGAGCATAAATTATAAATTTATGATCTTTTGAGCAGATCAAGGCATATTTAACATGGTAAATTCGTCTCGGAGAGGTGGGTACAGCAGCTGTTAAACACAAGAAGAATATAAAAAAAGAAAAATGTTCACTATTATAATAAAAATCCATTAATAATCTTGCTTTAGTTTAGTAACAAAATGCAGCTTACTGTTGTAGCGTGTCGTTTTAAAGTTGATTATTCAGGCTTTTGTTTCATACCATTCGTGCGTTTGTTTCTTTATTGCAATTAAGATTTAAGAAATGGAAACTGCAAATGTGTTTAGTACAGATTTGGTTAAGTAAGTTAATAAGTAAATAAAATTGTATATTTTGATACAAGTGTTAAGTGTTAACCTTTTGTATAGTTAAGCGTAAGTTCTTGGCGGGGTCCACCAATCGGACCATTTTTTCCAATATAATAAGCTCTTACTTACCCTTTACACTGCGTTCTCTTCTTTCTTCTAGCAACCCAGCTCCAGTGCTTCCCTTCCACTCTTGAGCGTTAATGAAGATTTTCTTCATATAGCGCATTTTATTTTTGATGACGCTGCAGCTCAATGCAGCTATATTTTTTAAACCTGCTGCTTTTTCACAAATCATAAAATAAAATTTTTTAGCCGTTCGTTTCTGAAATTGGATAAATTATGGAAACTATTGATTATTGCACGTTTATATTCTTGCCTCAAATCCTTCCGGGTTCTTGCTGAAAGTAGACAAAGAGTCTCACTATCAGACCAACGGTGGTTGCATTCGCGCTTGATTTTCTATAAGTAAAATATTTTTAAATTGTCAATTTAATTCCTTTTTTGTATAAAATCCAATCAGAAACTTACCTTCTGAGGCTGCTCCATCTTAAATATTTTAACGGCTTTTTTATTTGATTTCTTTGAATCACTTTTTTTTTTAATTAAATTGAATTTGACAGAATGTTCTTCTTCTTATCGAAATTTTAATATCCACAATGATTCACACTCATTAAACAATGCTGCTTATGGCTACTAAACACATCTTTTCTTCGTAAATTTCCGACGATTATTTTTCATCAACTCAATAGATGATTAATATTAAGCAATCTTCGGAAAACAAAACAACAGCAATTGTACTGAAGTTTTCGTAAATTTCAGCGTTTTGGAAATTTCAGCATTGAAGTGAAAACACTTTTTTTCTATTCGTTTTGCGCATCTACGGCGTCGTTTCATTTCATTTCTATAATCATTTCTATTGGCATTTTCAGAATGATTATTGCTTAACATAAAATGCCCACTATTGAAATTTTTTCATTGCCAGCAATGAAATTTGACAGATGGAAAGCAATGAATTATTGCCTGTCTAGACGCCGGGTTACTCTCTTTCACATTATGATTGTTGGTAGCTCACACGACACGCCAGTCATAACTTTACATATCTTTGAAGATTTTATTTCGTCACCTAGCAACTTTATTCAGATTGCTTGATTGCTGATATGTACAGCAATCCCAAAATGAACAAATTTGCTGCAATCTGTGTTCATCCGCTCTGGCTCTCAGAGTTTTTACAGTTTCACATGGAAAGCAACAACAAAACGATTAGATTGCTTGATTGGCAATCACCGTGTGACTTGGGGATACGCGAATTGAAAGTGTCAACAATCTGGAAAAATCAAACCATTGCTTCATTCAAACATGCACAAAACCTTATATTTACGCTGTTGTCGCTCGTCAAATTAGAAATAATTCTATAATGGCCAACTCACACGGGATTGCTTGGTTGGCAATCGATGAACTTTTCGTGCTCTGTTTCGCATTCAGATTGTTGGTAGCTCACACGACTAGGGACGTAACGATACCACTCAAGTATCGATACTTACTCATATGAGTAGTACTTGGAAAATGGAAGTAGGAACAAAGTATCGGTACCTACTCATATCGATACTTTTCGGTAAAAAATAATTATCACTCATACGTCCCGGTATGAAACAATTTTATGTATACTTTGTATGAGTGTTTTGCAGCAGAGTGACGTCAAATCATAATTTTTTAAAATTAAGCCTTATTAAGAACTATTTAAACCCATTATCTACCGCTGTTGTGTTTTCGCAACACCAACCTTTATGAATATTATAAAAATTACTAAAATTTTCCCAATGCTAATATACATCCAAAAAATAGAATGGTGGAATATTGCATTGCGTTCAATGTGAATTTTTCATCGTAATGTGATCGCAAAGTGCTCAAAATTATAAAGATATCTTAACAGAATCGGGTAGCCCTACAAAATGGGTTAAAGTAAAGTTTATAGAAAAGACTAAAAATTGTTAACCCTATTTTCAGAAGACCCGATTAAAATAGAATATAAAAGGTATTTAAATAAAAACAGTAAGAAAAAATTAAAAAAAATAATTCAATTTTTTTAAATTTTTAACAAAACATCGAAACAAAAATGAACAAAACAACAAAAAATATCTTTTATTATAAAAAACTAAAACAATAGTCAGGTAAAACAAACATGAACTTTTTTCAAGTATAGGCAAAACTAACGATATTTTTAATTTTTTTTGCATTAGGATTTAGGATTTTTGCATAAACCATCAAAATTGTATTTGGGTCAAAGAATACGAACCATAGTTTATAATTATAAAAATGTGTATGAATATAATTTTTTTTAATCTAACAATAAATTGCAGACTTAAACAGGTTAAATTCGTTAAAACCAAATACACTTAAAACCAAAAATCGGCCTGTGTATTTTTGAAAATAAGAAGCACGAATAATGGTTGGTATGAAAATAAAAGCAAATGAAACAAAGAAAATAAACGTCAAATTTTAGGAAGCGTACGAAAATGCGTTTTTCTCACTTTTTCTCATTTTCTTTGAGCTGTTTACACACAAAAATGAATCGATACCAGTACTTATTTTTCGATACCAAGTATCGGGAAAAAATATCGGATCCAAAAATACTGGGTATCGAAACAAAAGTATCGATACTTACTTGTATTTACTTGTATCGTTACGTCCCTACACACGACACGCCAATCATAATTTTCTTTGAAATTTTTTTTTCGTAACCTAGCAATACTATATAGATTGCTGATTGCTGACGTGTACAGCAATCGCAAAATGAACAAAACTGGATTGCTGCAATCTGTGTTTATCCGCTCTGGCTCTAAGAGTTTTTGACAGTTCACATTGAAACCAACAACAAAACGATAAGATTGTTTGATTGGCAATCACCGTGTGAGTTGGGGATATCGACTTCAGCAACATCCTTGCAAGACAAGTACTGGTTAAATGATTCGTTATTTAACTATTAGTGCTGTCGGAAATTTTGGTTAGTCTGTAGAGCAAAGCTTCTATCAGTTTGTTAAGGGCAATGTGAAAAATCTAACCAAAACTCACGTATAAGTGTGATTTCATACCTCTTTCTTACGGAAGTATTTTAATGTCTTGCCAAACACAGCTGCTCTGCTCACACTAACAACAAATTCCGTAAAGGATTTAATAACAAACTCAGCTGTTTCCTTAACTACGCAGTTAGCGTCCCGCAAAACCTTTCCACCATAGTGTAGTGGTTAGAGCGCTGACCTTTAACGCAAACATGCGCGGGTTCAAACCCTTCACCAAATAAAGCCAAATTTTTTTCTTGTAATTTTGTTTAGAAATGTTTTTTTTTCTTTTTTTATTAATGGGTAGTATTTACAAATGATAAATTTAAGTAAAATATTTAAAGAAAATAAAAAAACAAAGCCCCAGAATAACGCCGTTATTTTTTATTCTATAGCAAGGAAATCTTAATTTTCTTTAGAAAGAATGTGTTTATTTGTTAATTTATTTATCTTCTTTTAATCACTTTTGAACTATATATTATTAATTAAACACAATTGAAAATATTTATGCCTCATGCGATATGTGAACCACGGTCCTCTGTCATATAAGTTCCATATTCTACCCACTGCGCCTCGGCCACTATCATTCAATTTGATTATTTTAGGATATTATTTATTGCGTGACTTACAATTGCACCTCTTTAAGTTGTTTTTCACACCCTCAGCTTGGTTGCTGCGTAATTTAATGTTTATATTGTTGTCTCATTCTGACAAAACTGACAAGAGTGAAATAACTGTGAATGTTTTATAGCATGTGTTGCCGCCGTTTTATTATAAAGTATAACTTTCACTTATAAATCCAAAAACTAACTGCTTATAAATATTAAATCATCAAGTACATGAATTTAAACACATGAAATGTTCTCAATATACTCATACATTTTCATCTATATTATAGTCAATATTCAACTCTCATTTCTTGTATACACAAAATTTTGTTCATTTACTTAACTGTATCTTATGAAAAAAGCTACGGTCAATTTTTATAATTTTAAGTCGACACTACGTTTTTAACTCTAAGCGCAGAAAGTCGACAAATAATTTTTAAAGCCTTTTCTCATAAATAAAATTTATAAAATAAAAGTTAAGCTGTTAAAATATTTGTTTGATTTAAACCATTAAATCGTAAATCGAATTTACAATTCTTTAAAAATTATTTAACTAAAACGCGAAAAATGGCAGAAAATGAATGTTCGGGTCGCGAATATAATTGCAAAAAATGCAGCGCAAAAGACAACGACAACATGGTCCAATGTGACTCATATGATTCTTGGTTTCACTTCGCCTGCGTTGGAGTCGACAGTGGAATCGCCCACATAAGCTGGAATTGTGAGTTTTGTTATCAACTTCCATTAATTTCTTCCACTGCGAGCGCCGCTGCTCCTCTTATAGTGCAGCGACCTCACGAAGCTTTGCCGAAATCTTTATCGCTACCACAAGCGTCGTCGTCACCAGTGACCACGTTGCCCAATAGCGCGACTGCACTCGTAAATCAGAAGGTAAATTTTCTTTCGTCAGAGATGCTTTCTTCACAGACAGATGTGCCTGGACCATCGTCAACAAACATCGCAAAGGCGAAAATAAAAGCAACTTCGACGGATACATCTTCAACGACCGAATTATTGTTTCCACAACTATGTATGCCCGAGAGCATGCCACTAGAATCGCGATCTACAATTAAAAATTATGCGCCTCCAAATCTCTATACAAATACGGCAATGTTTGCAGAGCCACGATTAGTTCCCTCAGCAAAGGTTGCAGCGTCGAACAACGCTGCATTGTCATCAACTGTTTATACACAATCTCTGCCAATATTGCACAACATGTATACAAACTACGCTGATCCCCTCTCATTTCCAATACCAAATTTAGCGCAAATGGCAATACCATCGGCAAGTAGCCAGAGCGCGAAAAGTCAATCAGCTGTTCAATATGAAAATTTGCAAATTAAGCAAATTCAAGCGGCAGATTACTCAAGACAGCGTAACATACAATTACAAATGTTGGAGGAAGAACATCAAATCCAACAAGCTTATTTAAAAAGGAAATACCAAATTATGTTCCACTTTAATCCTGCTACATCCCAAGAAAATTCTTCAGAAAGCAACGCCGACCACCACGTACCGTACACCTTACGTCCAACAGCAGCTCAGCTAGCAGCGAGGCAGGCGATTCCGAAGGAACTTCCACAGTTCAGCGGAGACCCGGAAGAGTGGCCGCTTTTCATCAGCAGCTTCCAAAATAGCACTTCTATGGCTGGTTATACAAATGCAGAAAACTTAGCTCGCCTTCAGGTATGTCTAAAGGGAAGGGCTCGCGATATGGTCAAGAGCAAACTGATGTTACCGGCGATGGTGCCCGAAATAATTCAAACATTGCGTATGTGCTTCGGCAGGCCTGAACATATTCTTGAGCGGGTGGTTGACAAAGCTAGAAAATTCCCACCGCCAAAGGAAAAATTGGAAGCGATCATCGAGTTTGCGTTATGCGTCAGAAATATTTGCTCTTCGATGGAAGCTTGTAATTTGAATGCACACCTTAACAATCCGATGTTGGTTAAAGAATTGATAGACAAGCTATCCAGCCAGTACAAATTAAATTGGGCAATGCATCAAAAAAGCGAGAGCATTCCTATTGTCAAAACATTCAGCGATTGGTTGTTTCAAATTGCAGAGGCTGCAAGCTCCGTTGTGCCAGCGGTATGTAACACAAAAAACGGAGCGGTGAACACACACACGCACATTGATAATCTTTCTGCGAAATTTAAATGTATTGTTTGCAAAGGTAATGGCCACAAGGTGTCACAATGTGATGCATTCAAAAAATTAACATTGGAAGGTAGATGGGATCTCGTTAAAAATAACAAATTGTGCCGTCAATGCCTCAACGCTCATCGACGAAGATGCTTTGCAAATAAAGAATGTGGGATCGACAACTGCAAATCAAAACATCATCCTCTTCTACACAGGTATGACATACATGCAGACCGTGTAACAATCATTCGAAGAGATCCAAATGTGAGTACTAATTTCAATAATAGTCAAGAACACAAGGCATCTTTAAACTCACATAGCGATGTTTTAGGATTGAAAAAACCATACTTTCGTATTCTTCCAATAAGTATTCAATATCATAACAAATCTATTGACACGTTTGCTTTTCTAGATGAAGGCTCCTCTGTTACTTTAGTAGAGCAGGTCATCTTGGACCGCCTCGGCGTAAAAGGCGTTGAGGAACCTTTATGCTTGCAGTGGACTGGTAATACGACACGAACTGAAGACTCGTCAGTAAGAACTTCTTTGGATGTTATCAATAAACAGAATGGCGGAAAGTTTTGTCTTGAAAGCGTTCATTCAGTGAAAAAACTGGGTCTTCCTACGCAAACGGTTAACATGGATGAAATTTTACTGAAGTATCCTTATTTGTCAGGCATACCAATACAATCGTACGAAAACGCTAAACCATCAATTTTTATTGGCGCCGATAATTGGCAGCTCGCCGTTCCTTTGAAAATACGCGAAGGCTCACGTAACCAACCCATCGCATCAAAGTCTCGCTTGGGCTGGACCATTCAAGGTTGCAGCTCTGATTGGGCGCAGGTTCATCATCTGAATATACATACTTGCGAATGCGTAAGAAACTATAATGAACTGCACAAGACTTTTAAAGAATATTTTAACTTGGAATCACCGAAGACAACAACCTTAACATCCGCAGATGACATGAAAGCGCTTAATATTTTAAATACAACGTGTGCAAAGATCAACGGCCGATTTGAAGTTGGACTTTTATGGCGAAATGCAGACACAAAGCTTCCTGGAAGTTACTCAACGGCTGTAAAACGCTTGATGTGCCTTCAAAAGAAATTCAACAAGGATCCCGCTTTAAAGTGCAGTCTTCAAGGTCAAATTGATAATTTACTATCAAAAGGTTATGCAAGGAAGCTTTCAGTTGAAGAAGCTGCTGTTCAGCCTGATTTGACATGGTATCTTCCAATTTTCATAACATCGAACCCCAACAAACCTGGAAAGGTACGTTTAGTTTGGGACGCGGCAGCCAAGTCCAATGGCGTCGCTCTGAATGATTTTCTACTTACCGGGCCAGATTTACTAAAGTCACTTGTTGATATACTGCTGGGATTTAGAGTGGGACAGGTAGCAATTTGCGGCGATATCGCCGAAATGTTCACCAAATTAATGTTCGAGGTAGCGATATTCACGCTCAAAGATTTCTTTGGTGGGATAAAAGTGACGATGTTTATCATCCCAGTACCTATGTAATGCGTGCTTTAACTTTCGGAATCTGTTGTGCCCCGTGCATAGCGCACTTTGTTCGAGACAAAAATGGTGCACAATTTAAAGCAAAGTATCCTCGAGCCGTAGAAGCAATTCAAAATGCCCATTACATGGACGACTTCATTGACAGCGTAGAGGGCGAACAAGAAGCACTCGAGCTGGCTCTGCAAGTAAAGACAATACACGCTGCTGGTGGTTTTAATATTCGCAATTGGGCCTCCAATTCTGAAGTAGTTCTCAAGAAACTCTGCGACACTACAACAAGTAACCAAGCACCTGTAGAGTTGGACCACACTGAAAAAGTACTTGGTATGTATTGGGACCCCAATAAAGATAATTTCAGATATATTTGCAGATTCGCTAGGCTGCGTCGCGATGTTTTTATGGAAGATACAATTCCAACCAAGCGAGAAACACTTCAGGTCCTTATGTCGATATTTGATCCCTTAGGCTTTCTTTCGTGCTTCACAACAGGCCTCAAGATACTCCTTCAAGAGATTTGGCGGTCCGGCATCAACTGGGATGACGAACTACCTGAAGCCCTACGTCACAAGTGGTGTCATTGGAAAAAAGTCACAGCAATGATATCGGCTGTTGAAATTCCGCGCTGCTACGCACCGAAATTAAAAGAGGCAGCGGACATCCAACTGCACACCTTCGTAGATGCTGGAGAACACGCTTACGCTGCGGTATGCTACCTGCGTACACAATTTGTCGATCAGGTCGTAGTTTCCATTGTTGCTGCAAAGTCTAAAGTTGCCCCTCTTAAGCCGCTCTCTATCCCTCGGCTTGAATTACAGGCTGCCATTGTCGGTGTCAGGCTTGCAGACAAAATAATAAATGCTCGAAGAATACCTATAAACTCTCAATTCTACTGTACAGACTCTAAGACAGTGCTGCAATGGCTACGGATGGATCCTAAAAATTTCCAACAATTCGTGATGCATCGCGTCGGCGAAATTTTAGAGTGCACAAACGTAACGCAATGGAAATGGATTCCGTCGAAAATGAATACAGCTGATTTTGCCACTAAAGTTCGGTCGCATTGGGATGCAGATGTATGGTTTTTGGGACCAGCTTTCCTGCTTTCAGATATGAACGAGTGGCCAGGCTGCGAAGATTTAGGCCAAGCCGATACCACCGAACTTAGGCGTCATGTGCTGCATATCCATAAGAACACCTTTAGAAGCGTTCCAATGAACCTTGAATACTTTTCTGATTGGAAACGATTATATCGTGCTGTTGCTACATTTCTACTGTACCTCGAAAAACTAAAATCGGCCACTAAGAAGTCTGCGTGTTCAAATCAAGTATCATTCAAAATGATTCAGAAGGCAAGATGTATATTAATCAAAAAGGCACAACAAAGCGAATATGTGGAAGAACTTTGTAGCTTGAAAAGTGGTAAGCGTATAGAAAAACACAGCAAACTAATATCTTTAAATATTTATACAGACGAAAACGATATTCTGAGAGCTCGTGGAAGAGCAGAATACTTAAATAGTATGGATCCAATAGTTCTGCCCAATGAACACCACGTTACTCTTCTAATAGTTCGATTTTTTCATGAGAGCTTACACCACACATCACACGAAACGGCCATTAATAAAATCAGAAGCCAATATAACATACCACGCTTACGAGTTCTTTATAAAACTGTACGCCGTCTTTGTCAACGGTGCAAGAACAATAATTCTATGCCTCAGATTCCTCAAATGGCGCCATTGCCAACAGCACGGCTAGCAAGCTTCGAACGTCCTTTCACCTTCACTGGTATTGACTATTTCGGTCCATTACATGTTGCTGTAGGCAGAAGAAGAGAAAAGAGGTGGGGAGTATTGTTCACATGTCTGACTGTTCGGGCAATACATATTGAAATAGCGTACAGTCTTGATACGGGCTCATGTATTATGTGCATCCGTAATTTTATGTCCAGAAGAGGATCGCCGAGGGAAATTTATACGGACAACGGAACCAATTTTAAAGCCACAGCGAAGTTGTTTGTGGACGATTTTAAAAATGTCGATTTTGAAAAAATGTATTCTCACTTTGAAGACATAAAATGGAAATTCAATCCACCTGCAGCTCCTCACATGGGGGGAGCCTGGGAGATGCTTGTGAGATCGGTTAAAACCGTATTAAAGAGTATTTACCCAACTATGAATTTTAACGATGAAACTTTGAAGAGCGCTTTATGTGAGATCGAGTTCATCATTAATTCTCGTCCACTCACCTTCGTATCTTTAGAGTCTTGTGATGACGAAGCCATCACGCCAAATCATCTGTTGCTGGGATCGTCAGGCGGTTACAAACCAATCAACAACAAAGGAGCGGACTTACGCACACGCTGGCAACAAACGCAACTGTTTGCAGATCGCTTTTGGCAACGATGGCTTACGGAGTACGTGCCAATTCTAACTCGAAGAAGCAAGTGGTTCGAAAAAGTACCTCCTATATCTATTGGCGATGTGGTAATAATAGCAGACGAAAATCTGCCTCGTAATTATTGGCCTAAAGGAATAATTATCGATACCGTAGTGGCCAAAGATGGACAAGTTCGAAGGGCAACTGTGAAAACACAACGTGGCATAATACAGCGACCGACAGCAAAGATAGCTGTTCTAGACGTCGGCCAAAATCATTAATGCAAGCTTGTCGCTACACTACTCGCTTACAAGGGGGGGAAATGTTGCCGCCGTTTTATTATAAAGTATAACTTTCACTTATAAATCCAAAAACTAACTGCTTATAAATATTAAATCATCAAGTACATGAATTTAAACACATGAAATGTTCTCAATATACTCATACATTTTCATCTATATTATAGCCAATATTCAACTCTCATTTCTTGTATACACAAAATTTTGTTCATTTACTTAACTGTATCTTATGAAAAAAGCTACGGTCAATTTTTATAATTTTAAGTCGACACTACGTTTTTAACTCTAAGCGCAGAAAGTCGACAAATAATTTTTAAAGCCTTTTCTCATAAATAAAATTTATAAAATAAAAGTTAAGCTGTTAAAATATTTGCTTGATTTAAACCATTAAATCGTAAATCGAATTTACAGCATGTTTCCACGGCACTCTGAATCAAGTATTTTGGCTTGCGAATTAAGAATGTGAAATAGCCTGTTCCCACGCAGAAATCTTAATTCAGTTTGCAACTGAAACTATGTAGAGCTGAAAGCAATACTCACTTTGACAGCGGTCTTTGACTTTTTGTTTTGTTTGTCTTTCTTCCATTGCTGTTTTCGATTAATTTTCGATAAAAATTAGAGATAAAACCGATTTCTACTTGATTCGGATGTTAATTCAAACTGAATCAACTTCGAATGAGGTAATTCAGCTTGTCAAATGTTGTATGGCGAATTAGTTAATTCGGAACATAATTCAGCCTCGAATTACGAATGAGAGCCGAATTACGTTGTTCAGGGTGCCGTGGAAACATGCTATTAGTTTTTGCTGCAAATGTTGTGATTGTGTTGTAGTTTCAGTTGGGCATGTCTTGCAGGGGGATTATTATAAAATTAATATATCCATCCCTGCTGGATTCTATCATCTCATGTTTCTGAGTCAACCTGTGAATTTTTCTACATTGCTCGTTGTTGATTATGGCACTCTTTGTCCCCATCAATTAGCTATTTTGTGGAATTAAGCGGCAATTCGCTAAAATTCAATAAAAAAGGATTAAATATGACCAACAAAAACGTGAATACATCTTTTTCAGAAGATGAATTTGGTCGACGGCTGGACCGGTGCTTAACAGATACCATAGTAAAAGGATGTAAGTATATTTCCTGTTTATTACATAACTAACGTAAACTGCTTTAATACGAAAACATACCTATAAAAATTATTTCATCGATATATTTAGTTCGTATATTTTTTTAATAGCTTTTCTTCTGATTCCTGTAGTTATTCATCAATACCGAAATGTTTATTTAGAGATAAAAAGATAATGGTGAAAAAATTTCATGTCGCTCTCGGGTGATTTAGAAGCAGAGCTGTAAAAGATTGAATGATTTCGGAATGGGAACAATTGAAGATGAGTGAAAATGGATTTTTTCACTGTTTTTTTTTTCTGAAAATGGGTATTTGGAGCCATGGTATAATAATATGGTATATTATACCATGATTTGGAGCTAAAAAAGCTAATGGTGAAAAAATTTCTCGCCGCTCTCAAGTGGTTCAGAAGTTACAAGGCTCGGAAGTTGAGAAAATGGACCTCAAAAACTTGTGAGATTTTTTCATTTACCTACAAAACCTAGCATTATGGGTATCAACCAAAACGTAAGTATAAAGATCAAATTGGAAAATTAATATAAGCGAAATGCGAATAAAGTAGGCAATAAAAGTATTTCAATCCTACCTGTTAATGTTGATCTTAAGACATTTTAGAAAAATTTTTCATAAAATTTTTGCGAATAAAAAAAAGAAGCGCAGTCGCATGTTCTGATATACACGTTGTATATAAAAAAAAGCGCCGCAGGCTAAAAATTGTTATAAAAAATCGCGCAATTTTTTATAACAATTTTTCATATTTTTTATATACAGATTCGATTTCCTACATTGTCTACTTTATTCGCATTTTTCTTAAATAAATTTTTTAATTTGATGTTTATACTTACGTTTAGGTTATTTCGTAAAAGGGTGAACCACCAAGTGTGCATATGGAAAATGCTGTAGCTCCAAAAGTAATGCGTGGATTTTAATGATTGATAGCTCGTTGAATAGGTAACAGCATAAACTTTCTTTTGATACCCATAATGCTAGGTTTTGTAGGAAAATTTTAAAAAAGTCGCAAGTTTTTGAGGTCCATTTCCCCAACTTTCAAGCCCTATAACTTCCAAATCAATTGAGAGCGGCGTGAAATTTGAGATTAGAAGGTCTTAATACATACAGTTCCGTGCACACAATTAAGAACGATTGCTTTGTTTCTTTTTCTATTAACTTTTTGTATAATACAAGTAAAAAATTCAAGCAAATCCTTACCCATTCGAATGTTGAAGAATCCCTTATTATATGCTTTGTAAAATCTTTATCGGTAGCTTACCTGTTAAAAAGTAGGGCATCTTTTTACGATATCAGAAAGGAATTAAACGTGCACATAATTAAAAACGATATACAAGAACTTGATTTTTTGCTATACAATATTTTATTTCAGTTTTATTTAGTTAATATTTGGTTGGATATCCATTGCTTTTAAGAACCGCTGCACATCGCCGAGGCATTGAGCCCACTAGATCTTCACATACTCGCTTGGGAATGCTTGTCCAGGCCTTTTGTACTTCAGCATAAAGTTGTGTGAAATTTGATATTTTTAGAGCACCAACTCTCTCCTTCACCACTTGCCAGAGGTTCTCAATCGGATTGAGATCCGGACTACACGATGGCCAATCCAAAACTGTTACCTTATTGTCTGTAAACCACTTCTTCGTATGACCAGCAGTATGTTTTGGGTCATTATCTTGTTGTAGTATCCAACACACGGGTAAGTTTTCATCTGCATATGGTATCAAATTGTTCTGCAAGATGTCTGTGTATTGGAACTTGGCCATACGACCCTCAATTTTTGCTAGTGGACCAACGCCGCGCCATGACATACCACCCCATACCATTATGTTACCTCCGCCGTGCTTAAGTGTTGGGAGTGTGTACCTTGGGCTAAACTCAGTTTGTACCGGGCGTCTAACATATGATCTGCTATCTGACCATACTCAATTAATCTTCGTTTCATCAGAAAATAATACTTTTTTCCACTCTTGAACAGTCAATTGCCCATATTTTTTAGCAAAATTAATTCTTTTTTTACGATTCTGCTTGGACATTAAAGGGGTCTTCCTGCAAACACGTCCAAATAAACCAGCTTCTCTCAAACGACCTTTAACTGTATCCACGGAAGGTCCAGACGCATTTTCACCAAAAACAACTACTAAAATCTGTTTAGCTGATTTGTGCGCAAAGTTTTTTGACTCACGAACAATCAGTTTATCTTCCATTTTAGTCGTTTTACGTTGTTTACGCTTTCGGGGCACATTCTTTGGAGTTGAATATTTTCGAAAATGTCGAATAGCATTAAAAACCATCGTTTTTGAACATTTTATAATATTGTCGATTTCACTATACGACTTTTTTTCATTAAACAGTTTTACAATCAACTCGCGCGTCACAGGGTCACAGGACTTATTTTTTCCCAAATTGTTTTCCTTATTTTTAACTTTTATTGAAATCAATTGAATGTTTACAATATTTTAATAGCCGTGCAGTACATTTAAATCAACTGAAATGACCTTATCAACTGAATATACTGATCGTTCTTAATTATGTGCACGCTTCAAATTAGTAACATGTAAGCAAAAACATCTCCTGAGAATTTGTTTGTGCATTAGACAACAACAAAATAATATTTCCTCAAACTTCGTCTCTTGGGCACATTGTGGTAAGAGTAAGAGTTAGGTTTAGTTTAAATTAAATTGCAATTCAGGTCAAAAATGAATACGATGAAATCGTTCTTAATTATGTGCACGGAACTGTATATTCCACAAAAAAAAATTTATAAATTTTGAGTTTTCGTTCATCTTCAATTATGCCCTCAAAAATAATAGAAATCTTGTATTTATTATTTTTAAATGGGACTTATGGAAATATCAATCCCATTCTTGTTGGCTTCAAAAATCTGATGAATGCACTCTGTTTTATCATTCTTTTCAACTCTGAAACACTGGATATTTTATTTACTACCATGGGCGGCCTCGGTAGTCGAGTAGGTAGCGTGCTCGACTGCTATCCCAGAGGTCCCGGGTTCGATTCCCGGCCAGGCCATGGTCCTTCGCTTTAAAAACCTTTCTAAATTTTCTTTCCTCATTCCTAAATCAACTGAAACAAATTTACCACTGAAACAAATTTACCACTGAAACATTAATATTTACCACTTGAAATGAAATTATTGAAATGTATTTATGAAATTTGATGAAAAATTCACCAATGTTAACGACTTGAAATGAAATTGTTGAAATGTATCTATGAAAAATTTAATAAGTAGTCTGTTAGAGTTGATCTCTGTTAGATAAATAAATATATAGTAAATACATACTACTAAATATAAAGCAGCATTTTGCATTTTTGTTGTCATTTGGTTTCGACGGCCGATCTTATTGACATGCTTCTGTCTTTCCTTTGACATTTTCTGGAATAAAAAAGTGCTTATTAATAATAAATATTATTAACAAAATGTATAAAAATTAACTTCTACAATTATTTGTTTTTTTCTATACATGATATAAGCCAATGGCAACCCATCACAGTCATGCCCATCAGTCACACACGCATACACAAAACAACTTAGACGCAACAACAAATCTTTGCGGCTGAAGCCATCGCCGGCTGCACTCACTAAAATTTCAATTCGGCTGCAACTATCGATGGTTTCATTTGATTTTTAGATATAGAAAAATCTAGATTGCAATTAGAATTTATGTTATTGTAAATATGCAAAGTTCTAGAGATAGGTGCATTTGCAGCATAATTAGTGCTGTTCTCAAATCAAAATTTCTAAGCGTTCTACGAGGTACATTGAAATTAATCATTACTAAGAGTTCTGGACTATCAACAACGGCCGATATGATATCATGTACGAAAAGCAGAGACAAAATATTTCTCCTAACCTTAAGAGACTTAAGACCAATTAATAGACAGCGGGCACTATACGATGGACTAGAACCTTCAAAGTTAAAGGAACGTAAAGCAAATCTAGTAAATGATTTTTGGATACGTTCAAGTCTTAACTTGTGGGACCCGTAAAACGGATTCCAGACATATTCAAGTCTAGAACGGACTAGGCTTGTAAACAGCACTTTCAAGGTGTAGGGGTCCATAAAACAAGAGCCATTACGACGTATAAAAACCAGTATAGCATACGCCTTTGGAATGATATAATCTAAATGAGGAACAAAAGTAAGTTTAACGTCAAAGACAACACCAAGGTCTTTAAACTGACTCACAGATAATAATTTAGAATCAGCGATATAATACGATGAATGACTGAGATTTGCAGACCTAGAGTAGGCCATTGAAACGCATTTATCTAGATTTAAACACAGATGATTGTTACAGCACTAACTATAAAGTTTTTGGATTTCACTTTGAAGGAACTGTTACTTTTAAATCTGTCGAAATAAACGGAATAATTCTCCTTTAGGGCCCAAGCCGAAACCATTCGAGGCCGACAAAATTTGTTTGCACCATAAGCTTAGGAGGACCATATACATGTAATAATAAGAAAAAAGATACAGCAGTTTCGACTATGTCGTAACACAAGACGTAGAATTAGAAAGTACTTAAATTAGAAACAATCGATTTATACACTTCTTATTGATACTAAAACAGAAAAAGTTGGTACAATTTTTTCAACTTGTTTTGTTGGGTGGTTATATGTGGTAGATTTCACGTTCAATGGCTTACAACTATTAGCTTGCATTTTAAATAACAATTATAAAACCATGCCGCAGACCCGCCCCGCCCCCGCTAAAATTAAACCCTTCCCTCTCACAATTAAATAACAATTTTAAATCCATGCCGCAGTCGCGCCTCCGCTGACGCTTTTTCTAAACGGAAATCGGTAGTGCTCGATTCTGTTAAAAAAGCATGCCCCTCAAAATTACGCAATACTTTCTTTTATTCTGTTAAAAACAACATCCCCTAAAAGAGTGCTACATATATTTTCTTAAATCATAAGATTTATCTCTTCGCTACGCTACGCTAAATAAAAAAACCGGAAACCGTCGATAAATAGGTAGCAATCTTAAACAAGAACCATGCGCACAGCAAACAAAAACATCAAATGTTGGCTTTATATTTCATGTAATTGTGTAAAATTTATATAAGTGAATTTTTCTCCCAGTGAGGATCAAGCAGACCAACAAGTGCTTACATCAACATTGTACGCTCCTCTCTGTACCGCTCTGCTCCTCAATTGCTTACTCACCCAAAAAGTTACACGTGTTGGAAAAAGTCATCCATCGTTTTATCTCAATAAACTCTCTCAACGATGTCAGTATTGAGATAAAACGATGGATAACTTTTGCCAACAGGTGTAACTTTTTGGGTGAGTAAGCAATTGAGGAGCAGAGCCTCTCTCGACGAACAAAACTTACGCTCTTTAAGTCGCTAATCATTCCCGTCCTATTATATGCAGCACAAACCTGGACGTTGAGCAGTTCTGATGAAGACTTTGGAAGCCTTCGAGAGAAATATTTTTCGGAAGATCTTCGGTCCAATCTGCGTCAATGGCGAGTACCGAATTCGATGAAACCACGAGCTGTATGAGCTGTACGCTGACATCGACATAGTTAAGCGCAAAATCGAGCGGCTCCGCTGGCTAGGTCATGTTGACCGAATAAAAAATCACGTTCAAGCCAAAAAAATATTTAATTCGGTGCCCGGTGGTGGCAAAGAGGACGCCCACATCTTCGTTAAAAGGATCAGGTGTTGGATCACTACGATTGGTGTTTCCAACGCCAGCAAGCGCAAAACAGAAATGACTGGTGCAATTTCTTATACGAGGCCAAAACCGACCAACGGTTGTAAGCGCCAGATAAGTAAGTAATTTAACAAATAACAATTTACACAATTTTTTTGTAATTGATTATGTATTCTCTGTTTTTGGATGTATTTCAACATGGCAGACTTCTGGAGAAATAAATATAATTAATTAACTAGGCGAGGGACGGTTTTTTCAGACCAATAGCACCAAAGCATTGTAGGAGACCCATTTTCTTAAAATCCTCGACATTCTCTTTAATTTTTTCCGGTGTGAGTGAAAAAGTATTAATTTATTCCGGCCTCAAAACTTTCCAAACTTCTTCACAAAATTCACTCAAAATTGTACAAACAGTTGATTTGCCGAAACCGAACATGTTGGATGTGGTACGGTATCATTAACAGTTATTTTAATATTGCCAACTATACCCTTTATAGAAATGACAGGATTTGTAAAAAGGGAGGTGGTGTTGCTATTTACTGCAAATCATTTCTTCAAACTAGGCTTGTAAATTTGTCCAGTGGTTCTGATGTTGAGATTTTAAATGTTGAAATATGCAATAATAACAATGCTAAGTTACTCGTTTCTTGCGTTTATAATCCTGCTGCAGTCTTGAACCTTTTTTTAGTGATTTGTACAGGCGTGTAATTGATTTTGATTCCTTTAATGTATGTGGTGACTTTAATGTAAACCTTCTTAACAAGGATAACATATCTGATAGCTTTATTGACAGAGTTAAGGCTGCTGGAATGTCAGTTGTAAATTCATCATATCCAACTTGATTTGCGTAAATGTGACTCCTAGTCTAATCGATGTATTTATTGTTTCAGACGTTAGTTTACTTTCACTCTTTGATCAAATTTCCTTTATATCGGACCATGATCTGCTTTTCTGTTCTATTAATTTTTATACATGTTGTGATTTGTCCTCTATGTCAGTATCGTATCGCGACTACAAGTCCATTGATTTTGAATTATTGTATGGTTATCTCTCTCAAATTTGTTGGGACGATTGTTGGTCTTGTGTGTCAGTTGATAATAAACTGAATGTTCTTACATCGCATGTAGGAAATGCTTTTGAGAATTTTGTGCCTCTTCGTTCCGTTACTGTTGTGAATAAGACTTGCCCGTGGTATACCTCGCACGTTAAAGCAGTCATTATGAAGAGAAATAAACTTTATGGTAAATGGAAGAAACATCGCATTGATGAAAATTGGAGATTGTTCAAGCTTGCCCGCAATGAAGCCGTTTCTGTAATTAGACAGTCCAACAATACTTTCGTAGAAAACTCGACAGCTCACTTTCTTCCAAAGATCTTTGGAAAAATATTCGGAAATATTTGGAAATAGCTCGGTGTATGTAGTAAAGATAATAATCAGTGCGATGTTGATCCAAATGCTCTGAATGACTTTTTTCTTACGAATACCTCATTAGGCAATAACACATTTCAATGTAATGTGCATCGGTTCAATGAACTAGACCAATTTTCATTTTCTAATGTTAACATAAATGACGTTACCAAGTCTATCATGAGCATAAAATCAAATGCTGTTGGATATGATGGCATTCCTTTACGATTTATAAATATAATCTTACCCTACATAATTAAACCGTTAACTCATGTTATTAACCATTGTTTCACAACTTCGCGTTTCCCTGAATCATGGAAAATTGCGACTGTCATTCCAATCGCTAAAGTTGCAAACGCTTCTGCTATGAAAGAGTATAGACCAATCAGCATTCTGTCTACATTTTCTAAAGTATGTGAGTCCCTCACGGCCAAACAAATATTTACTCATATATAAACTCATAGCCTTCTATCTCCTTACCAATCTGGTTTCAGAGCTGGGCATAGCTGTGCGACCGCCATGCTTAAAGTCCTTGACGATATCCGCACGTCGTTTGATGCAGGTCATATAACCCTTCTTTGTTTATTGAATTTTTCCAAAGCCTTTGACTGCGTCAATCACTCTATTCTTGTTCAGAAGCTTAAGCTGATTTTTGGCTTCAATAATGCTGCTGTCAAATTAATTGCCAGTTATCTTGAAGAAAGAAGGCAGAGAGTAATGATTTGAATTTTGAATTGAATTGAAATCTTTATTTAGCTTTAAGCTATTTATAACAACAGTATTTCTTAAAATTAGGTAAAATATTGCTATGTATACACTGGTTTCTACAAACTATAGTTTTACAATCTAGTTATAATTCATTGCTATATAATTCACAAGTATTCTTTTAAAATTACTAATATTTGATTCCATTTTGATTTCTCTAGGCAAACTATTATATAAACTTAATCCTTTAAACAACAATATATTTTGTGCTCTATTAGTTGCAAAAAAATCAATTCTAAAATCTAGGTTATTCCTTAGATAATACGGCTGTACGTTACCAACATACCTGACGTTATCCATCAGATATTTTGGCAACATATTATTTTTCATTTTAAATATGAATAACAATACATTTAATAATGTTCTTTGATTCACCGACAACCATTTCAACGTATCTAACATACTTCTAATAGGTGTTAGTGTACTGCACATAAGTATACATCTCATTCCCCTATTTTGCAATTTTTGCAGCCTATTCATCATTTCATGAGTTCCTAAAAATAGTATTGTTGAACAGTACTCAAAATGTGGTTTAATTATTGCATTATATATTTTTATTGCACTATTTATTGATACCTTACGCCTTATCCTCTTAAAAAATCCTAACTGCTTGGATATTTTATTACAAATATAATTTAAATGAGCATCTAGTCTTAATTCCCTGTCTATCATGACTCCAAGATACTTGATTTCATTAATTTTTTCTATTATTTCTCCATCCACACAAATTTCTTCCCTAGAATCACCATTAATGATCATAGCCTTAGTTTTGGTTGTATTCAATTTTAATTTGTTGATTTTCAAGTATTTTCCTACATTTTCTAAGTCTACATTTATTTTATCTATACATTCATCAACAGACTCTCCTGCTACATACAACAAGGTGTCATCCGCGAACATACAAATCTTCGAAAATTTTAGAACCTTCTCTAAGTCGTTGATATATATAATAAAAAGCAAAGTACCAAGTACAGCTCCCTGAGGCACTCCTAACCCTAATGGCAAAGGATTTGACATAAATTCTGCTACTTTAGTTCGCTGTCTTCTATTTGTGAGATAACTTTGAAACCACTGTCCTTCAACTCCCAATATTCCATATTTTCCTAACTTATTTATTAGTATTTCTCTATCAATTGTTTCAAAAGCTCTCTGTAAATCCAGGAACACCGCTACAACTCTCTTGCCTATTTGTACTTCCGTTTTCCACTGCGTAATCACTAAGTTTAGTATTGTCTCGCAGCTGTGTTGTCTCCTGAATCCGGACTGATATTCTGATATTAAATTGTTGGTTTCCATATATTTCTCTAGCTGCTTGTGCACCACCTTTTCCAATATTTTACTTTCAGTGTTAAGCATGTTGACAGGCCGAAACTGTTCTGGAAGTTCAGTGTTTTTTATTTTTTCTATTGGGATCACTGTCGAAACCTTCCAACTATCTGGAAATACTCCACTCCGAAGTGACTCGTTCACAATTTGTAGAAATCTGGGTCCGATAATGTGAAATGCATCTAACATCATTTTTACGGACAGCAAATTAACATCTTTTTTATTGTTCATGTCCTTCATAATGATTTTAAGGTCCTCTATGTTAATTAAATCAAATTTAAAAATGCACTCGTTATTTTCCACTAAGTTTACATAGCTAATATGAGGTATGTTGCTATTAATTTTCTCAACGCTCTCAATAAAAAACTTATTCATTTTATTTGCAATTACCAACTTGTTCAATGTTACTGTACCGTCAAAATTCACTTTTTCTATCTCTCTTTTTTCTTCATTTAACACAAATTTTTTTATTGCATTCCACATTTCCTTTTGTCCCCGCGCGTGCTCAATTTTTTGTGTGATATAATTACTTTTTGCATTTCTCAGTTCATCTCTGTAGTAGTTTCTGTAGTTTCTATAAATTGACCAGTCATTCGTATTATTTGTTATTACCGCCGTTCGATAAAGATTTATTTTAACGTTTTTCATGTAACAAAGGTTTTGATTAAACCATTTATTAATATCCCTACTTTGCCGTTCATCCCTTAGCGTTATAAATTTATTTATACAGTTATAAAGATTATCACTGAAAAGTAGTGCTAGCTCGTTGCATTCGATAAAATTTCTAATGATGCCCATACCACAATTCACTAACTCCTCGCAAAACAGTTGTGCGTTATATTTAATACTTCTAACTTTTTTATTGTTATGTCCTTCTTTTATTGAGCTTACTTCTAAAATTATTTCTATGGTTTCATGGTCACTCACTTTATATTCATTTTGTACCTTTGCCTTAACACTTTCGTTATTTGATATAACATAGTCGATCAGCGTAGATGAAGTAATTGTAATTCTTGTTGGTTCCGATACACATTGTTTGAATGAATTGTCTTCAATTATCTCCTGAATATTTCTTCTGAACGTAGAATTTTCCAGCCAATCGATGTTAAAATCGCCCGTGATAATCACGTCCGTGTATAATGACGCTAACTCTTCCAATTTTGATCTTATAAATTCACAGAAAACACTTACCGGGGAATTATGCCTGTCTGGCGATTTATAAATTGCCACCAGAACTATTTTAATGTCTTTAAGCTTCAACTTTACTGCCAACCACCAATACATTTTTCCTACTGCTGAAGCACTTATGTCTTCGATTTGCCAATCTGATCTAATAAACATCAATACACCTCCAGTATGTTTAGAAATGCTATCACATCGCACGACTTTATAGTTAGTTAGACTAATTTCCGAGTCCCGAATGTCAACAGTTAAATGAGTTTCTGTACAGCAAATAAAGTCAAGATTCATTTTTGAAATTATAGGCTCCAAAAGAATTGCATTTGTTCGCATTCCACAAATATTTAAACACAAACCTCTGACCCACGATTTTGGTTGCTAGTAGCCTATTCTCTGCTTTACAATTTTAAGCTTTCTTTGGTATACCGGACAATCTTTATCAAATATTGAATGATCAACATCTAATTGAAGGCCTAGCTCTTTATTTGCATCCACACAGTTGCCACAAATTCGTTTGGCTCTATTATCACACTGATCGCTTTTATGTTCACCCATACACTTTCCACATCTTAGTTTTTTTGTACATTTTTCAGCATTATGGTTGTAACCCAAACATTTGAAACACCTTTTAACATTTTGACCATCAAAAACTCTGCAACGCTCCCATCCTAAATTAATTTTTTTATTTTTTAAAACTTCTTGAAAATACTCGTGATCTATTTCTACAATTGCATTATACAACTTTCTATCTCTCTGATCTCTTTTAGCTTCATATATTTTTATGCACTGAATGGTTGCTTCTTTTAAGTACTCGTTTTGCGCCTGAACTTTTTTCACAACTTATGCTTATATATTTTTATGCACTGAATGGTTGCTTCTTTTAAGTACTCGTTTTGCGCCTGAACTTTTTTCACAACTTCAGATTCTTTCAATTCTGCACTAAATTGGGTTATAACTAATTTTGGTTTTAACAGTTTAGGCTCTTCTATGTCATATTTTCCTTTATCCAAATTATTTATTAATGTATCCTTAATTTTTTCTTTATCAGTATTATTCTCGACACTTATTACGACGGATCCATTATATTTATCATACACATTATTAAATTTTACCGAACTCGCATCAATTTTATTTAGATCCTTTTTTGTATTTACACTAGATTGCTTCTGCTTTGGTTTAATTATCAAAGGGGGTACACTTTTTAATGCTTTAGCATACGTAAAACTCTCACTTCCTTTATGAATAACTCTATCGTTGGTAACCACATTCTTCACAACACTATGTTTTTCTATGTTTTCTGTTGATTTGCTTATTTTTTGTATTTGCTCATTATTCACTCCGCAAATGTTTTCCACTTTTTCTAATGCTCGTACCTTATCTTCACAAATTTTTTGCATGCTCTCCATCATTTTTTTCATTTCTTTGTCCTTTCTCATTATTAAATCACTAATTTCTTTGTTATGCTCACTCAACAAACCTGCAATTTCTTGCTTTTGCTCATTTAAAATAACTCTGTTCTTTTCTGCTACATCTAACATTTGCTTAAGAGCATCATCAACATTGGATATGTATGTCATGCAGTCGTCACACATAAATCTCATATATGGACAACTGTCCAACACTCTCACACTATAATCATCTATTGATGCACATGCAAGCGACTTGTGGTACACTCTCTTACATACACCTTCACATCTCAATCCAGTTTCTCCTCTTATTCCTTTTCGACACCTATTACACTCTTCACTCTTATTAAAATATTAGATTAAAAATAAGTTTTCCGAACTTAAGGATATTGCAACTGGTGTGCCACAGGGATCAATTCTTGGGCACTTGCTATTTAGTATCTTTATTAATGACATTTTTAACGTGTGCAATGATGTGATGTTGCATGCTTATGCTGACGACATTCAGTTGTATCTGTAAAATCGTATCGGACTACTCGATGACTTGTGTTTCAGGTTGAATGAAGTTCTTAGTGCAATCTGCAAGTGGGCGTCTGACAATGGTCTCTGCCTTAACGCAAATAAGTCTTATGTTCTACCAATCTCCAAGGATAAACTTAACTTTGAAATTCCACCCCTACAATTAAATAATAGATGCTTGGAAGTTGTGAATAAAGTAAAAAATCTAGGCTTTTTTCTTAATTCAAAATTGTCATGTTCTGATCACATCAATAGTATAATTAAAAGAATTTATTACACGTTGCGTTGCCTTCGACTATCTGCTAAGTTTACACCTATTGAAACTAAAAAGAAACTCGTTATTCAAATAATTGTGCCATTTATTACATTTTCCGAACTAGTATATAGTAATTTAGATTCACACTCAGCGCACAAAATACTTGTTGCCTTTAATGATGCGACTAGATATATTTATGGACTGAGTCGGTTTGAACATATATTTACAATCAGTAAGGGTATTCTGGGGTGTGGCATAATTAGTTATCTGAACGCAAGAAATTGTCTCTTTCTGCATAAGCTCATTATTAACAGCACCCCATCATACCTTTTTGAAAAATTGCGCTTCTCTGCCTCAAATCGAACCGGTAATCTCATACTTCCGAAATATAATTGTTTACAATCTAAACGTCTTTTCTTCATCAATGCCATCAAACTATGGAATTCACTACCACTTAATATTAAAAGTATCATCAGTACGAGTAAATTCAGGCAATCTATTATGTTATATTTTTCTAGCAACTAAAACAGTTTTATAAAAGTATTGTAACAGTCTTATGTTCTATTTAATTGTTCTAATCTTGTTAAATATAAGATCAATAATAATGAAAAATTAAATTAATAACTATTTATCTAGCTATAAAAATTTAATATGTCATCTGTTGATTATGTTCTTTTATTTCTGTTTTTATTCATATTTTGTATAATTTGTTGTAATATGTTAAATTACTATTTTTAAGTAGCTATTATTTTTAATATTGAAAACAAATATTAAGATTTAATATTATTTTTATTGTTGTTATTTGACATGAGTTGTGCTAATTAAAGATATTTTTGTATCTTACAGTACTAATCTTTGTTCAAATAAATACAAATACAAATCGTGCAGAAGATCCTAGCGTATATAAACCAACAGCTAATCTTTTCTTTAATGGAATTGCATTGCGCATGCCTGTGTCTGTTCTTTCCAAGCCTTTAAGAAGTTCGCACAACAACTCAAATGACAATTATTTAAAAAAAAAATCGTTGTTGTAATTTTCTTCAAAAATTTGCAGTATTAAAGTGTTTAAAATATATTTAATTTTTATTTATTTATTGAATCAATCAGAGTGTACATGACTCTTGCCGGACTATTCACAATACTTATGTATTCTTAGTTAAAAATTATATCTTAAGGTTAGACATTAAAAACACCATGAAAAATTAAATAAATCTTTATATTAATTTATATATTAGCTGCGTTCGATTCGCCAGCCTATACTCAATTCATTTCGCTTATTTCAAAATTTGTATGAGAAAACAACAATGTCTACAGCTAGTTGAATATAGAGTAAGTCAATTATCAGTTGAGTTGAGTAAAGTTGCCAAGTTCTTATTTTTTAGTTGGTTTGTGTACGCAGTAAGGTAAAAATGTAATAGATGCTGTCAAAATGTGATGTGAGTACAAAAACAAAATTAATTTTCTTAAAGGGGGGAGATACCTTTATAATATATGAAAAATGCAAATTTTTTATATTTCAATTGTATAACATATTAAAACTATTAAGAAATGATCTTCGACGGCCGAACCAAAGTATATTCAAAGTCTTAAGCAGTCAATAAAATGTTTATTTGTAAAAACATTTTTGTCATAGTTTTTACAGAAAATATTCACTTTTGTTTTACGATGAAGTCACATTGTATGGGAGATAGGCGTAGTTTTCACTCGATTTGGTTGAATTGTATACTCAGAGTGCATATTAAAGCTTATTTGCAAAATTTCAAGTCCATATATTAATTTTTGTGGAATTAAAACACATTTTACATTTTTGATAAAGTCACTTTGTATGGGAGAAAGGCGTGGGTTTCATCCGATTTGGCTCATTTTCGAACATGGTCTTAATTTTTTAGATACAAGACTAAATATCGAATTTCGTGATTACAGCTTGAAAATTACGACTGTAATCGTGATCACAGGCAGATGGACATGGCTAAATCGACTGGCAGAGGAATGCTTCTTCCACAATAAATTGTAAAATCTTTTGTTCCGTAATTCTTCAGTTTTTACTGCACTATCGGAATTTTTAATTTGTTATGTATGCAAGCACAAAATAAGTTTTGGTGAGTCGGGATCGAGAGGTCAGCTTACATTACTGCTGGAAAATTTAATGAAGGCTACACCTCCATTCTGAAGCTTATGAACGAGCTGGGTATAATAATTGGCACCTATTGCAAAGTTTTCGCCGAAAATACCGATGAGGTACGAGTAGCAAAGCAGAATCTAAAGTGTCTCTCCAAAATTGTTCAAAATAAAAATATACTCTGCAGAGCCGCTATTATGTAAAAAAGAAATTAATATGTTTTTTACAGTTCAAAGGTGTACTAATAATGAAATGATCCAATTATATTATCAACTTGAAAAAAATTCATTAAACAAAACTAATTTCACCCCCCTTAAGCAGTTTCTTCTTTTTCAATATAATTTATTGGCAGACTTCATGTGATCTGTCAAAACAAAAGTGTTGCCAACTATTCAGCAAGTAACAGCTAAGTGAGTAGTCGTTTTTTTCGTAATTGAGTTGAGCACTGGCGAATCGAACGCAGCTATTATTATATTATCTTTATTTACTTTAAAATATAAATTTTCAAGCTTCAATAATTTTCATAATCCATAAGCAAATATTTTATTTTCACATATACACTCACACAGAAGACTATACGTACTCCCCCCTCCCCCTATATATAAATGTTAAACAAACTATACATATCTAATCTAAGCAAATCACGCATTTACAATTCAAACAAGCAAAAAATTGTCCCGTTAATTTCGTATTTGTTTTGTACAAACAAATGAAACGCACAGATAAGTATACGTACGATGCAAACGAAATAGCGTGATTTTTTCATATTTCGCTGGATTTTCAATAAAAAAAAAAATAAAAAGAAAAAAAAAGTAATTTGATCCTTCTTCAGTCTTCATTTGTATTTTGACAAAAAAAGTTCGTAGTCATCAGTAAAATAAAATATTTTTAGTGAAAATGAACCCAAAAACGAAGGAAGTTTGTCTTTAAATACATACATCTTATAGCAAATAATAAGATTAAAAAAAAAACGGAAATTCTTTGAACTCTATTGCAAAAATAATTGGTAGTGCCAAGTCAACAGTGGAAACAATAATAAAAAACTATTACGTTTGGGTCGTCCACCAAAAATTTCTCCAAGAGTTCAGCGGTGTATTAAAAGTGTTGTGGATAAAAATCCGAAAATAACAGCTGTAGAAATTCGAAATACCTTGGAAGTCGACCACAATATTAATGTGCATTCCGAAACAGTTCGAAGTGTTTTGCGAGAAAACTGATTTCTGAGCCTAGTACCCAGCGAAAAAAAAAAAACCATTCATCAACCAAATTAACAAAAAGAAGCGACTCGACTTTCTATTACAATATGCCGACAAATCGACAGATTTCTGGACGAATGTGTTGTTCAGCGATGAGAGTAAGTTCAATTTATTCGATTGTGATGGCAATCAAAAAATATGGCGCAAATAGAATGAAGAACTGCACCCGAAAACCTCATCCCAACTGTGAAGCATGGCGGTGGTTCGGTCATGGTATGGGGCTATATGTCGGGGAATGGAGTTGGAAAACTACAGTTTGTGGAAACAAATATAGACCGGTTTGTTTATTTCAACATTGCGAAAAGTAGTTTGAAAGAATCCGCAAGCAAGTTGGGTCGATGTAGCGCCTGGTTTTTTCCAACAGGACAATGACCCAAAGCATACATCCCATGTAGTCAAGTTATGGTTGCTTTACAACGTGCCAAAACAATTCCATTCGCCACCCCAATTCCTCGACTTTAACCCAATAGAACATTTGTGGGATGAATAAGAACGACGCATACGTAAAAACACATTTCGTAACAAACAGGAACTAGTACTGAAAGATGCCTTAAGTGGACCCAATTAACGACTGAAACAACAAAAAACAAAAACTCGTATTTTCGGATTACTCGTATTGATAGACACACCCCCTTTTCCAAGGCACGTGCCAGTTTTCCAGTAGAAAGACTTTGGCAATTAGTAACTCCATACTGAGTTTCATTGTCATGCAACGTTTAGTTCCAAAGCTATTCAATATCAAAAATTTGACTTGTATGGTCGAAGCCATAACCTCTTTTCCTATGCCCGTCCCAATTCTCTTGTAGAAATACATTCTCCATTCTGAGTTTCAATGTTATGTGACTTCTACTTCCAAAGCTATTCGATACCTAAATTTGAATTGTATCGGCAGTGCCACGCCCACTTGTCCAATGGTCACTCAATTTTGTCAGTCAAAACACACAACTAAATAGTACGTTTTTACCGAGTTAAATTGATATGTGACTTATAGTTCGAGAGTTATACCTTAAATTTGGGCTGCTGAAAAAGTGCCACACCCCTCGTCAAACGCCCATAAATTTTCACCAGTGAAACGGCACGTGAAAATTTCATTCTAATATCGTAATTTCGATGCTGTGTGACCTATAATTCCAAAAATATTCGATATCGCATATTCGCAGAAGGAAGTATCCAATTTGGTCCAGTCGTTTTCAAGTTTTAGGGAACCGAACAAAGCAAGATAGATAAGAATATAGATAGATATACATATATAAGAGAGGGGGAACCCCCATCATATCGACTCATAACCGCCAAAATATCTTAAGCGACATAATATCCGATTTATGTTTTTTGATGAAAATCGATAATTTGCGATGGTTTACATCGTCTTGTCAAAATTTCATAGGTGTACGAAATTAGATTATGAATTTAAACCAAAAGCAAAAAATTAAAAAAGCACTAAGCACTAAGCAAAGATAATTACAAAAAACCTTCTCCTGTAAAATTTTCTTTTTGGCGCTTAAGATATTTTGGCGGTTATGAGTCGATATTTATATAGCTCTCCCTCCCCATTTGTAGTACTGTTGCCTACAGTGACCATATGAACTAAAGTGCTAAATTTTAGTCTGAAATATAAAACTTTTATTAATTTGTGGACGATAAAAGGGGGTGTGATAAAAAATGTTCACATACGCACCATGGTATGGCCAATGAGAACACAACAAAGAAAACCTCAAGCAAATCGGACGCTCCGTTCTTGAGTTATGGATTCCAAAAATTTGTTTGTATGTTCCCGTAAAATTTAAAATAGTTGTTCTCTTTCATGCAAAAGTCGAGTATTTTTAGAAAATTCGACTTCGGTATGTTTGTGTGCCTCTCAATCGTGGTCCATTGCTTTATTATATATT
This sequence comes from Pherbina coryleti, assembly GCA_943735915.1. Lineage (NCBI taxonomy): Eukaryota > Metazoa > Arthropoda > Insecta > Diptera > Sciomyzidae > Pherbina > Pherbina coryleti. The sequence continues at coordinate 110,478,463 of OX030949.1, forward strand.
TTATTGCAAGATACGTCGGAATATTGGTAAAAAGTGATATAACCATTTACCATACCCATTTTTTTTTTAATTGGTGTACAAAAAAGTTTTAAAGGATTTTTTTTTCATGTTTGACGCTTTATTGTGAAAAATTTTGTTACAAATTAATTTTTCAAAGTATTGTTCATCGCTAGCCATTACTTTTACTTTTTCCCATCTTTCTGGAAATTTTCGGATACCATCTCGAAAACACGATGCGTCTTGATGCGATCCACGAATCGATCCAATTTTGGAGTTCTTCAAAAGAGCGAAAACGCTGATGCATGCTCAAGGGCATGCGTCATCGACAAAAACAAATAGTAGTCGGAAGGGACAATTGGATATACGGAGGGTGGGGGGTAGGACTTTACATTTCAGCGTTTCAAGGTATGTTATGACCGGCCGCGCAACATGTGGCCAAGCGTTGTCATGATGCAAAATTACCTTGTCGTGTCTTTGCTCGTATTCTGGTGCATCGAGTTCGGTAGAGTTGCCCTGTGATGGTTTCACCCGGTTGTAGCAGCTCATAGTACACCACGCCCAATTGGTACCACAAAATACAGAGCATGACATTGCTATTGTGAATATGGCGAATGGCCGGGCAACCCGTATGATTTTTTGCGCTTGGGGTTATCGTAACGAACCCATTTTTCATCACCAGTTATAAAACGATACAAAATTCCTTTTTTTTTTTTTTGCTGTTGGAGCAGCTGTTCACAAGTGAAAAAACTGCGTTCGACGTCTCTCGGTTTCGATCCATACGGCACCCAACATCCTACCTTTTGGATCCCATGGATTCCCATGGCTTTTAAGCGAACAGATATGGCTTGTTGAGTCACTCCCAATGCTTTTGCGAGTTCTTCTTGCTTTTAGCGCGAGTTTTCATCCGAGTCTTCAATGCCTCCAATTCGGCCTCCTCAAACTTTCGCGCTCTTTGTCATCGGTATTAAAATCACAACTTCTAAAATGTCTATATCAAAACTCACATGTCATAATCGATGAAGCATGTTTTCTGTAAGCATTCGATGGGCTTCAGCTACATTTTTCTTCAATTGAAAGCAGAAAAGTAAACTTCCCGCAAATTGTGTTTTGTTGGCACAAAAGTTGACATATTCGGAGCACACAAAAACTATGTTGTTTACACTTCAGCGAAATGACACATACTGAAAAAGAAAGCCTAATGATGAGGCTTCAAAAGTTGGTTGCAACAGTGGCTGTGTTCGGAAATGCATCTAAAATGCGCAACATGCTTTTACAGTCGAAGTATTACGTTCTGAAGTGCAAATCTAGCAGCACTGCACATGTCATGTGTTTTGTAATGTTAATTATACATCAGCAGTTGCGCATTTATTGCATCATTTTTGATTACACTGCGTACGCTTGTGTTTTTGCGCGCTGCATTGTTGCAGGCTGCACATTTCTTTGCATTTCCGAACACAGCGAATGTCCGATTCGATTTAATACTAGTGATGCCATCTCAAAAACATCCTTTAAAATTATTTGTACACCTGATATTAGGTTTGTTCACGTACTTTACTTGTAAAAACTTGCAGGGAGAGAGTAAAAGAAGAATTGAGATAAAAATATTTACAAAGAGAAAAATAGCAGAAAAAGTACGTGAACAGAAAACTAGTAGAAACTTGCAAGTTGACAGCTGATCAAACGAATTGACATCATATGCTGTTTTTTATGCTATAATAAATGGTTATAAATTATTGAAATCATTTCTTGGGTCTCACCAACATTAACATTATACTTACATTTTCCTCAGCATCACAAATGTTTCTTTTTCCATCCATTTTAATACGAAATCAACAAGAAATAACTTTTGACAGCTTGTTGTTTTTTTTGACAAACAGTTTTTTTCGGTAGTTGCAAGTTTTTGCAAGTAGAAATTTTGCTAGTAGAAACTTGTAGCTACTTTTTTCTCTCTCACTATTTTACGCTCTCGTTGTCCTCTCTCGTTGCAAGTTTTTCGAGTACGTGAACGCTTTACTGGTAAAAACTTGTAACAATTTGTACAAATTTTTTGTTAGTGAACAAATCTATTATCTGAAAAAAAATTCTTAAGAAATCGATAACTTGAAAACAAATCGATAAATAAATTTTTCCTTCGGTCGTTTGGAAATTGCTGCTCTCCATCGAGTTTTGAGAGATAAAATACTAAAAATTTTGAAAATTCAGAGCAAAGTTTTAAGTGTGTGTGCGCCAATTATGCCACGCTAAAGCAAAAGAGCGATATATTTTACGTTCAACCAAAAATGTATTGTAAAATCAGTGTAAGCATAAACTGAACATGGAAGAGTAGGTCGTCGCAAAAAAAAAAAAATTAAGCACGGATGGTGAAAGCAAACATTAATAAAGATTAAAGCTAAAAAGTGGTGTCCGTGGCGTAGTTGGTTAAAGTGCGTGGCCTCTATGTCAACCATAGATGGGCACTTTGCAGTACCAGTAAATTGCAGTAAAAATAAATTTCTACTGATAATGAAATTTAATTTGCATTACCAGTAAAATTTTACTGATAATGCAATTTAGTTTCCACAACTTTTTTTTTATTTTTTGTTATTTTTGTTTCTGAAAGTACAACATATGAAAAATATTGTATTAAATTTTTAGGTAATTCGGAGCAAAACTAACGAAGTTACAGTCGGTTGAATGCCCGTACCTCTGACTTAACACATGGTCCAATAAGTCCCGAGACTAAGTAATGAAAAAACTTTTTTTTTGCAAATATTCATCTTTACCATTAACATAGATTCCTTCAAGAGCAATACATTCATTCCATTGCTTTTCTAACTTTTCAATACCGGTTTTGTAGAACGATTTGTGCTTCGCTTCAAAATACGCTTTAGTTTCAGTTTCACCTCTTCATTGCATCCAAATCTCTTGCCGGGAAGCATGTTTTTGAGGTCAACAAAGAGCCAGTAGTCGCTGGGGGCCGAATCTGGCAAATATGGTGGATGAGAAAGCAATTCGAAGCCCAATTCGTGGATTTACGTCATCGTTTTCATCGATTTGTGACACAATGCATTGTCTTGGTGAAAAAGAATTAATTTCTTCTTCAAATGGGCCCGATTTTTCGCGATTTCATCCTTCCGAAGCTCCAACAACGCTATGTTATAATCGCCGTTGATTGTTTTTCCCTTTTCAAGATAGTCGATGAACAAAATTCCATGCGCATCCCAAAATACAGATGCTATAACCTTTCCAGCCGACTGTTGTGTTTTTGGTCTCTTTGGCCTGCTTTCATCGGTTGCGCTCCACTTAGCTGACGATTGTTTTTATTCCGGTGTGTAATGGTGGATCCTTGTTTCATCCATTGTCACATACCGATGCAAAAATTCATGTTTATTCTTTGTAAACAGTGCCAAACAACTCTTCGAATCATCGACACGTTGTTGTTTTTGGTCCGGTGTGAGAAAACGCGGCACCCATTTTGAAAGCAGCTTTCTCATCGATAAATGTTCATGTAATTTTGTTCCCACACAGCCTTTCGATATCTTCAGAGCCTCAGCTAGCTCGCGCACCTTCACTTTACGGTCGGCCAATACCATTTTGTGTACTTTTTTGTTTTGTGGAAAAACTGCCTCATTTGGGCGTCCTGAAAGTTCAGCATCAAGTTTAAACTCAGCATACCTTCGGCAAATGGTTGCTTTTGACGTAGCAGAGTCCGAATAACACTTTCAAAGCCATTGCTCACCTTGGACGGTATTTTTTCCCATAAAAAAACAGTGATAAATCAACACACGGAATTGCTTTGAATCCATTATTTTGAAAATATCAACAGTAACGTCACTTAAATCACTGCAACTTCTGAACTAAACATTAGATTGTCATGAAATTTTTACACGTATTGTTTGATGGTTAGAACTATCGAAATATTATATCGACATTTCGTTAGAGGTGCCACCTAGTAGTTAGTCTCGGGACTTATTGGACCATGTGTTAGTTAGTCAGTGTACAAAACTTAAATAGATTTTCCCAAACATGTAATTTTTAAAGTCGGTGACCAGCCTACAGAAAAAACTGCTGAACCGATCGTTTTGAAATTTTGTACACATATTCTACATATAAGCTCTCTAGTGACGTCGAGTTTTTTAAATTTTTTAATTACTAACAATTTTACAATAACAAATAGGTAGATTTTTTCGTCAAAAATCGTCATTTTGGCTTCAAAATAGTGCCCAAAATTGATAAATTTAAAAATAAAAAAAAAAACTCGACGTGACGAGAGATAAAGTAATAAATTAAAGAAAGCATTTTGATTTTTTGGTTTCAGATGATCCAGTGGTGCTGTAGGCTGGTCACCGCACAAACATTTTTTTTCGAGGCGCCTGCGGAGATCTATAATAAATCCGTTATTTGTCTCTATTTTTTAACAACAATTTTTTTAAAATTTCTTCAAATGTTGTTCTTTTATATAATAACATGTAAAATAAACCTACTGTAATAGTTTTTTCTAAAAAAATTCATGAAAAAAGGTATTTTTTAGATGAAACAAACCTTACCCTCCCCTTAACATTATTTAAAAATAAAATAAAAAAAATAAATAACTGGCCATTTCAGCCCTTGAAAGGACTTTGACCTAGCTTCTTATGATCAATTCTTTTGTGCGTGTTATTAAGTTTGTACACAATTGACCGAGAAACGGACCTTCAGGCTTAACGCCGACTCCGAACGGCGATGAACGAAATGTTCTTATTCTCAAGAAGCTTTACATGGCATTTTGATTACTCTCTGAGGTTTGCCATTGTCTGCAGAGAGGTGGCGTCCGTACAGAAAAATTATTTTAATTCAAATAATTTTCTGTCGCTGCTGAGGTTCGAACCCGGGTCTCCGAGTTCATTGACATAGAGGCCACGCACTTTAACCAACTAGGCCACATTATTTAATACCAAAAAAAAAAAAAAAAAAAAAAACCCCAAAGTAGTAAAATAAAATACTAATTATAATTAACATTAAATTTTAAGCAACAAACAACTTGAAAAATAAATTACTAACCATATAGATCAGTGATGGGCAATTTGGCTCGCAGGAGCCTTTTGCACTTACGAGCTACCCGTTTGCACTTGGTAGACGAAGGGGCCAGTCAAGAGCCAGCATGAAGGGAAGGAATACAAGAGCAGAATGAAATTCTTTACTGTCATATTTCATATTTCTCTCTACTCTCTCTCTCTACTTATTCTACTCTCATATTTCTCATGCATAAGTGTTGCCGCTTACACAAATTGTATGCTTTATATATAGAACAGTTTTAACATTTGCAAAATCTATTAAAATTATCTTAAAAATTGTAATTTAAAAAAAAGAAAATTTAGTTACATTTTTTAAAAGTAAAGTCAATGTAAAATTTGTAATTTTCAAACAAATAATTGTATATAATTATCATTTGAAATTTGCAGTTGAAATTTTTATTCATTAATTGAGGGAGCTGGTAACCCTATTGCAGTCTTTGCTGAAAGAAAATTTGTTGTCAATGTTTGTTTCTCGGCAACTCTTGTGCGATGAACATCATGCACGGATGGATGTAGAAATTTTTGTCGTTTCCCTTTCCCCGCAAGTAGTTGTGCCCTTTGTCTAGCACTCGTTTGCACTTTAAGTATTTTAGGAGCCGAAAATTTGCCCATCACTGATATAGATGATAACATTCAAGCTATTGTTTAGAAAGCTTTTATTTGATCTTTGACTTCTTTTGAGTTCATCGGTTTTTTTTATATTTTCAGACTTTCCAACGTGAATCTCTTGTTTGCCTTTTCTTTGACCAAAATTGTAACGTTTTTAAAGTCAGCTGTGTGTCTGCTTGTTAACCCGTCGTTAGTGTGGTGGAAAAAAGTCACGCCATTAGTGTGGTGGGGTATGACATACCCCAAAAGTATAAATCGTATAAATACTACAAAAAAAATTTTATGGAAAAAATTCAAATAGCTTCTCATTCCTTGATTGATTTACTGTTAAGAAAATAATATTTTAAGTGCTTTGCAATTGTAATAAAAACTAGTTTTATTGAAACTTACAAATACTACAAGAAATAAGGGAAAAAATAATTGCTTCACAAAAAATCATAAAAAGTAATAAGTAATACATTTCAGTAAACAAAATTTGTGTTTTTTTTCAGTTTATAATTGGAGTCATACTTTTGAATCATAAACGTGTGTCCCTTGGTGGAAAAAAATATTTTTATTTTTCGTCAAATGTTATGCATTTCTTACAAAGTTTATTCATATGATCGATACACAGTGGAGCCTGGCAGATCACACATGCGTAAAATGTTATTTTGTCCTTCTTTTTTGAACAGAATGAGCATCTAGAGCTATATTGTCGTCGTTTTTGTGCGGGCTCACCAGGTCCTGGCAGATGCACACTTTGAAGAGCACGAGGAATGCGCGGATTTTGTTGTCTCTCATTGTGATATTCTAATGAAGTTTTTCATAAAATTGTATCCTTTATTTGGAAAATAGTTCTTGTGCCTACTTACCAACAATTGTTCTCAGTTCAGTGTCTGCTTTCTTCAAATTTCTGATTAAGCAAATGAAGCAAAAGCAAAGCAACAAGAAGCAAATGCGCGTAAAAATGAAAAAATAAAAAAAAAATGTTGCCTCATTCACCTGAAATGTGTAAATGAAAAATAAAACAGCAAGTTGCCATATTCACATACAATATTCACTCCAGTAATAAAATTATTTTAGCCATAAATTTGTTTTAGCAATAAATTTGGAAAAATACACCTAATAAATACATTTTCTAAAAATAAAACGAAAAAAAAAAATTACAAAAAAAGTTACGTAAATGGTGTGGTGGGGTATGACATACCCCAGCCGACTTTGGAACGACCTGACCTGTGAATGAGTTTACCTAAGAAATTTTTTTTAGCTCATCTCAATTATTGATCTTTTATTTGAAGCTATTAGAATCTACGAAATTGTAACTTTTCAGATAAAGAAGATATTGAAGGAAATAAGGTCTCTGGGGTATGTCATACCCCACCACACTAACGCCGGGTTAAATGAACCGTAACAAATTGTCTCATTTTCTAAGGGACAAACCCTGCATTTTGGTATCATTTACCCTCGTGGCTGCCGCGTTCAAAATAATCAAGTTGCCGATATCGCAATAGATGACGTGTCATAATATTGTTATCGGTCTAATGTGTTACTCAAAATTATTTGTCTGATGGCACTAAACCCATTGCGTTTTTCTGCAAAAGAAATTGACACTTTACGGCTTAATATTCGGCGAAAATGGAAAAAGAGACAACATTTTCTGATTCAATGTCTGAAGCAATTAAAAATGGTATTTTTTTTTTTAGCTTTGAATCAAGGTTATCAGATGTAAACCTATTCAGTCAAGTCTGCTTTGGTTCAAAATGGGATGATAGTTTAATAGGAGGGAAGGGGTAAAGTGAAACATGTGTAGGATGTTCTAAGCGTGGTGGAAAGCCGTAGAAACATGTGAATTTGAATCTGAGGCAAGTGCTATGTCTTTAGCTCAGTCAATTCAAGTTATAAGGCAATTTCATCCACAAACTTCTCTATCACCAACTACGACCTTCAAATCGAAAATATTGATGAGTCTTCAATTTCAATTGATTAAAAATGAGGATAGAAAATTGCAAACGCGAAGGTTAAAGCGTAGGAACATGACATGGCCGGGATTTGAACCCGGGACCTCTGGAGTGGAAGTTGAACACGCTGCCTATTCGACTACCGAGGCCACCAAATATTCTCATTTGAACACGTTTTTATTAGCTTCACTTCGGTTGTCTGTCCCGTACAAATATTGGAATCCATTTTTTGAAACTTAAAATGTAGCTCAGAACTGGATGACAACACAATATTATATTATTTTCTTGTCTGTACGTTTGTTTGTTTATCAAAAATGCGAAATTATTTGATACATATTAAAAAAAATAAAAGAAAATGAAAAGATCATTGACATTTTTTTGAAAACATTGTAATGTGAGTTCTGTAGCTCAATGCTTACAATAGCAATAGCTTGCTTTATATTATAAAGTTTATAACCGCAATGTAGTGAGTTCGAGCCTCAACAATGTAAACGAATTTTTTTTTGTTTTTTTTTTAAGAAAAAAAAAATCAAATTTTCATAAATTCACTGAAGGTGAAAAAAAAAAAATTTTAAAAAGTAGTTTGTTGGATTTATTGCTATTTAGATAATATTTTTATGTGAGTTCTATAGCTCAGCACACGGCGGTTGCTTTATAATCATGAGGTTGTGAGTTTGAGCCTCAATAATGTCAATGTATTTTTTCCCGTTTTTTTTTTTTTGTTTGTCTCATTTTTATGGAACTAATCTGCAAACGTTTTTAAAATGAACTAAAAAGTAATAAGTAATTTCTCCTAGAGTGGGGCTTCTAGTTCTCATAAAAACGTGGGCCGCGTGCTATACAGAATACTAAGCAGTTAAGAATAAAAAATTTTTAATTGCTAACAAATAATTTCTCAATAATTCATAGATAGGCATAAATAGAAATATTTTTAAAATAAAAATCATCAGCCTTGATAATTTCGATAACGTTAAAATTGAAGAATTCTGAAACCCTAGTAGAACTTACTAGACCGAACACAGTAGATGTTTGCAAAATTGAATCTGCAGGACTTCTATCCTGACAGTCAAGGGACCTGGGTTAAGAAATCGTTTGTTTACTAACGTACTAGAATTATAAATAACACAATAACTTACTATTTATTCTCTATAGCATGCACCCCACGTTTTTAGGAGAACTAAAAGACCCATTCAGGGAGAAATAGTTTTTTTTTTTTATTTTTAGTTCGTTTTAAAAACGTCTATTTAAAAATTTTTTTACTTAAATAATTATTCAATTCGCATTCTGCATTTTTTTTTTTTTTTTTTTTTTTTTTTTTATTTATTGGTTCTTGTGTAATAAATAAGCCCTATTGGCCAATAAACATATTACAAAGCGTATTGAATTCGAGTAAACTTAAAAGCTAAAAGAAAAAAAAAGAGTTTTAATGTACCTAATAACACAAAATGGTTTCCCTAATAACAAAGAAGAACTAATTTGGAATCTCATAGTCTAGAAGTCCCAAAAAAGAACAGTGACAATTTATTTTTTTGAAAAAAAAAAAATAAAACAAAAAATAAAACAAAGATAGATGACCTGTCAATTATAGTTGTTGATAAGTTTGCTCTTGAAAGTCTTTGGTGTTACTGAGAAAGTACGCAAGTTAGCAGGTAACTTATTCCAGCAGCGTGCCGTTCGTACTAGAAATGATCGTTCATATGTTGCTGATGATATTTTCGGTATGAGAATCTGTTTATTACGAGTAGAACGACTGAAACTAAATTTACTCACCAAGTAGCGTGGAGCGCTAGCTTTCATAAGTTTGTAGAACGAATACACAAGCCTGATGTTTATAAAACTACGAAAAGAGCTTTTCAAAAATTTTTTAATATACATAGATACATGATCCCGTTTTTTTAGTCCATACACAAAGCGGACAATATTATTAACAATAAGTTCAAGACGTTTAATGTTATACGCCAGCGTGCCAGAGTAGACTTCGAGGCAGTACGTTACACATGACAGACATGAGTAGTGCATGGCCTAGAGTGTATTTCACTTTTAACAAGTATAAATTAGTGCAATAGAGTTTTCTTAAGGTAAAGCCGACTTTAGAGCTAAGTGCGTTTATGTGCGACTCGAACATTAATTGACTATCAAGCATAACACCAAGACATTTCATTTTATCAACAAAATAAATTGGCACACCATTCAGTGTAATGTTTAACCCACTTGTACCAGACCTTGATGGATTGAACTCGATACATTTGGTTTTAGAGGGATTGATACTCAAGAAGTTTTCGGACATCCACGAGGATACGAGTGAAAGATAGTAGTTTGCAGAGGATTCAAGGACATCTAGATACTGAGCATGATTCGAGAACAATAGTTGAATATCATCAGCGTAGATGAATGGTTTACATGTACCAGTATCGAGGACTCCGACTAAATCATTAATGTATAGCATAAACAAGAATTTTTAATGTATAGAAAATCATTAATGTATAGAAGAATTTTCGCTAAAGCCTGTATGATACTTCATTAAATTGGTAATTTTTTTGTCATTAAAAATGAAAATAGTACTAATGCATAAATTCAAATGGTGTGAGTGTGTTCGCATATAGTACGAATTGGAGAAAAAATGTGCGACGAACTGCATTTTTAATGCATTGTTTTTGACGTTTCTCTCAATTCGCTCGTCTTTAAGTTTCGATCAAATATTTGCTGTCAACTTCTTGTTTCAATGCAACTTCACCAAAAAAAAACTTGTTGGTATTATTAACAATGACAGTGCTGTTAAAATTATTTCAGAAAATGCTATTAATAAAAAATTCTACTCTTTAAAGCAACCATATAATAGTTTGAAAAATACTCAAATCTTTGTATTGACAAAATTTTTTTATGGTTGTCTATCAACAAGATTCTTGTTTAGTTGAAAACAATTTTATTTTAATATACCAGAATTATTTTTCGTTGGTGTAGCTCCGTGCAAGTATAAAAAATCAGCGACAACCAGCAACGTCGCTGAACAGTCAAAATTTGTTCTTGCCATCGAATATGTTTCTATCCTATTATCGCACAATAGACAAGAATACTGTTGTCTTGCCCACTCGCCACTTGTTTTCAGATTTTAAAATTTGACAAAAAAAATGAAGTGTCATACAGGCTTAACCGATCTCATTCAAGGTATATGGAGGTTGGACTAATTTGCCTTCCGCCTTGTTGATTTTGCTCGATGATTTATGATTTGATCTTGACATAAAATATTTTTATTGCACTCATTTAAATTAATAATTTTTTATTTTTTCAGCTGGCGGTTTACTTTTAGGCTCTGTTCTGTCCCTATTATTTTTCAAAAGGAAAGCTTGGCCAGTACTATTGGGAACAGGCTTTGGCATTGGAGTTGCTTATCGCACCTGTGAAAAGGACTTAAATTCATAGATTTATTGTTAAGTGAAAATGATAAAATAAATAAAAATGAACCCAATAACTGTTGCTGGTATGTCATTTCATGACGTTTCTTTGTAAATGCATGATTATGTATTTTAATGTATTTTGTATATTACGTATTTAAATTTTTAATATTCCATTCACAATTGGTGGCGTCCATAGCTGAATGTCGTAGTTTGTGTATGGACAGTAGAGTGGGTCGAAAAAAAAAGTTTGAGAAAACCACCCCCTATTTCAAAGCTGTGGCGTCAGTGGCGTAGTTGGTTAAAGTGCGTGGCCGCTATGTCAACGAACCTGGAGACCCGGGTTTGAACCTCAGCAGTGACAGAAAATTATTTGAATTAAAATAATTTTTCTGTACGGCCGCCACCCCTCTGCAGACAATGGCAAACCTCAGAGAGTAATCAAAATGCCATGTAAAGCTTCTGTTCATCGCCGTTCAGAGTCGGCGTTAAACTTGTAGGTCCGGTTCTCGGTCAATTGTGTACAAACTTAACACGCACAACACAATTGATCATAAGAAGCTAGGTCAAAATCCTTTCAAGGGCTGAAATGGCCAGTTATTTATTTTATTTATATTTCAAAGCTGACCTCGAATGGATTCCAAAAAAAAAAAAAATTTTTTTTTGGACCATCGGAAAAACAGCCGAAATGGTTTTTTTTCTAGAACTTGAGAATAACATATCCGATCTTAAAAAATAATATGTCGTTTAAAAGTGCTTTACGAGTACTACATTTTCTCTTCAGAACATTTTTACTTCCAAGGTCATATTTGACTAGTAAACCTCGTTAGCCCGATTTACCCCCCTAAAATTAATTTTTTTCTCATAAAATTAAAGCCCTAAGAATTTGTTTACATTTTGTCCAAAAAATTATTCAAACAAACAAAGAAGTTATAATGGTTCAAATATTTGGTACAATGCTTTTTTCATTATGTATGTATTACTTTTTTTTTAATTCGAACAAAATTGAAAATTAACTGAATTATTTTAAAAAATTAAGTAATGAAATTTAAATAAAATATTTTTCTCAAGATATTTAGATATAAAAACGAGTTAATAACGTTATTCAAACAAAATTGCCCATGAATCGTGACAATATATTCAAGTTTCCCAAAAAAAGAATTAATTAAAACTAAATAATATCGATCCTTGTTACCAGGGCATTATCAATAAATTATGTAACTCAATCTTTATAATTGTTATATGCGTTACATGGCAACTCTGTAGATCAGTAACTCGTAACTCTCTCCTTTACTCAATAACTGCTAATTAAAATAAAACGGTATGATATTAGATGCCAACTGAATAACACAATAGTCATAAAAATTCTTGAGTGCGCGTTAAATATGTTTTTCGAAAAAAAAGAAATCAATAAAACAAAATTGCCTACCAAACGCGATGTTATTGAATATTTATTGTTTTTGAAACATAACGGTCATTTAAGTGTCCCCAAAATATATCAATAGTTAAAAAAGTTCTTCAATAATTGTGGCAGCGTGCAAACATTCTGATAGTGTTAAAAATGACGGTTCGGAGGTGTATAAATAGTCTCTTAAAAGAACATTTTGATTTGCTAAAACACCCCTATAAATACGATGAAGTGGAATGGAACAAAATTTTTCTAATATCTCACTGCAAATGTGGCATCGAAAAAAAATGTGCAATGTAACAGCTCCAATTTTGATAAGATTCCCAAATACAACCAACGTTTTTATATTGATCAATGCGGAGCAAAGTTGTTGTCTATTGATAATGTACAAGAGCATGTTGAAGATGATGAAATGGGTTATGTATCTGATAAAATGTCGGACATGCCTCTAATATCCAACTATTCCATCGGATATATTCAAGCGAAGAAGATGATTGCGAGTTAAGTGATGTGGAAATTTCGAACGTTATCGAAGACAAACTAAAAGTATCGGACATTTCACTAAAAAATTATTCGTTGGCTTCAAATAGGACTGATACTTCAGATCGCTTTGGGTCCTTAACGTTATTAACTCGTTTTTATACCTAAATATCTTAAGAAAAATATTTTCTTTTAATTTCATTACTTAATTTTTACTTTAGTAATTCATACATAATGAAAAAAAAGCATTGTACCAAATATTTGAACCATTATAACTTCTTTGCGTTTAAAGTTATTGAATAATTTTTTTTAGACAAAATATAAACAAATTCTTAGGACTTTAATTTTATGAGAAAAAAAAACAATTTTAGGGAGGGTAAATCGGGCTAACGAGGTTTACTAGTCAAATATGACCTTGGAAGTAAAAATGTTCTGAAGAGAAAATGTATTACTCGTAAAGCACTTTTAAACGACATATTCTTTTTTAAGATCGGATATGTTAAGCTCAAGTTCTAGAAAAAATACCATTTCGGCTGTTTTTCCGATAGTTCAAACAAATTTTTTTTTTTTATTTTGGAATCCATTCGAGGTCAGCTTTGAAATAGGGGATGTTTTTTCAAACTTTTTTTTTATATGGAGGCCGACCCACTCTAATGGACAGTTAATGCATACGCGTATGGAGATCCCGAGTACAAGTCCCATCTGACACATTTCCTGCTCATGACTGATTTAAATATAACCAACGTTTTAATAAGTTTTTACTTCTCCGATATGATTTAAGAACCTACAGGTATCACGCTCAGAGCGACATGTACGTACTCTAATTGATTTATCTCTTAAACGATTTTAGATCCCATTCTGCAATTTTTATGGTAAAATTAATAAATGTTAAACTTTATTTTGCCGTTAAAAAAATTGAAATCAAAATGGTCGAAGTTGTTAAAAAAAATATTTGAAATACTTACTTCCGGGTTAAAACTGGAAAAAAATGAAAATGTCAAAACTGATTAGAAAATAAAAAATGACAGTTCATTTCCTATAAAAAATTACATTCCTTATTTTATAATAATTATCTTCAATATGAAAATGAAATTTCAAAACAACCCTTCCGTCAATCTGGTAAATTCTATAGAATCCCATATCTTAACAGCTAGACCTCAAATCAAAAAAATATTATGTGAACACGTTCATATCCCCTTGAAGTACAAATATGCCCAATATAAACGAATTTCAGAAGTTTACTTTTTTTCGTTATCCGCTTCACATGAAATGCCCCATATTTCAATTGTAAATCATGAAATCCCAATTCTAATTCATATATTATCAAATGTAATTAAAATATCAAAAGTAATTAAAAAATTATGAAATGTAATAAAAAAATTATCAAATGCAATTAAAAAGTAATCAAATGTAATTATTTATATGTTAAGGATGCTAAAATTAGCTTGCCTTTTCAACTGTCTCAATTTGCTGATTCAGAAAAGCCATTAAACAGATAAAAGGAAGCAAGGATACATATTGTAAAAAAAATACCTACTGACAATATTATATAAATATTAATACGATTATTATTTTACTCTTTGTTTAAGCATTACGTAGTTCTGAAAAGAACTTATTATAATAAATAAAATAAAAATAAAAAAACAGATCAAAAAACGAAACCAAGAAGATAATTACGTCCCAACCTGCATATTCTGTATTAATAAAGCACAATACAGCACAAGCATAATATCCTCCAACAATCGTTTTTTTAGCCTCGTCAATAATTTTTTCGATATAAGCTAAACGTTGCTCCATCAAACCAGATTCAGAAACATCAGGTATGATCAACTTGTTTTTTGCGTGGATTTTTATTTTCGACCATATGTTCTCGATGGGATTCAACATAGGAGAATGTGATCCTAATCTCATAGTGAAACAGCAGTTACTGAAATGGTTCCATTTTCATCTTATTTGGAATGGCAAGGCGCATTGTCAATAACAAGCACCAAATCTTCCAACTGGTTATCCATATCCTCCCAAACTTGTAGCAGATTACCAACTCAAGCATTTACCAATTCGGGATTGTGGGAGCCAAGTTTTCGGTCAATCGCAACTACCCCTGCTGCAGAAATATCACCAATTAGGTGCATATTGGGCCCTTTCGAAGCAGGAAGATCTTGGACTGCCCGTGATCCAGCTACATTTGATTACACTGAATAAAAATTTGACCCTTTTTAAAAACCCCGCTCACTTTCTCAATAGTTTCACATATTTTTGTGTATGCAGATCAAGAATATGCAATTTTTTTTTCAGGTTATCTCTAGTTAATATGAATTTATTTTTTTCGGGTCACCTCTAGTTTGGTCTCCACAGAACTTTGAAATTTGAAGGAGTACCTGCCTTTAAAAATTTTAATATAGAAAATTAAATTCTTTTTCACAATCAATCAATTTAGTATCAAATTAAAGAGGAAACACTAAAACAAAATAAAAAAATATAAATTATATAATTTATTAAAAAAGGATGTGAAAAAATCCTTTCTGTTGGAAAATTCTTTACATTCTAAGTTTTTATTCTAATTTTAGCCATTTTTTGGGATTGGGATAGCCCTTTTGGCTATATCTTAGCGAAATTTCCTTGAAATTGCATCATTGGTTTGCTTTTTAACCTTTTTTAAAGTGTTAAATATTATTAATCGTAAAAATTTTTGCCTTATTCGTATTCATTAGATGAGTTTTTTTCCAAAAAGTATTCTTCCCTGCAACGCCAGATTCCGAATTCTGGATGTAATATAAGCACCTGACGCGAAAAAAATCCATAAAATTCCCAAACTGGATGGGCGCGGTTAAAAAATGTGAATTTGAAGAAGTATAAAATGGATGCTTATGATATCGATATCATTGGCCAAAATACGCGCGAAGTCAGTGCAGTATTCTCCAGATTAGAGAAAGAGTCGAGTCGAATGGGTCTTGCAGTGAACGCATATAAGACGAAATACCTAGTGTTAACAAATAAACAGTCCCAGCGTCTTGGAAACCACACCACTGTTGACAACATCTCCTTCGAGGTTCTCGACGAAGCAGTGCCCTCTCTCGACGAACAAAACTCACGCTCTATAAGTCACTTATCATGTCCGTCCTATTATATGCAGCACAAACATGGACGTTGAGCAGTTCTGATGAAAAGACTTTGTGAGCCTTCGAGAGAAAGATCCTTCGTAAGATCTTCGGTCCAATCTGCGTCAATGGCGAGTATCGCATTCGATGGAACCACAAGCAGTATGAGCTGTACGCTGACATCGACATTGTTAAGCGCTTTTAAAATAGAGCGGTTCCGCCGCAGATAGGGACGAATAACCAAATTACGGCGACAAAATTATTTTCTTTGTATGGCTTGAATAGATTTTAATGAAACTTGGTATCTAGGGATTTTTGAGGTAGCTGTTTCCGAATTCAGCAGTAGATTTTCAAAATTCAAAATGACGGATCCAATATGGCTACTGTGACCATAAACATAAATGAAAGAGCGGAATACGACATTTTTTTTAACATAGTTTTATTGAACATAGGATATTATTTATATAGCATTAACACAAACATAACATAAGCATAAGATAAAAAATAACAAAAAAAGCATAAACATAAATAACATTTTTTTCATTCCATTTAATTTTTCTTTAATCATAGTACATATAAATATTTAGCAAAGTACAAATTATAGTGGCGTCCGTGGCGTAGTTGGTTAAAGTGCGTGGCCGCTATGTCAACGAACTTTGGATACCCAGGTTCGAACCCCAGCAGCGACAGAAAATTATTTGAATTAAAATAATTTTTCTGTACGGCCGCCACCTCTCTGCAGACAATGGCAAACCTCAGAGAGTAATCAAAATGCCATGTAAAGCTTCTTGAGAACGAGAACATTCCGTTCATCGCCGTTCGGAGTCGGCGTTAAGCATGTAGGTCCAGTTCTCGGTCAATTGTGTACAAACTTAATAACACGCACAACACAATTGATCATAAGAAGCTAGGTCAAAGTCCTTTCAAGGGCTGAAATGGCCAGTTATTTATTTATTTTTTTTTTTTTTTTTACAAATTATTGACATTTTTCAGAGTTTAATTTGTCTTCAAAATCATAGTGAAACTCCTGATCACAACCATCTTCTTCTTCATTACCATAGAAAGTGGGCATAGTGAGGATGCTTAACACAATTTGATTAAATTGTGCTTTGTTTTTTTAACCTTTTTTCGGTTGTGTGTTACAACAGGATACGAGGAAACCAGCATCCAGTTAAAAATGTCAGTGTTGGTGTTGACTCTTGAAATTTTTCTGGAGTGATATTGCCTTAATTGCTTATAGTCTTAATGGCTTGCTTCAATTATATCTTCTGACAATTTTCCAGCTGGTAAAGGTAAAGATTTTATAATATCGGCTCCATGTATTAAAAGCTTATGAACAGTGGCATTCATTTTGTACCAACCATAATGAGAACAACCATCAGAAAGCTCAATAACTATAAACTTGCTCATAATATACTGTAATAAGTGTTTAGTACACTTCAAAATCGAAAAATTATAAAATTTGTTTTTCTTAAAATCTCAAATAATTCTTTTCTTTTAAACTACATCTCCCTTAACACGATCGTAAATGTTCCCTCTACAACAGATTTTTCGCACTGAAGCAACACAAAATTATATTTCTAAGTATAATGAAGAAATTCTACAATATTCAAAAATATAGCACAGCAAAAAGAGTCATCAATAGTTCTGATTAAAAAACACCGTTATAATAACTCAAATCCTATGGCGCCTGCTACACGTTCAATATTTATTGTGATATTTGGATCGCGATCCAATTGATGGATTTCAAAATATTTAAATATTTTTTCAATTTTCATCTTATGATGCTCTTTTTAATAAAGGGGGAAAAAGGGGGAGTTACACTTGACTTTTTTACACTAATTATTTGTTATTTGTTCGAACTTATAAAGAAATATCGTGGAACTTTTTTTGTAGCTCTAGCTAAAGTGAATATTTCAGTATTTTTCAAATTACAACGGTATATTTAATACTTTCAAAATATTATTGATATTTTATACCCAAAATTGAAATATTATTGATACCAAAAATATTAGTGCTATTTTGAATATAAATAAAAATTAAACAACATACCTGATGCTTAAAACTGTGTATAGAAACGCTTAAAACTGCGAATTTAAAAAAATTGTCGAGTGGAGTTGCTGTGTAATTTTTTATATTCAATTTACCGATATAGGCACGTGAAAAGTTAGTTCAACCTTCTATGTACGCATAGACTATTGTGATGCATGACAGCAAAAAAAAACTTATATGTTTGTTGCACACGGGTATATAGAATATATTAAGCATACTAGTGGTTGCATTTGAGAAAATAATTTTTTCGATTTTTGTCGTCGTAATTTGGCTATTCGTCCCTATGTGCGTCGGCTAGATCATGTTGAGCGAATGGAAAACGACGCACAGTGGGAAAGTTTGTATGGAGAGGCGGCGAAAAATCAATAACTTTGAGTCCCGTCAAGGTATTTGAACGAAATTTGGTATACATGCTAAGATACTACGTACCCATTGTCTTGCCAAAAATTGATGTTTCTATTTTTAAATTTCAATACATAAGGAAATAATTGGTTTATTTTGCCATTTGATTAATTTTGATACCGGAATTGTTGTTATTTTCAACAATATTCACCAAATATAAAGAAATCTATTGGCTTGAATAAATTTAAGTATATTTATTGTGGTTTGAATGTATATATGAATATGTTTGGAAGTTTCCCTCATTTTTTTTTTTTTTAATGAGGGTTAAGTTTAGCTTAAATTCCTGATCCGCCTGTCATGAAATTTAAAATTTAAATTTTAATAACACAATTGATCGAGAACTGGACCTACTAGTTTTATGTTGACTCCGAACGGCTAATGTGCATGTTCTAAAGAAGTTTACATGACATTATTTACTCTCTGAGGTTTGCCATTGTCTGCAGAGAGGTGACGACCGAGCAGAAAAATAGCTGCTACACAAACCACAAACATGTGCTTTAAACACAAACCACATTGATATCTGTTTTAAATCACAGTAAACTGAACGAAGTCACAATTTCACTTCAATTTTATTTAACTACAGCGCATGCTACTATTTAGTTTAGACACAAACCTGTGAAGCCTTTATGTAAAAGAAAAATAATAACCATGTTTTTCCAACAACCAAAGTAAAAGGTTAATATTTTAAATATATATAAATCTAATTTGATTATAATAATTTTGTGATTTGCAGAAATGCGTAAATCCAGAACAGAGTATATGCGAGATTACCGGCAGAAAAAAAGTCAGGAAAAATTTAAAGTTGAAAAGATAAAGCTAAAAAAAATTGAGAATAATTCAACTCAGCTTTCAGATGGTTTTAATCACTACTTTTCAGATGGTTTTAATCACTATAAATGTTTTTTTTAACCGGGGTTATTACCAAGGCAGATAATGGCAAACCTCAGAGAGTAAAAACTGCCATGAAAAGCTTCTTGAGAACATAAGCCGGTCGGAGTCGGCATAAAGCTTGTAAGTCTAGATCTTGATCATTTGTGTTCAAACATTTCGCAAAAAGTACAACACAATTGACCATAAGAAGCTCGGTCAAAGTCCTTTCAAGGGCCAAAACGGCTATTTCGTTTTTTTTTCTTTTGTTTATTCCCAAGGTGAGTATATATCATATACGACTACTGTAAGGCTCGCTCGTTTTTTTTTATTAGTAATGCTTTTTAAAAAAAAATTAAGACCATGGCTCGGCTCTGAAAGCATTGATGTAAGGATCAGAGGTCGTAAACAGCATGTTGAATGTGTCTGTGTTTGTTCAAGTGCGCTATTTGCGATATTTATTCTGCACTTCCTGAGCTTCTTCAGTGAACATGCCGATTGGCAACAACTGTTCTTAAATTGTTCTGCTTCCATGTATAAGCACCTTATGG
Source organism: Pherbina coryleti (assembly GCA_943735915.1). Lineage (NCBI taxonomy): Eukaryota > Metazoa > Arthropoda > Insecta > Diptera > Sciomyzidae > Pherbina > Pherbina coryleti. The sequence continues at coordinate 110,498,292 of OX030949.1, forward strand.
ACAGTATTAGGCATATGCCAGCTGTATAAATTAACAAATAATTGCGCTGTGCCTTAACAGTAGTCTCCGAACTTTGTACAATCAATTTCATTACCACAATTGATAATTTCTAATATATTCCGAAATCGTTAATTAATTGTTGGTCCATAACTAATAACATTAATTAATTAATTAATTATTAATTTTATATAACGTTCTATTTATTATATCTGTTTTGTTGAATGGTAAATGTGATTGAAATTGAGGTTAGGTGCTTAAAAGTAATTTGTACGCGAAAACGGGAGCTAGAAGCAGCTAAAAAGATATGAATTGATATCAGTGGATCTTATATATTATCAAGGTATATGTCTCTATTCACCGCAAAGGCCCGCATGAGAGGTCCACAAAAGTTTTATTCTAAAAAAAAAAAAAATAATATAAGATTAGTTTATGTAAAATTCATAAAACCTGGGGTAGCAAACATAGGGTTTATAGTTTGGAGAATGTAACTTTCAGAAACATTATTTTATGAAAATCCAATGGTAGTTTTACTTTTTAATGTTTGCTTTGGTGAAAAATTCACCTTAAAGTTACGCATTTTATGCACTAAAATTTTTTTTTTTTACATTTTTGAAGTTTTATATCCTTTTTCCATAACAAAATTTTCGAATCCTGTTTGTAATTCAAATAAAGCGAATTATAGTTGAGTTTATACTTTACTCGGGGGTTCCTTAGATCGTTAAATTAAAAAAACTCAGATTTAATACAAAACTATCTCACTTAATTTTTATTAATTAAGATTTAAATTTAGTTCATTAAAACAGTTTTATGTGATATTATATTAATTGTTGTTGCGTGGATGAATAGAAAAAATTACACGACGGCCGCTCGAATGTGTTGAGATTACGGTGGAGGTATATGATGCACTGAATCTGCAGAGTGGGTGAGATCAAATCGAACCATTGTTAAGCTCTTGTTCGTCTTCGCACCTCTCAGTTAAGCTAAATTGGGTGAGTACAAAACAGGGTGATGCAATCACAAAACCGTACATGCCGCCCGCAATGCTGGAACCAGCATGATAAAACTGATGATCAATTGCTGAAAACGCTAAATGATTTTACAGTTGAAAGAAAAAAGAAAGTATGTATTTGTATTAATTCTTGGCTAAAGAGTTTTCTTCAGTGTATGTTGGAATCGGAAGACGGCAAATTTTAGAAACTGATCTTCGGGTTTGCTCCGAAAGCACTTGACATATTTGCGTAGCTCATTTCTGACGGTCTGTCTGGGTTTTAAAATGCAAAATTGTTGGAAAATGTTTGATAGAGTAAGTTGAGTGCCACCGTGCAACGTATTCAGGTGTGAATTGTTGATTTCCAGCATTGTAAATTGATGTGCACTTGGCAAAATTATTGGGTGCTTTTGACTGTAGGCCAAATTTGCACGCTGACAGCGTCCTCTTACTCTCAAAATGTCATGGCTGTCGCAGAACGGTACTAGCCCATTAAGTTTGCTTTTAGTTGGAAGAGGTTGCTGTAAATGTGTTCACAACAAAAGGTGAACTTCAGAAATTAATAAAATAAATAAAAAACTCACACAATTATTTACCGTCGGGAAAAAAGCCGAAGCTCAAAAAACCCGACATTTATTTGAACGTTTCTCTTTCATAGCCTTTTTGCAACTGATTGACCGCCTGTCGTCGACATAGTCTCCGAAGTCTGTCAATCATAATGCGACAAAACTACAATAAAACTTATTTATGATACAAATAAAAATTACAATAAATGAGTTTTATACACTGCCGCCGAAAACGCCAGTTTTCCTATCCATCTCTTTGTTTACATTTTAATATATACATTACAACGATAAATATTTTTATAGTAAATACATGATATCAACAACAATAAATTTCATATTCTCTCTGCTTCAACTGGTACAATGCAAAACTTCTGTATGGCTCTTCTGAGTATATTTGTAGGCGTGCGCACCAGAAATGAACGGACCTTTCCATCATTACTCTCGGTCAACTCCTCAATTCTTCCCATTGCCCAGTGTAAAAAAAAAAAAAAAATTGCCCAGTGTGCCGGTGGAAAATTCTCTCTTTTGAGTAGTACAAGCTGTCCGACCTTTGGACTTTCCTTCTCTTTTCTCCATTACTTTCTCTCTTGTAACGTTGTAAGGTATTCTGTCTGCCATCTGTGGTCAATGCCTGTATATCTTTCGGACCATCGCTTATGGGACGTATTGGACGCAAATTCAATATCGCTTCTATCTGTGAAAATAAGTGTTAATAATTGTTCATATATATATAGACTTTCTGTCCAACTACTCTGACAAGATAATATTTCATCGACTTAACTGCTGCTTCATAGATACCACCTTGATGTGGTGCAGCTGGAATCATAAACTTCCATTCTGTCCCCTTACCAGCTAAATGTCTTAGAGCCTCATGATTGCTCCAACTATCCAATGCCTTTCTCATTTCTCTGTTGGCACCCACATAAGTTGTACCATTGTCGCTTTATAGTCTTTCGCATCTAACTCTTCGTCCAATAAATCTTTCAAAACATGTACTGAAAGCAAGTGATGTTAAATCTGTCACAATATCAATGTGGATGGCGCGTGTTTTCAAGCACACAAAAATTGCTATCCAGCACTTCCCTTTCCGTGACCTAACTGTATCTTTACCCATTGTTTTTATTTCAAATAGACTAGTGAAATCCACTCCCGTGTGTAAAAATGCCTTTCCCACCTGTACCCTATCTGATGGTAAATCTGCCATTATCTGTTGTTCCATTTTTGCATTATAACGTGCACATCTGACACATTATGAATCGTACTTCTCCGAGAATTTCTTAACCTTGGTATCCAGTAACGCTGCCGAATAATTTTCATCATTTTATTATCTATTATCTCTAAAGCGAGTGACGATTTTGCAAGCAGTATCACTGGGTGCTTCATCTCATAATCGATTTCAGCACGCTTCAGCCTGCCGCCAACCCGCAATAACTCTATAGTCTATGACTGCCTTCAACGATTCTATCTTACTTCTTTCCGCTATGTTTTGCCCTTTTTCCAATGCTGTTAATTCAGCATTATAGTATTCCTCTTGTGTCTTTCTTAAAATAAATTTCAAAGCCATGCTTCTTTTCTCGGCTGTTGGCATCTAAATCCTGCCCATTCTCGATCTAATTCTTTTTCTTTCAGGCTTTGAGCGTAATGCATTCATGTAACCGACCACATATACCATAATATTAACTGTCCTCTCTTACGTTCTACTATATGCCAATAAAAACACTCTTTCCTGAATCCCCTTAACATGAGTACTAAACATCGGCTCAAACCTTGAAACTGTGTAAACTCTCATCTCTTCTTTCACCTCTGATGTTTCTCTGTCCAAAAACTTGTCTTTGCGCCACTTGCATTTATTGAATGCAAGCCAAATCCGGACCATACAACCATAATCTATTGTCTATGAATTCAGCTGGTGACAACCCGTGACTTAATAGATCAGCGGGATTCTCTTTCGTACTGACATGTCGCCAATATTTTATCTCTGAATTTTCCTGAATAGAAGCCACTTGATTAGTCACATATTTTCAGGTTATAAGGTTCCTTTTTTATTCAATGCAAAACTATACTCCAATGCCACTCCATCGATCTCCTTATGTCAGCAAATAACCTTGCTAACAACTCAAATGCCGCCAATTCCAACCTTAGAACAGTAAGCGTATGTAAAGCAGCTACTCTTGTCTTTGACACTAACAACTTTGTTATCACCTTTCCATATGAATATTCTGTCCTAATATAAGCCACAGCACCATAAGCTGATAATGAAGCATCAGAAAAATCCTGTACCTGTACACCAATATTTTCGGTTGTACCTGTCAATTCTAAATTTTTCCAATAACAAAATTTCTCTCCAAAATTCTGTCCACCTCTTTTTTATCTCAACTGGGACCATCTCATCCCAACCTATCCCTGACCTCCATAAGTCTTGAATTAAAATCTTTCCGACTATTACAACAATTGAAATTTAACCTTCAAGCCTAAAATGCTTGACCCTTCCCCCGGCAAAAACACCGCTGAGAAAGAGGTTTCCTCTGAATTCGTCGCATTTATCAATCGCTTAGAGTTTGACTTCCATTTACCATATTCAATCTTTCTTTTTTAATCTTTCATTTTCTATCTTCCATTTTCTATATTCGATCTTCATTTATCTTTGATTTTCCATCTTTCATATTTCATCTTTAATTTTTCAACTTTCATCTTTACCTAATCTTTAATCTTTAATCTTTAATCTTTAATCTTTAATCTTTAATCTTTAATCTTTAATCTTTAATCCTTAATCTTTAATCTTTAACCTTTAATCTTTAATCTTTAATCTTTAATATTTAATCTTTAATCTTTAATCTTTAATCTTTAATCTTTAATCTGTAATCTTTGATCTTTAATCTTTAATCTTTAATCTTTACTCTAAATATATAAATCGCTTAAATGCAACTTGTCTCAAACTGCTAATATCTTTCATATTATCTTTCAATGGCATGAGCATGACAAAACGACAATTTTTGTCTCGCCTGTAAGTGCGCAAAACATGTTGCTCGACTATTTCTTCTTCTTTTGTACGAAATGTATGTCGACCAATTTGATCCAGTGTCCATAACCGTTTAAGTAATTGTCCAGTTGTTCTTCTTGCTTGTATTCTACCATTGGTAGTATCTGTCTAGTATATTCATCTATCCTCTCAGACTGTCCACCTAAAGCAACAACACCAGGCTTTGTTTTCAAAAAGATTGTATCATTCATCGGTTTTGTAAGAACCGATTCTATGATTTTTGCCACAAAACTTACTCCAAACAGCATGTGCACCACATCTGGTTTCCAATATTCTGGATCGACCGATATGAAAACTGAAGACATGTCACCGTATCGTGGTGTTAACATCTTTGAACATGATCACATGATTCATACCATGAACAAACCTTAAGATTAACTTTCCTCTCTATCGCAAATGGCTTTCCGTCTATCCCAACCATTTTCCTAGCTAAAGGTAAATATGGTGTTTTTTTTTTTTTTTCTTCTGACGTAACGCATAGCTAATAAGATTCGGTTGTGCACCGGTGTCTAATAAAGTTCTAACTGGACCGAAAAATCCTTCAAACACCTCTACCCTTTCCATAGCTGTTGATATCAAAGCCACCCTTTCCTCAATTGTTATGTTAAAAGCCTGTTCATACTGTAAGAAGGCTTCTTCCGGCCTGTTCTTTTTATATTCATCTTCTTTCTTATAAAAAACTTGTCTTTCCTTAACAAAATTAATAAGTTTATTAGCCGTTTTCTTGTTGTCTGTCTTTGGAAAACTTTCCAAATAACCATTTTCTTCATCTTTGGACTGCACTACCAAGACTGTCTCTTTCTTACCATCTTTCAGCGGACACAGCAAGCTGTTGTGGAGAGGCTTGCCTGGACAGCGAGCGCATCCACTCAAGAAACAGGCATTTGCGCCTCTTTTAAGTCAGTTAGGGCACAAACTACGTCTTTCTACAAATTCTTTCCTGCCGCGAAAATTTATTGATAAAAATTCTTGGCACACCCATATCTGTTGATTGCCCTGGCATGCCTAGCATGGAAATTCCTTCGGCGTAATCTTTGAAGCGCGAACACTACTCGACGGTCGCTCACGAGATCCTCGATCCCGACTATTCTTCTCCGTGTGGATTGTATTTTTTAAATCTTGTCGCGATCTCGGCGCGTTTACCAAAGCTGTCGCCTGTCTGTCCAAAAAATCTACATGCTCTATGATGGCTTCCGCAAACTTCCCTTCTTCGGCTAGTGCTGCAAATCTAGTGATAGCCTCTGCATTCTCTTTGTATTGATTCTGCTCAGTCATTTTGTGCTGTATCAATAACAAAAGATAAAATTAATAAATATTCTGTCCAACATTTTAATATTGCGTTTTAATTTCCTTTAAACTGCTTCATACTTTTCCAACTGAGATTCTGTCCAATATATCTTTTTAATCTATCCCTGTTTATGTGCTCATTTGAATTTCCGTCAAATTCCCTTTTGTTTTTTGTAATTCTTCTTTCAATTTCTACTTTCCTTTGCTTACTAAAAATTATCTTTAATCTTTCCATTAAAATGATCTTTTAATCCTTCCATCTTTCTTTGCTAATTGAAATAATGCTTCTATCTTTCCATTGGGTTGTAAATTGAAACCATCTATCACTTTTAAATCTTTCTGTGCATTTAGATAATTTCTAAAATGTTGCTTTTAATCCGTCCTCTTTTGCACACTCTAATTTTTTTTTTTTTATAAATTTTCGCCTTTCAATTTGTCCTCTCCACATTCAAATTTTTCTAACAAACTTTCGAGTTCCAATCTGTCCTCTCCTCTGTACATGCAAATTTGTCTAACAGCCTTTTGACACTCAATCTGTCCTATCTTATGTACATTCAATTTTTTCTAACAATATTTCGACTTCAATCTGTGCTCTTCTCTATCAATTCAAATTTTTTAACAATATTTCGACTTTCCATCTCATTTATTTTGTCTTTGAAATAATTGCTTTCGGTGTACGCTTATTCTTGCATCTTTGTGCTAAAGACATACCCTTGCTCTTTCCCTTTGTTTCACTTCTATCATCGCTTATGGTGTACGCTTATACTCGCATCTTTGTGCTAAAGTCATACCCTTGCTCTTTCCCTTTTTTTCTCTTCTATCATCGCTTATGGTGTACGCTTATACTCGCATCTTTGTGCTTAAGTCATACCCTTGCTCTTTCCCTTTGTTTCACTTCTATCATTGCTTATGGTGTACGCTTATGCTCGCATCTTTGTGCAAAAGTCATACCCTTGCTCTTTCCCTTTGTTTCACTTCTATCATTGCTTATGGTGTACGCTTATGCTCGCATCTTTGTGCTAAAGTCATACCCTTGCTCTTTCCCTTTGTTTCACTTCTATCATTGCTTATGGTGTACGCTTATGCTCGCATCTTTGTGCTAAAGTCATACCCTTGCTCTTTCCCTTTATTTCACTTCTATCATTGCTTATGGTGTACGCTTATGCTCGCATCTTTGTGCTAAAGTCATACCCCTGCTCCTATTTGTGTCTCTCCTATCACTGCTTATGGTGTACGCTTATGCTCGCATCATTGTGCTAAAGTCATACCCCTGCTCCTATTTGTGTCTCTCCTATCATTGCTTATGGTGTACGCTTATGCTCGCATCATTGTGCTAAAGACATACTCCTGCTCTTTATTTTTCTGTCCAATTACACATACAACAAACATAAATAACGAATTGCTTCTGTTCGCCGCTGCTGCATGCTACAGCAACAAACACAACACGTCATTCAGCATGTATATATGTGAATACTTCTTTCCAAGCATGCTCGCTGCGACTGCATAGCACCGTTATAGCGCAGCAGCGCATTGAGTGCCCTTGAATATTTCGCTTATGTATATGCAATCAATTTGAGTAGAATTTATTGCACAGAAACGAAAAATATTAATTTCTTTCAAAATTTGTCCACTTTGTACTTTTTCACAATTCTTATTTAAGATCTGTCCACTTTTCTTTCCAATTCTGTCCAAAATCCGTTCACTTTTACTTTTCTTTCTTCTATAAAAAAAATGAACACATTCTTTCCGCTTCTTACTTTAAATATATTAAAATTGTATCACTTTCCACTCACCACTACATCAATTTCAGATTTTTAATTGCTTATAATTTATTTTGTTTGATGTATATTTAAACTTTTTATACTCAACTTCGTTGTCTTCTTTTCCGTGCGTGCGAGCGTGCGTGTTGCCGCAGTTACCGCATTTGGTCTTCTTTTTTTTATTGTTGCTCCTTTTGTTTGTTTTTTTTTTTACCTTTTTTGTCCTCCTTTCCTCTCCTTTCCATAGAGCTGTCCATATTTGGCTCGAAGCCGACCAAAATGTTCACAACAAAAGGTGAACTTCAGAAATTAATAAAATAAATAAAAAACTCACACAATTATTTACCGTCGGGAAAAAAGCCGAAGCTCAAAAAAACCGACATTTATTTGAACCTTTCTCTTTCATAGCCTTTTTGCAACTGATTGACCGCCTGTCGTCGACATAGTCTCCGAAGTCTGTCAATCATAATGCGACAAAACTACAATAAAACTTATTTATGATACAAATAAAAATTACAATAAATGAGTTTTATACAAAATGTATTGATCTAATTTCTTTTGCGAATGCTTCCTTTTGCACCAGGCGCACCAAGATTAGCAAACTTGCATGTAACTCAATTACTGTGAGAGGCCCAAAATGGCGATTTGAGCGGTTGGTAGCATGAGCGTTATGAGTAAAACGTCGAAGATAAGCAGTAACGCGTATTAATTTATTATAGGAAGAATATTTGAAAATTAAAGATCCTTCTGGTATAGTAAAATTTACATTAATTTGTAATGGTTTTTGATCTAATAAATTTTCGTCGATGGCAAAGTTCTTAAACTTTGTTTTTGGCCATTGAGATTTTGGACTCGATAGCCACTGTGGCCCCGACCACCAGAGATTGAAATTTGAAAGTTGAGCGGGTGTCAGCCCACGGGTGGCACAATCGGAAGGGTTCTCATAGGTCGAAATGTGTTGCCACTGGTTTGGTGTTGTTGTTTCTAGAATAAGTTCTATTCTGTTGGCTACAACAATTTTCCAACGATTTATGTCACCATGTATCCAGTACAACACAATCGAGGCGTCTGTCCAAAGATATGTAGGAATATTCGAAATTGGAGTGCGCAGATTCCTTTTGGTCCACACGGCTAGTTTGGTGGCAAGTAACGCCCCACAAAGTTCGACCTTTGGAATTGTTAACGGTTTGGATTGTGTCACCTTACTTTTGGCTAGTAGTAAGTGTGTAAATATTGCACCATCACAATATTCAATTCGGATATACACGTTGGCCTCATATGCTGATGACGATCCATCACAAAAGGTGTGCAGCTCGATCGAGCGAAGATTTTCTGGTAAAAAATTGAACCAGCGTGGTATTTTTATTGTTTCGATTAAAGAAAAGTCCCTTATGAATTGTTGCCACCGCTGGTTGATGGATTCTGGTAAAGCTTCGTCCCATTCCAAGGCTGTTGTAGATTGATCGGAACGAGTTATCTTAGTGCTCCAAATAACTAAGATTACTTTGGCTACAACAATTATAGGAGCCATCAGTCCCAATGGATCGAAAAGACGTGCAAGGTGGATAGAACCACACGTTTTGTTGCTGTAGCATCAATATCAAAATTGATCTTATATTGAAAAAAGTCTGCGTTAGGTTGCCAGCACATGCCTAGAGTTTTTATAGTCACGTTGCTGTTCAATTCAAGCAGTGTGCTGCTCGATTGGTGCTCGATTGGAATGGATTCCAATATGGATGGTGAGTTGCTCGCCCATTTGCTCAATTCCATTCCTGCTGATTTTAGCGCTAACGATAGTTGGTTGCGTATTTGGATGGTATAATCGACAGAATGGCTACCAGTTTGTATGTCGTCAACATACATATCGATGCACAGCAAATCGTTGAGCGAGCGACCGTTTGACGTCTTGGCTGATGCGTCGAAAAGTATGCGCACTTTTGTTGTGCTGCTCTCTTCTTTGATTACGGCGTGGTGCGGTAAAACGCACGACGTGACGGTTGGCTGATTCGATGGAGTATATGTACAGTGTTGATGTTATGTTGTGGTTACATGCATAATTTGATTCAACTTAAAATATTCTGTAATGCTTGTCTTGTACTGCTCACACAATTTGCTGTTGGTTCGAAGGCGGCGCTCTAATTGATGCAAACGATTGAGAGCTATTTGCTTGGATTTGCCTAAAGTTTGATTAGGGTCAAAATTTGATCTTAGTGGAAGCCGCACTAAATACTTTCCATTTGGTTGTCGGATATGCGTTTTTTTCATAAAATTCTTCGCACCATCGGTCCTCATCCGATAAGATGCCTTCTTCTGGTACGTGTTCAAGATCAAAAAATCTTTGAACAAGGGACTCGAGTTCAAACTTTGCATGATTGCAGCGTATTGAAAAAGGGTATGGTGAAGATGATTGGGTATGTCCGCAAAGTATCCAACCCAAATGGGTGCTTTGGGCGATGGGTTGATCGCTCGCTCCAATTCTAATTTCGGGTAATAAGATTTGCGACATCATATCTGCTCCGATGATTAAATCAATTCTCTTTGGTTGATAATAAAAGGGGTCTGCTAGCGTGAGACCTTGGATGTGTGACCAATTTTAAGGACTAATAGAAGCACTCGGCAGTATGGTCGTGAGAAAATTTAATACATAAGCATCAACTTTGATGGTGTAATTCGAATTTACACAGGAGCGTAAATTAAAGTTGACCACAAAGTTGCTGGAACTTTGATTCTGACCTATTCGCAATATTTCTGCAGAGGTGGCTGTTCGCTTCAATCCCAGTGTTTGCACAGCTTGCTCTGAAATTATTGTGCCCTCAGAGCATTGATCGATGAGCGCGCGCATAACAGTTGGCTGTCCATTGCGTTGATTGATGAGCGATACAAGCGCTGTTGCAAGCAAAATTTTTCGGTTAAAGCGACCAGATGCACCAGCTGAAGCGTTTTCTGTTGCATGGTAGATTGCAGCAGTATTTGAGCTCATACTGCGTGGGAAAGCAGTGTTTAAGTTTGAGTTGTTGTTGGTTTTGGAGCTAGATGGGCCAGCCAAACTGTATGTTTGTTGTGACGTGGATGGCATGCTGACTTGAGGTGAAAATGCTTGCTCGCTGCTTGAAGGCGAAGTCCTAGCAAGAGACGGAAAATGTAATAAATTGTGATGTCGCTGACGAAACTGCAGGCAATTTTTTGTGCTGGTACACTGAGAAACTGGATGGGACTTGCTTAAATAGTTCAAACACAATTTGGCTTTATCAGCTATTGATTTTCGTTGAAAACAATCCTTTGCTAGAAAATTTGGGCATCGTCGGATAATGTGTGCATCGCCACAGTGCGCGCAATGTTCTGCTTTGGGTGCTGAAGTAGTGACGTGAAACGACTTGGTTTCATGTTTGGAAAATTTGAATCGCTGAGATCCTTTGTTGGCATCTGAAGACGATTTTGTTGTTAGATTTTGTTGGTGTGCGATGCAGCGATTTTCAATTGCATCAATCGTAATCAAACGTTGATACAAAAACTGAGAAAAATTTGAAAAATCGGGTATAGCTGCGGAGCAGCCTAAAAATTGGAAATTTGGGTACTGGTAGGTGAGGCAATTTTACCGCCGATAAGTTGTGTACACTTTGTGCTGGTGTTGACGGTTCATTTTGCTGAACAGTCGTTGGTATTGGGTGCAATTTTCCGAGACTCTCAGTGATAGCACAGACTACTTCAAAAAAACATTCTTCGAACTCAAAAGAAACCTTATTTTTAAGATACGAATCATTATGAGGAAGATCTGAGCAAATGATAATTGTATGGGTGCTGTCGAATTCATGATGTAAATCATTCACTCTTTTCAGTCGCTGCTGATAAACCTTCGTTTTCTGAGACACTGAATCTTTTTTGAAATTGGTGAAGATTTGTTTCAATGTTTCATGTCTGTCTTGTTGTAATTTGATGTAGTAAGCTGTAAGAGAGCGACGCAGACTATGTTGGAATTTGGTAGGAAAACCGTACGCAACAATAATTGCACATGTACTTTGCAGATTGGATTACGTGAGCGGTCACTTTTTTAACCTTGACACATGAAAGTCAAATATTGTGTAGTGTTTTTTTTTGTAGATTTTATTTTATGTTTGTGAGGTTCCCCCATGGGCCACCAAAAATGTTTGTAATTCAAATAAAGCGAATTATAGTTGAGTTTATACTTTACTCGGGGGTTCCTTAGATCGTTAAATTAAAAAAAACTCAGATTTAATACAAAACTATCTCACTTAATTTTTATTAATTAATATTTAAATTTAGTTCATTAAAATAGTTTTATGTGATATTATATTAATTGTTGTTGCGTGGATGAATAGAAAAAATTACACGACGGCCGCTCGAATGTGTTGAGATTACGGTGGAGGTATATGATGCACTGAATCTGCAGAGTGGGTGAGATCAAATCGAACCATTGTTAAGCTCTTGTTCGTCTTCGCACCTCTCAGTTAAGATAAATTGGGTGAGTACAAAACAGGGTGATGCAATCACAAAACCGTACAAATCCTAAAAAAAATTCAAGTGCTGTATTCAGTCATATTCCTTATTTGCAAATATAAAAGAAAAATTACCACTTTCGTATGCTGAAAAATTATATTTATTGCCACCAATTTCCCACTGTGCGACGGTCCAGCGAAAAAAATATTCGATTCGGTGCCCGTTGGTGGTGAACGCAGAAGAGGACGCCCACATCTTCGTTGGAAGCATCAGGTGTTGGATAATCTGACCACGCTTGGTGTTTCCAACTGGCGCCAGCAAGCAAAAAACAGAAATGACTGCCGCAATTTCTTATACGAGGCCAAAACCGACCAACGGTTGTAAACACCAGATAAGTAAGTAAGTAAGTATAAAATGGATGCTTCAAATCGAGTTCCCTATTTACATTTAAGTCATACAAAAGTTTTGACCATAGCATATTTTAAGCCTTAAATGCCCAGTGTATCTTTTTGGATACAACAGAGAAAATAAGCTATTTATTTTAAAATATTGCAAAAATTAAAATGCTGGATATATATTTTCACTCAAAAAATTGCAAATATAAAACAAAAATTTAATTATTGGCATAATTTCGTTGGTTTGGGAAATATTGACCGTCAAATTCAAAAATAGCTTTTTTTATTTTTACGGAAAGTTCGCCTTTTGACATGAAATATCTTTTAAACTATTAACAATTTTAGAGGAAAAAAAAATTACTAGTTTTTATAAAAAATAATCGTTTTCCACGTTTTTGCCTTGAACTTCTACAACCAAGCTGATTGATGGTAAACGTCGGAATGCCCACTAGGGCGTATCGAAAAATTTAGATCGTATTCAAGTCGCTTCAAAAGTTTTATGGGGTTGTCAAGATCATCCAAAAAAAATTTTAAGGAAAAAAAGGATGTCTTCCTGCCCCGCAAGGACAAAGTTGTTTTTTGAGGAAAACAGTAAAAAATAACGACTATAAAATGCTTTGACTTTTATTAAAAAAACTACGTATGTCTTAAAGCAAAAGTAGGTATAGGCTTAAACTAACAATATATTGGTAAACACGATGCCACTCACGATTCTTATCCACAGTGTCCTGTGTGAAGGATATTCGAAGCAAAAGTTTTAATCGAGATAGCACAGAACTTTTGATTGTTACCCAAAAGTCTTAATTTTGGCGGTATTGATTATACTGTTAACGTATTCCTTAAGGGGGTCCTCTGGTAATCCGAAAAATTTTTTTTCGATTTTTTTTTTTCATATTTCTATTGCTCAGATACTCAAAAACATTTTCCCAAAAGGATTTTTCAAAATTCGAAATAGTTTAGGAGATACAGGCATTTTTGTGTAGGTATGTTTTCGTCAAAATAACGCATCAGCAAAGTTGTTTATTTGCCTGCAGTCATTAGTCGAAAATTCTGTGGAATTCTTCCAAAATATGTATTGATATTACAAAATATACACACACAGTATGTATACATGCAGTATGTATACATGCATGTTTTGATTTAGGGGTTGAAATGATTTTGAGCCCAGGTGTTCACATGAAAGAAGCAAACGAACGAGATTCAGTTTATTTTCGAACGCTGAAAGCTACGCGTGCGCGATAACTGCTGTTGTAAAATAAAAGAAAAATCGTTTTGTGTTTTTTTTTTTTGCTATGGATAAAAAAAGCCACCCAAACGCGCCGCGTAAGTACGCGTATCGAACAAAAAAGAGGCATTTCCGTGGAAACCAGCACTCCCAAGTAGAGGACACCGACTTTGCCAGCACATCGGCCAAAAAATTGAAGAAAACGCAAGACAATGAAGTCATCATCGAAAACAACCTCCAGTTCTGTTTCTTGGAATTTTTTTCATTTTTCCAAACGCTTGCTGCTCTGGTTATCTGCGCCCAATGTAAACAAAAAATTCGATTTGGAAAAACATGTATGCGTGGAGTCGGCTTCAAAGTGAGTCTGCAGTGCCAATGTAAAGCTACACAGTATATTAATTCTTCGCCGGTGGTCGGAGCTAAAAACGTACGCATCATCGAAAGAGGGTTGCACAGCCCGCAGAGCCCAAAAAGCCATGGAAAACTCGTTTTATGAGATGGAGGAAGGCACACTTTATGGGGCTGGAATTGCCGATTAATATTCGTAAGTATTGTATTAAAAAAATATGTGTTAATGTCATTTGTGTGCCTCAAAATTGAAGTCAAAACTTTAAACGCGTTTTTCTCGAAACCATGTTTTTCAAAACTTTGCGCACGATAACTCAAACAGTTTTTGACCGATTTTGATATATGAGGCATGAAACGACGCAGAATTTACGCCGCTATAGCCCCTACCTCAAACTTGCCGAAAAAATAATGTTTACTATTTTTTTTCTACACTAGACTACAAAAAAAAGGTCGAAATTCGATTTTTCATTTTCAAAGTGGCGGCTCCCCCCCTAAAAAAATTTCGATTTTTGTTTCCGAGGTAGGGGCTATAGGGACATTCATTCTAAGTAACTGAATATTTTTTTTTTTTTTTTTCAGACGATGTTTACTCTTGGAATCGTGCGCAATTTGGACCCACCTTTTTTCCGGAGAACCTCGTTACCAGGCCGAGAACTTTCTGAACGGTCCATAAATTCAGTTTTTCAAAATTTTGTATTTTTTTCAATAAATTAAGCTACCCAAATCAAAAAACGGAACTAAAATATCTTTACTCGTTCTCTTTCCACAATATTTTGAAAAAAGGCTAAAATTTGGCATAGATTACCAGAGGACCCCCTTAAAATTGCCGAATTAATAATTAGCATAATTATTCCAATTATCTATTGAAGTTATTGAATTAATCGAGCAGTTTTAGATACTTATATACAGTAAAAAAAATATCGAAGAACTTATATTTAATTGGATGCATTTTATACTGTGACCAATTTGGAGTCGTATTAAGTGAAATTAATTTTTACGTATTAGTATTTATAGAAAATACCATGCGATTCTTTCTAAAAGTAACATTGTCAATGTTCTAGCATGTGCTAAGCCGTTTGTCGCATCTAAATGTACTGGACAATTTGACCTTGAATCAAGAATATCGTCGGTAAATAAGTGAGAGTTTGGTAAAATTTATCCATCATCACGAGGAAGAAATCAATAAAAAATAAAATACTAAAATACAAACAATAAAAACTCTTGCTGAAAAGTTTAGAGTATAGAAATCTTCGTAAAGGCAGAAAATACCGAAATACTGCACAAAAAGAACTGTAAGAGTCAAAATTCATGTTGAAATACAAAAAAATATTTGATATTGCTCCTATAGGAGCAATGTTTTCTGCATATTTGCGATGTCCGAGGGGACAATTACAATGAGGAAATTTATGTTTTTAAGTCATTGTAAACCTGCAGAAAACAAATTGAAGAACATTTTATAAAAAGAAAATAAATGCTGTCCCAAAAGTTGCTTTGGCTTTGGCGAAAAAAAAACAAAAAAAAAATATTGTTTTTCTGCCATAAAAATTATCCGATTTGGATAATTCTTTTATTTTTCCTAAACTTCATAAAGTGGCCAACAATCCTGCAGCCAGTGGCGTTCCTAGGCGGGGGCGGGGGGGGCGGCGGTCTGCCCCGGGTACCACCATTTTAGGGGTGACACCAATTCGACATTTTTTTTAATTTCTCAAACAGAAAGAAAAAGGTACATATCGTCGTTGCGCATACAAAAAAGGCTATGTGAAAAATTTCGATTTTTTTTTTATTTTACCATTTAATAGCCATATGTATGCCCCATCTATTCACCAAATGGTTTCTTGATATTCTTATTGGTTCAGAATAAAACAAATGTGAAAGTTAGCCAGCTATGTGAAAATAGTATTGAAATTGTTAAAAAACAAAAATGTTTTTTTCGTCTCCTGAAAAATTGTTCAAAAACACATAACCTTTTTTGTATGCGCAACGACGAAATAGTATTTGTGTCCGACCGAATGTGAAATTTTGTCCGAAGCCGAATGTTCGGCCAAGTGGAAGTATTCGGCCGAATACCGAAGCCGAAGCCGAATATTAATAAAATTTTTTTCAAGTACAAAAAATGATAAAATTTAGTACTGGCTTTCGTTATTTCGTTAAGTTAAACGCATTAGTTTTTCTGCCTGATTTCTGTCAGCATTGCATTTCTGTAGCTTTTACAACTAGATATAAAATTGATTAAATTTCTTTCATGTCATTTTGCTGAATTATAATATTTCTGTAATTGATTTAGTAACGTCAGGATGACATAGAAGATACTTAAATCGATTTTCGATCTAGTCGAGAAAAGCTACAGAAATTCAATACTGATTGAAATCTCGCAGAAAATTTCTAGCATAACTCGGTTTTTTTTATATCATGTATGATCAATCGAGACGGTCGGGTAAAAATCAAAAATGTTTGAGTTTTCTGCCAGTTCATTCAACTGGTACGATCGTACGATCTTATCAACCCATGTCGGTCGGACCATGATACATTATTAAAAGGTAGAGTCACATTGGAGAGCAGGGTGAGCTAGTTGTCAAAATCAGCTCTTAATTTTTAGTTTTTCTAATTGTTTTTTCGTTTGACGTTTGTAGCTTCTACAGCTTTGTTGTTGCAAAATTGCTCATTTGAGCAGCCATCTTAAAATGAGCTTACCTTGTAATTGTATCATGGATCGGACTCACTGCATTTATCATTTAAATAAAGTTTTCAACAAGCGAAAACCAACTTATGAAAGAACAGAAGAAAGAGAAAAACAACACCAACAAGTGATTCAAGTATGGAATTTCGAACGGAATTCATCGAATCATACTGAATTTTTCCTAAAGAATTATAAAATATTTTTAGTATTACAAAGTAAAAATATTCGGCCAAAATATTCGGCTATTTAGGCCGAAGCCGAAAGTTAAAAAATCGGCCGAATACCGAAGCCGAAGCCGAATATTCGGTCGGACACTAACAAATACATTACGTTAAAAAATGTGTGTCCCATTTTGTCCCATTGAAATTATTTCTAACAATTTGTTTATCAGTAGCTTCATGCGAAAGGAGTTTTTCTAAACTAAACTAAAATTTATTAAGACTTATTTAAGGTCTTCATGGGACAGGCAAGGCTTTCCGATCTTGTTATTTTATCCATTGAAAACGAGCTTGCAAGTAATATTAATTTCGATGACGTTATTTCAAATTTTGCAGCTCTGAAAGTAAGAAACGTTAGTTTTTAAGACAACGCCATTAATAAGATTTTTTTGTTTAACCTTATACCTACATATACAATGTGTACCTGAAAATGTAATGTTTTTGTTCCTTCAGTTTTTAAAACTGCGAAGTTAATAAGTTTTCTTTTTTACCTTATGCCTACATGTCTAAATATGTAGACACCTGAAAATGTAATATTTTAGTTCTGTTTTTTACAAATTCTTATTGTTTGTCATATGTTGTTTGTTTTTTTCGGAAAACATAAAGATAATAATAAAAACACTTAATCTCATCGAATTGGTTTCTTTTTGAATTTAGAAATTTTTTATAGGGGTGACACCATGAGTATCCGCCCCGAGTGTCATCAAGCCTAGGAACGCCACTGCCTGCAGCATTTTAATTTTAGAAGGTTGCAGTGAACTTGGTGAAGGTAAGGTTTCTAATTCAAAATCGAAAGAAGAATTAAGAAATTTTTAATAAAATAGGCCAAATTTGGGTCAAGGACTAATTTTTTAAAATCTCATAGCATATTCGGGTTATGCGGAGGATTTTACATTAGAATATGTTATGGTCAAAAGTTTTTGTATGACTTAAATGTAAATAGGGAACTCGATTTGAAACATCCATTTTATACTTCTTTAAATTCACGTTTTTTAGCGGTGCCCATCCAGTTTGAGAATTTTATGGATTTTTTTTCGCGTCACGTGCTTATATAACATCCTGAATGTGGAATCTAGCCTTGCAGGGAGGTTCTGGAATACTTTTTCGAAAAAACACATCTAATGTATGTGAATAAGGCAGAAATTATATTTAATAAATAATTAATTAAATATATATTTATGTATGATAAATAATATTTAAAACACTTTAAAAAAGGTTAAAAAGCAAACCAATTATGCAAAAGATTTAGCTAAAAGGGTATGTTTATCCCAAAAATTGTTCGGCTAAATTTAAAATAAAAACTTCAAGAATTTAAAGAATTTTCCAACAGAAAAGACTTTTTAATGACCTTTTTTAATATGTGATACATATAATTGTATATTTTTTTTTATTTTGTTTTAATTTTTTATTTTGTTAAATTTGGTGAAAAAAAAATGTAATTTACTACATTTAACAATTTTTCAAAGGCAGGTTCTCCTTCAAATTTCAAAGGCCTGTGGAGACCCAACTAGAGGTGATCAACTAGAGTACATTTGATTTTTGAATAACTTTTGATATTTGAATTACATTTGATAATATTTGAATTACAATTGGGATTTCATAAATTACAATTGAAAAATATGAATTACAATTAGGATTTCACTAATTACAATTAAAAAATATGAATTTCATGAATTACAATTGAGATTTCATGAATTAAAATTGGAAAAGGTGTAGTGATAACCCCCCGAAAATCGGGAGTAGTTACCTATTGAATGTGTTTGAATTCGGAATAAAAAGAATAGAATATTTTACCATAAAATTAGTTTTTTTTTATTGCTTTTTATTTAACCCTACTTCCTTGTTTCAAATCAGTCCCTAATTCTCTGTTGGGGTCAAATTTGATACCATTAAAGAAAAATTAAAGAAATAAATATTCAAACTCAAATTAAAAATCCGAATCTTCATTTTTAATTTTTATTTATGCATTCTGAACACAAATTAAACTTTTGGCAATGATCCGGGCATAACGCTTTGCAACAGGAGCAACAGAAGTTACCATACTTATTTGCATTCACGTCGTATAGACGCATGCCGCATCGAGCTCTTTTCTTCGGCTTTGGTGGATCGTCTACGTCGGAACGACGCTTGCGACTGGTTGAAGGCATTTAATTTTTCATCTTCTTTATGATCTTCTTTATTGAAGGCGTTGAATGTGTGGTTTGATGAGATCGTATGCAACAGCTTTCAAAAATAAACGCCTTTGTAACTGATCAGGATCAATTGAATTAATTTCCCGATAAATAATAAGCCAAATAGCTTTATTCCGGATACATCAAGCATATATGAGAAGAGGGCCATTGGCCAACGCCACACACCGCGTTTAGTCGAAAAAGTTGACATCATTTGATCGCAAGTGTTAACGCCACCTTTCGTATTGTTGTAATCGATGTTCTTCATTGGCTTGCGATTCTTATCAACAGAAATGTCTCTCGAATGATGTTCGTGCTTAACATTACGACAACCCGATTCTTCTTAGGTACGTAAGTGGACAAAGTTGCTCCATTCTTATTGTCAAAGTAAAATTCTGAGTGAGTTGATGGCTTGTTTCGACAACACAAGATTTCTGCTGGAAAAAACGTTCTGTTCTACGGTTCCAAGCAACGTATGTTTTCTGTTTAGCAACTCGAGAGCCAACCGATGAGAAGTGAAAAAAATCATCTGTTCTAATGTTTCGTCCATCAAGTCCTTCGGTTAATTCGATAACGACTCGTTTCCCTTGATCCTTTTCAGGACGGCAATTCGGCGCTTTCCCAGAGTAAACTTGTGAGTTCCAAAGATAAGCATTGCTGCTATCGCATGCTGCCCAGACTTGTATGCCGTAGCGAGCTGGTTTGGTCGGGATGTACTGAATAAATGGGCATCTACCATTAAAAAGCGATGAGCTATTCATCAACAGTAATATTCTCATGTGGTTTATAACAGCACTTCAATGAGTTTACCCAAATGTCAAAGACTTCTCGAATCGGAGCGAGCTTGTCACGCATTCTCCCTTCTTCTCTTGTGTTTTTATCATCGAATCTCATACACGAAGTCATAAGTTCAAAGTCATATCGTGACATAGTTGTTCTGAAAATATGTTGACCAGTGTCTTCATCCCACAACTCTCTAAATGTTTCACCATTCGAGCGAAACACTCCATCGTACAAAAGTAAACCAACATAAGCCCATAGCTTCTTGATGGCATCGATTGTGGCCCATTTCTCTTTATATTTCCTCACGCCGTATGAATTTGTGTATTTCAATAAAAGCCGCTCGATTGGAGAAAAGAAAAGATCAAAAGCAGAAACCTCATTCGAAACATGAGACGAAGAGAAAGTTGTAGGTCCTAAAATAATACAAATCAAAGTAAGAACTGAGCAGTAAACAAAAAAATCGCAACACAAAATACTATACTTAGTTGAAACACTGCCAAACTATCGTCTCGCGCTTGTTTGTGGCTCTAATTCGTATTGAATCGACTTATCTCTATTCTACTATTAAGTAAGAACTGAGCAGCAAACAAAAAAATCGCAACACAAAACACCATAATTAGTTAAAACACTGCCAAACGATCATCTCGCGCTTGTTTGTGGCTCTAATTCGTATTGGATCGACTTTAAATTTTGATTCGTCCTTCTTCCAAATTCAAATCAAAATCGCTGATTTCCATGTTGGCCATTTCCTCTGCAGTCAGTTCATATAAAACATCGTCTGGCTCGAAATCCTCTCGATCATTCTGACCACACTCATCCATTTCCTCAAATAATTCAAGAAAATCTGTTTCTCGATGGCGAGACATTTTTACAACACTTGATTTTTTTGAGTGATGTTCGATATTTCAAAGGGAACGGACGTGCCGGTCGGTGTTTTGTTTGTATATGTCCAATGGTTCCGTCGGTGTTTTGTGTTAAAGTTAAAGTTAAATGTTAAATTAAATAAAAAACAATAAGAACGAAGAAAACAAAAATAAAAAAAAAATATAAAAATAATATACATACATACATATGTGCAAATGACAAAAAACAAAAAAAAAAAAAAAACAAAAAAATAAAAAAAAAAACGAAAAACAGCAGCTAATTCAGTAGCACAGTGAACAACAACAACAAAAAATCCACAGAAACCTGTTTTTCAACAGCCGCCAGCATCAAGAACAACATCGCTGGATTGCTCGAGTTCTGTTTTTAGCTAACCACGCGAGGGGCTTTTCTATGCTCCTCGCAGCGTAAGTAATTGTTGTTTTTTCGTGTCCGTCTGTTCCTCCATCCTCTCCGCTTAGTTGCAACTGTGAGTGAGGTTGCACTGTGAGTAGAATTGTGCTGAGGCAAAGACATAACACTTTCCTCTGTACTTTTCGCTTATGCTCTCAGTGTTACTCTCTTTGCAGTTGTAACTAATTACCCATTTTTTTTGGTTTGAAATTTACACTGTAAGAAAATTTCGCATCATTTTCGTATAGATTTTTGCAATGTACGTGGACTGAAAGTGACTTTTTTCTCGGTTTATACATATTGCACTTTTAATAGGCCTCAAATAATGGCACTGAGTGAAACCCAGGTGAGCAAGGATGCAGATCCACTGGATTTTTATATACCTGGGTATCACTTACTGCCATTGTTTTCCCTGCATAGGGGCATCGCCCTTTACATAAGATCAGATGTAGCATATCAGTGCGAGCGGAGTCTGAGCGTAACCGATCCGGAGTTTTGTTCCTTGTGGGTGAAGTTCAGGGCTCGCTCGCACTTGATGCACTTTTTCTACGTCCATAGAAGTCTCTATATGATTCAATAATGCACATTTTGGGGTTGCTCCCTGACAGCGAAATCGTTGTTGCTGGCGATTTCAACGTCCACAACTCGGCTTGGTTATGTCACTCGGGCCAAATTACATCTGAACCAACTGACGGTCTTTCATCCCCAATAAAAAGAGAAGAATTAAACCAAAAAATCACTCCTGGTTTAATGAGACTTGCAGGATTACAAACAGGTCCAAAGAGGAAGCCTTTCAGAATTGGCGTTCCAGCAAGAATGCTGATACTAAAAGACTTCGCATTGAGGCTAGGAATCGCTGTAATGCAGCTTTAAAACGCGAAAAGTTTCTTCACGAAACTCGCATCAGAGAACAGGTTCTTCTCTGCCCCAAAGGGCAGGTTTTTAAACTTTTGGTCATTCGTTAAAAGAGTTAAAAATCAGACGTCCTCGTCGATTCCTGCTCTTTCAAAGGATGATCAAATCTTCACTGACTCGGCTGATAAAGCGAACCTATTGGCTGGATTGTTTGCACAAAATTCCACAATCCCGGCAAGCAATCAGCCACTGCCCTTTATTGAAAATATATCGTCTTCGATGCAGGAGATATATTTTCGAACGAGAGCGGTCAAAAGAGTCCTTGCAAACCTCAACATAAACAAATCTTCTGCCCCCGATGGTATACCACCAATTGTGCTTAAAATGTGTGCTTCTACACTGGCCCGACCATTGCGTAACCTTTTCAACATCTCATACAGCACAGGAGTGTTTCCATCTAGTTAAATTGCCAATGTTCAGCCGGTACCTAATAAGGGCGATGCCACGAACCCTGAAAACTACCGACCAATAGCGATATACTCAACGCTCTCCAAAGTCATGGATAGTGTAATAAACTTCCGCCTTATGAACTATCTGGAGCGCAACGAATTGCTCAGTGACCGTCAACATGGCTTCCGAAGGGCTCGCTCTACTGGAGACCTAATGGCGTTCCTCACGGAGAAATGGAACCAATGTATTCACTTCTTTGGTGAAAGTAGGGTTGTTGCTCTGGATATTCCTAAGGCGTTTGACCGAGTGTGGCATAAAGCACTCGTGTCAAAACTAATTGCATATGGTGTTGGTGCTAACTTTGCTCGATGGATCACATGTTTTCTTAAGGACAGGTCAATTAGTGTTGTGGTCGACGGTATTTCGTCCAGTGAACGAGCCATCGTTGCTGGAGTGCCGCAGGGTTCAGTCCTATCGCCAACTTTGTTTCTGGTTTTTATCAACGACCTTCTGTCGTTGACTCATAACCCAATTCACTCGTTTGCGGATGACAGCAGCATTTGTAGTTCATATTCTTTCAAAAAAGGCCCGAACTCTTTGGAGATTGAGAGAAAGAGGCTTAATATGAATGACACACTGCTTAATGACTTGCAAAAAATTTTCGAGTGGGGGCTTGCTAATAGAGTTGAGTTTAATGCTAGCAAGACCCAGTGCTGTCTGTTAACTCTAACGAGTGAATTGCCCCTTAGCGCCCCTCAATATGAACGGTGTGGATCTCGCGGAGTCAGATGCTCTTGACGTTCTGGAGATATCAATTAGATCTGATCTTCGTTGGAACGATTACATTTTTGATGTGTCGAAAGAAGCGGCCAAGTGCCTAGGTTTTTTAAAACGGTGTAAAAAATACTTCACTCCAACTGACCTACGCGTGATCTATACCTCATATATTAGGCCGAAAATGGAGTACAATTCGCACATTTGGGCAGGAGCTTCAAGATCTTATTTGGAGCTTCTGGACCGAATTCCACTCGGGCAGCTCACCAAGCCCATCCCTATAACATTGCCTTGATGTCAAATAGAACCTCGCATTACCGAGATAATTCGGTAATGAGCTATGTAAATTTGAGACAATTTTGAGCTATGTAAATTTAAAATTAATCTTCACCGACACTACTCATATTTGTATTACACCGACATGTTATTTCATATTTGTGTTTCAATTCGTGAGATATTGCACGCCTTATTGTACCAGTTGGTTTACCAAATACAACAGATGGCGTGTAGTATCAGTTTTGATACCAACTGAGGATTTGGAATGTTTTTTATTTTCTGAGGAAAATTTTTAAAAAAATACTCATTTTAATTTTCAAGTGTATCTGTCCCAAAGCTAGAACACGAAATTTTATTTTTGAAATTCGTTGACCCGTGCAAAGAAAAAACGGTTAAAACTAAAAAAATAGCATCACAAATGATCCTATAGGGAAGTAGGGTTAAGGAATTTCTGGATAAACAACATTTTACGTTGAATTTTTTATGATCAAATACAATTTTAATATTTGCACAATACCGCACTCTACTCATTGCGGCATATAATTGATCATGATAAAAACAATCATCTTTTAGGTAAAGTCCAACCTTCGATAATGTTTGCCCTTGCGCCTTATTTATGGTAATTGCGAAAGCAACGATAACTAGATATTGCCTACGTCTTAATTTACAGGGGAATGTTGTATCGCTTGGCTCCAAATTTAAACGCCACAGAAAATTTAATTTCCCGAAAGATTCACCAGCTTAAACTTATAAATCGAGACAGTTTTCATGCTTTTTTCACGATAAGTTTACTAATCCATCCAATATATTTAAGTTTCTGATAAGCATGACAACTGTCCCACAATGGGACGTCCCATACAAGTTAGACGGAAAAAATTATTTTATGATTTTAAACGATAGGTATGAAAAAACAACAAAAAAATGTATGGGAAGTGGGGGTCTATTTGACCCCCTGGGGAGTTAGGGGCTAATTTTGTGGTCTCCGGAAGTTGTTTCGCTAAAAATGCTATTCCAACGAAACTTTTTAAAGGAAGGCTTTGTGCAAAGACGCTTTAGAAAGATTATTTCATGGCCTTTCCAACGATATGCAACACTAGTAGATATTTGTGTTACAATTAGAAGTATTTGGTGGTGAAACCAGAATATTTTGGAATAAAATACAATATTTTTAAGTTTAAAGTGAATTTAAAATAAAAACACTTTGTGTACCTTGCATTTTTTATTGAAAATTATGATCCTTCGTTAAATTTACTTTAAAAATCATGTTACTTTTGTTTACTTTACTGCAATTCTTTACTTTAACATAAGCAATTTTAAATTAATTTTAATTTTTTATCTATAAATACTTATATAACTTTGTTAATTTCTATGTTAGTTTCCTATTTTCCTATTAAGGGGGGAAATATACCCATAGGCCGAAAAAAGGTTTGTGCATTTTTTTAAGGAACCTAAGGGATATTTTTAAACGAGGGTTTTTATACCTTAAAATATACACATTCAAGAGTATGTTTAGTTTTTTTTTATTAAAAAAAATTAATATTAAGGTAGATACAGCATTTTTGTAGAGCGCTCTGAAAACGCGGTAACCAAGATTGCTCCTCCTTAATTCAACTGAAACAAAAAAATTAAATATATTATTAAACTATATGTATAAAATGGCGGACTTCCAAACGAAAGTTAACGATTTTCGACTAAAAATTCGTCATTATTTTTTTTTTTTTCTAGATTGAACCAAGGATTTCAGGTGGAATACCTATTCAGTCAAGTCTGCCTTGGTTTGAAATGGGGTGATAGATTAGTGAGAAGGAAAGGGCAATAAGTGGATCATGTGTAGGATGTTCAAAGCGTGGTGGAAAGCCACAGCAACATGTGAATTTGAATCAGAGGCAAGCGTTATGCCTTTACCTCAGTCAATTCAAGTTACAAGGCAAACTCATCCACAAACTTCTCTACCATCAACTACAACTTCAAGTCGTAAATAAAATTTGTCGTTAAAACTTTGGAGATAACTATAAACTCCATTTCTTAACTTGTTCACCATCTCAAAATCATCCACACAAATATTAAATTTGTTGCAAGTACTTTATCAATTTATCCATTCTTTTGCTTTGTGTCACATTAGAAAACACTTCATAAAACTCATTTTGAGATAAGACCACTTGTTTACTTTCCATTTCACTTAAAAAAGAACACTTTCAGCCTTATTCATAAACAAATTTTAGAGGCAGCGTAATTTTAAACGGGCTTCAAACAAGAAAACGTTATTCATTAACATTTTTCGTAGTTGTTTAAGAGCTGCGTAACTTAAACGCCGAAATTGGCGTTTAAAGGTTGCGTAAATACAACCATGATTTTTGTTTGTCTTTTCGTTTAATATCAAAGACATGCTCCATATGTGCCCTTTGCAGCATTTTTTTATGCGGCGGCCATTGCAAATCCTAGGAATTCTTAATTTTTGTAGAGCTTTTCTATAGTTCAGACACAAACCTTACAAACATAATCAGAGAATGAAAAAATGTTTATGTATAACAATGTTAGCAAAGTTGCATAGAGGCTGCGTAAAGCCTTAAACAGTGTGTAACTAAACAAGCGTTTAAAGGTTGTTTAAGAAAATCTATTGAATAAGGCTGTTTATCTTTAACTCCAACAGAAGAAATATTCATACATTAATTGTGCTATTAAGCAAGCGAAATTACTTTAACAACAACAACAATTAAGTCAACCGTTAATTTCCAAAAATTGTCAACATGTGTAAAGTGCAATAACCTCATTCTGCTCAATGCATTCCTATTAGAAAAAGCAACAACAGAACAACAACACTTGCATTTAAACTAACATCGTATTTACCTGCTTTTGTTATAAGTGTTCCTTACTTTTTGCCTTTAGTAATTTTTAGTAAAATAACATTTTTATAAGATTTAAATGATGATCAAATAATTATTGTCACAGATTTATAAATAAATGTTCAGCTATTTTGAAGGCAGGGCGTGACAAAGGACAGGAGGGAAGGAAGGGTTTATTGAAAAAAATCTATATTTTCATTTAAACTTATTTGCATTACACAAAAATAATAAAGAATGGTGTAATAGCTGTATTAATGCACACCAAAATACATAAAACTACATAAACTAAGGGGTTGCAGCCGTAAACCTCTTGAGGGGAAGTTGCCAAACCTAATATTGTTCAAAATATTAAGTTAATATAATAAATTTTAAGAAATTATCAAAAGTAAATACAAGGACATACAAGAAAGGTAGAAATTTCAGCTGAAATATGGCAAAAATTAACTTTTTTGGTTATTCGAGCGTATCCTCAAAGAAAAGCATAATAATAATGAATAATATAATTTGGTGTGCTAAGAAGTGTATGAGCATACATTGGCGTTTCTAAAAAGTGGTTTACCGTTTCTGTGAAGTTCTTGGCTTAGGAGTTATGCCATTTATTGTGATGTAGGGAAGCAAAATGGCAAATTTTCCCATAGACATTTTTGTAACTTAGGTACCATACGGTCTATCTGTATGACATTTACACGTAAGGAAGATAGCCACTCAGCCTTATAGCCTTAACCCCAAATTTCAGTTCATTCCGTACACTCAAAGGCGAGTTACAGATTTAATTCCGTCTAAATAGGCCAAACAGTCCACTGTGTTGGACATTGAGACTGTGTGTCCCAATTTTAAGTTGAAGTTCATGAATTTCCGCACCCGTGCCTTGTTGGATCTTCACAATTTCGACGAAAGAAGCCATGGTGATGAACGAATGTTATTGTTATCGATCCTGTGGATAATATCTCACACTGTTGTGTTAGTTGAAATTACTGTTGTGATTGTTATATCTGTTGATATGATACCGCTCACACTTTTGTGCTTGTTGCCAAATGATAGAATTACTGTTGGGACTGTTATGTTTGATGATATTGGTTAATCATCATTGGTTAGTTGATAAAATAATTATCCTGGGTCGCAGATGATCTTGTGCAGGCGTTGAAGTTGGAAGCATCAATTTAAATTCGTGGCAATGGTGAAGTCTGGAGCAGCAGACGAAGTTATGAAGTTTTTTTTTTTGGAGCTTACTCCTTTAGAACCGATTTCATATATGACGCGTTCAAAGCAAAAGAAAGTAATATTTTTTATGCCCGCAAAAATCGAAAAGAAAAAGGTTCAGCGCAAAAGTGAGCACAACTTGGTTGCACGGCGCATCAAACAGAAGTTGCATGTGGATGACGGTTGCAAGCGAACATTGAAAGTTTGCATGAGGATTCGAAAAGAAGTTGCGGGGTACATGCTGAAGAGCATAAATGCTTGGTGTTTGTTTGATCGTGTTTATGCTTTGTTATGAAAGTATGTGTGTCATCAATGCAAAATCTGAATGCAATTTCAGCCTTTTCTGCGTTTTGATATTTTAATAAATAAAATCACCTAGTTTTGAATGAAATTATAAATTTAGAGGTTCTTAAAGATTACACTACTCAACAAGGTTTTCCACAACGAATTGCGATAACATTTTCTATAGTAAAATATTCCATAGAATCCGAATATCGTAATGATTTTTTTCGTTTGGCCCCAATTTTTTAGGTAAATGGGAAAATTCAAAAAAATCCACTGTTGGGAACACATACTTCACATAAATGCTTGTAAATGCTTACATGCTCAGTAAATGAATTTAAATTTAATTGCATGTAGTAGAGGAGTCAGATGAACATTTTAAGGTATAATATGTGCCAATAGCATCAGTGATATGGCTGTTATGGTCGTCGCAAACAGGTAAAAATATAATTTTTCGTTTTTTAATAAACATATTTTATGTTTGAAGGCCTATATCTCGAAATAATTATATCGGAGAGAAAAAGTTAGGCCTCTTATGTGATAGAGAATTTTATTACAAAAATTTCAAGTACAAACATGTTTAAAGAAAAGTCATAATTCACTAACTTTTTTAAAATCAATTCAAAAACCATTTTTTATTAAAAAAAATATTTTATTGTAGTTAAATTAAGAAATGCATGCATACAATGATTTGTTTTTTATAACTATGTAAAAATGGGTCGCTGAATCCGAATTCGATGTCAGAATTTAAAAATTATGATCTTTTAATAATAGGGTTGCCACCTAATAATATATTTTTTAAGAGTTTTTAACATTATCTAACAGTTTTAGGGGGTCGCTGATTTCGAATCTGAATTTCAAAATTTAAGATGGTTAATAGGGTTGCCATTTCAACAAATCTACTACCTATGCGCAAATAAGCACTGGATTCGCCCAAAAAGATCGAGCGTCGGCCGATCAGAGCGAACGAAGAAATCTTCGTTCGTTCAGGCAGTGTAAACAGTTTGGTCCGAACCAAGGTTCGGAACATTGGTTTTTACAAAATGCTCGCGAGCGCTATTCGCGCAGTGTAAACACTTTTCCATCACGAACGAACGAAGATTTCTTCGTTCGCTCTGATCGGCCAACGCTCGATCTTTTTGGGCGAATCCAGTGCTTATTTGCGCATAGGTAGTAGATTTGTTGAAATGGTAGTTAATAACGTAGGAAAAACAAAAAAGAAAGAAAATATATTGAAAATTTAACGCAAAAGAACTTTCTTTTATTTTGTTATATTATTAGCACTTTATATAATCAAATTATTTATATAATAAATTCTTTATATAAATACTTACATAAAACCTAAATTAAAAGGCATAAAAGTAGTAAAAATTAATCAAATTTAGTACGTTTGCATAAACAAAAATTGATCAACGCTGATGCTCGCAAGCATTGAATTTAAGTGTTTCCACTGCACGAACGAACAAGATGGCGACTTACCAATGTTCGCAACTTGTGTTCGTGCGGTGGAAACGGTTGGACCGAACGAAAAATTGATCGCTACGATTTGTTCGCGATGATTTCTTCGTTCGTTCGGGCATTGGAAACGCTCGGTTACCCATGGCCTGAGCTAACGCATTACAATCAGTAACAATGGTAAAGGGTAGTCCTTTTAGCTGCGTATTAAACCTCTCTAAAGCGTACACTATTGCCAACGTCTCTAACTCAAAACTATGCAGTTTCGATTCACTATCGGTGGCTGTTTTAGAAAAATAGGCCACTGGATGAAATTTCCCATCACTTTGCCTTTGCATAAGAACTGCCCCAAAACCTAATTTACTGGCATACGTATGTAATTCGGACTCTTTGTTAGGACTATAAATCGATAAAACTGGGGCAGCTACTAGACACGATTTTAACTTTTCAAATGCTTCAACACATGTATCATCAAAATGAAATGATTCACCTTTTCTTAATAATCTGGTCAATGGTTTGGCTATAGACGAAAATGATTGTACAAATTTCCTAAAATAAGAAAACAACCCTAAACATTGCTGTACTTGCTTCACATTCTGTGGTCGAGGAAAGTTTTTGATTGCTCCTAAGTGCGCACTGTTTGGCCTTATTCCACACTCGTTCACCGTATAACCTAAAAAGTCAATTTCAAAGTATCCAAATCTGCACTTTCCTAACTTTAATTCCAACCCCTTTTCATGTAACCGACTAAGGACCTCTTTTACTATTCTAATATGAGTTTCGAAATCCTTGGAAGTGTTGTGTTCTTTTATGAGTTAATATTAAATGTATGTTTGTTTAGGTGAGAGTATTGTGTGAGTGTTTATGTGTTGATAATATTATTCTTACTTTATCCTTACTTCTTCTTTCTGGTTACTGCTCCTTCCTTCTGTTTATTTCAGCTTTTATTTAAATCAAAAGAAACTACACTTGTTTTTACTATGGTGTCTTTCACCTCACCAAAAACTCTGCGCTTTATTACATTTTGTTCTTATGTTTATAACATTTTTTATCTTTACATCTTAACTTCCGCACAAGAAGTTGCTACCTATTACATAACAAATACAATAGCTAAAATTGTATATACTTATATATCAAATATTATACAAACTTACATGCTAAATAATTTACAAACTTACATACTAAATAATATATAAACTTACATACTAATTGCTATACAAACTTACATGCTAAATAATATACAAACTAACATTTTAAATAATATACATACAAACATACAAACCTAATATTAAACAACTTAAAAACTTACCAACTTACATATTTGCAAGTTGCACATACCGACATATATATTCAGTTGCTTACCAACCTGCATTGCATTTTTGTCACCTCGATATTTGACACCGTTTACTTTCGCGTGCTACATTTGGACATAAGTTCGTCAACAGTGCGGTTTATTGACCTAGAAACATACATAGAACAACGCAATTCGAAACGCAAGCACCATGCATTCATTTATTTCCGCGATAATGTTAAGGGTTTAATAACAGAGACGCAGCCGAAATAGTTGGCTTGCATTTGTTTCGATCTTTTCCGCTAACCGTTGCATTTTTAACGCTAGCCGGTGCTTGCGCTTGAAATTGAACTTCAATTTCGCGCATTGCTTATGAACGCCGATCGCTTCATATTCTGAGGCAGGTCAGTGTTTCATTCAAGTGGCATAGAGTTATCTACGTCACTTGAATGAACCACAACATTCCTCCCCCCTTCGGAAGAAAAATTATGCTGTTAAATTAGCGATAATTTTTTTTTTTTTTTTCATGCGCGCTTAAAGAATCTCGATATTATTGTTTTACTATTAGTTTTTACTTCTGCACTATGTATGTTTGTACGTCTTTTTTTTTCAACTTTTAGAATGTTTTGTGCTTACTTAGGTATTATTCAAATTTTCTACACATTCCTTTTGGTTTTGTGATTCTTAACTGATTTTTGTGATTCTTAACTGATTTTTCTCTCTTTTGCGAGGTTTTTTTTTTTTTTTTTTAGCAATAATTTTTTTTTTTTAGCAATAATTTTTCGTCTTCTTAACATTAATTTATTATACATGTAATTTTTTTCAATAAACAACCGTTTGTAATGCATTCTTGTCATGATCTTCTTTATTCTTACTTTTAATTGTTATACTGTTACTATTGGATAATTAAAAAACCGATTCTTCAGTGGGTCCCAGTATTTTGGCTGAGCGGATAGATGCTTTTCGCTGTGGCGTTGTTGAAGTCTCTCTTTCCTGCTCCTCTCCTTGACTCATTTCCAGAATACGAGATGCTCCTCCTGTGAGATCGTATTTGACTTTCTTTACCGTATGAACCGGCTCTCGCTGTGATGCTGTGTGATGTTGTACATGTATATCTTCTTTCCGGATTCGCTGTGTTTGTCTTGCTGGCTCTTTATTAGTATATGTTCTTGCAACTCTCCTCTTTCTACAGATGAATACCGCTATGATAATAATCAGGATGACTGTTGATGACCCAAAGACAATGCCTGACCCGGTCGTTATTCTGTGTATTTGAAATAGGCTATCATTGTTTTTCCTTTGTTCGAGAATCGTCTTTAACTCAGACCAACTGCGCTGACCGTCCTGTAACTCCGTTTTCATGCTCTCGTGATCAGAAACAACAACAGGCAAGTGTGTGGATCTCGAGTCCGTTTCATTCAACACCTCTGTCCATTGAGACTTTAATGTTTCTATGAGTGATGCACTGTTTACTACGCGTTGTGTTATGTTGTAATTGTGGAGTCGTGGTGTCTCGTATGGCAACATCATCTCTTCATTTCGGATTGTGCACCGTTGTGTTATGGTAACGTAGCCAAATCCTGTCAGAGTGAGTGTACTCACTTCGTCGTCGCACGTCACTTCAAATGTTTCCGGTACTTGGAAATTGTATAACCATCTATTTGACACTGTCATTTTAACCAGAAATCCTTTAACTGGGGGAATAGCCGCATACTGGCAGAATTCTTCTCGTCTGTTAAGATTTTGTAGTAGGCTTACCTCACAGACAGGACTATTCATCGTGAGTACCTTTCCCGGAAGTCGGCATAGTCGTATTTCACTCATGTCGGCCCCTATCATCTGGATACATTTCGACATCTCTTCCTTCGAAAGCCCGATGAACTGCCTTCTATTCCTAGGCTCCGCCATGTAGGCATACGTTGTCTTCGCCATTAGGTCCCATCGCCCCTTTGTGAATATTGGAATTGGGTATACTTTGTACATGCTGAACCGCATCCGCTCGGGTAGAGGTAATTTTGCCACTACCACAAAACTGCCATTTGCAGGAAACGCCTTCACCGTTGCTACCTGATGTACCTCAAATGACTTGTCCATAAACCATTTTGCTTTTCCTTCCATTGTAAACTGACCCATCAATTTATGCACATCCTCTGCGTTGAGTATTGTGGGATGCAAGAAGCCTCTAATCAAATCGTCTAATATTGCAATTTCCTGCGCCTGCTGCCCCTGAATTTCTACCAGCTTTGCATTAATTACCGCCTGTCTCTCCAATAACTCCATTTTGAGCGTTACTTTTCCCAAAAGTCTGTTGGTCTCGTTATTCTTCATGCTTTGTTCTTCGTATGATTTGCTCATGATACTCTGCAAACCTTCTACCTCCTTCATTATCGTCAATAAAGGTTTAGACACGGCCTTATAAGAATTCTCCATTACAGTGACTTGCTTCTTAAGTATCTCATAAGTCTGGCTTTCTCTGTTTTCTATGTCCCTTAGATGCTCCGAAATTTTCTCTTCGTCATTGTGGTCCATCACTCCAAAAGCCCAATGGAGCGCCTCTCCAATAAAATTAACTGATCGCCGGCTTCTGCGTTGGTTTTTCATTGTTGCCATGACTTCTTCGTTTTTCTTCAGTGTTACTAGTATTGTTCTTGTCTCCCTTAGAGGAGCAACACAGGATAAATAAAACTCTTTTGCTGCGAACACTTCTGTTAAAGTTCTGCACCTGTTCTCCTCATCTTGCAAATACTTCTCCGACGTCTCTAGCACCTCATCCAATTTAACCGGTGTGAACTTAGTTAATATAGTCCATTCCTCGGAAAAGAACATCGCCTCGTGTATTGTTTCTAGGAAAACTGGTGTTGTCTCCAAGCTGACCACCTCTGCATGTTGCGCTCCGGTGCATCCAATCCAAATAAAACCTAGGACCCATATCATTGTCTCGTCGTGCTAAATCTATTTTTATATGATTAACTTAACATTTATCGATATCATAACATAATTTTATATATTGCATTTTGTTTTTATAACGTATTTCTATACATAATCATTATTGGTTATATAGTTCTAAAATTTTATTTTTTTTTTTTCGTATTCTCTTCGCGTTTACGATTACGAATAAACAAAAATCTCAATATAACGCGTGGTCATCAAAATTTGAACCTCCAACTCATATTTATTCGATGGAATTTTCTTTCTTTCCCAGTCTTGTCTTTTCGAATTAGCTTAGTTTTGTTACTGTATTAAATCAGATTTAACTTTGTATTTTATTAAAATAAAATAAAAAAAATCTTTTACATTTCTTAATTGTTCTTAGTTTATATTTTACGTTATAAAATAAAAAAAAATTTAACTAATTTTCCTGATTGTTTTATGTATTATGGAAAACCTTTAATAAATTGTTATGTACCTTCTTAGGTTTTCCTTTTATTACAATCTCGGTAGTGACTGGACTTATTATAGTTCTGACCTCATATGGCCCTAGCCATATTGGAGAGAATTTATTTTTCCTTGCCTGATTTTTCATTAGAACCTTTCCCCCCACTTTAAATTCTACAGGGTTCAAATAGTTATCATAATGTTTTTTCGACATTTCTTTCGCTCGTTCCTGGTTCTGTCTTACCAGTTCGTGAGTTCTTTGTATCTGGTATTTTAAAATTTTCGAAGGATCTTCGGTGTTATATACCGGACTACACTTACGTGTGAGATTCGTTGGCATTTCTGAATTAAATCCATACATGGTTTTAAAAGGTGTTTGCTTTGTGCTCATGTGCGGTGTATTATTGTGCACATGCATAGCAGATGCTAACCATTGATCCCAATTCGACCCGTCCTCCTTAGCAAAACTTCGTAAGTATTCTGCTAATGGACGATGGCTTCTTTCCAACGAGCCATTCGCCTGTGGATGATACGGTGTTATGTGTAATTTTTTAATCCCTAACACTTTACACACATCCGAAAATAACTTAGACACAAAATTTGAACCGTTATCAGTTATAAGTACTTTTGGAATGTTGTGACGAGTTATAATCTCGTCGAAGAATGCCTTTGATACTGTACTAGCTTCAGCATCTAGTATTGCAACACATGCCATGTACTTCGAAAAATCATCCTGAAAGGTTAGTATGTATTTATTGCCCGACACAGTCTCTGGTAGGATACCCACTATGTCCATGTAAACTTTATCAAATGGACGTGTGGGTGTGTCCGTTAATACCATGGGCATTTTTGTAAATTTAGAGCATTTATTGATCTGGCATTTTTGACATTTTTTAACATATTCCTTAATCTGTTTCTGCATCCCCTTCCATTTATATTCCTGCCTTATTCTGAAATATGTTTTTAAAGCTCCTTGGTGCCCACCTAGTGGCAAATCATGAAAATCTCGCAAAATTCTATTAATATCTTTTGGATCGGTTAAAATGACTCTCTTTTCATTCCGTTGGTCTAAAAACTCATCACATTGTTCGCTTGGTTTCTCTGAATTTACTTCCGTTTCAATTTCCCTTTCCTTTTCTTGTTTTTTTTTTCCTTGGTTTTTGATCTTGTTTGAACTACTACTATGTCCTCTTCCTGTTGGGGTATCCTGCTTAGAGCATCTGCATTTAAATTTCGCTTACCAGGCTTATAAATAATTTCGTATTCATACTCTGAAAGCTTGTGCCTAAATCGTGCTAACCGCGATGTTTGGTCCTTCAGATTTGCTATTCCCCTCAAGGGTTGATGATCAGTGTATATTTTAAATGGTCTTCCTAAAAGATATGCCCTAAAATTTTTGGTTGCCCAAACAATGGCTAAAAATTCTTTTTCTATGGTTGAATAGCGTTTTTCTGCGCTATTTAATGCCCTACTCGCGAAAGCAATTGGTCTATCCTCGCCCACTTTTCCTTGTGATAAAACAGCGCCCAGTGCCTCTCCACTGGCGTCTGTAGTTAATAAGAAGGTCTTTTCAAAATCTGGATAAGCTAAAACTGGGGATGAGGTTACTGCTTCCTTTAACGCCTCAAAAGCTTGCTGACAGTCATTCGTCCACTGAAATTTGACGTCCTTTTTAAGCAAATTATTTATTGGTAAAACGATTTTCGACATATTTTTTATAAATTTCCTGTAATAATTTACTAAGCCTAGAAACGCCTGAACCTCCTTCCTATTTCTTGGTACTGGAATACTTTTAACACATTCTAGTTTTTGCGGATCTGGCAGAGCTCCTTGTTCTGAACATTTGTGCCCTAAATACGCTATCTCACGACGCAGAAACTGACACTTTTCTGTGTTCAACTTCAAACAATTTTCTCTAAGTTTTTGGAATACCTTCCCCAATCTTTCCTCATGCTGTTGTAAATTCTTACCGTATATAACAATATCATCCAAATATACGAAACAATCTATCCCCTGCAGCCCTGTAAGTATGTTATTCATTAACCGTTGGAACGTAGCTGGTGCATTCGTAGTGCCCTAATGACGTGCTAAAGGCTGTTTTTTCTCTATCCTTGTCATTTACGAGTACTTGGTGGTACCCACTTGCCAAGTCTAGAGTCGAGAAATATCTGCAATGACCTAGTTGGTCTAATATTTCGTCGATACGAGGGATTGGAAAAACTTGTTTAATGGTAGCATCGTTTAACTTTCTATAATCAATGACTAATCTCCAGTTTTTGTTACCATCTTTCCCCGCCTTCTTTGGTAGTAAGAGCATGGGTGAATTCCATGGCGATCTGCTTGGCCTAATTATGTCGTCTTCCAAAAGTTTTTGTACTTGTTTTTGTATTTCCTCCCTATGCATGTGGGGCAATTTGTATTGCTTTTGATTAATTGGGGCTTGATCTACTTGCGTTTGAATATCATGTTTCAATGCAGACGTACATGACAACTGATCTCCTTCTAACAAAAAAATGTCATGAAACGAAGTCACTAAAGTTTCTATTGATGCTTTTTCCTCTGAATTTAAATTTGCGTCTAATGTAATTGACTTTTTCAGTCTTTCAATTCTGTTACTTATGTTTGTTTCTTTCACGCTAAAAATTGAACTATTATTAGTTTTGAACTTGTTGAAATTTGAATATTTTGGTTCAAAATATTTGGGCATTACAAAGTCAGCTTCTGTTGAGTTTAGAACTGAGACGTGTGTCATTTTATTTGTAACATTTACTATTACTTCCCCTAAATATACCCCTGGTGCTATTTCCTGCTTATGGATGACAACTACAGGAATTTTTGTTTTTAGTGGAATCTTTACTGTTTGTATCGTTCTTGCTTTTATTTTTATTTCGTCGTTGTAGTTTACGGAACTCAACTCGTTTATTTGTTTTAAAGGTAATGTTAAAATATTTTTCCTACATGAATCGTATATTGTTAGCGTTTTTTCCATCGCATTAATAATGGATTTATTCCAAAGGTTGTCACGCCCTAATATGCCATCCGCAGGCAACCCTTGTTCTAGTGCCACTATGTGTAACTTAAAACTGAGGTGCTCTACTTCCTTATGTTTAATCCTCAGAGAACCAAGTGTTTTCACGAAGCCTCCAAATGCTCCGCTTAAATTTTTTATATCACTTGTATCTCTATTAAACATGCTCTTCAACTTGTTTTGTTTAACTAAACTGGTATCAGCCCCGGAATCTACAAGTAAAATGAGTCGTCCGTTAATTGAGTCCCGACACGGGATCTCTACGAACACATCATTCACATTGGAAATGCCAAAACATACCCCTTGTTCGACTTTTTCTTGGAATGTTAAATTCGCGTGACAAAATGAGTTTTTCATATTTTTGTAATAGGACTTAGAATTTTTCATTAATTCTATCTTGAGGTTTTTCAGTTTAATTTTTATTAACTGCACTAACGACCTGAAAAAAAATTTGGCGTTATTTATATACGACTTTTTCTCTAATAAACTTTTTATACTTTTATTTATTATAGTTATTATAGAATTGCTTATGCAAATTGTGATGCATGCTATCATCACTAAAAAACTGACGAAACTCTGCGATGTAGTTATTATTAGTTTAACTAGATCATCTTTTGTTATATTAACGGCCGATACTTTATCGGTTGGCTTAGTAGTACAGATATTTACTATCTCCTCTGACGTAAACTTATCTGTGACCACTATGTTTGGCCTTATTTTACTTAAATTTTTGGGTTCCCAGCTTACTGGCCTCGGCTGAGCCCTCGAAAGTTTCCCTGGTTCGCATCGAAGTTCCTCTTCGCAAAACAATTCTGCATTGTGTGTCCTACCCTTGCACACCATTCACATTTTACCACCTCTTTGTTTTCCACATAAATTCTTCTGCTATCCCTCCTACTTTGGCTGTTAATCTGGTTGTTATTGTTATTCTGGTTTTTATTAAAATTGTTATCCATTATGTTTGGGTTATTTTTATTTGAATTTCTGCCAGCTGAACTGT
Source organism: Pherbina coryleti (assembly GCA_943735915.1). Lineage (NCBI taxonomy): Eukaryota > Metazoa > Arthropoda > Insecta > Diptera > Sciomyzidae > Pherbina > Pherbina coryleti. The sequence goes on from OX030949.1 coordinate 110,536,309, forward strand.
TGAAATTACATTCATGCCCGTATTCTCTGCATTTTTGACAATATGCTTGGTTTTTCCATTTAAAGCACTCATCTCTCGTATGACCCACTCTATTACAAAATGAGCATGTTGGTCTAATACTCCTACTTCGTTCCTCCTCAAATCTTCCCAACATTTGTCTCACTGGCAGTGAATTAGCCCCTGGCACTGGATACTCTCTGTGCTCCTCTTCAACCCTATTCATAGTTGGTCCAAATGGCCCTTTATTAAATGCAAATTTCCCTGTCACATTTGTTCTTCTTTCTATTATTCCAAATGCACTTATTGCTTCTTCCACTATGCCCTCAAATGTTTCTGAGTTTACTCCTAACATGTGTGTCCTCAGTGTAGGATCTCTCAGACCAACCCTGAACGCTGTAAGCATGGTTCTCTCTAACTCAGTTAACAGTGCCGACACACCATCTTTATATCTGATTCTTATTATTTCTTCCGCTGTTATTCTAAGACTACTCAGCCTTCTAGCAAACTGCCTAATTTCCTCTCCTGGTTTTTGCACTGCCTGTTGTAATTCCTGCCATACTGCATCTAATGATCTTGGTTTAAGGTACGTATTTTTTACTAGTAGGTGTAATTCACCTAACGTGTTAAACTGCCTAGACCGAATCAACTCAAAAGCATCTCCATATAATCTTAACTTTACGCATTGAATAACTTTATCTAGGTTCTCTTTACCTACGCCCTGAAGAGCTAATTCTGTGCCTTGTATAAACTTATATACTTCTGCGTGCAATTCACTGGATTCCGCCCCGGAAAATAGAGGTACGAGACTCGAAACTGTTTTTGATATCTCGCATATGTTCATTATGCTGGATTTTATTAATATATTTTTAGAAAAGTTTGCGTTAGTATTCAAATTGTCCTCTGAATCCCCTGCGTCCTTATGGTATAATGATGTTTCTGCTGCTAGCTTCAATTCTTCTTGCAAGTGTCGATTCTGTACCTGTAATTCTCTTATTCTGGCGCTAGCTTGTTCTACTGTTTCGAAATCTTCCCTTGCTAAATGATTAATGTATTTCTCGATGGTGTCGTTAGAAATGTTTTTAGTTTTCAACAATTTTCTCAGCCTTTCGTTTTCTAAATCTAATTCTTGGGCTCTCTCTGCTTCCTCTATCTGCTGTCTTTCCAATTCTGTCAACTTCTTCTTTAATGCCTCAAACTCTGTTTTCAAATCTTCAAAATTTTCCCTTTGGCTAGCTAATTTATGCTCGAAAAATGATTCTAAATAATCGAAGACAACGTCTAGTTCCTCTACTTTTGTTATATTTCTCTCTCTTACTTTTGACTGTAATAACGCAAAATTTTCTTTATTCCCAATAATAATTCTTGCCCTGTTCCATAAATTTTCTGCGAATCTACTAATTTCTCCTGTTAATTCTGTATATTTTCTTTCTGATCCGTGCTGGCACTCCATTAAACCCTGACGAATTTCCTCATCTATCTAATTTATTTTCATGTAGGTCATAAAACTAACGTTTTTATTTTATTGGAGTCACTGAAATTGATTCACCTGCTTTTTTCACCCTAAATTTTTAGATCTTTGTTTCCTGATTTTAGCAATCGGACATAATCGCAGATATCCGCGATCACTTCACTCGGTTGATTCTAAAATCTCTTGAATTCCACTCGTTTACTGGTTTGAAACCTTTTTAATTATACTCTGGAGGGTCCGGTCAACTACAAAGAATTGGCTACGGAATCGCAGAATCTGTGGGTAGTTATAATTTTCACTAATTTATTAGAACACCGTTTATTGAGTTCGAATCACTATCCTTTTTTTTTTTTTAAAAAAAAGGACTACCGGCTGCGCCATAAATGTTGTGTTGTTTTATGAGTTAATATTAAATGTATGTTTGTTTAGGTGAGAGTATTGTGTGAGTGTTTATGTGTTGATAATATTATTCTTACTTTATCCTTACTTCTTCTTTCTGGTTACTGCTCCTTCCTTCTGTTTATTTCAGCTTTTATTTAAATCAAAAGAAACTACACTTGTTTTTACTATGGTGTCTTTCACCTCACCAAAAACTCTGCGCTTTATTACATTTTGTTCTTATGTTTATAACATTTTTCATCTTTACATCTTAACTTCCGCACAAGAAGTTGCTACCTATTACATAACAAATACAATAGCTAAAATTGTATATACTTATATATCAAATATTATACAAACTTACATGCTAAATAATTTACAAACTTACATACTAAATAATATATAAACTTACATACTAATTGCTATACAAACTTACATGCTAAATAATATACAAACTAACATTTTAAATAATATACATACAAACATACAAACCTAATATTAAACAACTTAAAAACTTACCAACTTACATATTTGCAAGTTGCACATACCGACATATATATTCAGTTGCTTACCAACCTGCATTGCATTTTTGTCACCTCGATATTTGACACCGTTTACTTTCGCGTGCTACATTTGGACATAAGTTCGTCAACAGTGCGGTTTATTGACCTAGAAACATACATAGAACAACGCAATTCGAAACGCAAGCACCATGCATTCATTTATTTCCGCGATAATGTTAAGGGTTTAATAACAGAGACGCAGCCGAAATAGTTGGCTTGCATTTGTTTCGATCTTTTCCGCTAACCGTTGCATTTTTAACGCTAGCCGGTGCTTGCGCTTGAAATTGAACTTCAATTTCGCGCATTGCTTATGAACGCCGATCGCTTCATATTCTGAGGCAGGTCAGTGTTTCATTCAAGTGGCATAGAGTTATCTACGTCACTTGAATGAACCACAACAGAAGCAATAGTTACATCATCCATAAATACTACAATCTTTCCTTCATGGAATAAATCCCTTAGAATATCATAAATAAAACGTTGAAAGAATGCAGGAGCATTTTTTAACCCAAAAGGCATTTTCGTATATTCATATTGACCTTCCGGCGTAACAAATGATGTATATTTAATAGAATCATCATGCATTTCAACTTGGTGAAACCCGTTTTTCAAATCTAAGGCCGTAAAAAACTTTTTCCCTTCCAAATACTCTAGACAATCTTCAATTATCTATTAGGGAAATTATCCCTAATTGTTTTTTTATTTAAAAATCTATAATCTACACATAATCTTTTACTTCTATCTTTCTGTTTTACTAACACTATAGCTGAAGCATATGGAGAGTTACTGTACCTTATTATATTCCTCGCTAACAAATTTTTAATAATACCCTGCACCACTATTTTCTCTGAAAACGCAAGACGCCTAGGTGTGCTATGGAAGGGTGTATCGTCGGTTAAATTAATTTTCATTTTTGAGTCATAAGGCCTAACTTCAACATCAACAGACGGGCATATATAAGTATAATTTACTACTTTTGACAACAGTGCCCTTTGCTCCTCGTCAAGCCAAGGGTTTATATTTATCTCTTTATCAACAACTTTCAAGCCATCACGCTCAGCGTGATCACTAACCATATTTCTGCAAACCACACTATTTTCAATTTCCGAAATCTCATTTCCTTCACTTGTTAGGCCCACAGTGTTTACTATATACTCTGGCCCTGATTGAGTCTCCCCGCCCACCTGACAACTTTTACCCTTCACCACCTCAAGATTATTTTTAAGACGAAAGGATTCAATAACGTAATTTTTCATTATTTTATTTGATAATTCACTTTTCCTTAAATTAATTAATTTCAATTTTGAATAACGTTTCAATTTATTTAATCATTTTCTTTGATATAAGGCAATTTGGAGCTTGAGTAACAAATCCCTTCCAATTGGTATAGGCACTGATAGGTCAGAATCTGGGAGAACATAAAAACAATTAATAGCTTCGTACCCACCGACAGTTACCACCCCCATAATTTTCCCATAAATATATATTTCATTATTACCTACTCCACGAAAATTTGTGGGCTTCAATGTATTTCCTAACCCAAAAGGCACCAACGACTTCCTAACAAAACTCCTCGGGCTGCCAGAATCAAAAAGAGAATAAACGCATTCAACCCTTTTATTCACATTCCTTTTGTCAGGGAAAGCAACACTCACCATTTGTATTTCATTGACTCTCTATAGTATCTATGAGTTCTTGTTCTGGAACAGCGGCCTTGGCTGCAATGGACTGCATCTCCAGGACATACCTTTGGATGCCTTCCACAGGCTTAATCTTCCTACTCTTTAGCTGTTCGTACACATCAAGGACACTCTGACGATGCCCGAATTCATCCAAAAGAGCACTTTTCAGCTCTTGAAACGATGAAACACCGACTGTCCGCACAAACATACGTGCGGTACCACTCAGGCAACGCCGTGCACAAATTTGTTTCGCAGACTCGCCACATTGCATTAAGGCGAAAGCCTCTTCTAAGTCATCTAGCCACTTCTGTACATCGTAGGAGTCGTCACCCGAAAATTTCCCAACCACGCAATCCAATGTGTTAGTATCAATAGCATTTTCGCTTCTTTGTCCGGTCTGAAGCAATTCAACCTCGCGGCGTAACAGAAGGAGTTCTCGTTGCCTTTGCAACTTAACAATCTCCCTTTCCAGCGCTTGCTCCTCAAAGACGGGCCCAGTAGCCCCAGTTACCCCAACCTCAGCAGCAAGAGTGGCAGCAGCAACATCAATAGATGACGAAAAATCTTGCCGAAGAACGTTGGCAGAAGGACCTGCGGCGGTGGCAGAAGTAGCAGCAGTATCATCATCGATATTTACAGCAGTAGCAGTCGTCGCGTCGGTGACAGCGGTGGCAGAAGTTGCGTCAATTTCAGCAGTGACGGAAGAAGCAACAGCGGTATCAGCAGCAACAGTGTTAGCGGCAGTGAGAGAAGTGCCAGTCAAAGCAGCGGACATAACCTCACTTCTGTTCCGTTGCTCGTCCTCAATATTTGCACCCACTAGCTTTGCATTAAGCGGACGCAGCTGTGACAGAGTGGCACTTTGCGGCACCTCCACTTGCGTTTGCAGTAATACGTCCATAATTTGTTTTCTTGTAGACATATTACCTTTATTTTATAAAGGATTCCACTTCTGATGATGTAGGCAGTATAAATCCAATGTGTATTTTATTATTATTTCGATGCGTTTCAATGTTGTTTTCTGGACAACCTTCTTGCTCGCCTTTCTTTATATAAGAGACCGGAAATCAATGGCCGAAAAACGACTTCAAAATGGCTATCTCCAATTTGACAGCAAAAAGGTTGTGTTCAGAAATCCAGATCGATCAATGTTGCCAAGTTGTTCTAGAGCAAGCGTAGTTCATTGCACCGTGCTTACACTATTTACTGCACGGTGCTTACAATATTGATTACATGTGAGAAAAATTTACCCACCAAAATATGGTTGGGCTCAAGGACAACACAAGACATCACGACTAACCATGCAAAAACATAACCCTGCAATTACAGAATAGTTTTAAATCTACTCTTGAGTTGACCTTTAGACAAGTTAACATCAAAAAAGCTACAATTGTTAACTAATTTACTCATACGGTTTAATGGAGCAGTTAACATATAATTTGTTCTACTAAATGGTAAGTAAATTAAATTGTTAGCATTTCTACTGCTTCTACGATTAGAGTTAAAATTTATAAGAGAAAGAAGTTCTAGAGAATCGAATACACCGGTGATGAGTTGGTGCAAATAGAAGATATCTGCAGACTTCCTTCGCTCACTCAATGATTGCATTTTTAAAAGTTTTAAGCGATCCTCATAAGGAGGAAGGTTTAAAATGTCAAATCCACTTAAGCCTCTTAGGGCAAACCGAACAAAGCATTTTTTGATTCTCTCTATTCGATCAACATGCACATTGTAACTTGGAGACCAAACTTGACTTGCGTACTCCAAGTGAGGACGCACTATTGCATAATACAACGTTGTAGTCGCAATCATGCTATTGAATTCTTTGGCCCAGCGTTTAATAAATCCAAGCATAGAAGATGCTTTTTTACAAATGTTATCAATATGAATGTTAAAGGAAAGCTTAGAATCCATACATATTCCCAGATCTTTAACGACATTCACACGACATAAAGCAGTATCTTTTATTTTATAATCAAAAACTAAATTATTCCTTTTCCGCGAAAAGGGTCATATTTTGGCATTTATCTGGATTAAGAAATAAATTATTTTTAGAACACCAAACTTCAAAAGATTTCAGATCAGACTGGAGTAGGACTGAATTGTCTTGAGAATTTATTTTTCTGTATATTTTCATATCATCCGCATAAATAAGCAGATGAGAGTTTTCAATGATATGGGTCACATCATTAATGGCTAAAATAAACAGAAGTGGACCTAAGTGACTTCCTTAAGGAACACCAGATAACGCAATAAACTCAGCAGACAAAATCTCTCGGAATCGTATTTGATAAGAACGGTCTGTCAAATACGATTTAATCCAGTTTACAAAATATTGTGGAAATCCAATGCACTTAAGTTTAAATAGAATTAAATTGTGTGGTAACTTATCAAATGCCTTGCTAAAATCAGTGTAGATGCAGTTGACCTGGCAACCAGATTCAATGGTGTTTAAGCAAAACTTTGTAAAATCGAGCAGATTAGATACCGTAGATCTGCCATTAACAAAACCATGCTGACGAGTTGTTATGACTTCACGACAGTGAACTTTTACCCAATCATACACGATTCGCTCAAAAAGTTTTGGAATCGATGACAGTTTAGCAATGGGCCTGTAGTTAATAACATCATTCCTGCAACCTTTTTTATAGATAGGACTAATAAATAATTTTTTCCAAAACAGTGGAAAATAACTTTCGTTTATAGACTTATTAAATAACAAAGAGAGTGGTTGACACAAGATTGAACCGCATTGAGTTAACACTGCGGCAGGAATCCCATCAGGTCCAGCGCTAAAGTCTTCATTGATCGAACCAATATATTTTAAAATATCCTCTGAGGTAAAGGATAAAGAGTCCAAAGAAACTCTGGGTATAGAATTCATATATTCAAAATACCCCTCATCAGGATCAAAAGAATCCGAACAAAATGACTCTTTAAAAAGATTTGCAAACAAGCCACAAATAATGACGGGATCGTCAGTAATTCCATCAACAGTTTTGAATGATGAAGGGAATCCATCGGATTTCTTCTTTGTATTTATGAATCCCCAAAACTTCTTTGGATTAGACAGTATTCTCAGCTTTATATTGTCTAAATATTCATTATATAATGCAGCTGAGCTATTTTCACATTCCAGAAACAAACGTTTGTAGGTTTCCAGGTCATTTAAATCTAAACTACATACATATTTCTTCCATGCCCTATTCCTGTTGTTGCGAAGAGATTTTAAATCCTTTGTGTACAAAGGGTACGCACAGTTCTTCGCAAATTTGAGGCTATATGGTACGGACTGAGAGAACACAGTAAAGAGCTCCGTATAAAAAAAAAAAATATGGAATCATCAAGGTTATTTTCATTTAAGTACTCTAAAATAACATTTAGTTTGTTATGAAGTAAATGCTTTTTAAAATTGAATTCATAAACCTTATCGATTGAACTCGAATTTACTATGCTCTCTCTGTCCGATTTATACCAAATGCTCAATGGTGGATGGTATTCATCTACAATAGTCAGAGCATGGAAGGCCCTCTTAACAATCACATTGTTACTGTCTGTAGTTAAGACCAGGTCAAGAAGTCTTTCAAGACTATTATAAATACAACTAACTTGTTGTAAGTCAGAACATATATTGTCAACAAAGATATGTTCTTGGCGGGTCTTTGAATTTGATGCACAAAAATATATATCATCGTCGGAAGAATGCCATTTTAAGTCAGGCAGATTGAAATCGCCCAACAGTAAAATGTCGTCATTAACGTCAAGTAGATTTATTATATATTCTATGCAATCCGCAAGGCTTGCATACACTTCTGCACTGCAAACTCTTCAGCTGCAACCGTTAGAATATATGAGGCGTGGGAAGGCTTGTTACCAATTTTTTTGCATGAACAGAATGCATTTTGAGTAAAAAATATATTTTGTTTGACAAACGTTAATACATTTTCAGTTGTTGTGTCGGGCTGAAGACGTGAAATGAATAAAAGTTTTCGCCTCGACACTGCCCTTAAGTTAATTATTGGGTTATTGGGCTCAGTTGAAATTCAATTTGGGTTATAAGTCAATGGAGGAGTAAAAGATGGAGGTGAAGAAATAACTGTGTTATTATTTTCTGCAGGCATAGCTGAGGGCTGCTTAGTCTGAGGAGTGTTTGCAGACGTCTTGCGACGCTTATTATTTTTATTTTTCCTCTTCTTTTTTTAACTGTTCTGGTCTTTTTCAGAATGAATGTTAGTTTGAGTCCCGGAAGAGATAGTCTGAGACAAGGAAGGCAAGATGTTTTCCGGTGAAGAACATTCATCATATACGCTTATACTGGGTGCGGCACTAACTTCGCTAAAAAAAGTTACATTTTCCCTAAAATTGTTATTTAACGAGTTAAGACTTTCTCCAAATATCTTTATTTTAGAATAAAGCTCATCTGGGGAAAGGGCCCTGCACTAAGCACAGTACCAGCGAAGACCTGATCGGACAGACATTAAATCGTCTAAGCACGATTTGGAAATACCCGCACATCTCGCATGAAACATTCGCTCGCATGGACCAGAACAACTGAACATAGGGTTCAGAATATTTTGGCTTCTGCATAGCTCGTTCAGAGAGCAAGCAGCAATATTTTCCACAGAAAAATAATCCATATAGCAAATGGTTTATAATTGAGCAGAAATGTGCTTATAGGGTTTTATTTCTGAAAGTTATCAATGCAGTGAGCGCACAGTTAACAAACAATAACAACACTCACTAAGCTTGATACAGACAAAACACAGCACAAAGAAGAATAGAATTAAATTAAAAAAAAAAACACAGCAAGCAAGGATGCATGCACTAAACACACTAAAAACAAGAATGTTACTTGCACCAAATTAATTTAAAACATTTATTAAACATATAATAGAAATTATAAATGTTAATTAATATTACCACAGTGTATTTTTTATTGTTATTTTATGAAAACACTCACGAAATACTTTATTAAATTAAAAACAACACTGAACAGTGAATAGTAAAAAACAAAAACAAACGCAATAGTTAGAATTACACAAAACTCTTCCAACACGGACTAATAGACGAGATCAACTGAAATGTTTAAAACTCTTAAAAAATATATTGTTAGGTGGGAACCATATTATTAAAAGATCATAATTTTTAAATTCTGACATCGAATTCGGATTCAGCGACCCATTTTTATATAGTTATAAAAAACAAATCATTGTATGTATGCATTCCTTAATTTAATTGCAATAAAATATTTTTTTTAATAAAAAATGGTTTTTGCATTGATGTTAAAAAAGTGTTCTTTAGACATGTGCATACTTGAAATTTTTTTAATAAAATTCTCTATCACATAAGAGGGTTACCTTTTTTTCTGAAATCTGAAATACTTTTTGGCATTTGTGGCATATAACATTGTTGTTTTGAATTGAATTAATTTCATGTCAGAGTTGCTAAAATTGTAGCATGTGAGCAAATAATTTGTTGCTTACAATTATTTTTGTTTGAGTTAATTCTTAAATGTTTGGAATTCTGAAATTTTTCAAGCCTTCCTTAACGTCACAGTTATAATTGCAATTAACCAACCAAACTATCAAGTAATATAAATATAATATATTGAATCAAAAATTTATCAAGTTTGTATTCTGAAAAAAATAGTGGTAAGGCTTGTATGAGAGTCTGTTTTGTGAAAATCATAATGCGCTCAGTGGTACTCTCTTATTCGCTCAATTTTTCTCTTTTTTACCCGAATCATGGCAACCCCCTAATCAAGCACACTTAGCACGCAGTCAGCACAATCTGTCGCACAGTTTACGCACAGGAGCACAATGTGCGCCATTCGCCCAACTCTAATGAATAACATATATATAGTGGCGACAAAAAAAAAAAACAACACGTGTTTATGAGAATGAGAAAATACCAACAAAATACACACGACAACAATAACAATTTCGACGCAAGTAAAGCTGAAAAACGAAAACAAAATAACTACAGCAGCATTAAACATGACAAGTTTCGGCGAAAACAATCAACAACAATGCTATCCATATCTTGTTATTGATGTCGCTGCTGCATGTACTGATGCACAGTGGTCTGAAAAGTGGGAATTAAAAAAATTGAAGTGGGAATTTAAACTTGAAATACATAACAACATTACAAAAAAGAAATATATACAATTCTTTAGAAAACACCTGACTTCTGTAATTCACGTTATTACTAAGAGTGTAGAATCCGGTCGTTTACAGGTGATTTAATGTATTTATTAAAGATAACTATTTGAATATAATATATCGTTATTTGAATATAAGAATAAATGTATATAATTCTTTCAGTAATATAAGAGATGAATTCAGTCACCCCCCCTTGACTATTAAGTATATGTAGGGTTGGTAGTATATTCTATTATTTTACAAGTTATTTTTGACACAGTTCAAAAATAACTTGTGGTGTTTTTAGAGCGCACCAACGCTCAGGATATGATGGCTAAAGAGCCGCGCTTATTGAGAAAATAAAAAGATAGTTTTAAGCTAGTAGAGCTCAGAATTACCATCAGATAGATTCTGTCCTTATTTTATAAAATTAAAGATATTTATACAATTTTTAACACTATTATTTTAAAATACCACCACTATTTCCAAGACTCCTCCTTGAATTCCAATATTTCATAATTTTAATTTAAAAATAGACAATTGACCAATCACTATTGGTTTGGTAAAATTCTTTATATTTCCCCTCAAATTGATATTCTCTACCAATAATTGGTTCACTAAACTTACGGCCTTGATTCTAAAGTGTCATAGGCACTTGTTCAGTTCATTAGCTTGTTGTTGTTGCGTAGAGTTTCTCATGCACATGCATTTGAAACACAACACCCGCTGTCGTGCTTATGCTTGTGCGGTATCTAGCGGCAGAAGTGTAAAAGGCGCTAAGTGCATCGAAAAGAATTTGAGTGCAATGTTTTGTTTACGTTAACATTTTTGCGGATTTAATGTTTAGAATTTGTCACAATATTTTTGTTGATATCTTTGGGTTTTATTATTGTCATGTGTTGGACAATTGTAGCTACGCATGAAAGTCTTTTGGGTGGTCAGTTTGGTAACTATGTATGTACATATGTAAGTACACTACAATATTTAAATTTCCAAGTAACCTATCTTAGGCAGTAAACTGCAGTCGCGCTTCGAAGCTGACACGCACACTTTTTTTTTTTGTAAAATGTTGCAGGATTTACAAAGACGCTGCTAGGGGTCACCACATAGACTATAGGTGATACACCTAAGACTTGTTAAAGTGGCAACTGGCGCGTGATACCAGGTACCGATTTAATAGTGTAACGTATGAACTAGGGCGTGATACCAGGTACCAGGAGTTTAGACCGCTGAAACAGATTGAAACACAATGAATTCTTATGAAACCCGCAATTTATTTGTAAATCTGTGATTTTATAAAAAATTCAAACTTAAAATAACTTACAGAGGGTGCTGACTGCGTGCAAAGTGTGCTAGATAGGGTGTGACGACACAAAACCATCAGTCAATTTTGGGTGCACACGTTTTCCATCATCAAAGCAGAAACTGAATTATTTTGGATTAAATTATTTATTATTATTACAATACTTGCCTTTAAATTATTTTTATTCTAATATTTATTTGAATTACTGAATTATTAAAATATGTTAAAATAATTAAATTAGATATTGAATGTATCCAAGCAACCTGTGCCAACATAAACGCATAGAATAAGGTATATATATTTTGTTGGTGTGAACAGCGGTCAATGCGGCAAAAGTACAGCAAAGCTTATCATACGATTTCAACATAACATTGAGCATCAGCCAGAGATAGAGAGAAACACACGTTGAAAACCAGTATTTCCCTACCAGCGATCTAACCCTAACACAAACAGTGCAACGATGAAACATGAAAATACAAATACAACTCGAATTTCCAGCAAGCATAGCCTAACGAGAGACACATGCAAATACAAATACAGCTCGAGGTACCAGCAAGCATAGTCTAACAAGAGGCACGATTGAAGCAGTGAGTGGATTGAAAAATCAGTAGCTGACGGACCACCAACTGAAGAGGAGTTATAGCAAGCAGTAGCTGACAGACCACCAGGAGAAAAAGAATTAATTCGAAGCAAGTAGATGAGGACTATCAACGGAAGAGGTCGCAGCAAATACGGAGGATCAAGAAGGATTGACAGCGGAGGCTGAGGACGAATACAAGGTATATATTTTGTTGTGGGAATAGTGGTAGTGTATTTACGAAGGCGCACCGTCAGGTCGCACGGGTGGCCAAGTAGTTAGGAAGCGCACCGTCAGGTCGCTTGATTGAGTCTAAGAGCTGGTAGTGTATTTGCTAAGGCGCACCGTCAGGTCACAGTGTTCAAGCTGAAGAGCTGGTAGAGTATTTACTAAGGCGCGCCGTCAGGTCGCACGGGTGGTCAAGTAAAGGTTAGGAAGCGCACCGTCAGGTCGCTTGATTGTGGAAGTGACTTTGAAAGGATTATATTAAGCGTGCCGTCAGGTCGCACGGGAGGGAAAAGACACCTAGAAGGCGCATCGTCAGATCGCCCCAACAAGACTAGAGTTTGACTGTCAGGGCGTAAGTGGGTAGTCAGGGAAAAAGCATAGGAGCCTGACTAGCACAACAGACATCAGCCAAAGCGATAACTCCTGATCGTCAAAGCGCACAGCCGATTTCGACCAACAACATATCTCTCGCCACACCAACTTACTTTGATCACATTTGTAAGAAACAGAAAACTAAATATTTTCCAAATATACTATATTTTTAACAAAAATATCCCAAACTATAAATTTTTGTGACGAGTCCTGGACAGCGGCTGAGCATATCTCAGCTATAGAGCCGAAAGACCGGCAGCTTCGTTACATGGCGCCCGAGCAGGGACCTTAAAAATATAGCTTGTTGAGCGAGTGTGGTGAAGGCGAGAATTGGTAAAAGCCGAAATTCTACACCCCAAAATAAAAGAAATTTAATTGGAATAAAAAAACATATAATATAACAAATTTATAAAAATAAATAAAACAGAGTAAGCTAAGAAAAATAAATATAATATAACAATAAAAATAATATACTAAATTAAACATATAATATATAACAAAATAATATACAGAGGTATATATAAAAATTGAAAACACAAGGATAACAGAAGGTAAAAGCATACTTATTACGATACCAAAATGGTCAAAATATCATGGATATACTCGCTTCGACGGGAAGACCTCGTGGCTTACGCAGAGGAGTTCGGATTCGGTACCGAAGGCTCCGTCGAAGAATTATGGAAGCGGTTTGCGGCTTGCATAAATCGAAGCAGCTTCAAAGATGAACAGGAACAACGGTTGGCCGAGCTAGAAGCTAAGCACCGACGAGGGTGCTCACCAGGATCGGGTCTTCCTGATGAAATAAATGTGTCATCATCGGTAACACTAACGCTACCATCACCAGAAGGCGGAGGTCCACGAAAAGACGACTTTTCACAAAATTTTAATATTGACAGAGGTTCAAGTCACCAGATGCGGCCACAAGCATATCCTGAAGCGCAAAGGGCTGCGGCTCGCGGGATGTCTAACAGTGCAATCATGGACAGAGTAACAAAGTGGTCAGTGAAGTTTAACGGGACTGAAGAGCCACTTTCATTTAAAGAGCGTGTCGAGGAGCTGACAGGAATGTATGATCTAGATGAAAATGTGTTGCCACGCGTCATGCCTGAATTCCTGAATGACCAAGCACTTCAATGGTACAGAAATAACAACGCGCACTGGAATAGCTGGCAGAGTTTTAAGACTGATTTTCAAGAGTTTTTCCTACCCGCTAGATTCTTTGAACGTCTGAAAGACGATATTCGACGACGTCAACAATTGGCAGGTGAAAAATTTAAGGAATTCGTTATAGCCATCCAAAATTTCATGCGCCATGGTAATTTAAACAAAGAACAACAATTGGAGCGAATTTACGGAAACAGCAGCCATGATTTACAACTTTACGTAAAGCGGAGAGAGTTCTCAGGCCTTGCAGAAATAATAACTTTGGCAGGCGACCTCGAAAATCTAGATATACCTGAAAGGAACCGATAGCGAGAAGGACCTCAGAGGGCAGAAGCAGGTCATAGGCAGATGATGCCAGCAGTGTTCATCGACCCTCGCACAGCTTGCCGACGCTGTGGGCAGAGTGGTCATTTAGCGCGAAACTGCCAAAATCCAGTTGAAAATTTTTGTTGGAAATGTGGTCGAAAGGGCATTCTGACCTATGAATGTTGCCGTAAAAGACAGTGAAACGGTGGCAGGCTCACTCTACGTCGAGGGGAGCAGGAACCAAATTTTGTAGTGCCTCGACAACGTTAGACAATCTTCGAGCCGAAAAGGGTCGTATAGTGGCTACAGTGGCGCTTAAAGACGTTTTAATGAACGCTACTGTCGACACGAAGGCGACGAGGAGTTTTATTAGCCGATACTATGCAGACAAGCTACGACGAAGAATAAGGACCAAACCAACGAGGACAGATGTTTCTATGGCTAATGGAAGCACACAAAGAGCAAATGAGGCGTTAATAGCAAAAATATCGCTTGGAAATAGAGCAGTAAAGATAGATATGCTGATTCTTCCTGAAGTATTAGACGGCCTGATACAGGGAATGGATTTTCTGTCCGCTATCGGAACCTCTATACGATGTGGCGATTTCAGTCTAAAGTTACTAGGAATGCAGAAGGAGAAGAAGCACCGAGAAATTGTAAATTGCGTCGCAGCAGCACCTGCGTCACCAACTGCCATCGCAGCAGCAACTGCGTCACCAAATGCCATCGCAGCAGCAACTGCGCCACCAACTGCCGTCGCAGCAGCACCTGCGTCATCAACTGTGACACCACGAAGGGCAGCGACACCTGCGTTACCAACTGTGCAACCGTCAAGGGCAGCGACACCTGCGTTATCAACTGTGAAAAGACGGAGAGCAGCGACACCTGCGTCATCAACTGTGACACCACGAAGGGCAGCGACACCTGCGTTACCAACTGTGCAACCGTCAAGGGCAGCGACACCTGCGGCATCAACTGTGTCTTCATCAAGAGCAGCGACACCTGCGCCATCAACTGTGTATTCATCAAGGGCAGCGACACCTGCGTCATCAACTGTGAAACCACGAAGGGTAGTGACACCTGCGCTACCCACTGTGAAAAGACGAAGAGCAGCGACACCTGCGTCAACTGTGCATTCATCAAGGGCAGCGACACCTGCGTTATCAATTGTGTATTCATCAAGGGAAGCGAAACCTGCGTCATCAACTGTGTATTCATCAAGGGCAGCGACACCTGCGTCATCAACTGTGAAACCACGAAGAGCAGCGACACCTGCGTTATCAACTGTGTATTTATCAAGGGCAGCGACACCTGCGTTACCAACTGTGTATTCATCAAGAGCAGCGACACCTGCATCATCAACTGTGAGACCACGAAGATAAGTGTCACCAGCGTTAGCAACTGTGTATCTATCAAGGGCAGCGACACCTGCGTTACCCACTGTGTATTCATCAAGAGCAGCGACACCTGCGTCATCAACTGTGAGACCACGAAGTGCAGCGACACCTGCGTCATCAACTGTGTATTCATCAAGAGCAGCGACACCTACGTTGTCAACTGTGTATCTATCAACAGCAATTGTACGATCCTCAAAGCTCACGACTTCTGCGTCACCTACGGCGCAACAAAACCAGCAAGGCAGCAAGATAGAAAACTATGTCGCTAAAAACATTGAAAAGAGCATGGTAAGAAATGTTATTGGTACGAGCGACGCATCAGAGAAGCCAAGATCAGTCCGGATAAATACCCCGAATACATCATAGAAGGTGGAAAGTTGTACCGTCATTTCCCTAGAACCATTGGCGACGAAGACGGTTCGTCTTGGAAACTATGCATTCCCACTTATTTAAGACACCACGTTATGGTAGAGAATCATGATGTACCCACCGCCGGCCACTTCGGAATACGAAAAACCAAAGGCAGAGTAGCGAATAAATATTACTGGCCGGGTATGTTTCGCAACAGAAGTCAGTACGCTAGGGGATGTAAAAGTTGCCAGAGTTATAAAGTAAGCCAACAGCAGACAGCAAGAAAAATGCGGACACATCGGGCAGAAGAACCACGGCCTACGGTCTGCTCATATTTTACAAATTCACCATGGGTAGAGTTCCCACCATTTTTTCAACCGGAATATTTAACCTGGGAGCCTCAAGATAGTGAAGCAGCACAGCAAACGGGTCACAACCCATCATTAGACACGAAAGCCGACACGCCAAGGACGAGCCAAGGCCTAGCAGAAAAGTTACAGTTAAGTATCTCCCAGTCTCGAAAGTACTTAGCCAAAAGCAGCTCCACGCAGACAGATGACGAAAGATTTGAACGAGATTCTCCCAGAGGGTCCAAGCGTTTTCATCAACGATATGCCAAGAGAACCCATAGACGACGACGCCACTTTAGAAGACTTCATAAGGGAGCTGAAGGTGAAATGGGTGCCATCGAAGCAACTATCACGACGACTTCAGGTACGTAGGAAAATGGTACCGAATTGTGATGTCACGCAGTGGCGTGGTAAGCACGCGCATCTATTCTTGGGCGAAGTAAGGGGGGAGTGTGAGGATCCAAAACCAGCAGTCAATTTTGGGTGCACACGTTTTCCATCATCAAAGCAGAAACTGAATTATTTTGGATTAAATTATTTATTATTATTACATTAAATAATAAATAAATAAATAACTGGCCATTTCAGCCCTTGAAAGGACTTTGACCTAGCTTCTTATGATCAATTGTGTTGTGCGTGTTATTAAGTTTGTACACAATTGACCGAGAACCGGACCTACATGCTTAACGCCGACTCCGAACGGCGATGAACGGAAAGTTCTCGTTCTCAAGAAGCTTTACATGGCATTTTGATTACTCTCTGAGGTTTGCCATTGTCTGCAGAGAGGTGGCGGCCGTACAGAAAAATTATTTTAATTCAAATAATTTTCTGTCGCTGCTGGGGTTCGAACCTGGGTTTCCAAAGTTCTTTGACATAGCGGCCACGCACTTTAACCAACTACGCCACGGACGCCACTATTATTATTACAATACTTGTCTTTAAATTATTTTTATTCTAATATTTATTTGAATTACTGAATTATTAAACTATGTTAAATAATTGAATGTAACCAAGCACCCTGTGCCAACATAAACGCATAGAATAAGGTGCTTGGTTACATTCAATGCGGCAAAAGTACAGCAAAGCTTATCATACGATTTCAACATTTCAACATAACATTGAGCATCAGCCAGAGATAGAGAAAAACACACGTTGAAAACCAGTATTTCCCTACCAGCGATCTAACCCTAACACAATTCGAGTTACCAGCAAGCATAGCGCAACGAGAGATACATGAAAATACAAATACAACTCGAATTACCAGCAAGCATAGCCTAACGAGAGACACATGCAAATACAAATACAACTCAAATTACCAGCAAGCATAGCCTAACGAGAGACACATGCAAATACAAATACAACTCGAGGTACCAGCAAGCACTGATGTTAACGGCACAGTAATTACTGTTTTCTACAGTAATTTGACTGCTCATACAGTACGACAGTAAGTTTTTAAAATATCAAGTAATTTCAATGGCCGGACAAAAATATAAAGTTTTTTTAGAAATATTTGCTAAAATCACATTTGTAACATTTCTATTCTTCTCATAAGTTTATCATCCCTGGAATTTAGTGCAAAATGGAACTATACCTTGATAACTTTGTAGATTATAGTGTACACATGGCTAGTACTAATAACCGTACAATTCCAAACAAACCATTTTGCGCTTTTAGGAAGATCTATGTACGGTCATTTAGATGAATAATATCTAAAATTCTTATTTTTATAAATGTATTAAGTATCCAAATATATTTGTAACGTTTGTATATTATAAGTCGTATACATAAAAATATTTTTAAAAAATTAAAATTATTAAGCTATTAATAAAAAGCTTTCAAATGTTAAAGTCTTTAAATTTTGTTATTCATAAATATGTTGTAACTGCTCTGTAGTTAAAATAGGAACACTTTCGATTAGAAGTGGGTTGAATGTAAATAATGGTTTGTGTATTAGATGGCCCTTAGTAATAAAGAATTTTAAGTCGGATTTATCTTAAACTCGACTTTAACGTTCAATCGGTAGTAATAATAAAAAAAGCCACTTCTAATTTAGAAAACATCTAGTTGTGGCTCGCCGGCTTCTAAGTCAATTTTAAAGTGACATTTGAAAATATTGCAGTGAATATGGACGATGAAAGAATATTTATGGATCTAAAAATAACAAATGATGTAGAGCTTAAGGAAACAAAAGAAGCAACTTACTATTATATTATAAAATTATTAATAAATAAAATCAGCTGTCAAAAGCAAACAGAACAAAAGGTACGTTCAGAGATGAAATTTAAGATCAGTTCACAGTAGAAGCACTGAAGTCGACTTTTGTTAGATTTGTTTTATTACTATGAAACCTTAAAATTACC
Source organism: Pherbina coryleti (assembly GCA_943735915.1). Classification (NCBI taxonomy): domain Eukaryota; kingdom Metazoa; phylum Arthropoda; class Insecta; order Diptera; family Sciomyzidae; genus Pherbina; species Pherbina coryleti. The sequence goes on from OX030949.1 coordinate 110,554,948, forward strand.
TTAGAATCACCTAACTAAATTTGAGTTTAGAAGCGAGTTTTTACGTTTCTATTACTAAGGGCCAATGACTTTTTATTTATTTGTCACAATTTCGTCAACATTTCGATATTTTAACATCAAAAGTTTTTCGAAGCTACCCTCTGCATTGATAAATAATTGTAATTTTATTACCTTTTTTTGTAAATATTTTGAAATGTTTTGACAAATTTTCTTGTCAAATATTTTGAATAATTATTTAAATATTTTGCAAATGTTATATTTTGAATTATTTTACACTTTGTGAGGAAATTATAGCATTTTTCAAACATTTTTAAAAATCCTCTCTTTTATAAACAAAAATTTTTAAACATTTTTTGACATTTTGTTTTTGATATATTTTGAAATAATTTTATATATTTTTGAATTTTTGCTCAGATGAGATCAAAAATAAAATTTAAAGGGGTTTATTTAAGTTTTCAACCATTTTTAAAATTATCGCAATTATGAAGCATTTTAAATGCTATTTATTGAACGTTTATGAATAATGTTGTATAGTAAAGAGTTTTCTACTATAAATCATAAAAAATTTAAGTTTGGGTAGATATTAAAATACTGGCAACGCGTGCGATGACTTCGATGGTTCGATTGTAACTCATTTATTGTTTGCCAATTTCTTAAGCTATGAGTATGTACATACGTATGTATATGTTAAAGCAAGAATAGGAAGAAATATGAAGAAATGTGTTATATTATGACAAATGATAATACAAAAAATGTGTTATATTATGACGAATGAGAATACAAAAAAAATGTGTTATATTATGACGAATGAGAATGTGCGTAAACTGCAGCGTTATATGCAGGGTGATCAAACATCCCGGCCCCGTTGAAAGTACTTTCAAACCGGCAATAATGCAAGCTTTCGAATAGGGCGCCGAATAATTCCCTTGGCCGTACGTACATCGACAACTCTGACACGTTCATCTCTTCCGGGAACACAGTTAACGATTCGACCTAGCTGCCAGTGTATTGGTGGCACATTGTCATCATGAATAATCACCATCGCATCATTGGTGACGTTAGCCTGGTCATCGATCCATTTCGTGCGCACCTGCAGCTCGTTCACGTAGTCGTGCACCCATCGCTTCCAGAACTGTTGCTTGATTCCACTTACGCGTGCCCATTTTTCGAGGTGGTCAATACTAGTAGGTATATCGCGTTCTGGCAAGGTTTTAAGTGAGCTGCCAACGAGGAAGTGACCCGGAGTCAATGCACCATAGTCGCTCGGATCAGATGAGAGTGGTGTTATCGGGCGGGAATTAAGAATTGCCTCTATCTCGATCAAAACTGTAGACAATTCTTCGAAGGTGAGTCTGGCGTTGATCAAACTTCGGTTCAGATGACCCTTAGCTAATTTGACGGCTGCCTCCCAAATGCCACCGAAATGTGGTGCCCTGGGGGGAATAAAGTGAAACTTAATGAATTCGTTACTACAATAATTAATGATCAAATCTTGATTCGATTTGTTAAACAAAAACGTCTTTAGATCGGCCAACTTGTTACAGGCACCAACGAAATTGGTAGCGTTGTCGCAGAAGATGTCCGTTGGCAACCCTCTTCTTCCAATCATGCGCCTTAAAGATGAAAGAAAGGCATCGGTGGACAAGTCGGAGACCAGCTCGATGTGCACAGCCTTTGAAGCCAAACAGATAAACAGGGCGATGTATGCCTTGTATGGCGCCTTTCCTCTAATGCGAATGTAGATGTTCACCGGACCAGCAAAGTCCACGCCACAACGAGCAAACGGTCTTGATGGCGTCAAGCGTTCAACAGGCAGGTGTCCCATAATCTGCTGCAGCAGTCTGGGCTTGTAGCGGACACAGTGTATGCAGCTTCTGACAACGCTCCGAGCAATGTTTCTAGCGTTGACAATCCAAAACTCCAACCGGATGAGTGCTATCAGCGCCTTAGGTCCAGCGTGATAGTTCTTTAGGTGCAAATGTTGGACGTACCGGAACACGAAATCGCATTTGCTTGGCAGCAGAACAGGATGTTTGCGTGATTCTGGCAAGTTTGTCAGCTCGAGTCGACCACCTACCTTGAGCAGTGTAAATCTGCCAGTGTCGTCCAAAAACGGATTCAAAAATTTAAGTGCGCTACTTGTTGGTAAATTTTTCTTTAATAACCGAATGTCATCCGCAAAATAGTGTTGCTGTATATTCCATACGATACAATGCAGGGCATTTTGAAGCTCTTGGGGAGAAGGTGAGACCGTTCCAAATTCGCTTTCGACGTTGAGTTTGATAAATTTGTGGCAGAATCTAAAAAGGTAAGCGACGACACGCACACTGCGTAGGTGTGAGCTGAACTTGTTGACGACATCGAGTATATAGTTCGATGCTACAGTCACCTGAAACGCAGACTTCCGCTTTTCTTTGTCGACTTCTTCCCAGTTGATGCTGTTACATTTATTCGCAGGCCAACTTGGCATCTCTGCATATAAAAATTATGGTCCGGTGAGCCAAATCGACGTTCCAAGTTCTTCCACAGTACAGCCCCTTGAAACAACATCAGCTGGGTTGCAGTGTGTTGGCACATACCTCCAATGAGCGCCAATTGTGAGGCTCTGGATTTCTGATATTCGGTTTCCAACAAAAGTAGATAGTGTGACCGAATGCAATTTGAGCCAATGTAGCACTATCTGTGAATCAGTCCAAAGAAAGGTGTTAGTATTGTAATTCGAGAATACTACCTTGATTTTGTCATAAAGACGAGCGAGGAGCCATGCACCGCAGAGTTCTAGTTTGGGCAGCGTTTGCTTTTTGGTTGGGGCAACTCTGGATTTTGCGGTGAGAAGATAGACTTGAACGTTGCCAGATTGATCCAGAACACGAACGTAGATGCCGCAGCCGTATGCACGAATTGACGAATCGCAAAACCCATGTAGTTGAATCGATTTTACTCCAGGTGCCAAACAATATCTCGGGATGACGATTGAGGATAAATGTGAAAGACTACTGAGTGGATTTTCCCACGCCAATGTAGATTCTGTGGAACTGACTCATCCCAGTCCAATTTTAGCAACCATAATTCTTGAAGTAGGATTTTGGCTGTTATGAGCACAGGTGCTAAAAGTCCTAATGGATCGAATAATGATGACGCAATCGATAAAATAGAGCGTTTTGTCACGCGTGTAGCAGAATAAGGTTTTTTCTCGAACGAAAACAAAAAACAGTCTCGATTCTGATCCCATTTTAGCCCCAGAGCACTGGTAACTGAGTCACCAATATCCAAATTCTTGATTGTTTTATCATCTCTGAACTCGTGATGATTTGAATGCCATTTAGCTAGTTCGAAATGTCCCAACTTCAGCAATTCCTCCACCTCGTGTCGTATACGTGCAAGTTCGGCAACAGAATCTGCTCCACCCAACATATCATCGACATAGAAAAAGGATTTAACAACACTGGCGCCAGCTTTGAATCTCGATGCGTATTGATCTGCAATATAAAAAAGACTGCGTACTGCTAAATATGGTGAAGCAGCCATACCATATGTCACCGTATTGAGTTGAAATGTTCGAATATCTTCATTTGGGGAACTTCTCCAAAGAACGTATTGAAATTTTCGATCATTATTATGAACCAGTATTTGCCTAAACATTTTAACAATGTCTGCTGTGATTGCAAATCGAAAAAGTCTGAAACGTAGCAGCAACATGAAGAGCTCACTTTGCAGCGTTGGACCCACAAATTGAATATCATTGAGTGACCTTTGAGACGTAGTTCGACATGAGGCATCGAAAACGACCCTCAACTTAGTTGACGTTGAGGTAGGCTTAAAGACGCAGTGGTGTGGGATGTAGTAGTGTGGCTCATTCAAATTGGGATTTTCCACTACGCTCATGTGTCCCAATTGCTCATATTCCTTCATGAAGTCAACGTATTGAGCTTTAAGTTCAGGCGAACGCGATAAACGGTGCTCTTGTGAAACAAACCTCCTCAATGCTGTAGTATACGATGTGCCGAGGCATACAGGGTCGTCTTTAAATGGTAAACGAACGATTACCCTGCCTTCAGGGTTACGCGAAACTGCTGATGTGTACAAATGTTCACACATGTGGTGCTCCCGAGTCCACACATCAGCAGCGATAGAAACTTCTTCTAATTTCCACAAATGCTCTAGCTTCTCATCCAAGGAATCGCTACATGTAAGCATGCATGTTTGTGTGTTTGTGGGCCCTTGGTACCGACCAGATACCACCCATCCGAGCAATGTCTTTTGTATGATCGGTAAGTTTTCGCCAAGTCTTATCTGACCCACAGACAAAATAGAGAAAAAACTCTCAGTACCCAATAATAAATCCACTCGGCTTGAGTTATAGAATTGTTCATCAGCTAGTTCTATATTCGATGGAATGTTCCACGATGTGACGTCAATTCTTGCGTCTGGCTGGTAGGCGATATGTGATGTTATACAGAATGTGAGAGGTAATTCAAACCCATTGAACTTAGATTTGATGGTAGCTGAAGATTTGTACTTGATATTTGTGGACGAGTTTCCGATACTTTGAATTTCAATGTTGTGTTTGGCCCTCTGCAATTTCAATTTTTGTGAAAATTCATCTGTGATAAAATTTACCTGGGAGCATGAATCGAGAAGAGCTCTACCCAGCTTATACTGACCAGATGCATCTCGAACCATTACCATAGCAGTTGCCAGAATAACACGATCCATTGATGAGTTGTCCATATGTGTGTGTGTGACAGCATCCAGTAAATTTGGCGGTAAACCTGTAGAAGCAACTGCTGATGACATTTGTTGTGTAGTGCCTGAATTCGACGAGGTAGCATCAGATTTGAATGTATTGTTGCGATGAAGCAGGCTGTTATGGGGATGAGAGCAGATTTTGCAACGAGAGTGAGATGGGCAATTTGACTGTTGATGCCCCTTCGACAAACAATTAATGCAAAGACTAAGCCGCTTTACAGTTTCAAAACGACGAGTTGCGTCCATTGACTTGAAGCGATCACAAGCGTAAATTTTGTGATTTGGGCTTGTGCACAAATGACACGACGATTTAGTCAAGCTGAATGAATATCCCTTTGATTTCTTTCCTTTAGATGAGTTATTTTGAATTTCTGCAATGTTGGGTTGTGTAGCATTCAGTGACTCCAAATACTGGCAATGTCTGTCCATCACAATGGTGCAAGCATCCCATTTTGGCAATGTTTGAAAATCCAATGATTCCTTCCATTTGCGGTTGGACTCATCATCACATTTTTGCATCACTATATGAATGAGCATAGCCTGCGCCACTTGCGCTTCGTTGCCTAATGACAACAGCGATCCATAAAGGGCAGAGGCGTTATCCAAAAGACTTCTCAGTTGCGTGCTGTTGGATTGAGACATTACAGGTAAATCAAAAAGAGCCGAAATATTTTCCAAGAAAATTAGTGTCGAATTGTCGTAACGTACCTTTAACCGCGCTAAAGCCTTCGGATAATTCTCATGCGTTACCTGGAATGCTCTTACCGTTTCAAGTGCTTGGCCGTGGAGACAATTGATCAAGTGATTAAATTTTTCGAGATTCGTTAGATTTATTTCTCGATCAATTATTTGGTTGAACGATACAATGAAGTTTCGATACTCAGAATACTTGCCGCTGAATGTAGGCAATTTCAACGTTGGCAATTTTGAATTCAGCACTGGCATTGAACATGATGATGTTGACATTGTTGTATTGAGGGCATCCTCCCCCAACTGCGATTGAATAGAAAGTTTTGCTGTAATGTATATGTCTTCCAACTCACTACGACAATTGTCTGCTTCATCAAGTTCTTCAATGTTGGATTGAATTGTTAGAGCTTGTTTGAAGTATGACTCCAGAATGCCTAAGCGGCATTTTAGTTCTGCTGCACACAAAGTCTTCCTTTCCTTTGTAGCACTGCTTTCAACTATGTTTTTGATACGTGAAATGTTCTTTTTCACGCTTGACCTTTGCTTCCTTAATGTTTCTAATGTCATGGTATGTGAATTTGTTGCTGAAGTGTGAAGAATGTAAACAAGTCCAAATAGCGATTACCGAATGTAATCAGATCAGCAACAAACCAAGACAACTGAATATGAATGTGGAGCAAACTTGACGAGTGTTGACTGCAATGAATAAAAGTTAATAAATATATTGACGGAAATTTGACAACGAGGTAACAGTGGTGATTATTATAACTGTGCAGCTAAGCAGCCTTTACGAAGGTAGAGATGGCGACGGCGCCTCTAAGCGATGGGCGCTTGTTAGCGATGATGACGGCGCAGCTAAGCGATGGCAGCCTTTACGAAGGCAGAGATGACGACGGCGCCTCTAAGCGATGGCAGCCTTTACGAAGGCAGAGATGACGACGGCGCCTCTAAGCGATGGGCGCTTGTTAGCGATGATGACGGCGCAGCTAAGCGATGGCAGCCTTTACGAAGGCAGAGATGACGACGGCGCCTCTAAGCGATGGGCGCTTGGAAGCGATGATGACGACGCAGCTAAGCGATGGCAGCCTTTATGAAGGCAGAGTTGACGAGGGCGCCTCAAAGCGATGGGCGCTTGGAAGCGATGATGACGACGCAGCTAAGCGATGGCAGCCTTTACGAAGGCAGAGTTGACGACGGCGCCTCAAAGCGATGGGCGCTTGGATTTGTTTTTTTTTTTTTATGAGCAAAGTTGTTGCACAATTAATTGATAAATTAATATCATGCCCCACGTTGGGCGCCAAAAAATGTATAGTAAATAGTTTTCTACTATAAATCATAAAAAATTTAAGTTTGGGTAGATATTAAAATACTGGCAACGCGTGCGATGACTTCGATGGTTCGATTGTAACTCATTTATTGTTTGCCAATTTCTTAAGCTATGAGTATGTACATACGTATGTATATGTTAAAGCACGAATAGGAAGAAATATGAAGAAATGTGTTATATTATGACAAATGATAATACAAAAAATGTGTTATATTATGACGAATGAGAATACAAAAAAAATGTGTTATATTATGACGAATGAGAATGTGCGTAAACTGCAGCGTTATATGCAGGGTGATCAAACAAATGTTTTTAAATTTTTTTCTTATGAAGGCTTTATAAAAGGGTCATTATTTTTTATAAAGCCGATATAATAAAACAATAATATAAAAATTTGCGTTTAAAAAAAAAAATAAAACATTTTTTATTCGTTTTAGTTGTACAGTAATTCCATAGTAATTTTTGATCCAATTCACAGTAATTTTGCACCAAAAACAGTAATTTTTCGTCCCAAACACAGTAATTTCAACAAATTATGTTAACATCACTGCCAGCAAGCATAGTCTAACAAGAGGCACGATTGAAGCAGTGAGTGGATTGAAAAATCACTAGCTGACGGGCCACCAACTGAAGAGGAGTTATAGCAAGCAGTAGCTGACAGACCACCAGGAGAAAAAGAATTAATTCGAAGCAAGTAGATGAGGACTATCAACGGAAGAGGTCGCAGCAAATACGGAGGATCAAGAAGGATTGACGGAGGCTGAGGACGAATACAAGGTATATATTTTGTTGTGGGAATAGTGGTAGTGTATTTACTAAGGCGCACCGTCAGGTCGCACGGGTGGCCAAGTAGTTAGGAAGCGCACCGTCAGGTCGCTTGATTGAGTCTAAGAGCTGGTAGTGTATTTGCTAAGGCGCACCGTCAGGTCGCACGGGTGGTAAAGTATAGGTCAGGAAGCGCACCGTCAGGTCACAGTGTTCAAGCTGAAGAGCTGGTAGAGTATTTACTAAGACGCGCCGTCAGGTCGCACGGGTGGTTAAGTAAAGGTTAGAAAGCGCACCGTCAGGTCGCTTGATTGTGGACGTGACTTTGAAAGGATTATATTAAGCGCGCCATCAGGTCGCAGGGGAGGGAAAAGACACCTAGAAGGCGCATCGTCAGATCGCCCCAACAAGACTAGAGTTTGACTGTCAGGGCGTAAGTGCGTAGTCAGGGAAAAAGCATAGGAGCCTTACTAGCACAACACACATCAGCCAAAGCGATAACTCCTGACCGTCAAAGCGCACAGCCGATTTCGACCAACAACATATCTCTCGCCACACCATGTAATGGCGCTTGTAGCAAAAATGTGAAATCACTTCCATTGTCTTTTTTTAATAATAAAAGAAGTTTAACTTCCGGCGAAAGAGCCATCTACAAGTCAAAATTGCAACTCACCACACTAGCTCATCTTCAACATACTCAATAGCTAATTGCTTCTTTCCAAATTTTTATCATATTTCGTTTACTAGTATATAATAAAATCCGCTAAAATAAAATTTTGCGGGAAAATGTGGCGTGGTCGAGGTTTCTTAGCTTAGAAGTAAACGTTTCTCGATCTTTTCTAATTGTGACTGCATAGTGAAAACATCAGTTTTCTTAACTTTTAGTTTTATTAAACTAAAAATAAAAAAAATCTGAAACTGAAATCTAAAGTTTAATTTCAAGTGCTTATAATAAGTAAAGTTTACTTAAAATAATACTTAAAATTATATAAATTTAAATAATTCTACCTAAATAAGCTGAATCCAGAGGATCTTATTGCTAACGTAAGTTATATTGCAAATATATATATATATATAAAGAAAAAGATATAAGTTTATTCAGAGAGTGACTGTTCATTTAATCTATTCTACAGAAATATCTGTGCCAATCCGATTGCGTGTAAATTTAACATATTAGTTTAATTGATTTTTATTTTAAAGATATTTGTTTCCAAACATATAGATTGGCACAAAACCTTCAAATAATCCTTCAAATAAGCCTTCAAATAAGCCTTTAACCGATTCGTCATGAGTGGTTAAAAACTCGAGCTTGTTCGGAAATTCTATTTTGAATTCTTCAAACAACCCTTAAATTTTAAAGAAAATGTTTTATATTAAATCAACATACATAAATTCAACATAACTTTGTTAGAAGTCACCAGAGGACAAATTTATCGCATGCGATCTTGGATGCATTTGAGTGAAATTTCAACTCTCTCGAGACGTAAAATGGATTCAGGTTGCTTATTGTCACCAATTTAGGTTATCTCAGGAACGTGGTGAGCAGTTCCTTTTCGGCAATCGTGAGCTTAAGACCGTTTTTTTAAAGCGCGGGTGATATTTTTAATGCATATATATGTATATATATATATGAAGCATGAACATATGCAAATGAACAATTCGCAAGAAAATTGCGTTAATTTATAGTTTGAATTAATATTTTAAATTTAGTAAAATGAAAAAAAAAGAATATAGTGTTTGATTTAAAATTAAAGAAAAATAAGTGGAAAACTAATGTATACAAATTTTAACTATGACTTAAAAAAAAAAAGGAAATAAAGAACAATACGAAAAAATCAAGCATGAATCAAAAGTAAAACTTAAATTAAGTACGTAAATAAATTAAATTTATTATATATATAAATAATAACATAAAAAAATAATGGTGAAAAAAAACGAAAGTAATAATATAAGCATATTTATTATACTCCATTTTAGATTTTTTGTTGCACACATACCTCTATATGTATTGCACATAATAATTTCTCTCATGCGATAATTTTTATTTTTGTCAGCATGTTGATTTTTTTGAGCATGTATAAACTATTATTTCTTGATCTATTATTTTATTAACTTCATTTTAAAATGAATAATTCGTTTAAAATTAAATTTTAAATCTATTCTTAAAACTAAAAAAAAATCAACGGCTGGAATTAACAAAACAAGTAGTGAAAAAAAAACAAATAATTTTAGTGATATATTTATTTACCTCAGTGCTCTTGAAACATATATATCATGCAATTATTTTTGACATCTGAGTCCACAGCGCAGAAAGATCTTTCTTCGTGGGAATCTCGCATCATAAAACACTCAATAAGGAGAGCGTGTAAGTTTTTTTAAAGAAATTTTCTTTTAAATATATATGGAATAAAGTGAGAGAGTGATTAATTACAACAAAAATAGTTGTTCTTAAAACTAGGTCAGAGTAACCTTGCACTTGAATTTTTATATATTGCAAACAGCTGTTTCTGTTATTTAAACTTAACTTAAAAAAATGTCTTTACCCTTGCACTCTTACTTTTCTTTTTACTTTTAATTACATAGAATACTACTTATTTTGCGATCTCCGCTTAATTACCATTTAATCAAATAGTTATCGATATTTTAATGATTTTTTTTCGATTTGGTGTAAAAATAATATTTTTGAAAAAAACTGCTGTAAATTTAAGAATTCAAAAAATATTGGATTATGTTATTAATTTTTTTCTTTTTTTGTTATTTACCTGTACATTTCTGTAATTATATACCTACCTTTTGCATGAATATTTCTTTTTAAAATTTAAAAATATTTTTCTATATAAATAAAATATGTTTTTGCTTAAAATTCTATAAATTATGTAACAATAATAATAACGTAAAAATAATGAGTATCCTAGAATATAACTTTGTAGCCATGGGTTAAAATTTGAATTTTTTGAGTTAAATAAAAAAATAATGAATTCCTAAATTAACATTTTGATTTTCTGCATGTCAACAGTGGTCTGACATGGTTAAAGGGATCAGAACTGTATTGAGTTGGTTATTAATCTGATCATGGCTGGGTGGGCAAAGTGTTGTTGTTTTGTCATCTATAAAACAAACAAGTGTTTTATAAAATGCTAATCTTCTAGATACAATAAGCCTTTTCTTTTCTTATTGTGTGTACCTTCTCCTATCCCCTTGTCTATCCTCTCTCAGCACGCAAATTTAAAGTAATAAATTTGTAGTTTAGATATTTTGTTTTATCTTAAAGGAGAACGAACCACCCCATTAGCCGACGAGCAAGAGCCGAGAGTCACTGCGTGCTACCCTTCCTTCTGACCTGATATAAAATTAAAATCATAAAATCTGTTAAACTGAAAACATCTACTTTTAAGACCGTTACATGCTACAACCAACACCACATCGCTCGCCACACCAACTTACTTAGATCACATTTGTAAGAAACAGAAAACTAAATATTTTCTAAATTATTATTATTATAAACTATTATTATTATTATTGTTACTTTCAAATTCGTATAATAAGAAAAGTTCTTTTTCTATACAAAGTGATGACTTGAGAAATACAATATTACAAATTAAATTTAACACAAGTTAAGATTGCTTAAATACTTAAAGAAATATAATGACTAAGTAAGAATAAAATTAAATGACTCTTGAAGTTATATAAGAATTTAATTGAGGAAATTTAAGGAATAAAAAAAAAAGAACAGAAAAATTTGAGAAAGAAAGAGAGCGCTATTATTATTGTTACTTTCAAATTCGTATAATAAGAAAAGTTCTTTTTCTATACAAAGTGATGACTTGAGAAATACAATATTACAAATTAAATTTAACACAAGTTAAGATTGCTTAAATACTTAAAGAAATATAATGACTAAGTAAGAATAAAATTAAATGACTCTTGAAGTTATATAAGAATTTAATTGAGGAAATTTAAGGAATAAAAAAAAAAGAACAGAAAAATTTGAGAAAGAAAGAGAGAGCTGGTTACCATTTGTAAAGTAGTTAGTTAAAAAATTTAAATATAGCTTGCCTAAAGCTTCCAATACCATCAATGTTTTTTAAGTGATTGGGTAAAGAGTTCCATAGTCTGATGGCGTTAATAAAAAAAAGTCTAGTAGAGTTAAGGTATTTAAAATTAGGTACAATTAGCATGTTACTTCGACTAGACTGGCAGAATTGTAGTTTGTCAAAAAGATATAGTGGAGTTTTATAGTGAATCAGCTTATGAAGAAAAATGCAGTTTCTGGCGTTGATGTAGTTAGTAAGGCTACAACCAAGGATAGAATTTCTATACTGTGATAGCTGGTCAAATCTTCGAATGCCGTAGACATATGTACCTTGTTGTATGATTAAACGCTATTTGCAGTTTATGTTCAGAACACGAATCTAATTTACTGTATACAATTTCCGAATAGGTAATTATGGGTAAAATTAGTTGTATCAAGAGCTTACGTCTTGTTTCAACGGGTGTAAAATCGGCAGACATTCTAAGATTTCGCAAGATGTAGTATATTTTGCGAATGATACTATTTACATGATCACTACATGTTAGTGTTGAGTTGATGTGAAAGCCAAGACTCACAACATTAGTCACAAATTCAAGTTTTTTGTCGCCAATAAACAAGTGTGGAATATTTTCAAAATACATTTTCGACGCTGAAATCGGTAGCACAAAAGACTTAAGCGCATTTAGCTGTAGACCATTACTAATGGCCCACTGGTTAATATTGCAGAGATCTTCATTCAGTCTATAGCTTAAGTCTTCTAAGAGACCCGTTCTACGCGAGAGATATAATTGAACATCATCCGCATAGGCATGCAGGGAAGAATACCTACATGTTGAGAAGATGTCATTTATAAACACGGAGAACAGCAAAGGACCAAGAATGGAGCCTTGGGGCACTCCACTTCGTACCAATTTAAATTGAGAAAACTTGTTTCCGACTCTAACTCTTTGCAATCTGTTCGACAAGTAGCTTTCTAAGAGACTTACAGCACTGTCACAAAAACCATACCAACATTTAAATTTCTGACATAACAACAAGTGATTAACAGTATCGAATGCTTTTGAAAAGTCAAGCATGCAAAGAAGAGTAACCAGACCATCATCGTATGATTTTCTGATATCATCTAATACTTTCATTGTAGCGGTTGTGCAGCTATGACCAGCACGAAAGCCGGATTGTAAAGGAGAAAGCATGTTATTTCTGTTCAAAAAAGATGAAATCTGATCTGCCATAATAGATTCGCATATCTTGGACAAAGAGGACAGAATACTTATAGGTCTGAAGTCACTGGCTTCAGACGCTAAAGCTTTTTTGGCAACAGGTATTACTTTTGCAATTTTCCAGGAGCGAGGGAAAGAAGACGTAGTAAAACAATAATTAATTATATGTGCTAGTGAACTAAGTACGTGGGGTAAAATAAGTTTTATAAATTTAACTGAAATACCATCCTCACCAGTAGCATTTGATTTTATTTTCATTATGCACTTGCCAACATCACTCTCGCTAACAGCAGAAAACTGAAAATTAGGTTCAACTAGTACATCTACAATTTTTCTGCTTCCCAGAGTACCATTGTTAGAAAGAAAGAAATTGTTCAGAACGTCGGGATCTACGTTACAATCACCAGCAGATTTTTCCCCAATACCAAGGTTTTTTAAGTTCCTCCACAGCACTTTAGCAGGAAGTGAGGTATTCAGCTTAGCAGAGCAATAGATGTTTTAGATTGTTTCGTTTTTAGTACTGAAGCATTTCTGGCAACTCTGTAGTTTTCCCAGTTCTCCGGTGAAGGGTCCTTTTTCCACCGACTATGCATTTTATTACGTTTTTTTATTGCATTTTTCACGTTACTGTTAAACCATGGACAGGAAGCATTTTTGATAACAGTGGTACGAGTGGGAACATGTCTTACGAAAAGATTGTTGAGAATACTAGAAAAAAATTCTACTTTTTCGTCAATACCAGGGATAAACCATATATTATTCCAGGGAACTAAATACACATCATTATACAGTGCAGGAAAATTAAAAGATTTAAAATCTGGATATGATATTGTTTCTGAAAAACATGTACGAGATAACATTATGTCTAATGTGCAAAAGATCAAGTCATGATCAGAAATGAAATAAATCTGATCAAACAGAAGGACAGTTGATAAATCAGAGACAATAAAATAGTCTAGAAGACTAGGGACGTTATTATGCGAAAATCGCGTGGGCATAGATTCATTCACAATTGACAGACTGACGGACGAAACATTTTCATACATAGACTTAATGACGTTATCATGACATAACAGATTAACATTAAAATCCCCACACACAACAAAATAATTAAAGTCATTTGCTAGATCAGAGAGTCCAGAAAAGAAAGTATTCAGTCTATGACATTTATTAGGGTTATAAACGCAAGACAGAAGTACTTTTGTAACATTATCACACATACTAAGATTCAGAAATTCAACGCTATCACCAGCAGATTTACTAATGATTGTAGCATTTAAGTTTTTTCGGCAATAAAAAACTACCCCACCCCCTCTCTTATCCATTCTGTCATTGCTAAATAAGTTAACATTTTTTATATCAAAAACACTGTCGTTAACATCAGGACAAAACCAAGTCTCTGAAACACATATAACATCTAAAGAAGATTCCTCAGCCACAAACTTCAAATAGTCTAACTTATAAGTATTAAAGTTTCTGGCATTGAAATGTACAATTTTAAGACCAGGATAACGACTACACAACACATTTAACAAGACTTTACAATTTTCATTAGCGCCATTGCAGTAATTGTTAGAACCAATCATAGAATTGAAGATAAACAGAAACATTAGGCAAACTAAATAGAGTACAAACTGATATTAGGTACAAAGAAAAAATATTTAAAAAAATAGTAGCAACTAACCAGGTACAAAATTGTAACCAGGTAACTCTTATAGTGATATTACTAAAAAAATTAAAAAGAAGAAAAGAAAAAGATAGGCATAAATAAGAAAGCTTATTTAACTTAGCATAAGTAACATACATAAATATACATTTAATATTAAATCTCATTTCCAAACTTATCATCATCCAGCTCACCCGCAGCAACAGCAGAAAGTTGGTTGTAGCTTTCTATTAGCAAGCTCTCACCATTCTCAACCCGCTTGATAAAAATAAGCCCCTTCTTCGCATATGCAGAAAACAGCTATTTGCGATGCTTTAGTTTTATTGCACCCTGTAGAAGTTGACGGCTACGCTTAGTCAAGCTTTCATTTAAGTATATGCTTGAGTTAGAGTTGAGTCCCAAGTCATTCAGCGAGAGGTTTTTTCTATTGTTTCTTCGATAAGTGGCTGCAGATCGAAGAACAGAATCTCTCTCATATGAGCTGGCAAACTTAACAACAATTGGAGTGCTTCTTGCGTTGCGCGCATTACTTCTCACTCGAAACACACTCTTTAGAGGTGGAGGTCTGCAGCCAATTGTGAAGCACAGCTTGTTGAACATATGCGTTAAATTCTCCTCGTTGTTCTCAGGAACCCCAAACAGAACAGCATCAGCAGCAACTTCTCTACGTTCAAGATCGCCAATGAGTTTTTGCATCACATACACCTCCTCTTTGATCTCAGCCATTTGAGTGTCTTCAGCATATGACTCAAGTTTATCAACACGCACAACGACGTCAGCGAGAGAAACATTAACTTTGTTTACTTTTTCAAGCCATATTCTTTCCATGCTTTCAATTTTTGAGTTGAACTCATCGCGGAGTTGGCTCAATTCTGTTCGAAAGCTGACGATAAGCATCTCGCTTTGTTTCTTTAGGCGGTCATCTAACTGATCAAGTGTAAGAGCAGAGTTATTTGATGTGTTGACACTTGGAGAGGCACCTTGCGTGGGAGTTGAGAGAAGATGTTTTGCACTCATAGTTTTAGCTCTAGTTGACATTGTGTGTTCGTTTGGATATGAAAAAAGCGGGAACAAAAAGAAACTAATGATTCAGCGCAGCAATTAAAATTGCACAAAAGTTTCAAATTATAATTATTCGGAGAATATCACTTAGTCGAATGAATTAAAAGGCAGATAATTTAATGCAGTTCACCGCGTTAGACCAATATAGGTTTAGTTAAAAACTTCAAAATTGAGCTATTGACGAGCGGAATGAAAAACACGTCTACTCGTTGTAACACATTAATCAATAATCATTAAAACAATTGCAACTGTAAATATAACTCAGTCAGATCTTTTTTAAAATAACCAGATCTTACTACGCTATTTCCATTTAACATCTTCAAATACTTCTTGTACAAACGAAAAACCCAACTGAGGGGTTATTAGAAGTGTTTTTTCTATATATAAATTTATATCCCAAACTATAAATTTTTGTGACGAGTCTTGGACAGCGGCTGAGCATATCTCAGCTATAGAGCCGGAAGACCGGCAGCTTCGTTGCAAGGGATTGCTATGACTCGGGTAAAAGAGAGAACAATTGAGCGAAGAAGAAGCGAATAAGAGAGTACCACTGAGCATAATTGTAATTTTCGCAAACCATTCTCTTGTGATTAAAATTTTTTATGTCTTGAACACTGTATTGCGAAAATTTTAATTGTGCTCAGTGCCGCCCAAAATAAATGTTTGGTGATATAAAATACAGGGTTTTCCAATAGGGACTTGAAAACTTTGAATTAAATTTGCTGCGTTCAATAAACTCCAAACTAGCTGTACGATCCCATGGTCACTGGAACGGATAGAGTTTCATAGTCATTGAAGCTATCCAAGTTCAGGGCCATCGGTTTGTGCAAGCTATGGCCACGAGCAGTCAGCTCATTGCGCTAACGTCAGCGGCAGTTTTGAAATACGTGCTTTAGCTAGCGTCGATCAAGCTAGCGGAGTCGGATTTCTTAAGTCGCTGCTGAGTTCAGTGTAAGGCCAAGGCTGTGTGTGACCAAGGTTTGTGTGTATGTATGTGAGTTGCATTTAATTAAGTTAAGATTAATATATATATTTTAAGATATTAAAAAATGTAAGTCAGTTGTTTAAGTGAGTCTGAATAAAAATATTACAATTGGCGCAGCCGGTAAAAATAAAATAATAAGTGCTCAAACTTGACGCAAAATATTGGAGTACACCTATGAAAATAAAATAAAAAAGCAGCAGATTTTTATGTGTTAAAAAATAATACTTTTGTGCATTTAACATAGCAAAAAAAAAAACTGAAGAAAAGTATTTCATATTCCAGAGTCAATTTCAATATACAAATATATAAAATTTAAAAAATTTTTTAATATTAAAACAAAGCTGTTAAAACAACTAAATATAACTGCTTTTCAACTGCGAAAATTAAAAAAAAGCTGTAACACTGCGACGGGGTTAATTTAAACACGAACACATATTTAACGGATACTGCTTTGTGCACAACAATTGCTGACTTTTTTTTGATTGATCGAAATTAAGACAAAAAAAAGCAGCAGCAGCAGCAACAACAGCACCAACATCAGCAGCAGCAGCAAAAACAGCAACAACAACAGCAGCAGCAGCAACAAGCTCAAGCGCAGCAAAGGTTCTCAAACGATTTTCAAACGTATCAGCAAACATCGTCGCCAAAACCACAGCAGGCACAATCAGAACAACCGCAACAACAAAAGCAGCAGCAACAACAAAAATCAACATTAACAACGCAGCATCAACAACAAAAACAACAACAGCAACAAAACCAACAAAGCAAAGATATACTCAAAGGTCATAAAAAATCCACTAAGCAGATTGAGGCCCTGCCGAAACAACACGTAACAAAGTACGTAAATGCAAAGCTCCACACCAAGGTCACCTAAAAGGCTTAGAAGCGGAAAGGTACGCGACGATTCCTTTATTAATTTAAAATCTTATTTAACTCGGCAAATTGAAAGAGTGCAAGAGGGTGAAAAATTATCCACGGTATTTTGTGATCGGTTAGACAAAAAATTTAGAGAAGATTCGGAAAAATTTAAGCAAGAACTGGTTAAATTTCAAACCCACTCACACTCTTTTAAAATAAGTGAAGATAGCTCTAGTTTATACAATAATTGTACAAAAATAGAAAATAATAGTAACTCAAGTGTTAGTTTAAATTGGTTAAGTATTTCACTCTCTAAGTCAGAACAAGACCTAATCCATTCAGTCCGAATAAATACAACAAACAAACAAAAAATGTCAATAGATTATTCAAAAATTGCTAAGATCACGGCTCAATTGGTTCCCATTTTTTCTGGTGACCAAAACCCCCAAGTAGTGAGTGACCTTAAAATATTTTTAGGTTGTTCGAAAAAGGTACTTGACTGCCTAGAAGAAAGAGAACAACAAGCCTTTCTAAATATAATACCCACAAGATTACGGGGAGGGGCTTATGAATTAGTGGCCTCAAACCCACCCACTTCGTTTCAGGATATTGAAAACCTTCTAAACCGCACTTATCTACCTAGAGAAACATACCAAGAATTAGTAAACAAACTACTAACCTTACGTCAACATCCAAACGAAACTCTTATTGCCTATACGGCACGAATAAGTAACATGTTACAACAATGTAAGGAAGCAGCGAGAATAAAATATGGCGCAACAGTTGCACCAGTGATAACACAATTAGAAGATTTTGCAAAGAACTCTCTAAAAAGCTCAGTTACGAATCCATACTTAAGCCAGTATTTACTAACAATAAAAGATGAGCTCTTAGACTTATTAGTACGAAAGGCACTAGATATGGAAAAATTACAACAAACGGCCTTGCCAGTTCAGACAGCTCAAGTTTTTCCAACATGGCCAAATAATACACCTATAATGACTCACGAGACAAACCCCAATTTAAATAACATATACCCAGTACGACAACAACATCAACTTCTGTACCGCCATATACGGACTATCAGCATGGTAATCAAATTAAATTCAATGAATGCCCTCCATATGGATATTTCCAACAACCAAACCAAGAAATACCAGCACTAAATAGGTCTATTAGAACTGCAGAACATTTTGCCGCAAAAATTACTTGCAATTTTTGTAGGAAAAAAGGTCACACCTATACAGAATGTTTGACTAGAAAAAACACACCATTTTGCTCTAATTGCAAAATTTATAACCATGACATAAGGGACTGTCGACGCTTAAACAACACACCGACCAGACACATGAGCAACGAACAATACAGATCATAAACCACTCAAAGGCGTGTTCAACACCAAAGATCCTACCACGCGACTGGTAAGGTTTCATCATAAGCTCTCGGAGTATGATTATAAAATTGAATATAAGCCGGGAAAATACAATACCAACGCAGATGCTTTAAGCCGAATACCAACGGAAATAAACGATAGTTCCAAAGTTATTACAACAGCTATTATACACACAAGACCAGAAGAAATTATTACGAAAACTGAAACAAACCAATTAAAATGCTATGCCATAACTCGAGCGCAATCAAAAAGCTTAAACGAACCTGCTACAACAGACCTAGACAGCAGTTTAAACGAACAGAATAACACGAATGTGAACAAAGAATCTAATCCTAAATCCAATATACTAAAGGAAAATTTAAAAGTAGAGGTTCTAAGTAAGCCTGAGGAGATACAAATAATCCTTAAGGGCTACCACGACTCTATTTTTGGGGGACACCAAGGTGTATTGAAAACGTATAAAAAAATCCGACGTAAATATTGATGGAAAAAAATGCTTGGTGACATCAAAACTTACATAAAAAAATGCAAAAAATGCCAAATAATGAAATCATATTTGCCAACAAAAATGCATATGGTTATAACAGACATCGCAGAAAAACCCTTTGATAAAATATATTTGGATATAGTAGGACCGTTGCAACAAACTTTAACAAATAATCAATATATTCTCACGTTTCAAGATAACCTCACCAAACTGGTAGACTGTTACGCCATCCCAAACGCAGAAGCCCAGACAGTGGCCCAAATGGTATTCGACCAAATTATTACGCGCTATGGTATTCCAAAACAAATAGTAACCGATCAGGGGACAAACTTCTTAAGCGACCTCTTTAAAGACCTTTGCAAACTATTAAAAATAAAAAAACTACAAACTTCAGCCTACCACACGCAATCCAATGGTGCTCTCGAAAGAGCGCATAGACCAATAGTTGAATACCTACGAAGCATTTGTGATGAAAACCCACAATCCTGGGATCAATATTTACGATCAGCAACATTTGTATATAACAACAGTTTCCATGATAGTACGAAACTCCCACCTATGGAGTGTTTATATGGGTTCACATCAGATATTCCATCTAATTTAAAGCGTGAGCCAGAACCCGTTTACAACCACGAAAGTTATTGCCACGTACTCAAACACAAACTGCAGAAATCATATGCAATTGCTAGACGTAACCTATTAAAGAGCAAACAACAATCCAAAGCTTATTACGATCATTCAATACGACCACAGAATTTTCATGTAGGAGATCAGGTCCTAGTTAAAAATGAAAATAGAAAGGGTAAATTAGCTCCTATTTGGCGAGGACCTTACCGGGTAATTGCTGTAAAAGGACCTGTCAACACGCAGGTTAAAATAGGAAATAAACGAGTAGTAATCCATAACAACAGATTAAAACAATATTACGAATAGACAAAAAAAAAAAAAATAACAAAAATTAATAACAAATAAATTAGATACTAAAAACCAAAATTTAAATAATCCAATTTAATGACGTCCATCATAACTACGTATTTTTCACAGTTCAAAATGGAGTGGTGCTTGATTTTAATGGCGATAGGCCTAACCCAGGGATTTGTCATGGAGCAACCCATAAACGTAACCCAGCTAAATTCCACAGGGGTTGTTTTCGAAGAACTGGGCGAACTATGGTTATACCAAAGTTCTTGGACGTGTTCACGGAAATTGACCTCTCTGAATTGGACAACCAAACTACATTAGCCGATCATGCAGACTATCTCAGTTCCCGCCTATGCAACCAATACAAAAAAAATGGAGGCACTTGTGAACCCCAGGAACGACACATACAGGCCGTAATAGCGCAAATAAAAGCTAGGACCCAAACAATTCGGGAACTAACATATACACCACGTCAGAAACGATCTATATTCGACGGTGTAGGGAGTAGTTTACATTACTTGTTTGGTACCATGGACCACTCTAATGAAGAAGAGGTATATAGTAAGTTAGGGAAACTAGAACTGAAAGAAAGAAAGAAAATGCACTGATTGAACTCCAAAAACAGCAAGTTAGTGTGGTGAAGTCCACTTTAAATAAAATACAAAAACCGTTATCAGTTTTAATGACCAACCAACAACAGATAGGATACCAAATAACTGAATTAGAAAACATAACCGACCAAATAGAAAAAACACAGTTACGACAGGATATACTCTACACCCTCTTGCTTCAAGTAATAGAACTAGAATCAAGACAACAAACACTACTGGACGTAATAATAGCCACACAAAACAACAAAGTACACCCATTACTTATTTCACCAAACACTCTGAATAACCTATATCTAAAAACAAAATCTCTTTGTCAAGATTGTTTGCCAACATTATATCAGACAACCAAAATTAAAACACATTTTCTTCAGGACAAATTAATAATAAAAATAGAACTACCAATATTCGACCTTCCAAAAATGCAATATTTTCAAATATGGTGTTATCCAGTCCACACTAACAGCGGACATTCGGTGATACCCAATATAAAATATTCATATTTAGCGATAAACTACGAGAGGCAGACTCTGGTACTGTTAAAGGAACGAAGCCATCAAAAGTATATTAAAGTTAGCAGAAATATAAATTTTGACTCGTATATCGGGCCACTGGACGTTCCAATGACACAAGCAACAACGACTAAAGAGTGTGAAAATGGACTGCCCTCTAAACCTACAAACAACACCACAGGATACTTTAATAAAACTTAACAGGCCTAACACTTGGTTATTCTCGGTGGAAACTCCACAAATAATACATGTTTCGTGCGAAAGTAGTTTTTCAACGATAAAAGTCGAACACCAAGGAATAATAACCTTAACTCAACCCTGCCAAATACAAATTGAAGAATATATTATAAAATTTCAAGGACACAACAGACATCCACTCAAAATAAAACAACCCAATTTTTCCCCTTTAGAACAATCAGATATAACCAATTTAAACACAAGTTTTACCAAATCTCTAATACAAATGAAAAGGAACCGATCAATACAAACATTAATGGGCAAAGACACAAACGAATTTATAAATAAAGGGACAAAAACACTAGAAGAAATGCACAAAAAGTTAGTACAAATAGAGAAAGAAAAAACCGCCTCACACCAAAATAAGATTGCACTAACTTCAATCTCTTTTTCAAGCTCACTAATGCTATTGCTCACAATATACATTGCTTACAAACTCATTAATTTATTAAAAAGGAAACTACACAAAAAAAAAAATTACCTTTAGAATCTGTTGTAGATATTCGGCTTCAGGAGGTTGAAACTCCTACGGATATTAACCCTCACATAACACCTAAGCCAAGAAAGCCATTAGCAAGATCAATGACATTTACGCCAAAAACGTCGTTCCAATTAGTGAGTGAAACATAAAAAACACAAACAAAAAAAAAACATAAAAAAATGTTTTCTACGTTATACAAGTATATTAAAAAAAAACAAATATTAATTCTTACATGTATTATAATCTACTACTGTCATAAAAAAAACAATAATAAAAAAAAAATGTTTTCTATGTTATACAAGTATATTAAAAAAAAAAAAAAAAAAAAAATAGTTCTTACATATATTATATTCTACTACTGTCATAAAAAAAATGTTTTCTATGTTATACAAGTATATTAAAAAAAAAATATTAATTCTTACATATATTATAATCTACTACTGTCATACAAAAAAATAAATGTTTTCTGTGTTATACAAGTTTACACAAAAAAAAAAAGAGAACAAAAAAAAAAAACAAATAAAACAAAATTATATGTAATTCAAGAATATTAAAACAAAAAAAAAAAAAAAAAATATAACAATAATAATTGCAATAATTTATAAAAAATCCAATGTGGCTCACATACACGTATGGGTTGTTGAACGACAGCTATCGAGAAATATTCCTTTTTTTTTTTAAATAAAAAAAAAAATGTGCAATATTTCTCTTCCAAAAAAAGGGAAGGAATTGTTGCGTTCAATAAACTCCAAACTAGCTGTACGATCTCATGGTCCCTGGAACGGATACAGTTTCATAGTCATTGAAGCTATCCAAGTTCAGGGCCATCGGTTTGTGCAAGCTATGGCCACGAGCAGTCAGCTCATTGCGCTAACGTCAGCGGCAGTTTTGAAATACGTGCTTTAGCTAGCGTCAAATCAAGCGGAGTCGGATTTCTTAAGTCGCTGCTGAGTTCAGTGCAAGGCCAAGGCTGTGTGTGACCAAGGTTTGTGTGTATGTATGTGAGTTGCATTTAATTAAGTTAAGATTGATATATATATTTTAAGATATTAAAAAATGTAAGTCAGTTGTTTAAGTGAGTCTGAATAAAAATATCACAAATTTCTGAACGCACCCTTTCACTAATCATCGAACTGTCACTGTCAATTTATTCAGTAAACTTAACATTTTCGTCATGGTAAAGTACACGAACGAACAACGTTCTCCAATTGGGCTCTGGAAAAGATGCGCCAAGGTGATGAATTTCATCGCAAAATCATCTTCAGTGACGAAGCTCATTTTTTCTCAATGGGTCCGTCAATAAGCAAAATATGCGTTATTGGTCGTGTGAAAATCCACACGTGCTTCATGAATCACCACTTCATCCACAAAAAATAACTGTTTGGTGCGGTTTGCATACCAGCGGCGTCATTGGACCATTTTTTTTCGTCGACGATAACGATCGTAACGTTACTGTGAATGGCCATTGTTATCGCGCCATGATTACCGATTATTTTTGCCCCGAATTGGAAGATATGGACTTGGACGACATGTGGTTTCAACAGAACGGTTCAACAAGCCACACGTCACACGTTACAATCGATTTATTGAAGAGTAAGTTTAATGAGTGTGTTTTCTCAAGAAATGGGCCAGTCGATTGGCCGCCTCGTTCGTGCGATTTAACGCCTCTAGACAATTTTCGTTGGGGCTACGTCAAGTCATTGGTCTATGCCAACAAGCCGACGACGTTGGAAGAGCTCAGAGCCAACATTGAATGCGAAATAGCGGCCGAAATAGCGTCGAATGGCCGAACGAAGTCGAGCTCCATTCATAAATGTTTTGATTGTACTTCAAGCCGATAACAATGTTTTTGAAATATCTCAAATGGTTTGCGTTTTATTTAAAAAAAAGTTGTCAAGTCCTTAATGGAAAACCCTTTAATGGGCGTTTCATTCACATTGAAGCGAGTTCTTGTCTTAAGCAGGGTTCGTAGTTTTTAAGCATTAAGCAACTCGAGAATACTCAATTTGCTCTTTTTAAGCACGAAGAGTAAGCGCGAACAAAAATGTCATGCTGAACTCATAAGTATAAGCAACGCTTTCTTGGCGGCATGCTTACGCATAAGTCAACATGACAATCTCAAACTCCGTGAAAGAAGTCAGCAAGCGAATTATGCTTGCCTCCTCTAGCGAGCAGGGTTCGTATTTTTGAGCAATAAACAACTCGAGAGTAGTCTATTTGTTCTTTTAATCACCTATAAGTTACATACGGACAGACAGAAGGACAGACAGACGAACATAGCTAAATCGACTCGGTTGGTGATGTTGATCAAGAATATATATACTTTTTTATGCCTACAACGTCTGCTTATGGGCGTTGCAAACGGAGTGACAAAATTAATCAGCCCTATTTTAGGATCCGTCGTAATAAATCTACGAACAGAAGCCTACGCTACGAATGCGGAAAATTTGCTATGCTAGGTTCCGAATAAAACAAAGTGGA
This sequence comes from Pherbina coryleti, assembly GCA_943735915.1. Classification (NCBI taxonomy): domain Eukaryota; kingdom Metazoa; phylum Arthropoda; class Insecta; order Diptera; family Sciomyzidae; genus Pherbina; species Pherbina coryleti. The sequence continues at coordinate 110,579,423 of OX030949.1, forward strand.
ATGTTGCGTCATTGAAATTTAATTTCGACAATTCGAAAACAGCTGTTACTGACAAGAGACATGAAATTTTAAATAATGTGATTAACTAAAGTGTTAAGATTTTCATATAAAGAGTGATTTCAAATTAATTCCATTGCAATTTAAATTTCTTTAACAACCTCGAAGGAGATGTTGTCAACAGTGACTTGGTTTCCAAGACGCTGGGACTGTTTATTTGTTGACACTAGGTATTTCGTCTTATCTGCGTTCACTACAAGACCCAATCGACTCGACTCTTTCGCTAACCTGGAGAATGCTGCGCTGACTTCGCGCGTATTATGGCCAATGATATCGATATCATCAGCATACGCCAGCAGCATAATACTTTTGTAAAATATCGTGCCACTGCGTCTCATATCAGCAGCTCGGATGATCTTCTCCATCATTAGGTTGAAAAAGTCGCACGATAAGGAATCACCTTGTCTGAAACCTCGTTTGGTATCGAATGGAGGAGTGAGGTCCTTCCCGATTTTAACTGTGCTGCTGGTGTTGCTCAGTGTCATTCTGCAAAGGCGGATGAGTTTTGCAGGAATACCAAATTCAGACATGGTGGAATATAGATGATTCCATATTGGACTGTCGAAGGCGGCTTTGTAATCGACAAAAAGATGGTGTGTGTCGATTTGTTTTTCTAGGGTCTTCTCTAAGATTTGTCGTAGCGTAAATATCCGGTCTATGGTGGATTTGCCAGGTCTGAAGCCACACTGATAAGGTCCAATCAGCTGGTTTACGATGGGCTTCAGTCTTTCACATAGTACGCTCGACAGGACCTTATATGCGATATTCAGAAGGCTTATCCCACGATAGTTGGCGCAAATTGTGGGATCGCCTTTCTTGTGGATTAGGCAGAGCACATTGAGGTTCCAATCGTTTGGAATGCATTCTTCCGACCATATTCTGCATAGAAGCTCATGAATGCATTTAAATAGAGCTTCGCCTCCATTCTTGAAGAGCTCAGCAGGTAAGCCATCGGCTCCTGCGGCTTTGTTGTTTTTAAGCCGAGCTATAGCTTTCAAGACTTCACTATGGTCGGGCAGCGGAACTTCAACGCTGTCGTCCAAAACTGGGGATTCCGGGATATCATTTCTATTGGTGGGATTGTTGTCGTCGTCGCCATTCAGAAGCCTACAGAAGTGTTCCCTCCACATCATCAGTGTACTCTGGATATCTGTCACTAGATTCCCATTTTCATCCTTGCAGGAAGAGGCCCCGGTCATGAAACCATCGGCCAGGCGTCTTATTTTTTCGAAAAATTTTCGGACCTCATTCCTGTCACCATGCATCTCAATTTTCTCGCACTCACGCATTTCCGCTTCCCTTTTCTTTCGCCTGAAAATGCATCTCTCTTCCCTCCTCTTCTCTTTGTATCGCTCCTTAGCAGCACGCGTTACAACCGACTGCAGGGTGGCTTTGCAGGCGGCATCTTTTTCTGCAGTGGCGTCGCGACACTCTTGGTCGTGCCACTGGTTTCGGCGAGGGCGGTGATAGCCAATCACCTCTTGGGCAGCCGTACGCATAGAGTGGGAAATATGATTCCACTGCGCGCATATATCGTCGATCGGAGGAGTGCTTTCTTGAAGCAGGAGTGAGTAGCGTGAGTGAGTAGCGAAGTCTTCGGCTGTTTGCTTTGATTGCAGCTTTTCGACGTCTAGCTTTCTCTGTGCTGGATTGCGCGCATTCTTGGTTGCGCACAGGCGTGTACGGATCTTGGCTGCGACAAGATAATGATCCGAGTCTATATTGGCACCACGGATCGTGCGTACATCTAAAACACTGGAAGAGTGCCTTCCGTCAATCAAAACGTGATCAATTTAGTTGCGCGTCTTTTGATCAGGAGACAGCCAAGTTGCTTTATGAATATTGAGATGCTTGAATCTAGTGCTACTAACGACCATGTTTCGCGCTGCGGCAAAGTCAATCAGCCTCATTCCGTTGTCGGAGGTATTGTCGTGGAGGCTGAACTTTCCGACTGTTGGACCAAAGATATTTTCTTTTCCCACCTTGGCGTTGAAGTCACCAAGCACGATTTTTACGTCGTGGCGGGGGCTGCGCTCATGTGCCTCTTCAAGGCGCTCGTAGAAGCTGTCTTTGGTCTCATCGTCGGAGCGTGCGCACAAATCGGGCTTATATTGAAGAATCTTGCCTTGACAAGGATTATTGCAAGTCGTTCGTTCACAGGTGTGAATCGCAGGACATGATGCCACAGTCGCTTGCCAACCACGAATCCGCATCCAAATTCGTGCTTCTCCGCATGGCCCCTGTAGTAGATATCACAGGATGCTTGCCGTAAGCAACCCTGTCCCTTCCATCGCATTTCTTGGATTGCAGTGATATCAGCTTTGTATCTTTCTAAGATATCTATCAGTTGAATAGAGGCACCATCCCAATTAAGGGTTCGGATGTTCCAAGTGCATATCCGTAAATCATTGTCAGTTTTTCGTTTGCGTTAGTCGTCATCAGATTTAGGGATAATTTTTATCATTTTTCTTTTGCGTTTCATTGAAATGTGTTTTTACGTGGTGGGCTTCAAATCCAACGCACAACCCTTTAAAGGCAGGGAGCCCGCCGCTCAGATTAGCCGTCAAACTAACGGTTGCCAGTTTGCCGTTTCTAGAGGACACCACGTAGAGGTTTGAGTCGACTTGAGACGAGTTCGACATGGATAATGCTGGCCTCACCAGGTTGAGGCAGTCAGACACGTTGCCATGTGAAGATCGCCCCCTTGACCCTCACGCGTTGCCTTGTGAGGATCGTCCTCCTCGTCCTTGTTGTTAAGGACTTCGTCTACCTGGGATCCAGCGTAAACTCTTTCAACGATGTCAGTATTGAGATAAAGCGAAGGATAACTCTTGCCAACAGGTGTTACTTTGGGCTGAGTAGGCAATTGAGAAGCAGAGCCCTCTCTCGACGAACAAAACTCACGCTCTATAAGGCACTAATCATTCCCGTCCGATTATATGCAGCACAAACCTGGACGTTGAGCAGTTCTGATGAAAAGACTTTGGGAGCCTTCGAGAGAAAGATCCTTCGTAAGATCTTCGGTCCAATCTGCGTCAATGGCGAGTACCGAATTCGATGGAACCACGACCTGTATGAGCTGTACACTGACATCGACATAGTTAAGCGTATTAAAATCGAGCGGCTCCGCTGGCTAGGTCATGTTGATCGAATGGAAAACGAAGCTCCAGCGAAAAAAATATTCGATTCGGTGCCCGGTGGTGGTCAACGCAGAAGAGGACGCCCTCATCTTCGTTGGAAGGATCAGGTGTTGGATAACCTGACTACACTTGGTGTTTCCAACTGGCGCCAGCAAGCGCAAAACAGAAATGACTGGCGCAATTTCTTATACGAGGCCAAAACCGACCTTCGGTTGTTAGCGCCAGATAAGTAAGTAAGTAAGCAATTTAAATTTGTGCATACCATGAGGAGGATATGCTACAAAGAAAAGCTATGAAAGTTCGGAAAAAAGTATTGCTAGATTATCCTTTTGAAATGTATAACGAAATTTAGGTAGTGCACATTCCAAAGCATTTGTAAGTGCTCGACTTGGTAGATAGAAAACCAGCAACCATGCAACTGACGGTGGAAGTCAACGTTTTTGTTTCGAAAGAAGTGCATTCGATCTGTCCGAATTGCGACACTCGTCTTCGAGAAAAATTATTTCAAATATGTCAACTACGTCCATCAAATTGTTTTGTCAATTATCAGGCATGCCGCGAGTCGACTCCAGATTGGATTTTTTTCCGCCGCAATTGGCCAGTTTTCAAAATAAGCATTTTTGCAACAAAAAAATGTGTGTCTTCAAAACCCATTCAATATTTTTTCGGGAAATTTATACACTAGTTTGAAGTTGAGTTGACATTGGTGTAATGCATTTTTTCTATGATGATGATGCATACCATTTCATTCAATAAACTGACCAAACGCATGTATTAGTTTCCTTTTCTGATTTTTTACCTACATAAATAAAAAACTTTTTTTTGTTGATTTAAAGGAGAAATACATACATATTTTTCTTTAAACAGCTTATTATGACAAAATAAACAACATTTCAATTTAAAATTTTAGTTTCCCAATGAATTCTGACGATGCAAAGCTGTCGTAAAAAATCCGCGAAAAGAACTGTCAAATGATGAAACGTTCGGAACGTGGAATGTCAATATTACCAATTTCGAATACGACGTAACGAATCGGATCATAGAATACAACTTTACGAATGCGAGAGAAAATTACAGCTACGACGGATCCTGGAACAAGACTGAATATACCCCTTTTTGGTTTTTGTATGGGAGTCCCCCGTAAGGAGTGGTCGGAAGAGATGGATCCCAAGGGAAATCTGTACCTTTTGCAAAAGTAATTAGGGTTGGTCATACATAAAGGGTGATTTTTTTGAGGTTATGATTTTCATGCATTAGTATTTGACAGATCACGTGGGATTTCAGACATGGTGTCAAAGAGAAAGATGCTCAGTATGCTTTGACATTTCATCATGAATAGACTTACGATCTGCCACAACGTCGAATTTTCAGTGAATGGGCCCTAGAAAAGTTGGCAGAAAATCCGCTTTTTTATCGACAAATTTTGTTCAGCGATGAGGCTCATTTCTGGTTGAATGGCTACGTAAATAAGCAAAATTGCCGCATTTGGAGTGAAGAGCAACCAGAAGCCGTTCAAGAACTGGCCATGCATCCCGAAAAATGCACTGTTTGGTGTGGTTTGTACGCTGGTGGAATCATTGGACCGTATTTTTTCAAAGATGCTGTTGGACGCAACGTTACGGTGAATGGTGATCGCTATCGTTCGATGCTAACAAACTTTTTGTTGCCAAAAATGGAAGAACTGAACTTGGTTGACATGTGGTTTCAACAAGATGGCGCTACATGCCACACATCTCGCGATTCTATGGCCATTTTGAGGGAAAACTTCGGAGAACAATTAATCTCAAGAAATGGACCGGTAAGTTGGCCACCAAGATCATGCGATTTGACGCCTTTAGACTATTTTTTGTGGGGCTACGTCAAGTCTAAAGTCTACAGAAATAAGCCAGCAACTATTCCAGCTTTGGAAGACAACATTTCCGAAGAAATTCGGGCTATTCCGGCCGAAATGCTCGAAAAAGTTGCCCAAAATTGGACTTTCCGAATGGACCACCTAAGACGCAGCCGCGGTCAACATTTAAATGAAATTATCTTCAAAAAGTAAATGTCATGGACCAATCTAACGTTTCAAATAAAGAACCGATGAGATTTTGCAAATTTTATGCGTTTTTTTTAAAAAAAAAGTTATCAGGCACTTAAAAAATCACTCTTTATTAACCCTCTCTGGCCCTCCCTTAAAGCCCCCCGTTCAGGTGCAGGGAATAAATATACAAAAATCATTAAATTTGTATGGGAGTCCCCCTAAGGAGTGATCGGAGGGGATAGATCCCCAAGGAAAAATGTTTCCTTTTACAAAAGTAATAGAGGACGGTTATACATATTAACAATCTCCGGACCTCCCTTAAAGCCCCCCTGTTCAGGTGTAGGGACTAAATATACACAAAAAAGTAACTAATATGCAATACAAGAACTGATCAGCTCGTGAGCATGTTTTTATGACTCTGCTTGTAAGTATCAGCACGTTTTCGATGCTTACAACGTAACTTTTAAGTTGCTTAATTTTTCAGCAGGCTAGCTGCTCTGAAGTTGTAAGGCAAACATTCAACAAGTTTGAGGCAACATTACTTAGAACGTTGAGCAACATATTTAGGTTAGGGTTAGGTTAGGTTCTTATGGCTGAGCCGGCAAATGACTCATACACTTAGGCCAGTGCAGGCCCGTTGTGATACCACATAATCTCTTTTGACTTATGAGAGATATTCCTCCTCAACGAAACAGTTCGAATGGATTATGAATTTAATTATATGCCTGATTTCCAGTCATGAGACTTCGGTAAGTCCATTTAAGAAGTGATGGCCCAGAGTTTCCAATCTCCTTTATTTAGCGCCGGACAATCGCAGAGGAAATCCTAGACATTTTCTAACTCTTCCTCGCATTTGCAGCTTCTGCAGTTATCATTTGGTGCAAGTCTCACTCAAAGAGCATGTATTCCGATTAGACAGTGACCCGTCATTCCTTATTTTGAAAGGTTTATCCTGCTTAATTTAAGTAGTGATTTAGTGCGTTTTAAGTCGTAGCGAGGCCACGTTAGCTTAGCAACCCTACATGTGTGAAGGTGTTCCCAACGTACTTGTGCAAGACTCAAACAATTTTTCTTGCACTGGAGTTTATAGGAGGACATGGTTATACCAATGAAATCCTCATTTAAGAGGATGTTCGAGGTCGTACCCTTCCTTGCCAATTCGTCAGCCAGATTGTTGCCCTCGATATCCCTATGACCGAGTACCCATATGAGGTGGATCTTGAATAACCTTGCCATCTCGTTAAGAGATCTGCGGCACTCAGTAAGAGTTTTAGAGTTATCAATATGCGTGTTCAGCGCTTTGAGCGCAGCTTGACTATCTGAGAATATGTAAATATTCTTTCCCCTAAGGTCTCTTTGACCTAAAATCTTAGCGGTTACATATATAGTCATCATCTCCGCTTGGTAGACATTACAATAGTTTTGGAGTCTAAAGGAAGCTTCTATTTCTAGATCTTGGGAGTAAATTCCTCCCCCTATCTGTTTTTGAAGCTTGGATCCGTCTGTAAAGATTTTAATTCCGTTTATTTTAAGAGGGATTTTGTTAGCCCAGTCTAGCCGTGAAGGGATGAGAACTTCATAGTTATTTTCAAGATTTAAACAAGGTACACAGTAATCTGTTTTGTCGGGGACCGACGAGTTCAGAATTACCGTGTGACCGCAACTGTTACCTATCCAATTTCCAGATTCTCTTAGTCTGAGGGCTGCTGAGTTAGCACACTCTCTGGCAAAGATATCTAGAGGAGGAAGGTGAAGTATGACATTAAGAGCATTAGTTGGGGTTGTGGATAATGCACCTGTTATACAGAGACATGCACTTCTTTGAACTTTTGCAAATTTCTGAAGTGCAGTTGCTTTGTCAAGGGCCCTCCACCATACCAAAGAACCGTATACAAGTATGGGGCTGACAATTGCCGTATAAAACCAGCGTAATATTTTAGGGGAAAAACCCCATTTTTTTTTCTATAAATTTTTTACAGGCAAATAGAGCTATATTTGCCTTTTTAACGCGCTCCTTTATCATTCCAGATAAGTTTCTTATCTAGAATAACTCCTAAGTTTTTCGTGATATCACTAAAGAGCAACGTCGTGCCATTCAGATGAGGTGGTACTAGCTTGGGGATTTCATATTTCCTAGTGAAAGGGATGAGATCGGTTTTCTGTGGGTTTACGCTTAATCCACAAGAGGACGCCCATCTCGAAAGGATTAGGAGTGCTCTTTCCATGAGTTGACAGAGGGTTTGAGGAAATTTTCCGTTAAAGACGAGAGCGATATCATCGGCATATGCAATAACCTTGTAGCCTTCCCCCTCCTTGATGCGCAACAGTCAGTCCACCGTCACGGACCACAGAATTGGAGACAAGATTCTACCTTGCGTAGTTCCCCTGCTTGCAAACCTACGGGTAGAGTATTCTCCCATTTCTGAGTTCACCACCCTGCCCAATAGCATCTGATTGATGAGACTCACAAGAAAATCCTCCACCCCCAGTTCTGAGAGGGCTGAGGTAACCGCACAGGGAAGAACGTTATTGGATGCTCCTGCTATATCTAGAAAGGCGCGTATTCTTTGTTCTCAAGTGCCTTTTCGATTGTAGCCACAAGAGAATGGAGAGCTGTTTCTGTAGATCTGCCCTTTATATAGGCATGTTGAGTTTTTTAAAGCCTTTCGAGTTTCGGTTTAAGAAGAAGTCCAATGAGTCTCTCCAGGATTTTAACTAAAAAGGAGGAAAGACTGATAGGCCGTAAGTCATTTGATTAAGTGTGAGAGGACCTACCCGCTTTCGGTATAAAGATAACTTTGGTTTCTCTCCAAGCTGTTGGAATATAATTAAGGAGTAGGCAACCTCGGTAGATTGCCTGAAGCCGGGGTACTATTGCATTGAAACTATAGTGGAGTTGAGCTGGTATAATACCATCGGGACCCGAAGATTTATAGGGCTGGAACAAGTAAATCGCCCATCTTAACTTCTCCTTGCTGGTCAGCTGCTCAATTTGTTGAGGTGTAAGGTCCGAGAGGGATGTTTGAAAGCTGTAGTTGTCAGTGTGCACACTTCCAGGAAAATGTGCGTCCATAAGAGTATCTAAGGTTTCGACGCTTGAGTCTGTCCAGCTACCATCTTCCTTTTGAAGAAAGCTTGGTGCTGTTGGGGACTTTGATAATATTTTCCTTTGTCTTGAGGCCTCGAAAGTACTTTCTATTTCTGTACATAAGGAAGACCAAAAGGCTCTCTTTGCTTTCCTGACTGCAGTTTTGTAACTACCTAGTTTGGATTTATAAGTTTTCCATGAGTCCTCACTATTGCTACGCCTTGCACAGTTGAAGTCTCTGCGACAGTCCTTTCTGAGGATTTTAATCTCCCGAGCCCACCGTACTGGTATACGGGATTTTTTATAATATAATAATAATCTTTATTCTCTTATTTAGTAAATGTTTTACAAAGTGGAACTTAAATAACTAGTACAATTAATTTAAGAGAACAGTTTTGACATTTTGTATATTTGAAAAATAGTGTTAAATGTCACTACATTGAAAATTAATACAGTGCGGTCATTAAAATTAACATTAGAATTAAAATTAATAAGTTTAAAATTGTGTTGTGTGGTGAAATAAAATAATGATAACTAAAAAATCTGATGCAATGAAAACACGAAAAGAAATAAATATGAAAAACAAGACAATTAAATATAATAAACATATATATAATCCAATAAAATTAGCTAATAGAGTGCAACAAAATTTCGATTTCTGAGTGACTCATGTTATCAAGAAGCCAGAATTTTATTTTCTTCAAAAAAGCATACAAATTTCTTTCAATGCGGATGTCTGCAGGGAGTTTATTAAATAATCTATGAGATAAGATTGAAAAAAAATTCCGATAATGGATGGTTCGAAAAGCGGGCACAGTTAAAACTGAGGTCAAATTCCTGACTTCATTCCTAAAGTCATTATATGACTTTACAAATTCAAATTCCTAAAGTCATTATATGACTTTACTGGACACGATTTTTTAAGGGCACCCGAGCATTTTTCAGCAACATATTTAATAAGCTCAAAAACTTGCTTGACTTGCGAGTTGGTTATTTTTAAGCATATACAAACCCTGGTCTTAAGTCATTTTGCCATTTTTTCAACTTTTAACGCTCTTATCTGCTAAATGGTATCTGTAAGCAAGCGCACCTTGTTTAGAAAGCAAAGCAAAAACCAAAAACTTGCTTTCGTTTCTCTTTGTTAGCTTGAGTCAGTCGAAAAGAAGCAGCTCAGGCAAGCACATCACAATAAAATTGAAAAACAACCCTTAATTCAACCAACAAACATTATAATCGTTTTTGTTATATAATTCAAATCAAACACTTTAAATAATAAACTATAAAATATTAACTAATTAAATTGTGAATTCATTTGCGACTTTATAATTTTTTTTTTATTTTCCGCAACATTCGTTTTTCAGTTTTGTGTGCTAAAATATTAGCTTGCTGCTAAAACGCGTCACCAATGGCCGTTTTCACAGTTACCCACATCGAAACCGACACGACATCAGCATAGCACCGGCACCGATACGACAGCGACAGAATCTTGACATTTGACATTTTTTAAATTATTTATCCAAACCAAATTGAAAAAATGTTAGTTGATTTCCTTATATTTTTATTTTGCGAACAAGTTTTGATGTTACACAAAAGTAGTGTTGCTAGATTTGTTTTTCAATACGGGACAAATGCAAAATATGTTAAAAAAAAACGGGATTTTGGAAAATTTTACGGGACAATAAATAAACAGAAAGTTATGTATTAAACGAATGTATTTCAGAAAAAAAAAACAATTTATTTAAGTACGCAGAACTATGTAATAGTTCTATGCATATTATGGTCGGCTTACACCAGGCCCGTAGCCAGGATTTACCTAAGGGGGGGTTTTGGAATAAAAAAAAATCGATAGTTTTTGATATCGATAAATGAAAAGGTATTTTTATATAATTACCAGAAAGATGGGAAAAACAGTGGCTAGAAATGGACAATACTTTGAAAAATTAATTTGTAACAAATTTTTCACAATAAAGCGACAAACTTAAAAAAAAAACACTTTAAAACTTTTTTGTACACCAAATACATAAAACAAAAATTAATTTACTTTATTTTTGTTTATTTTATATATGTATACTAGAGGACCCGGCAAACTTCGTCCCGCCCTAAATTCGAGCAATCACGATTCCACCCGAAATTTATTTTTTACCGAACATTCATGATCGATAACACATGGTGCCAATCGAATTTCAATTATTGATTGAATGAAACACTCCAATATCCCATATTAACACGGAATGTAAAAGGCTGCTGTTATTCGAATTCAAAAGATTGTGCTGTCATATCATTTTATTGCGAATTCTATTAGAATATTTTTTTAGTACATTTCAATTTGAATAAAAATAGTCAGCTCAACTGTTAGTTTTGAATCCATGAGGTGGTCTAAGGATCGATCCTCACAATGGGCAAACAAATCATTTTTTTAAAAGCTTTTTTTATTTATTGTATAAAAACGCCAAGATGTTTAAACTTTTTAAAGATTTTATTTTGCACTTTAAAAATTAGGTCTTACCCTTACAACGATTGTCAGAAAAGTGTCTTTTCCGGAAGTCACAAATGGCAGATCGGCAGGGTTGCATTTCAGAGGTCGGCCAAAATTATGACAGGGATGTTAAAAGAATTATGACAGAGATGCCATATCTACAAAAGGGTTTACAATTGAAATGATAGCTTTTGTGATTTTTGGAGTAAAAAATTAATACGTTGGAGCTTTCTTCAAATATGGTTTATTAAGTGCTTAAATTGAATTTATCAACGAAAAGAAATTGGATGAAATATATTAAAAAAAAAAAACGGAGTTATTTTCATCGAAAGTAAGAAATACGAATTTCTGATAGTTTTTTGTTATTCTAAGGAAACGAAGTTATTAAAAAAAGACGCTGTACTTAAATTTTGTGCAATTTTGAAGATATGTGAATGTTTTTTGACAGAATTTTCTTTTAATTATTTAGACGCACAGTTTCGCTAATAAAAGTACGCCTGTAGGATAATTTACGTTTCTTGTAAAGGGGCAGAAGAAGGGGCGTGGTAAAAACCAAGTATTCCATAACCTAATCTAGGATTCAAGTAATGTGTGTGCCGAATTTGAGTTAAATCCGTCCAGCCGTTAAGATTTGTTGGCTATTTAAAGTAGTCTGATGTGGCAATTCCCATACAAAATTACCAATTTCGATTTTTTCGATTTTTCCGCTGTTCCTTGAAGTTTTTGTAATTTTCTTTCTTTCTGAACCACATCTGTATTAAGGCAAACAATACAAAAAAGGAATTATTAAAATCGACCCAGCCGTTTCTGAGCCTTAGCAAGACTAACGCACACGCATTTGATTTTTATATATATAGAATTAAGTCTTCTTATTTTTTTTTTTTTTTTGTTAATTCAACCTCTATGTATGCTTAAGGATGCACACCCATTTAACATAAAAAACGTGTGTTCTATAATTTTAAAACTGTCGTTTGTTGAGTTCAATGTGTTTCGGCTATATATCTTGCTTATCGTTGCACTGTCATTTTGGAATACAGAAAGACGCTAAAAAAATAAAAATTTCAAGACAAACTTCTAAAATGACGATAATTAAGCATCTTTTATTATTATTTTAATAATTTACTTGCACTTATATCGGTTTAAAATTCTATATAAAAATAACCACGATTAGAATAACGACATTTTCTTGTATTTCCTGACTTTTGTAAAGGCCACAATGAAAAGGTTAGAAAATTTTATTTAAAAAGTTTTTATTATCATTCGGTAAAATTACCAAGAGGTTGTGATCCTGCACCTCCAAAACCAGTGCTAAAAAATTTGCAAAACTTGCAATAAGCATTTACCAATTTGGAGTAAACCAACCAATGCCAACGGTTCAACCAAGAATGCTTAAATCGGAGTTTGCGAGAACCGCTGACAGGAAAATTAAAATTTGCGGAGGCACATAAATGCTTTGAAAACTTTCAAGGTGGTCGAATCGGAAATATTGCTCATCAACTTGGAAATATCGTTATTTGGACATTGATATACTCTCGAAGTCGAAGGTAGTTCCGATGAATCAAATGATATTTCTGGAACAATTTCTACAATAATACACACAAACTTAGAGTTAAAAACATTAAAAGTAAAATATTAATACCACAACTTGTACTACCGCTTTCCACATAGCTGTCAACATTAAAGCTTTCTTCAACTGCAGGTTACAAAGAAAGTTCTGAAGACTTTTCATATTCCAAAGTTTCTTGAACGTTTTCTGCAATACAGGTGAAATATAATATTATTCGGATTTTTTCGGTTCCGCATCAAGCAAAAAGTTAATCCATTAATATTCAATCAATGCAAACACACTACAAAAAAAAAAACACATCTTTCAAACATTCAGAAATATTCGGCAACTTTTTAACGCATTTACGCATTGATAAAGGAAAAAAAATCATTTAAATCAAGCACTTACTTTTCACCGTTCTAGCCTTTTTAGTTCTGGTTTCTGCAGCCAATTAAGTAGAATCATTTTTGTAGTATTGGCACAGTAAAATTAACAATAGAAACTCTTAAACTTATCTAACGAAACTCAATCAAAATTTCACCACTTTCACGTAACACCTGTTAACGCAATAAATTCTTAAATTGCTGGTGGTAGACAAAGTTCAATTGAATGTTTCGAACTTTTTTCGATACTTAGCATGTTGATGTTTTCGCTGTTGCTGTTTACACTTGCAGTTTGCACTGTAAGAGAAAAAAGACGCACGAGCAGCAAGTATTCGCAAATTGGCAACGTTATATTAATGCTGATATATTATTTTTTTATACTTTTTGGACCATAAGGGGGGAGGGGGGTTTAACCCTAAAAAAGCCCCCCTTGTCTACGGGCCTGGCTTACACATATTTTCTGAATGCCTTAGTTCATGTGAATGCGTATTTGAAATCATACACATTTTGCAAAAATGTCAAAATACGGGACAAATTTTGTCCTGGCGGGACACTTAAAAAATCATGCAAAATACGGGACATATGGTAACACTACACAAAAGTCAAAGATAACCGGAAATACAAAAGTAACAAAATGGTAATTCAGCAGTGTCGATAAAGCAGTACCCTCGCAAGGAGAGTGACACTTCGTCTCTTACGTAAACATACAAGAGTAGTTATGATAGTACATCCATAGGGGTCACACGTGCCGGTCGTCCGTCCCCGCTGTGTATAAAAAAAAATTTTTTTATGTTTATCGTTCCGTCTGTCTTTTGTCAGTGTTTAGTTTTAAATTGATTAAAAACAAAAAAAAAAAAAAAAATACATTAAATGCACAAAAATCGTGCACAAAGATTATAAACTAGAAAATATAAAAGAAAAGAAATATAAACTAAAGAAAAAGATAAACAAATAAATAAAAAAAAAAACAAGTGCAATCAAAGCAACCAATATGCAGCATCAGCTGCACAACAAAGCAACAACAACAACAACAACAACAACAACAACAACAACAACAACAACAACAACAACAACAACAACTGCAACCGGTTTTGGCGACAGCCTACAGCAGCAGCATCAACAAAACCACTGGATTAATTTTTAGCTAGCCACGCGAGGGGCTTTTCTATGCTCCTCGCTACGTAAGTTATTGTTGTTTTTTCTCCGTCTATTCCTCCATCCTCTCCGATTAGTTGCGACTGTGAGTGGGTTTCACTGTGAGTGAAATTGTGCTGGAGCAAAGGCTTAACACTTGCCTCTGCGCATTTCATATATGCTCTCCGTGTTACTCTCTTTACAGTAGTAAGTAATTACCAATACACCTTTATTTGTTTTGAAATTTGCACTGCGAGAAAATGTCGGGTAATTTTCGCATGGATTTTTGCAATGTGCGTGGACTCAAAGCGAATTTTTCTCGGTTTATGCATGGCACTAAGTGAGACCCAGGTGAGCGAGGATGCAGATCCACTGGATTTTCATATACCTGGGTATCACTTACTGCCATTGTTTTCCCTCCATAGGGGCATCGCCATTTACATAAGATCAGATGTAGCATATCAGTGCGAGCGGAGTCTGAACGTTACCGATCCGGAGTTTTGTTCCATGTGGGTGAAGTTCAGGGTCCGCTCGCATTTGATGCACTTCTGCTACATCTATAGAAGTCCGAATCTAGGGAGGGAGCCCACTTTTAACAAATTCGACTCTCTCTCTGATTCTATTACGCACATTTTGGGGTTGTTCCCTGACAGCGAAATCGTTGTAGCCGGCGATTTCAATGTCCACAACCCGGCTTGGTTATGCCACTCAGGCCAAACAACACCTGAGGGTCAATATGTTGAGCTCTTTGCTGAATCGAACCAACTGATTCAACTAGTGAAGGAACCAACTTTCATCCCTAGAGTTGGTCTGCAAAGCCATAAAATCTTAGACCTTTTTCTGACTTCACACCATGAAAAATATGATGTGACTGTCCATTCACCTCTTGGTAATTCGGACCATTGCACCATATCCGCTGCTTTTTCATATTCTAACCTAAGCACTTCTAAGCCCAAAGCCCCGAAGAGAATCGCTTGGTTTTATGGAAAGGCAAATTGGATTGCGTTAAATAATTTTTACCGCAATTTCAATTGGAAATTATGTTTTGCTGATAGAAATGTAAATGCCGCGGCTCTTATGGTACAAGAAATTATTTTATTGGGCATGCGGTCTTTCATCCCCAATAAAATGAGAAGCATAAAGCCTAAGCCTAAGGTCCAAAGAGGAAGCCTTCCAGAATTGGCGTTCTAACAAGAATGCTGAAACTAGAAGACTTCGCACTGAGGCTAGGAATAGCTGTAATGCAGTTTTAAAACGCGAAAAGTTTCTTCACGAAACTCACATCAGAGAACAGGTTCTTCTCTGCCCCAAAGGGAGCAAAAACTTTTGGTCATTCGTTAAGAGAGTTAAAAATCAGACGTCTTCGTCGATTCCTGCTCTTTTAAATGATGACCAAATCTTCACTGACTTGGCTGATAAAGCAAACCTTTTGGCTGGATTGTTTGCACAAAATTCCACAATCCCGGCTAGCAATCAGCCACTGCCCTCTGTAGAGAATAAATCATCTTCAATGCAGGAGATATATTTTCGTACGAGAGGAGTTAAAAGAGTCCTTGCAAATCTCAACACAAATAAATCTTCTGGCCCTGATGGTATATCACCAATTGTGCTAAAAATGTGTGCTTCTACACTCGCCCGACCTTTGCATAACCTCTTCAACATCTCCTACAGGACAGGAGTATTTCCATCTTGTTGGAAGGTCGCAAACGTCCAGCCGGTACCCAAAAAGGGCGATGCCACGAACCCTGAGAACTACCGACCCATTGCGATATGCTCAACGCTCTCCAAAGTCATGGAGAGTGTAATAAACTTCCACCTTATGAACTATCTGGAACGCAACGAATTGCTCAGTGACCGTCAATATGGCTTCCGAAGAGCTCGCTCTACTGGTGACCTAATGGCGTTCCTCACGGACAAATGGAACCAATGTGTTCACTTCTTTGGTGAAAGTAGGGTTGTTGCTCTGAATATTTCTAAGGCGTTTGACCGAGTGTGACATAAAGCACTCGTGTCAAAACTAATTGCATATGGTGTTGGTGGTAACTTTGCTCGATGGATCACGCGTTTTCTTAAGGACAGGTCGATTCATGTCGTAATCGATGGAATTTCGTCCAGTAAACACGCTATCGGTGCTGCAGAACCGCGGGGTTCAGTCCTATCACCAACTTTGTTTTTGGTGTTTATCAACGACCTTCTGTCGTTGACTCATAACCCAATTCATTCGTTTGCGGATGACAGCAGCATTTGTCATTCATACTCCTTCAAAAAACGCCCGAGCTCTTTGGAGATTGAGAGAAAGAGCCAAAATATGAATGACACACTGCTTAATGACTTAGGAAAAATCTGAGTGGGGGCTTGCTAATAGAGTTGAGTTTAATGCAAGCAAGACTCAGTGTTGCCTGTTAACCCACAAGCGAATGAATTGCCCATTAGCTCCCCTCAATATGAACGGTGTGGATCTTGCAGAGTCAGATGCTCTTGACGTTCTGGGCATATCGATCAAATCTGATCTTCGTTGGAATGATCATATTTTCGATGTGTCGAAAGAAGCGGCCAAGTGCCTAGGTTTTTTAAAACGGTGTAAGAAATACTTCACTCCAACTGATCTACGCGTGATCTACACCTCACATATAAGGCCGAAAGTGGAGTACAATTCGCACATTTGGGCAGGGCCTTCAAGATCTTACGTGGAACTTCTGGACCGAATTCAGCGATGTGCGATATATCTGATAGGGGATGAAAACATTTCATCTTCTCTCAACTCTCTTGGGCATCGACGTAATGTTGGTTGCCTAAGCCTTATGTACAGATACTACCATGGGAAGTGTTCAAGGGAGCCACATGACTTGACGCCATCAACTCGTGTGTTTTCTCGGTCCACTCGGGCAGCTCATCAAGCCCATCCCTTTACCATTGCCTTCATGGCCAATAGAACCTCGCATTACCGGGATAATTAGTTCTTTAGTCGTACAGCAAAATTGTGGAACAATCTTCCTGCGAGCGTGTTTCCCGGCAGTTTTGAGCTATGTAAATTTAAAATAAATCTTCACCGACACTACTCTATCTTTCCACCCTCCAACTAACCGTCTGGGTGGTTCACCCGTCTTCCGAATCAACACAATGCTTTCGCATTCATAGGGCGTTGGTTTAGTATAAAAAAAAAAAAAATTACAATTTCTATAAAAATTACGCAAAACTATTCGCAAAAATCAAATCAAAATATAAACAGCTGTCGACGACAGGAGTGGAATGACTGCTCCCATCGACACGTTACCGACATGTCGGCGAGTGTGAAAGTATTACCTTTATTAACAAGAGATTATGCATCTACCGACATCGTTGCCGTTATCTTACCGGTGCACAGTGCGCTTATTTTGGACAAAAGTTTTTTTTTTGAAATTTAACAAAAATATATTTTTTTTTCGAATGATAATTGATGAAATATTATGGAAATGATATTATGAAATTGATGCTCTCTTCTGATATTTTTATGGCATTTTTGAAAGTTGAAATTTTTTTCCAACAAAACATTTATTACTTAGAAGAAAAAGCATGTATTTAAATTTGTTTTTTTTTTATTTTTTACTGACTTAATTACCATCGAATTTGTAACAAAAAAAAAAAAAAAAATGTTAAAAAACAAAAATTAGAATAAAACGTGGAAGTATGTCTTTAAATTTATTAAGCAGTTTTTATTTTACTAAAATTTAGTGGAAAAAATCTAGAAAGTTCAACCTAATACAATCGAATACTTTCATAAAATATAGTATAAAAAAAAAATATATAACTGGCCATTTCAGCCCTTGAAAGGACTTTGACCTAGCTTCTTATGATCAATTGTGTTGTGCGTGTTATTTAGTTTGTACACAATTGACCGAGAACCGGGCTTACATGCTTAACGCCGACTCCGTACGGCGATGAACGGAATGGTTTTTGTTCTCAAGAAGCTTTACATGGCATTTTGATTACTCTCTGAGGTTTGCCATTGTCTGCAGAGAGGTGGTGGCCGTACAGAAAAATTATTTTAATTCAAATAATTTTCTGTCGCTGCTGGGGTTTGAATCCGGGTCTCCAGGTTCGTTGACATAGATGCCACGTAATTTAACCAACTACGCCACGGACGCGTAAAATATAGTATATCTGCCTTAAAAAAAAAAAAATAAACAAATAACTGGCCATTTCAGCCCTTGCAAGGACTTCTTATGTTTCTTAAAAATTGATTTGGCAAAGTTGCGCATAAGAAAAAGCACTTCATTTAAAAAAAAAGCTTAAAAACCAATTTTCCTCAAAACGCACTAATTTTCAAGACAACTTCTGTTATTGAACTAAAAGATGTTTGTGAAAGATGTCATGTTTGTGTTAATTTACAAAGGTACTTAAAATTAGTAAAATATATATTTTTTTTTTTTTTTTTTTTTTTAGCTTTGAACCAAGGATTTCAGGTGGAATACCTTTTCAGTCAAGTCTGCCTTGGTTCGAAATGGGGTGATAGATTAGTGGGAAGGAAAGGTCAATCAATTGAAACAGGTGTAGGATGTTCTAAGCGTGGTGGAAAGCCGAAGAAACATGTGAATTTGAATCAGAGGCAAGTGTTATGCCTTTACCTCAGTCAATTCAAGTTATAAGGCAATCTCATCCACAAACTTCTCTACCATCAACTACAACTTCATGTCGTAAATATTGATGAATTTTTAATTTCAGTTGAATAGAAATGAGGAAAGAAAATTAAGAAAGGTTTAAAGCGAAGGACCATGGCCTGGCCGGGAATCGAACCCGGGACCTCTGGGGTGGCAGTCAAGCACGCTACCAACTCGACTACCAAGGCCGCTCTTATATTGAAGCGATCTTAGTGAAATTCAAAATATAAGCTTTTATCAAAAAAATAAAGGTCGAGGTCGTAAGTCAGCCTATTCGGATGAAAACCACGCCCACCTCCCATACAAAATTACTATATAAAAATGACCAATGCATTCTTTTGGTCTTTCGCCATTATATGCCTGGATAAGGTTCATGGAATGTTTGCTTCATATAGTTTTTAAGATTGAAATAAAAAAGTGGCAAGCTAAAGGCGCGGATCACGAAAATAATGACAATACAGCGAAAATTCAAAACTGAAATGGGGCTGTTTGTCATGTGCCAAAGCAAAAAAATGGAAACTCTAATGATGGAAACACTGACAGAAAGTTCTTGAGGAACGTAGAATAGACTTCTGAAAGAACAGCTTAGAATTAATACAAATTTTCACACAATTTTAGAGTGCTTAGAGTGTGGTTTACCCATTGAATCCAAGGCGTTTGGAATTTATGCCACTGAAACTAGAAATGTCTACTTAGCTCACTACGCGTGGTATTACATGCCAGTCACAGTGCATAAAGCAAAGATTACGGTTTATTTCATTACTTTCAAAGTGATTTAATTTATAATTTGTATGTTTTCTGCCATGGTGAAAGAATATCTTCATGTGCCTATTGGTCAGCTTTCCGAAGAGGCTCAAGAAGCCAGAAATAAAGATAATAGACGCTTCAGTTAATTTTTTACAAAAGAGAGAGAGAGTCCAAGAGAGTTGAGAGAATATGAAATATTTTCATCCTCTAGCAAATATATCGCACGTCGTTGAATTCGGTCCAGAAGCTTCAAATAGGATCTTGAAGCCCCTGCCCAAATATGCGAAAATCTTCAGAGAATGGCAAACGCTTCGATACTCTTCTGGATTGCTTTATTAAACTCGCGGTACATAAAATTAACATCGAACAATCCACGCACGTTAACGCTTTCATCCATGGCTGCCAAAAACGATTTCTTCGTGGCTTTCCCAAGGTTAAACTGTATTAATTATTTCGATTTTCAAGTATGTGGTTGGAGAAGGCGCAGAAAAACTGCAATAAATGCACTGCAAAAGAAATTCCCGAGTGGAAATTTCACTGACATATTGCATAGATTTCTTATGAATTTGATAATGTCATAACAAACTTGTGCATTAAAAATATAGTCAACAACAATAAACAATATATTGCGCCTGACTTATAACTTAACCCTTCGTTGTATGACTTTTTCTCCCTGTATATAAAAATGTTTTGTGTCGTTATTTGTGATTGGAGTGGTTTAGTGAACGTATAAACGAAATTTAGATGCTCTGTAATGTATAGGACCGAAGTTACGCAACATTGCATATATGCAATTTCATGCAGGCAGGTAATACAAATTAGTACAGTGTTGTGCATATCAAAAGCAATAAAAAAAACCATTGTCAATTATACCTAGAAACTTTTCCGTTTTTACTAAAATTCTAGTTTGATATATTTTTTATAATCAATAAAACACGAATTGTTAAAAAAAAATTCAAAAGTTTTTATTACTGCAGGCTTTTAAATTTTTTTATAATAAATAAAGTACAAAGTAGAAATTATGCTGTGCATAACTATAGCAACTTAAACTAAAGAAATTTAAATCGATGAAAATACAGGTTAAAGAGTTAATATTTGGTAAAATAACCTTTATTTTTAATAACCCCAAGGTTATTATTATATAAGGATTCCGAATATATTTTTTATTGGGTTCAGATCAGGCGATTGTGCTGTCCAATCCAATAACTGCATCCTTTTGGAGCAAATCCACTCCTTAACGACCTAAGCGGTGTGGTTAAGGTCGTTGTCATTCTGAAATACCAACCTGGTTTGCATTTCTCACTCAGCAAAGGACAACATGACTGTCTCTAAAATCTCATTATAAATAAATCAGTCCATTTTTTGGGTGATTTCATAAACTGGATCTTGTCCAAATCTAGAAAAACAAGCTCTGAACATAGCCGAGTCGCCTTTATGCTAAACTGTAACCTGACAGTTTTGAGGTTTTCACCGATTTACTGTGGCCATGCCATCGGGGTTAAAGAGATTAAATCTGGATTCGTCAGTAAAAAGGACTGTCTTCTATTGGTCATCAGACCAATGTAATGAGTTCTTGCAAAATTTAATTGGGAATATAAAAATTTTCATTTGATATAAGCCAAAAGAGATTATGTCTTAAAAGCAAACCTTCGTTCTAATTTTTTTTTTTTGTAAGCAATGGCTTCTTCGCTGGTCTGCAACTTTTTAAGTCAGCTTCCAAACTCGAGTCCACGTTTAAATTTAGTTGCTTAACAACAGACTGAGATGATAAAAAGCTAGGATTACATGTCGGTCCGCTCTCTGTGTTGTTTTAAGTTTCGGACCACCCAAAAGAAGGGTTTTCACAGTTTTTTAGTCTCAAACTTTTTTATAAGACGTGAAATTATTGATTTATTTATTTTATACTTTTTGATAAAGAAATTAGTGTTGCTCCTGATTTATACTCATCAATTATTGCTGTTTAAAGGACTCAGGGTATTTATCACGCGAAATGACGTTTTGATAATTTCAAATGTCTTCTTCAAACAAAGAATTATTTGCAATGACTCTTTTCAGTCTAAATCAGTAATAATTAAGAAAAAAATTAAAAATATAACCGACATTTACCGTTAATCGGAGCAAAAATTATCTGACTTAAGTAAGTTGCTTTTGTTACTAGCTTACTAACTTATCTGGCGCTTACAACCGTAAGTCGGTTTTGGCCTCGTGTAAGAAATTGCGCCAGCCACACCAAGCGTGGTCAGGTCATCCAACACCTGATCCTTCCAAGGAAGATGTGGGCGTCCTCTTCTGCGTTGACCACCACCGGGCACTGAATCGAATATTCTTTTCGCTGGAGCGTCGTTTTCCATTCGCTCAACATGACCTAGCCAGCGAAGCCGCTCAATTTTAATGCGCTTAACTATGTCAATGTCAGCGTACAGCTCATACAGCTCGTGGTTCCATCGAATTCGGTACTTGCCATTGACGCAGATTGGACCGAAGATCTTACGAAGGATCTTTCTCTCGAAGGCTCCCAAAGTCTTTTCATCAGAACTGCTCAACGTCCAGGTTTGTGCTGCATATAATAGGACGGGCATGATTAGTGACTTATAGAGCGTGAGTTTTGTTCGTCGAGAGAGGGCTCTGCTTCTCAATTGCCTACTCAGCCCAAACTAACACCTTTTGGCAAGAGTAATCCTTCGCTTTATCTCAATACTGACATCGTTGAAAGAGTTTACGCTGGATCCCAGGTAGACGAAGTCCTTAACGACCTCGAAGGAGATGTTGTCAACAGTGACGTGGTTTCCAAGACGCTGGGACTGTTTATTTGTTGACACTAGGTATTTCGTCTTATCTGCGTTCACTACAAGACCCATTCGACTCGACTCTTTCGATAACCTGGAGAATGCTGCACTGACTTCGCGCGTATTATGTCCAATGATATCGATATCATCAGCATACGCCAGCAGCATTAAATACTTTTGTAGAATATCGTGCCACTGCGTCTCAAATCAGCAGCTCGGATAATCTTCTCCATCATTAGGTTGAAAAAGTCGCACGATAAGGAATCACCTTGTCTAAAACCTCGTTTGGTATCGAATGGAGGAGTAAGGTCCTTCCCGATTTTAACTGTGCTGCTGGTGTTGCTCAGTGTCATTCTGCAAAGGCGGATGAGTTTTGCAGGAATACCAAATTCAGACATGGTGGAATATAGATGATTCCTTATTGGACTGTATTGGACTGTATTGGAAGGCGGCTTTGTAATCGACAAAAAGATGGTGTGTGTCGATTTTTTTTTTTAGGGTCTTCTCCAAGATTTGTCATAGCGTAAATATCTGCTTAGTTGCTTTTGTTATGCAGTCAAAAAATCTCTCTTCCGTATACTGCTCTCATTGCTGAAATACCGTTATTTTTTACTTCATTTCTTTTGATGCTATATTGGGCGCAATACATGATTGAGTAAAAATAACTATTTATATTTTGGAGAAAGAAGTAAGACGATAAAAAAATATGAAGAAGTTTGCTACGCCAGTTTTGGTTGCTTTTGATATGCACAACACTGTATATGATGGTTTAAATATTAATTTTTATTTGAAATATTTGAAATGAAATTATATGCTTTTAATAACTTAAACTAAGATATATGTCCCAGTTTTTTATTTAGTCTGAGAAAATTTAACCGTGTGAAATACAGAATTTTTATTGATTTGTGGGCGGTAAAAGGGGGTGTAACAAAATTTTTTCCCTAAACCATCTCGTGCTGGATACAAATCTACTGCTAAAATTTCAGCTAATTGGCCCAGTAGTTTTGGAGTCTATACACACTGCTCCTGAAGCAACTTCAAGTTGACCTAAAATGGCAACGTAAACTGAATGTCTCCAAGTGTTTGTAATGTTTTTCTGATGAAATATCACTTTGAATTAAAATCCCAGCTGATTTCGTTTTGAAAATATCTCAATTTTTGCATTTTAACGTGATTGAACCACCTTGTACATTAGACAGCGCAATATATTCAAGTATACAACTGTTTATGTATGTATGTATGTATGTATGTATGTATATATATATATATATATAATATACCTACGTGTGTGTGTGTGTGTGTGTGTGTAAAATATTGAGAATTGGGATATTGTTTTCACACCATCTACTGAGATAAATATCGCGGCGCGTTTTTTTTTTTAAAGTGGTATCCCCTGTAGGCCTATTCCATTATCCCGTCCCGTCCATAAATTACGTAATCACTTTTATACTTAAATTGGGTCAAATTGGACAGCCTCTAAGAAATATACATCTATCATTTATTACAAATGTTGCGAAGTAAATGTCACTGCAGTATTTTTTAAGCGACTTGAGTATGATGAATCTTCAATAAGATTCATTTTCAATCTCTCCCAAAACTTGTTAAATTCGCTGTGAATCGACTCTCCAGCCTGCTCCGACCACAATCCCAAACCATCTCCATCTAGTTTTATAAAAGCATCCTTCAAATGATCTAATATAACATACATTTTTATCTCTCAATGGCTTTGCGAAAAGTTATGAAATTTTTATCTAAATCGGTTAAATCGGTTTTTTTTTATAAAACAAGAATCTACAATTTTATTCATTGTCTGAAAAGCACACTCAAAGGGCTTCAAGGCATAAGGTCCAACCGTTTCATAAATATCGGGGTCATTAAGTTTTGCAGATTCCTTTAAAAGTTGTCTGCATGCATTGCCTTCAAAGATCTCTCCTTGATCATTTTTAGCCATTAATTTCAACTTTGTGGCCCAAATCAATGTTTTTTCCCGCCCAACAAGAGGTACGATACCACTCCAAAACAAATGATTGACAAAGCCCTGCAAAAGATGAAGTTCGGGAAGTTGTGGTCGGAGCAGGCTGGAGAGTCGATTCACAGGGAATTTAACAAGTTTTGGGAGAGATTTAAAATTAATCTTATCGAAGATTCTTCATACTCAAGTCGCTTAAAAAATGCTGCAGTGACATTTACTTCGCAACATTTGTAATAAATGATAGATGTATATAGCCCTAGTCAAAATTATTTACACTTTCAGAAGAAATAGATTAAAGAAAGCGCTCGCCTTTTTTGTTGTTTGCATAATTCGCAAAGAAATTTTTGGTTGTTGTATTCTTTGTAGTATTTGTTGTTATTTGTATATTGGTTGTTGTATTCTTTGTAGTATGCAAAGCAAAGAAAACATGTTTTAAAAAACCTAACGAAAAATATCATTAAAAAAAATTTGCAAAATATATCTATTCTCTGGCCTATACAGTTTTCGCACAATGTTTTGTGGACTGATGAGTCTTCCTGTAAATTCGAGGAGTCTTTTGGAAAAACATTCATGTATCTTCCTTAAATCCTAAAAAGTAAGGTCGTGCAGCACTTATGTTTGTAAATAATTGTGTTTATTGACTCCAAGAAAGGCTGTGTAAGTACTTATGACGCCAGAGAGATCAATTATTAGTTTATTTTGTGATATATATCGTTAGGTTTGCTAAAACTTTTGTTTTTATTTAACATACTGCATAAAATGCAACAACAAAAAAATATCTTTGGAAAATTTTTCCAACAACAAATAAAGTGAGCTCTTTCTTTAAAACATTTAAAAATATTAGCGATGTGTAAATAGTTTTGACTATGGCTGAATTTCTTAGAGGCTGTCCACTTTGATCCAATTTAAGTATAAAAGTGATTACGTAATTTATGGACGGGACGGGATAGTGGAATAGGTCTACAAGGTCTACCACTTAAAAAAAAACGCGCCGCGATATTTATCTCCGTAGATGGTGTGGAAACAATATCCCAATTCTCAATATTTTACACGCACACACACACACACACACACAAACACACACGTAGGTATAATATATATACTAGGTCGTAGCAGTCGCTTAGCAAACACTAACGCGTTTGCTAGCTAGCCACATAAATTGGTACGTTGTGGAGGCAATTGAGTTGAGTTGCTAGCTCCAATAGATTTTTCTAAAAACTATAAAAGCAAAGATATTATTTCTAAAAACTATAAAAGCAAAGATATTAAATAGGTTTTGCTATTTCAATTAAATGGGGATTCTACTTTTTGTCAATAAACTTACCAGATCTCAAACATTCAATTACAAAAAAATGTTAATATATTTTAGTTGAAATACAATATTTTATTTTATTCTTGGCGTTTTTGAACCAATCCTTTCTTTTTATTTATTTTCTCATCATAGGGAAAAGCCTATCATAAGGAATAGAACATAAATTCCCTTTCTCTAATATCGAAAACTGCTTGCTTGAGAGTTAATCCTTGCGACTTTTATTATTAATGGCATAAGCAAGTTATAGTGAAAATTTCTTGCGAGTAAAATTGTTTGATCCTTTTTTGAATGATACTACTACGGAAGAAATAAGTAGAACATTTAAATTGTTGTATTTTGGTCCAGAATAATTGGGAAACTTGATCATAATGCTCAAAGAAAATTCCTCTATAAATCGGCCACTTTCGCAATTGTTATAGACAATTTCAACAAACTCAGTTGAAATCAGTTTCTTAATGTTGTATTCTTCAATTTCAGCGTTTTTGTGAATATTCCCGTTAAAAATTTTTAAAAAATGTGTCCAAAAATTTACCGGAAGTTTATCGTTTACAAGCAATTTGGTCACAAAGAAACAAATGGTAACAATAATGTCACAAATGCGGTTAATGTGTGTCAAACGTGATCAACTGCCACTCCAGAGGTCCCGGGTTCGAATCCCAGCTAGACCATGGTCCTACGCTTTTACCTTTCGCATTTGCAATTTTCTTTCCTCATTTTCTAATCATCTGAAATTGAAAACTCATCAATATTTACGACTTGAAGTCGTAGTTGGTGGTAGAGAAGTTTGTGGATGAGATAGCCTTATAACTTGAATTGAATTGAATTGATTGCCCCTTCCCTCACACTAATCTACACTCCATGCCGAATTAGTCAGGGGCCACATTACCGGGGGTCCAGTGTAAAAAAAATATGAACGCTGATTGTTGATAAAAAATTTGATTTGTAGACAGATCTTCTAATGATACTCTTAATAAACATTCCCTGAAAGTTTGTTGTTCTGTCCAATTTGCCTCATTATCTGGTTCATTACGAACGCTTTCCTTATTTGATTTAGTATTGCTAATTATTGTGTTAAATTGTTGTTAAAAGCAATGTGAACAAAAACCAAGACTCGACTTTCATCTCTATTGAAATGCTGAGTGCTCCCTCTTGATGCTTCTGAATATACGAAACCGTCTAGTGGAGTTTTAATGAACAAAATGTTGACAATATTTAGAAACATTTCTAAGTCTATATTTCAATTCATGTCGCGATCAATATCACAATATCCTAGATCCTAGGACCTACAAATTAGAATATCGTGATACTGATCGCAACATGGATAGGAATAGAAGCTTAGAATTATTTCTAAATATTGTCGAAAAAATTAATTTTATTAAAACTGCTAAAGACGATTTTATAACATTTATTGGTTTTTTTTGTTAATTATTTGAATTTAAATCTATTGGTGTTTTCGTTTCTACAAAAAAATGTTGCCCTACCACAGTGCAACATTTTTCAAGTGTTGCACTCAACCCTCAAAAAGTGCAGGTTTTGAACACAAAACACTACCATGCTTACTCAATCAACTAATATATTTGTGTGCGCCAAAAATAAAAAATTTGCTTTATTAAAAATATTATTTAAGTGTCAAATTATGAATGCATATATTTAACCTTGTCTAACACACGCATTTCATAATATTTTCGTTTAAAGCAATCAGCTGATTTTCAGGGCAACATTCTCCCCTCAAAAAATTTCGCAGGGCAATAAATGTGCCATTTTTGCCCTATATAAATGTAACATTGTAAGAAACGAACACAGATTTTTTTCACCCGTTTGCACTTATTTAACAATCGAACACAAAAAAAGAAGAGGGCAATGAAAAGGTAACATTTTCTGGTAGAAACGAAAACACCATAAGTTATAGTCATGAATTGATAGAATCTGATAATGGTTTGATGAGTTGGTGTTAAAATCAGCACATTCTTAGGGGAAGCAATGAAAGCTAATAAGCCTACCAGTCACCAAATAATGAAAAATTAAAAAAAATTGCAAATTTCTTTTATTTTACAGGGTTTACCAACACATGCAAATAAAAACATTAAACAATTTAATTTGAATGTATTTGCATCCATTTACAAACTCCAGCATAGCAGTTATTTATTTTAGTTAGTAATAAACAGCTGTTGCAGCGAACAACATTCGCCTTAATGTTTTTGTTGTTGTTGTTGTTCCATGCTGTTCGGACATTTATAGCGAGCGAGCGAAGCGAACGACGTATACATACAGAAGCAGGCAAGCAACAAACTGAATTAAGCGAATATGTATCAACAAAGAAAGATATGGAAATATTTTTTTCAATAAATTTCTAAACTAAACAGAATTTCTAAATTTGGGCTTCGCAGGCACCTAATTTAAGACCAGTAGAACAGTTTAGAAAAAGAAATACTAAAATCGGTCAACCCATTTCAGAGTTCTGCTCCTTTAAACATTCTTCATGCAAGTTGTTCCATGGGAGCTTCGCTCGCTTCGCCCGCTCGCTCCAATAAATATATACAAACATACATCATACATATATAAACAGCTTTATACTTGATTATATTGCGCTGTCTAATGTACAAGGTGATCACGTGAAAATGCAAAAATTGAGATATTTTTAAAACGAAATCAGCTAGGATTTTAATTCAAAGTGATATTTCATCAGAAAAACATTACAAACACTTGGAGACATTCAGTTTACGTTGCCATTTTAGGTCAACTTGAAGTTGCTTCAGGAGCAGTGTGTATAGTCATCAGACAGACAAACAACATTTTGCTTTTTACATATATGGATGGATAGATAGATAAGTAGCTTATTGTATAATTATTTGTTAAATAAATAAATTAAATATTATTCATTACGAAATCGTTTAAAACAATTTCTATTTTGATTAAAACATACTCTACACTAAGGGAAAAAAATATTAAATTCATCCAAAAACTTTTTTAATTTATTCAAAAAGCGAGTCATTTTTGCACCAATAACGCATTTGCATAAATCGACTACGTAAATATTTAAAATTTATTTAAATATTTTCTTAATTAAATAAAATATTTAAATATTTAAACAGAATTAATAAAAAATATATTTAAATTGTGCACGAATTTTTTTAAAATATCTTTCAAATTTTTAATATTTGAAAATAAAACTATCGCATTTAAAGAAAATTTATGTATATAAAAATACTGAATTTAAAGAACAACATATTAAAATAAATTAAAAGAACAGAAGTAAAATGTATAAGAAGAAAAATATGCAGGTAAATGACAACCTGAAAATATCAAGTTGTCACTCAATCCTACATCAATCCATTAAACGACCACCCATCGCATTCACAAATCATCTTGGCCAAATATCCACCCTATATTACCCTTGCAACATTGACTAAATGAAAACTATAAGAAACCTGCAAGAAATAAACTGCAGGAACTGAGTGCGATGCTGTTGCTGCTTGTCGGAATATGTGTGTACGTGTGCGATGCTGTTGCTTGTATGGAATATGTGTGTGGTATAAATAAAATTTAAATACGGGAAAAAAACGAGTTGTAAGGAAAACATTTGAATTATCCACGTAAATATTTAAATAAAATTGATACTCAGGCGTGGATAATGTTAATATGCATTATTTCCCTTAGTGTAGTCTAACCTTTTGAGCAGCTAACATGAGTGTATCCATTACACCCTGGTAATTTGCATGTTAAACGCATATTGTCCCATTGTACACAGAGATCAAAATGGTCCAACCGAACTTCCGTTTGAGGTAGTGGGGAAACTTCTCGAATATTTCGTCATTTTTTTCAAGGTTTTTTGATAATTCGGAAGGTCTGCCACGTTTTATGGATAGTTTTTCTACTTTGTAAAGACTTTCTGCTACTGACAAACGAAAATTGACAAATATTATGTTTTCATGATTACCGCTTTGTTGTTCCGCACGCTTATAGTCTGGTTAGCCTCGCATGGCACA
The DNA here is from genome assembly GCA_943735915.1 of Pherbina coryleti. Lineage (NCBI taxonomy): Eukaryota > Metazoa > Arthropoda > Insecta > Diptera > Sciomyzidae > Pherbina > Pherbina coryleti. The sequence goes on from OX030949.1 coordinate 110,608,710, forward strand.
GCAGCGCATAGCTCAACAAGTGTCACTTGGCGATCTGTTCAATGCGATTTGCGTGTATCTGATTTACACAACATGACAACGCATGGCAATGCTCAGATAAAAACAGAAATTCAACGCTGAATACAAAGATAAACATGGAAGATCTGTTTCATTTTGATATCTTTGTATTTTGTATCTTTTATGCGTTTGACGTTTTGGCGAA